>CM070548.1:49649778-50303778 GCA_036346405.1 Phyllostachys edulis | reverse complement strand
CAAACCATGCATATAACTGTCCATTTGTATATTTCATTACATCTTGAAAGAATCATATAACCGAAAGATTAAATTTTATTCATATTTTATGCATATTCCAAAATATGGTGTTAGCAATGTTAGGCAACAATTTGTTCTTATTATGAAATTGTGTAAAGTTTCGTCTTCTGTCAATGTTAAAATAGTTCTCATGCTTTCCAGCTTTACCTGTTGGGAGATTCATCAGTCAATACACTTTCAGGTTCAGAATACTCCAAGATGACGTCGGTATGAGACTTTTATTTCAGTTCTCATCCCCTTAAGTTTTTTTTAATAATAGATAGATAGGAAACATGCTTTGTTTTCTTGTGTTTTGACTGTTTTACCACATCTACTCATTTTCTTGCTCTGTTCTGGCAAAGGCATTTGCAGGTGCAGTCTGTTATAGCAGAATTAAGAGAGCGTTTACAATCACACTCAATGAAGTCCTATAGGGCCCGCTTCCAAAAGTAAGATCTTCTCATTATCTTAAGCAAGAATTAGTTTTCACCCAAAACTTTCGCCTACAGGCTACAATCACACATGCCCTTGAATATAGCATGTTATTTAGTCACTACTCATTAGCCAAGTTGAAACCATATATGGCTTGTGCATCAAGGGCTTAATGTGATGGAAGGAAGTAAAGGAAATATGCATTATTTGAGATACTAAGTTTTTCTGCAAACATTGTTTGCCAAAGATAAAGTATTCCTAATCCTGCGCTCATTGTATAAAAAATAATGCTTAGGTGTATGCGAGAATGGGACCCTTAGTTCCAAGTACATCTATACATGACTACCAACTTAAACTCATTATTTAGGTTTTCATTCATTTGCACAAAACATTTGCAACCCCATACCCGATCGTCACTTCCTTTCGGAATCATAATTCTTCTTTTAAAGAATAAGTCACTACTGTTTGTTTATTTGTGAAGAAGCTGTGAGAATGATGGAACTTGTGCTGCATAGCATTCTATTTACAAGGAATCTGCTGTGTAAATGTGTATATGGTGCATGCATGTCTCTACTTAGTCCACAACATTGAAATACTATAGAATGATACATGCAATACAAAATCCATGCATTGGATTAATTTAGTCAGTTTAAATTTCACGTGATAGTATTTTTGTAGCAAATTGTTTGCCTTCTCATATTATGCTCTCTCTTTTTGTCTGAATCTCTTATATATTTTTAATCAGGTTCGTGGCAATCAAAAGACCACTCACCACTTTGTCCTCTTTATGCAGAATATATGATATGTGCATGTGTGCAAATGCCCCCCTTTTTACGGGCATCGAGCAATTACCACAATTTTCACATCTACAAGAACTACTTGGTTTAACAGCCGCTGATTCTGTTGAACTTGGTCATATCGTGGAACCTCCTGCTATTCGAACTGCCACTTCTATTCTTCCTCTTGGATGGAATGGCCTCCCTGGCCTCCCTGGTGGTAAAAGTGCTGAACCGCTGAAAGTTGATATAATTGGACATGGCCTGCATATGTGCACTCTTTTCCAGGCTCAGATAAATGGAAACTGGTATGCTTTAGTTTGTGCGAGATTGTTACAAGTTTTATGCTAAAGCTCAACATAATTGACGTTATATAAAGCATCGTAGACTTGTTGGGTTTGTACTATAAGCTTTTCTTCACTTTTTTTTTTGTAAAATCGTTTTGTCTTATGTCCTGTGATAAACCATTGTTTAGCTCAGTAGGAATATAGTGGTTATAATATTCTATATGTAAATTTTGGGAAACTGGCATTAAAATAAGCTACAATATATGCTATTGTGGCAAAATCTATATGATACGTATGAGAAAGGAAGGGGAGATAAGAATTGAGTCAAACATTACATGCACATTTTTGTTGTTTTGTATACTTTTTTCTAATAAATTGGAACATGTGTAAACACAATTAGTCACCTTTTGCGCCTAATAAACCAACCGTATGACAAGAACAACTCCATAATTTATGGCACTGTACACAAAGTAAATGTTTTATATAACATTAGCATCCAAAAGTAACCTCAGCCGGTAAAAAAGAAGTAACCTTCGGTAATAATATCACATAAACAGTATATTATTTCATCTCATAAGACTGAAAAACTATCAAATACTAGTAACTTGTTAGGTTCCAATTAGGTCTATCTAAGATATGACGGTAGTTCATTCAACTTTCTTCAACTTTTTAATTTGGTATGACTTTCAGCATACGGATGTCCCCTTGAAAAATATATATGCTATCTTTAAACACATATGATATGAATCTGGAGTTAATATTGGAGAGTATTATGGTTTTTGTGTGTGTGAATTTTGAACCCATATATCCTGAACATTAGCTGCAACTCATATCCTTTTGGTTGTTGCATAAATAAGGTTTGTTTTGGAGAAGTCCAGCTAGCACAATGTCTCGAGTCCTAAAACATTTTTTATGTTTGCATGTTGTACTTGATCAATAGGTTACTGCATGAAACAAGTTTTGCTCTTCTGGTTGTACTTAGGGCTTGCAAAGTTCTGAGTGTTATATTTGTAGATTTTCCATTCTTTAATTGAAGATATCCATGCACAGGTATTCAACGGTTATTGAAACTCCACCATCAGCTACATCGTATTCATTAGATCAGGAAGTGCATCCTACGTTGCAAAAAATGCGGATTCTAGTTGGCCATCCACTAAAGCAGCCTCCAAATTACACTAGTGAGGATTTTATGGTTCCTGTGGTCACAGATACCGATTCAAATACAGATTTTGGATTTGAGCCATTGTTTGATGATAAAGGCTGTTGCAAGGGTTTGAATGAATTTCTTGTATATGGAACAAGTGATTTTGTAACCATATGTAAAGAGGTCTTTGTTAGGACACGGAGGGTGCGATTGCTTGGACTAGAGGTACCTCCATATCTTTGGGTGTGATTATTTTCTTATGTTTCTATTGAAATGCTAAACTGGAGATGATTTATGCATGTAGGGGGCAGGTAAAACTTCCTTGCTGAAAGCAATGCTAGGACAAGTAAAAGAAAGAAACATTGCAGTTCTTGAGTGCATACATGTAGATTTGCATGGCAAGGGAATATCAAATGGATTGTGCTACTTAGATTCGACAACAGTGAACTTGCAGGTACAGTTATTTTTTTGTTCTTTACTCAACTGTTTTAGCACAATTTTTCACCCCACCCCCAACTTTTACGCATAAAATGTAGGGAATCTTTGCCTTTACCGCTCATATCATATGACATGGGACCCCACTTGGTCCATCTACTATTTGTGATTGAAAATAAAATTTCATGTAATGATCCTTAGATTATTATGGGGTAAACACCGCCAGGAGGATGGCGGGACGGCGATGGCTTCTTTGAGGAGAGATGAGACTATAGACGAGGGAGAAGACTTTATATGAGAGACTAGAGTTTAATTCTTCTTCATTGCTTAAATCCTAATGATAGCATGCGGCTCCTCTTACATAGAGGTTGAACCCCTAACAACTCAATCTAATCTTTCTTATTAATAAGGATAACCTTCCTAATAGACAAGATCCTTGTTAGAAAGATGACTAGGGTTTTACTATTCACAACTCTGCAGCTTATTCATTAATTAAGAGGTATATATAGACATTGTTACATGGGCTAGAGAGCAGTGTTCACCTAGGCGCTAGGCGCTAGGCGGGCGGTGGGTGGCCGCCTAGCGCCTAGGCCGCCTAGGCAGGGCCTAGGCGGGGCCTAGGCGGCCGAATAGAATTGCAAAATAATCGTCCCAGTATCAGTCCAAGCAAGTGGGATAAACACAGAATGCAAGTATTAATCCACGCTTATGTATATATTACATATATGTATGTATATGTGTAATTTACTAATTTACAATCATAAGTACTATAATGCTACAGTAACAGTACTGCTACTAAGTACTAATAAAACACACACTGCTACAGTACAGTAGTACAGTACTAGTGTACTACTAAGTACCAATAAATCACACACTTGCTAATTACTAATATAGTAATACTCTTGAAGTATACATGCTTGTACTATATTTTACAAAGCAAAGCTACCAATACTAATTAATTTCATGTTTGTACCACCCACTAGCCGACTAGTACTACTACTCTGCACACAAAGCTACTAATCGACTCACTACCATCGATTCATCGCCTCGGCTACCACCGAGCATCACGAAGACCGACTACTCATGCCTGCAGTGCCAGCAAAGATCACAAGACAAGAGGCGCAGAGCCAACGACGAGGCGCAGAGAGGAAGGAGCCACGAGACGGGGAGGCGAGGCGACAAGAGGCGGCAGGGGGATCCGAGAAAAGTCACATGACGACAACAAGGCAACAATTCAATGACGGGAACCGTGGAGAAGTTATGCTGACGACGGGAGCCGGGAGAGTCACAGCGACGGCGACGGGAGCGGGAGGGTCACATGACAGCGACGGAGAACCAGAGGAGGTGGCGGCACATGATCGCGATGGAGAACCAGATCCGCCTCAAGACGCCTCGAGATCGCTTGACCATGCGCGCTGCAGGACCGCCTCGCGCCGCCCGGCTTGACTAGGCGCCGACCCGCTTAGCTCTCGACCGCACCAAGGCATGGTCGGTTACGCCAGTGCCTAAGCGGCCTAGGCGCCCGCTGGGGATCATCTTTAGAGAGAGAGAGAATGTACAACACTAGCATTCTTAACACCCCCTTCAAACTCAAGGTGGATCAGAAGGATTTGATGCACTAAGTTTGAGTAGATAAAGCTGATGCTGTTCTCGACTCAGACTTCTCGAGTCTGAGTTTTAGTGAAGAAATCTGCAACTTGAAGCTCTGAAGGAACATACTTGAGGGCGATAGTTGATTGCTGGCAATGAGATCGTGTGAAGGATGCATCAACACCAATGTGCTTTGTCAGCTCATGCTTAACTGGATCACTCGCGATCTGAATGGCACTTGTATTGTCACAAAAGAGAGGTGTAGGATTGTCACAATGGACACCGAGATCACTCATGAGCCATCGAAGCCAAATGATCTCTGAGGTGGTAGCAACAAGAGCTCGAAGCTCAACCCCTGCACTAGAGCGTGACACCGCAGTTTGCTTCTTGGACTTCCAGGCAATGAGCGAAGTACCAAGAGAGATACAGTAACTAGTGATAAATCGGCGATCAGCAGGATCATTCGTCCAAGTGGAGTCAGAGTAAGCGTGGAGCTGGAGCTGACTCGAACTGGCATAGAATAGACGCTGGACACAGTCCCTCTCAAATATCTCGGCACACGAAGAACATGACATAGTGGACTGAGGTAGGAGCACTGACAAACTGGCTGAGTACACGAACAGCATGAGCAATGTCTGGCCTGGTGACAGTGAGATAAACAAGACTCCCAACGAGCTGACAATAGCGAGAAGGATCTGTCAGGGGTACACCGTCTGTAGATAGAAGCTGTAGATGGAGCTCCATGGGTGTGGTAGACCAGAGTGAGTGAGCAGATCCTGAATATAGCGATGCTAGGAGAGATAGTAGCCATCACTGTCAAAATGAACCTCAATCCCCACAAAATAACTCAATGGTCCCAAATCGGACATCATAAACTGTTCACTCAACTTCTTCACAAAAGCCACATAATCCATGTCATCTCCCACTGAGAAGTGTGAACAAACAAGGTAGGGTCATGTCATGTTCACTTGTAGTGAAACCAGTAGCTTGAATCACGGAACTGAAACGCTCAAACAAAGCATGATAAGCCTGCTTGAGACCATATAGAGCACGCCTAAGGCGACAAATATAGCCTGTAGGAGCCTCAACACCTAGGGGTGGCTGCATATAGACCTCCTCATGTAGATCACCATGTAGAAAAGCATTCTTGACATCCATCTGAGATATAGTCCATGTGCGTATTGCTGCAACTGCAATAAGAGTACGAACTGTGGTCATATGAGCAACTAGAGCAAAAGTCTCATTATTATCTCGACCAGAAGCCTGCTGAAAACCTCTTGCAACAAGACGAGCCTTGTATCACTCTACTGACCCATCTAACTTGTTCTTTACTTTGAACACCCACTTGCAAGTGATAGGAACAGCTCCAGATGGTAGCGGAACAAGATCCCAAGTGACTGTACATTCTAATGCTGTGAGCTCCTCTGTCATAGCTAACTGCCACTCAGGTACACTGGTAGCCTTCTGATAGGTACTCGGCTCAGCTACTACACCTGCACGAAAAAAAACCCATCTCTCTGGTGCATGAATAGAAGAACGACCATTTAGGGCATATCATGATGTAATAGAACGATCGTCAGAGTCGGTAGTACTAGCCAGAGGGTCAAGTAGAGAAGAGGATGACTGAGGATCAGAAGGAACTCTCTGTCGGCGACTATAGTGAAAGGGAAAAGTGGAAGTGTCAGAAACTGGTGGAGCTAGTAAAGAAACTGGTGGAGCTGGTGGAGGCACACTAGAAGGTGAAACTGGTGGAGAAGGTGTATCTGGAGAAGGCAAGTCTGATGAAGGAATGGGAGGTAGACATAAAAATGAAGTGGAATCTGTAGAAGAAGAAGTGGGATGTGTAGAAGAATGATAAAAGAAAGGTCGTCCCTCATCAAAAGTCACATCACGAGTGATGCGAATGCGACGTGCTGAGGGATCATAGCAACGATAGCCCTTATGCTCAGGACTATAACCTAGAAAAATACTCAACTGACTGAGGGCTCAGCTTTGTGCGCTCATGAGGTGCTAGAAGGACATAACAGACACAACTAAAAACACGAAGATGAGCGTAGTGAGCAGGTGCTCTGTACATGACCTCACCAGAACACTTGCCCTGAAGCTTGGAAGAGGGCTAACGGTTGATAAGATAGACTGCTGTAGAGACTGTTTCCCCCAGAAGTGGGAGGGAACAAAGGAGGAAATGAGAAGAGTACGAGCAATCTCAATGATATGACAGTGCTTGCGCTCAGCAATACCATTCTGAGCATGAGCATCAAGACACGAGAGTTGAGGAAGAGTACCCTCAGAAGAAAGGAACTGGCGAAAGGCTGATGAAAGATACTCTCCCCCAAAGTCAGAACGAAAAATGCAGATGGTAGAAGAGAATTGAGTATGAACCATCTGAGTAAAAGATTGATAGATAGAAATCAACTGCGAACGGTGTTTCATGAAGTAGATCCAAGTGTATCGAGTATGGTCATCAATGAAGATGGCATAGCAACTGTGTCCACCCTTTGAAGCAAAAGGAGAGGGACCCCAAACATCCGAATGGACCAAATCAAAGGGACGATCAGAGCGAGAAATGCTAGAAGGATATGGGAGTTGTACTTTCTTGCCAATTCTACAACCCTTGTACTGAAAATTTGTGTCAACAGAAACAAGACTAAGAACACCTTGATGAATCAAGATAGAGGGGTGTGAGCCATACAAGTGCCCCAAGCGATGATGCCATTGAGGAAAAGATTGGCAAATAGAAGTAGATGCAGAAGAACAAGGGGTAGATGAACCAACGACAGAGGGTGAAGGAATAGGGGCAGAAGCAATACCAGAAATGGTGGATAAAGGAAGACTCAGACGATCAAGAACATAGAGCCCTGCAGAACCTCTCTGACGATGACCTGTACCAATAACAACTCTTGTTCGACGATCTTGCACAAAGCAGGAGCTATCATCGAACCCAACAAAACAGTTCATATCTGCGAATTGCCCGACAGAGATGAGATTCATGGAGAGCGTGGAGACAAGTGAGACATCTGAAACTGCGAAGTGAGAGGTGAAAAGAGTCTCCTGATGAGTGACCGTGCATGGCGTTCCACCAGCTATTTGAATCTTGATATCTTGTACAGCAGGACGACATGATATGAGCTAAGATGCATCAAATGTCACATGGAAAGAAGTCCCTGAATCCAATATCCATGGGAGTGAAGCACCCGACATAGAATATGATGGTGCAGTCAAGCTAGTGGATGCACTGGAAGATGCCTACAATTGACACAACTGGGCCTAAAGATTTATCATCTGAGTCTGAATCTGACCAAACTGAGTTGCACAAGACTCTACAGCATTAGCAAGAACAGAACAAGCAATAGTATCATCACCTCGAATAGGTATAGAATCAAGAATGCCATCAAGAGTCATGATATGATCAAGTATACTATCACCGGGTGATGGGAACGGGGTCCCGATCTTCCAACAGGTTCTGGATATGTTCGATTTAGTGGAGGCGCGATACAAATCAATTCGACTTCAACAACACGTTCAACCCCGCAATCGCAAAGACCACGTCTCCTCGGGTTATCAACCGTGCGGCCGGTTGACCTCGCCAAGAAGGCTAATCCTCGCTGCGAATCGAAGAACACAAGCAAGAACAAGGAAGAACACAACGGAATTGCGATGTATTGTTTTAGCACTCGAAAGTTGGGGTCTCACAAACCGATGAACGGCTAAACTGCTCAAGACAAATTAATCTAAGCAAAACCCAACCCTAATGGTGGGGGTGGCGGTTTGGATATAAAGGACCGAGGCGTGCAAAACCCTCGACACGCCCTAATGGGCTCCAACACGATACAAAGTCAACGGCCCAAAAGACGGTGGCGCAAAGACTCGACAGATTCTGAATGCCCACTTGTTTCGACGATTCCGTTGACTCGGAAGGAATTTTGACATGGGACCAGAGCCATTGGAAAGGTCGTCTTCTCGACTTTCCATACATATGTGGAACGCCCAAAGCGGAGCCCGGATGCGATCTGGGCGTCCGCTTTAGTCTTGACTGGTCTCGACTCGAATTGGAATCGAAGTCGGCTTGAGTTGGGCCTCCAACATGATTCGACCGCCTCGCCGGACTTGTGCGCCTCGAGCCCTTCTCCAAGTACTTCGTGTCCTCTCCATGGTTCCTAATCATAATTAAATCATTAGGTAGCAATCGATTCTCAAATGAACAAAAAGAAGTACTTAGGAACGAGCTCACCAGAATTCAATTGTCGGCGAGCTCTAGTGATTGGTCCTTGAATGTCAAGTGGAGGATTGTTGTGTGTATCCCAAGAAGTGATGTCCTCATCATCCTCCCTCTTGAAGCGGAGTTGTCCTCAACTCGGCTTCATCTTCTTCTCCCAAGTATGGCTTCAAATCAAATGTTAAAGGTGGGACTAACCCCAAACTCGGAAGGCAACTCAAGTTTATATGCATTATCATTTATCTTCTCAACTATCTTAAAAGGACCAAAGACTCTAGGCATCAACTTTGACTTTCTTAACTCAGAAATCTATCCTTTCTCAAGTGCAACCAAACAAAATCACCCCTGCTCAAGTTTAACTTCCTTTCTACCTTTACTACCAAGAATCCTATATTTTTCATTCATCTTTTCAATGTTTGCCTTAGTAGTCTCATGCATTTTGACAATAAAATCAGACGCTCCTTAGCATCATTATGAACTCTCTCACTAGTAGGCAAAGGTAAAATATCAAGAGGGCACGGGATTGAATCCATATACTACCCGAAAAGGACTTACCTTGGTGGTGGAGTGTGCGCCGATTATATGCGAACTCAACATGCGGCAAATACTCTTCCCACAGCCTTCAAATTATTCACAAAAAACAACTCAAAGATGGTAGACAATGTGCGGTTTACCACCTCGGTTTGGCCATCGGTTTGTGGGTGACAAAGTTGTGAGAACAACAACTTTGTACCCAACTCGGTTCCATAGAGTACTCCAAAAGTGACTCAAGAACTTGGCATCACGATCTGAAACAATAGTAGAAGGCATACCATGCAAACGAACTATCTCTTTGAAAAAGATGTCGACAATATGAATGGCATCATCGGTTTTATGACATGATATAAAATGAGTCATCTTAGAAAAACGATCCACAACAACAAAAATACTATCCTCCCTCTTAGTCCCAGGCAATCCTAAAACAAAGTCCATAGAAATATCTCGCCTACGGAATAGAAGGAACAGAAGAGGCATATACAAACCATGTGGATTCAAGCGAGACTTAGCTTTTTGACATGTAGTGCAATGAGCCACAAACCGCTCAACATCTCGCCTCATTTTTGGCCAAAAGAAGTGTGTGGCGAACGTCCTCCGCCTTCTTAGCACCAAAATGTCCCATCAAACCGCCTCCATCGCCTCCCGCAACAACAAAAGACGAACGGATCCAAGCGAATGCATAGGCGGTTAGCTCTAAACAAGAACCCATCATTGATCACGAATTTATTCCATGCTTGTCCCTCTTTACAATGCAACAACACATCCTTAAAATCAACATCTAAAGCATATTGTCCTTTAATGGTTTGGAGACCAAAAATGTGACAATCAAGTTGAGACAACATGGTATAGCGTCGAGACAAAGCATCAGCAATCACATTATCCTTCCCTTTCTTGTGTTTAATGACATAAGGAAAAGATTCAATAAATTCAACCCACTTAGCATGTCTACGATTCAAATTGGTTTGACTACGAATATGCTTAAGTGATTCATGATCGTAATGAATGACAAATTCTTTAGGGCATAAATAGTGTTGCCACGTCTCAGAAGAACTAACAAGAGCATACAATTCTTTATCATACGTGGAATAATTAAGAGCATGACCATTCAATTTTTCACTAAAGTAGGCAACAGTTTGCCTTCTTGCATCAAAACACCACCAATACCAATTCCGCTAGCATCACATTCCACTCAAAAGTCTTACCAAAATCCGGAAGTTGGAGCAATGGTGAGTGTGTAAGCTTGTCCTTCAAAAGATTAAAGGACTCCTCTTGTGATGGCCCCAATGAAACACGACTCCTTCTTTGTCAACTCAATCAACGGTTATGCAATGGTGCTGAATTCCTTGACAAAGCGGCGATAAAACCTGCAAGGCCAAGAAAACTCCGCACTTGGGAGACCGTGGTGGGCGTGGGCCAACTCCATATCGCCTCCACCTTGGCTCTATCAACCTCAATTCCTGTGGAGTGACAACATAGCCAGAAAGAGACTCGATCCGTGCAAAAGGTGCACTTCTCAAGGTTACCAAACAAACGTGCATCTCTCAAAGCATTAAAAACAACACGTAAGTGATTCAAATGTTCATCCATGGACTTGCTATAAATCAAGATATCATCAAAGTAAACGACCACAAATTTGCTAATGAAAGGACGTAAAACCTCGTTCATTAATCTCATGAAAGTGCTAGGTGCATTAGTTAAACCAAAAGGCATGACTAACCACTCATACAAGCTTCTAACTTAGTTTTAAAAGCGCTTCCATTCATCGCCAAGTTTCATTCTTATTTGGTGGTATCCACTACATAAGTCAATCTTTGTGAACATTATAGCACCACACAACTCATCAAGCATGTCGCCTAGCCCAGGAATAGGATGACGATACCTTATAGTAATGTTGTTAATGGCTCTACAATCTACACACATATGCCAAGAACCATCTTTTTGGGTACCAAAAGAACAGAACAAACACAAGGACTAAGGCTCTCACGTGCGCACCCACGGTCCAAAAGTTCTTGGACTTGTCATTTGAATCTCCTTAGTCTCTTCGGATTGGTCCTCAGACGCCGCACGGTTTAGCAAACTCGCTCGAGGATCAAGTCAATCTGGTGCTCAATCCTCGAATGGGTGGAAGTCCCGGAGATATCTCATCGTGGAAAACATCTCTAAAATCCCGCAAAAGGTTAGTGACAGAGCGGGCAAAGTGCAAGGCATATTATCAAGAGAAAATAAAGCATCTTTGCACACAAAAGCATAGCATGTATCATTAATATCATCAATTTCAGCAAGGTCTGATTTTGTGGCAAGCATAATGAATGTTTTTCAGATTTATCATGTTAGTTGGATCATTAGCGGCGAAGACTCGCTCCCTATCGGCCTCTATAATCTCAGCTGGGGTCAAAGGCAGTAAAGTAACTTTTCTTCCCTTATGCATAAAAGTGTATTTGTTACTACTACCATGGTGTAAAGCATCATTATCAAATTCCCAAGGTCGACCCAATAAAAGAGAGCATGCTTGCATGGGAACCACATCACAATCAACATGATCAGCATAACCACCAATGGAAAAATGGACTCGGCATGTTTGTGTTACCTTAGCTTTTCCAGAGTCATTTAACCACTGAATATGGTATGGATGGGGATGCGGTCGCGTGGTCAAGCCAAGCTTCTTGACCAAATCGAAACTCACCAAGTTGTTGCGCTTCCTCCATCAATGATGACACGTCTTGCGGGTTCTTGATTGCAAAGAAAGTCTGAAACAAATTTTGGCGTTGAAGCTTATCGGGTTGTTGTACTGTGTCGAGGACTCATTGCACAATGATGCTCAGTGGCGTCGCTGTGGACGCCCACCAAGGAACAGTCGTCATGACCACCGTCATTGTCGTCCGAGGCAAGAAGAACGTCATCATCCTCCTCGACATCCGGCAGTCTTGATGTAGCCTCCATCTTCCGTGGCGATGTATGCCCGCTGGCTAGGGCAATTCCTCGCACATGACCAAGTCCATGGCGGCGGTGCAATGAATGTCGGAGGAGCGCCCGTGGAAGCCACGGAAGAAGAACTCTTGGCCGAGCACGCAAAGAATTTTTGTAGAATCTGCAGGCGTGTCGTGGAAGGTGGCCGGTGGCATACGCAGCAATCTTGTTCATCGGTGGAGGAGAACGAAAACTCAAGAAGACTTGGGCGATCCGTCGATGTAGTCGTTTGCGGCATGTAGGAGGGTCGTCCTGCTTGCCGTCGGCGATTCCTTGCGCCCTCGCAATTCTTTTTACGCAAGCATAGCAAGTCGAACAAGCGGTTGTGATAGTAAAATATTTATAATCAACAATGTCCTCGAATTTCACGCCAGAACCCCAGTAGAAACGACAAATCTTATCCTCTGTGTCCTCAACAACCCCACAACGCACCATACCCTTTTGAAGCTCAAAGATAATAGTCTGAAATGTAACTATCACCTTGTTCTAAGCGCTGTAATTTTTTTCTCAAATCACGCTTATATGAGGGAGGAACAAAACGATTACACATAGCTTCTTTTAACCGCTCCCATGTGTCGTTGTAAGCGCATGGTACCCGCCTATTCCACCGATAATAGCAAAGTCCTTAAACTCACTAGTAGCTTGTCTAACTCTATGTTGTTCAGAACCAAGTGAGAATTAAACTTCGCTCTCCGTCATCTCCCAATCAAGATATATTGCGGCATCATAAAAGCGAGAAAAAAGATGGGATGGTAAACTTGACTTTAGCAAAAGGGTCATCGTTACCATGACGGTTACGGTTATTACCTCCCATACCATGTACTGTTTTGTCAAGACGCCGACATAGTCGTGCATCTTGTGTCTCCGTGATCAATGTTGCCAACCGCATCATGCATCAGGTCATCATCATGATGATGGCCGTCATTAACAGTGGCGGTGTGCCTCAACGCGCCCATCGACCAAATGAGGTCGACCATCCGCCGCTCCACCCGCCAATGCCTTCGTGGTGTTCAATCGGGCAATGGCGGCGACGATGGTGTCCATTCGCCAGAGATCGATGAATGAAGCATTTTGTTTGTCGAAGCAGCTTGTAGGTGGCGCGACTAACACACTCGTTGAAATCGACCGGTGTCCGTCCCTTCTACCGCCATGGTTAGTGGAAACACAGGAAAACAAGATGATTATCCCTATCAACTACAAAGGAGGACGGTGGGAACCCGCAAAGGAAGTGGCTTACCAAGCTCTTACAAGTGTTCTTACCATCGCAAAAAAGGTGGGTACAACCGGGTGGGCGGTTCGTGATACTTGAACGTGGTCTTTGCGATTGCAAGGGTCAAAAGTCATGCTATCCTAAGTAGGTATATGGAGCTTGGAAGGCCAAATATGTTAGTGGAACACAAATCAATAACAGATAGTAATGCCGAGTAAATGTCCAAAACATCTTGGTCCTAGTTCTTTGGTCTAAATGTGTCCTATAGCGGTATGATATGATGAACAAGGAGTCAAGACCGAATAGTAAAGCAAAGACAACAACAAAGATGGCTGTAAAGACAAAGACAAATCAATATCTGTCACCTAAAAATCTGGTGCTCTCTTTTTTTTTTTTTTTTTAGCACGGAGCGCTCTCAGTGCCTTTTGCTCTCGAGCAAAACCAGTCTTAAAAATTTTTTTTTTTTTTTGTTATTTTTTCACAAAGCGGAGCACCAAAATAGGAACCACACAAAGTTTCACCTCAATCGATGTAAGGTGTGGCCTCTGAAAAATAATGAATGTGTCAGAATTCGGTAATGAAAGTTCAGAGCTCGAGTCTCAAGACTTTCCAGCCGAATTTGGGCAAAATAAATTCGCCAAACCCGACGTAGTAGGGAGTTTTGGATGCAAATTTTAATTTCACCCAATTTCAAAAAAATTGTCCGATTTGAGTCCAGATATCGAAAGTTACTATTGTTAAGGAGAACCTCAGAGTTATGGTTCTTTGGAGGCCAAACGAAATCGGTGGAAGAAATTGGTGGAAATTGGGGCTAAGCTCGGGAAGAGGTGGGGATGGTGCCGGGTGATCACGAGACTCAATGGGGAAGGGTCTTTGGGTGATCACGAGACGCGATGGATGACTCAAAAACAGAGGGTGGGTGGGAGGAGAAACAAAAGTTGACGGCTAGGGTTTGTATGAGAGGTAGCGGAAGCAAGACAACCCAAATAAAACACGATCTAAACCAAAGAACACAACTCGACTAAGGACACAAACTCAACACTACGGACTCTGAAATCAAATTGTGCAAAAGGTTAAACGAGATCAGGGACAGGAACAACCTATGACTACAATTTTTTGTAGGGCTTTTCTTGGACTCTAGGATGAAACCGAAAACAACAAGGGTAGGGTAAACTCGAACTCAAGGAACACCAAGCTCGATTACCACTTGATGGGAACGGGTCCCGATCTTCCAACAGTTCGGATATGTTCGATTTAGTGGAGGCGCGACACAAATCGATTCGGCTCCGAACAACACGTTCGAACCCCGCAATCGCAGCACCACGTCTCCTCGGGTTATCAACCGTGCGCAATTTGGTTGACCTCGCCAAGAAGGCTAATCCTCGCTGCGAATCAAGAACACAAGCAAGAACAAGGAAGAACACAACGGAATTGCGGATGTATTGTTTTAGCACTCGAAAGTTGGGGTCTCACAAACCGATGAACGCAAAACTGTTCAAGACAGAATTAATCTAAGCAAAACCCAACCCTAATGGTGGGGGTGGCGGCCGGATATAAAGGACCGAGGCGTGCAAAACCCACGACACGCCCTAATGGGCTCCAACACGATACAAAGCCGAACGGCCCAAAAGACGGTGGCGCAAAGACCGACAGATTCTGAATGCCCACTTGTTTCGACGATTCCGTTGACTCGAAGGAATTTTGACATGGGACCAAAGCCATTGGAAAGGTCGTCTTCTCGACTTTCCATACATATGTGGAACGTCCAAAACGGAGCCCGGATGCGATCTGGGCGTCCGCTTTAGTGCGGACTCGTCTCGACTCCGAATTGGAATCGAAGTCGGCTTGAGTTGGGCCTCCAACATGATTCGACCGCCTCGGCTGGACTTGTCGCCTCGTAGCCCTTCTCCAAGTACTTCCGTGTCCTCTCCATGGTTCCTAATCATAATTAAATCATTAGGTAGCAATCGATTCTCAAATGAACAAAAAGAAGTACTTAGGAACGAGCTCACCAGAATTCAATTGTCGGTATGAGCTCTAGTGATTGGTCCTTGAATGTCAAGTGGAGGATTGTTGTGTGTATCCGAAGAAGTGATGTCCTCATCACCGGGTAACAACCTTAGCAGTACCAACACCATAGGAAATAGCAAAAGATCATAATCCATAACACAAGCTAACAAAGAATGAGTCAATAGCAATAGTATCAAGAGCAAAGACGACCACAATCAACAACAAATGACGAGAGTGATAGATCGATGCATCAGACAACACTTGTACATAGCAACAGAGATATTCACTTGGACCTAGTCTCCTCTGCGCCGAGTAGCAGGCAGAAGCACAGCCAGATGGCGAGGATCTCTCTTTGCTCCAACATGCACCGCGCGGATCCGGAGGAGAGGCGAGGAGGCGACGTTGGGCTCACCGGCCCAAGCAGAGGTGGGACGAGGAGGCGACGTCGGGCCTCTGCTACAGTGCGGATCCGGAGGAGAGGCGAGGAGGCGATGTCGGGCCTCTGCTCCAGGTGAAGAAGTGAAGAAGATGCGCCAGATCCCCCGGATCGACTCGGAAGATCCTCAGGCGTGATAGAAATCCAGAGGCTCGGGCGCAATGGAGATCTAGAGGTTCGGGCGCGCGATGAAGATCGATGGCTTGGGCGGAGATACCAGGATCAGGAGCTCACCAGATCCGAAGGAGAGGAACCCCAGTGGTGAGGAGCCTACCGGCCTGCAGCGGCGGCGACTTCTAGGTGAATTCTGATGGGGAGAGGATTAGGGTTGGAGTCGCTCTGATACCATGTTAAAAAGATGACTAGGGTTTTACTATTCACAACTCTACAGCTTATTTATTAATTGAGAGGTATATATAGACATTGTTACATAGGCCTTATGAGCCACATGAGCTAGAGAGATAGAGAGAGAGAGAGAGAAAGAATGTACAACACTATCATTCTTAACAATCCTATCCTAACTAAGGAAACCTAATCTAATCTTTAATTGTGCCTGCCAAGGAAGATTCATGAATTCATGGCTGCTGCCCGGCTGCTACAGTACCCCGACTACTGTTTGTGCGCATCATTTTCTGCGCATGGCATTTCCCAAGAAAAGTCTGACTTAACCTCTTTCCTAATTTTAACAATAATTTTATTACTTGTGAGTAAATACTTGTAATGTTTGTGAAATAATATGATAGAACATTATCTTTGTTTTTTTTTGGATGCAACTGTGCAATGCTTTACTTGTTTTGTACATCAATACCGATACACACCTTTAACCATTACTTTTTCTAATTATATATCAACAAAAGTTGAAGTATTTCGATGACAAATATATTAATACCATTTCTATATGACAAATCTAGATACTTTTACGTATATCAGTGGTCAAAGTCTTAAAAGGCTAACCGCGCGCATCATAGTATGTCATAACCACTATGTTCTTGATTGTCTAATGGATATAATCCCAATGGCTACTTTACCTAGAAAATGCTATAAACATACTTGTCAACCAGGTTGACCACACACCAGGCCACCATTCATTTTTAAAAAAAACTAAATGGGAAATGTTTTTTCTTAAGAACATTGACATAGTGTTATGCATTTATATTTTAATAATTTTACATTACCATATGAGACTGTCAATTCTAGCAAGTACACTTCTCAATTCATGATTTCTGAAACAAAATGTTCATACTGCACTAGTGCACTGTTTTCTTTTGACTTAAATTTTACATTATTTGTGTTCTGTTAAGAATGCAGCATTAACTTGTCGCATGATTTTAGTCATAATAACATGTTGGGATTTTATTTGAGTTTGTGTGTGAAGAAGTTATACGCTACTATAAGTCTAGAACTGCAACTGTATTCTCTACATAATTTTGTATACCCACATTAAGCTTCACTGCAGTATTCAAAGCAATAGTACAAACAGGGTTATAACTACGTAGAATAAACATAGAGCTGTGTGAACCAGAAACACTGTCCAGGAAAATATACTTTGTTCCATTTTTTTATCACTCGATGTTTAGAACTATTTTGTCTTATTTCCATTGTTTATCCATATGTTTGATCTCTTAAGGGTAGTAATACCTTGGATTTGTTCTGAAACACGCGACTGGTAGGTGTTATTACTATAAACTAAAATTTGGTTTTATGGTGCAATGGAAAATTCTAATATTCTAGTTTCTGTAAAACAATTGTTGAACCTGGTACTAATTTCAGTCACTTAATCGTCAGACAAGCTTATACATTTGTAGGAGCAATCACCCTAGTAAGTCAATTTCAACTTTTTAAGTAATTTGTTCTTAACTTCTTATCCAGTGAACTCCTCCATCATATACGGAGAGTAGAGAGTATACATCACAGCAGTTTCATACTTTCATGTCTTCTATATCCTGATTATTGAACCCCTAAAAGTACTCATTATAAACCTTTATTCTAACAGGAGCTACCTTTAGAAGTTAGGCGGTTCAAAGAAGAATTGCAGTTAGGAATGCATGATATCAGCAGGAAGACTGACCTAGTTATTGTTGTGCATAACCTAGCACATCGAATTCCACAGTATTACCAGTACAACAGTTCTCAACCTCAGCCAGCTCTTTCACTTCTCTTGGATGAAGCCAAGGCTCTTGGTGTTCCTTGGATTCTTGCAATAACCAACAAATTCTCTGTCAGCGCGCATGAACAGAACACATTATTCAGTTCGGCTATGGAAGCATATCAAGCTTCTCCTGATATGACCAAAGTTGTAAACTCTTCCCCATTTCTAATGCCAAGTGCTACAAATAGTTTGCGCCACATCAGTTCAACTAGTGGCATTTTGGGGACCAAGGATCCTTCAGACAGAACTGCTTTTCATCCAGTAAACTTTGCACTGTCACCATTTCAGAGGAAGGACATTGTTATGCATGTGGAGGGTGTTACTGCCCTTCGTCAACTAGTACATCGAGTAATTCTCAGTAATGAAGAATCAGCATTTGAGGTACTTTTGTCTTTCCTTACATATGTGCCTTTCAGAATTTTTTGGACTTGATAGGTGCATGTGACACAAAATGTATTTAGTTTGCTAGCCTTGAAAATTTGCCTAGCAGCAAATAGGCTGTTCAGTGAAAATCTAATTGCTCATTGGCCTGATTGGCACGATTCCACTAGTCTTAGGTTGAAAATCCAATGGAAGGGGGCTTTCCACGATCTGTGTTTTTGGTATATTATGATGAGTATACAATAAAGATTATCGTCGCACTTTAAGGTGTATTATGTGTATTTATTTTTAGCTGTAGCTCTGAACATTGCTTGGACAGGAGCTTGCTCATGAGAGATTGTCGCTGGAGCTGGCGAGGGAGAGGGCGGCATCTTTGCAAGCGAAGCAGAAGCCCCAGAGAAGAGATGGGTCTGTCACAGCTGCTGCTGTAGGTGCATCACTTGGTGCTGGCCTGGGGATTGTAATGGCTGTAATAATGGGAGCCGCATCAGCCCTCCGGAAGCCGTGACATATTCATGTTTTATTTTTATTTATTTATATTAGCATATAGTTTTAATTCATGTGCTTGTAATTGAAGGATGCCTGGAAGAAGGCACTAGTGTAGGCAAGAGAAAAGAAAAGGTAGAGCAAATAGTTAATGCCATAGCATAGTGCCACATTTGGCTGTGTATAGAATAGGTTTAGCGCTGTGCTGATTGTGGGTCTGTTTGTGTAATCTTAGTCCGGCCCTCAAACATGTTCTACTTCACGTTCCATAGTATCTTTCTCAAAGTCATTACTCATTAGCCCCATTTGTTATCCCAACCGGCTCACCGGCTTCCTTGTGCCCTTCTGGTTGAAGTGAGCTACACGAGTCTCTTTATTTGAGAGAGAGAGAAACACGAGTCTATAAGTACATTGCAAGGTAACAAGTGGTACGCTGTAATTATTCGAAAGAGGATATGGTACACCCGAATGGACATCCCTCCTAAATCTGAGCCGTCCACGGATGTACCGTGATCTGACCAGCGTTCTCTCTCTCTTCTTCTATCTCTCTCCTCTCACGCTTCCCGACCGGCGGCGGAGACGACCTATGTAGGGTTTGGTGTCAGCGAGCGAACTTGGATCTTACCAAATCCGCCCTTTTCTTCCTTTACCCGATTCGTCTGGACACCATGTTGCTATTGCCACTAAATTTTTTGGCTCCATATTGCTATTGCCACTGTCCTCAGTCAAGACCCCTTTGATTGTCATGAGACCTAACGGACATGGTAAATTGACATATTTATTCTATTATATGTTGTTCTAGTCAAGTAGCACTTTAGTTGTAATGAGAATGTAATGTTTCTCAGTCCTTCACCTTCATGAATGAGAAAAAAAAAATTCTAGCACAATATGCAAGTTTGGTAGATGCACATGACATGCAACAAAGCCTCAAAGTCGTCTTGCTCTACTTCAGCGCCCTCCCCCTCAAACCAACAGCGGCAACGACGGCTAGCTTCTTTCATTCCTTCCCCCAACCTCTCGAGACCCGTCACTATCGTTACCAGCATTAACGTCGCCTCTAAACTCGACGAACCGACGCCACCATCTGCGACCCTTTTGGTAATCCGTTTAAATTTGTCCCCATCTCGACGTCTCCTTCAAAATTGGTTCCTCTGTGTAGCTACATCGTCATCAAAGTCCTCGTTCCCGTCAGCCGTGCCGCTACCCTCATCTTCATCTCCGACCATTTGCCGACCCCGTCATCTACTCGCCACGCCGACCGCATCACGAGGTGTGCGTCGTCGAGCTGAAGCTATCCCCCACCTCCGCCTTCCATCCCCTTCATTGTGTAGCGCCGCCACCATCCTCCTTGCCGCCATGCCCCTCGTCACCACCAGCCCCGCTCACGACGAACTGGCACCACCTAGAGCTTCCCTGAGCTCGTGTTGTGCTCGTGCTCCCCTTAGCTGGTCGAAATCCCGCAGGGTCTTGTCGCCGATGAGACCTCCCTCTCCATAGCGACCGCCTACCCCCCTTCCCTCCCCTTCTGACCTCCATAGCTGCCCATGTCACCGTGCGTCCTCAAAAATGGGTTCTTCGCATCCTAAAACACCACATGCGCTCACCATAGTGGTCGTCCGGCCATCGAGGCTCATCGTCGCCCCTCTCCCTCTATTCGACTTGGGACCCACTGCCAACATGGGTATTTCGGTCTTTCTTTGCTATCCTGTTGTCGTCTAGCCGGTCAAAGAAGCAGAAGCTAACAGTCAAAGTGCCTTGACTGACGATAGTGACAATAGCAATATGGAGCCAAAAGATTTAGTGACATAAATGAAATGGTCAAATTTTCGGTGACAGAATCGAATTTGTACATATTTCTAGTGGCACAAACAAAAATTTTCCTTTAGATTTAAGGTGGAGGTCTATTGCGATGGACCAATGCATTTCCTGTAATTATGCACCCTTTGTAGAATTGTAGCCCTAACGTTTCTCTCAATCTGATTGTACCTGAGGTGCCAATTTACGGTTGTTGTGTCATGCTTATTTCCCCAAGTTGTTATGGAAAGTGAATGTGAAAAATATAGCACCCTATTTGGTAAATTAGAACATGCAAATCAGATTTTAAGTTTAACAAATTATGTTTTATCAAGTGACTGATCGTTTCATATCCCCCCAGGTGATATTTTTTTTGTTTTCTAAATTATTCATGTTATCTTCTGTTATTTGGAATGCAACAATATCACTGTTGTAACGTGGTTTACAAAAACAAAAAGCAGGTAATCAAACACTAAAGTATTTTGAAAACAGTTCTACCAAAACAAGATTATCTTGATCAACTCTGACTAAGCAATGTTCCGTGTGTTTTAAGAAAACTAGCGTAAACTTTTAGAGTGTTTCCAAATTTTCAAATTTCGAAGTCTCTCAAATTTAGCCTCAATCTTAAACAAAGGGGGACTATATCGTCGTAATTTTCAAAGAAACATTCTTTTTCCTGCAAAATTTAAATTTCTGCATTCCCATCTGTCGATTATAATTTCAAATGGAGTGAATTGCTCCATACCATGGAAAAACCACTTGAGTTATAAAAAAAAGTTAATGCACTCTTAGTTAAGGAAAAAAAAGAATGTTTCGCACCAACGAAGTTACTAAATTTCAACATGTAAAACTAGCTATATCGAAAGCTGATACATCAAAGATCGTACAATGAATGTACGATAAACTAAACTAGACCAAAGCATGTTCTTAAAACAAAGAGTAAACTGCACTACAGGTCAGTGAACTTTTTCGTTCAGTTCACATAGGTCATGAAACTTTCAAACTGTATATCTAGATAACTAAATTTGTTTAAGTGTGTCACTCTAAGTCATTTGCTTGACAACCCGAGTACCACAGATGACATGGCATGCTGACATGTTCTACCGTGGCATGAGGTGCACATGAGTGGCACATGGCGACATGCATGGCCATTGCAATTTGCACTCAAACCCCCGAAGTTTTGGCCACAATTTTCTCTCTGTTTGAACACCCTATGAGTGCAGTGACTAAGGCGATCGCGAGGATAGTGGCGCATGCTAATGTCTAACCATATTTGCTGGGAGACACGGGATTTAGGCCAAGCGAAGTCAAAGGTCGCGGATATTGGAGAGGCTGTGAGAGGGGGATGAGAGCATCTTTGGTGTATTGAACTGATATCAATTTAAAGTTATATCACATAAATATTTTAGGAATTGAGTCTGTTTTTCTCTAATGTATTGAACCGATTCCTACTAATAACTGGGACCCACGTTATATTAAAAAAAACACAAAATAATAATATCATCTCTCAACCGCACTCTCTCCTATGTAGTTGTTTAATGCTTTAAATCGACTCCTAAGTAGAGTCTGGTTCTATGTATTTTTTTGTTGGAATCAGTTCTTCCAATATATTGAATCGATTCAATGTCTTCTCTCTCCTCATTTGAACGGGCTAAAATACAATATTGAAGGTGGTCTGAGCTTGATTTTTGGGAGTAGATGTGGGACCCATGCCACAGCGACACGAGTCAACATGCCATGTCATCAATCTTATCCGACCTTGCGCACTAGTGACCTAAAGTGATCCACATAAACTACTTTAGTGATCTAGCTATGTAACTTGTGAGTTTGATGACCTAGTTGAACGAGTCGGACGAGTCCGGTGATGATCCGTAGTGCAATTTGTACTCTAAGATAATCGTCATCAACTACAATGTCAAACCAGAGCAGCATTAGCCAAATAGCGAATTTTTAAAAAATAATATTATTTTAAAAAGATAATTACAAAAATAAATAGTTAAAAAAATAATTACAAAACTATACTCCTGTTGCCAGTTCAATTGGCGACAGCGGCCTAGCCCCTAGCGACAGAGGGCCCAACAGTCCAAAACAGTCCCCAGATCTCCTTATCGCTAGTTCAACTGGCTATAGGGACACACTCTCTCCTATAAAAGATCATTGAAACCCTAAAATTCGGGTAAAACTCACTTTTATTCAGAAAAAAGAGGAGGGAAAGGAGAGGAAGAGAGAAGCTAGCAAAGCGCTACATGTCTGGTCGCCTACCTGTCAGGTAATTTTTTTAACCGAATGGATTACATAGTTTTAGATATACGATTATGTAGTGTAGTATGTTGTACATAATACTTTTCGGTGGGTAGTCTAGTTTGAGATATGTGATTAATTGTGGAAATCTTCTTTACGTTGCAGTGCGTCAAATATGTCGGATGTCACCAATTTCAAAATTTACTACGGTCAGGGGACTATTCTTGAGGGTCCCGAGGGGGTTAATTTGTGTTATTTCTAATCGGCGACCGTGCTCCTACCAAGAGCATAAGGGCATACATGGGGCGCTGTGATACGGTGGTTGTTTCACTCATTCTAAGTGGACCATGATATGTATAATCTGAGATTGAGTTGCCTTGCGCCCCGAGCAGCACATCGCACATATTGGGTGTCGAACTCGGGAGCGAAGGATCCCGAATTCTCTGTGTTCATACACTAGTCCAGGATTTCTAGTGTACACAGTCAAACAAAAGTGATAACACAAACATGTCACGTATTTTATTAATAATGATCCAGAGTTTATTACAAAGGGCCTGAGGCCAAATAAAGTAAAATACAACGGAAGCAAAGTAGTAATAGTAGGCCACACGACTTGCCACAGGCAATCGACTGGGGTAGCGGCCTAGTCATCGAGATCCACACCAATGATGAAGTCCTTCTCCTCTAAAATTTGTTTGCATAAAGCAAGTATGAGCACAACTACCATGCTCACAAGTTACACCCGTCAAGTAACAGATTGAATGCATGCATAAGGTAAACAAGGGATATTGGCAGGGTTTATTTGTATAAAGCAGCATTTTCAATTTTAAATAATCATATTAATTTCCAAGGCCATTTTTATACTATATCTAAAATCAGATTTTAAACAGCAATTTTATAGTGTGGATAACCTCCAAATTTGAATGGTGAAAGATACCCTCCTATCACAATGGCTAACCGCCCAATTTTCCCACAGGACTAACCATCCTGAAAACATCTGTTGAAATCACTTTTAAAAACCAAAACAAGTCTAACTCAAAGTGGCTTTGCTAGCATGTCCATGACCGCGGACGCGGCTATTCGAATAGTTTTACACTCTGCAGAGGTTGTATACTTTACCCACATGACATGATTCCTCTAGTTTGTTCGGCATCCGTCAATGCCACCTCTCACTGCCTAAGGTAAGAAGTCTAAAGTTCATGACAAGGCCTTTACAATGCATCATTCCACCACAGTCTAGCCTCGCTAAGGTTTCGCCCCCCTTTGGACTAACCATCCGCAGGTTCAGGGCCCCCTCTTGCGCCAGGTGGGAATAAAATAGTCATGAAAGACAGGCCAAGAAAGACCACCCACGTACAGACAGGATAAACCGCGATGGAACTCCACAAATTAATCAGCCAGATCCCACGCCCTATTCTGGAGACATGTGGTTGTACGGTGAGGCATAGCCCATTATAGGCATAGCAAAGGAACGCTCAAAGGCCGGTCCTTAATTGACTTGGGTGTCTTTCAAATCAAACCCTGGGCTTTAATCCTAACCAGATTAAACCCGTGCATAAACCTGCACCCACCATTCAACCATTTCGCCTAGGTCCAAACCATTTTTGATTTTATTTGTAAAAAACCACCTTTATAAACTCTCTACGGTAAAACAATACCATAGATTTAATTTTAAACAAATTTGTAATAGTTTGGCTAAATCCTCCCAAAATCAAATCAAGTTCTAAGCATTTGCTAAGCATGTGAATATTTTCCATACTAATTTATCTATTGGTGACAAAGAAATGACATTTTAATATTCAAAATTGGCTATACAATAACAATTGGAATATCTAAGTAATTAAACAGGGACTTGCAATAATTTAATAAAAGTAAGCATGCAATTAATAATTTAAAAGCTGAATTAAATAGCTTTAAAATACTGGGAGCAATATGGTCAAGGGTATAACTTGCCTTCGTTGAAGACTTGACTCTCTAAATCCTCCGAAGGATCTAACTCTCCAGAATCGTCGAAGTCTATACGCGAAAGTACGATAAATTCAAATAAAATTCAAATAAATTCAAAAAGACAATTTAAACTAACTCCAAATGAAATAATTTTATTTTATTTAGCTAGATAATAATTTTCTAAGATTTTAGCAATTTGAATCACCCAATTTGGAGTTTGGATGAAAAAGATATGAATTTTACAAGTTTAAATCTAAATCTGTAAATTAAAAGGATTTCCCGAATTATTTTTCTAAAGGAAATTCTAATTATTGCCCAAGGGTGACGTCAACCTTGGGTTTTCTATTTTAAATTGAACTCTGACATGTGGGCCCCATGTGTCATAGACACAGCCCACACGGACTAAGTCCACGGGCCTTTGCCGTAGGGGTGGCGTTCCGACGTGGCGCCACATAGGCGAATTGGCGACGTGGCGCCCACGTGGCGTGAGGTGGCACCACGGTGGCAATGCCACGTAGGCACGGTGAGGGGTGGCGCTCGGTGGTGGGCTCGCCGGCGTTTCACGCCGGGGCGAGCCGTGCAGGTGTGCGCAAAAGAGCGAGGACGGTGTGGCGATCCCGGTGCTTACCACAACGGCGGCAGTGGGTGGCGAGATGCCCGGCGGCGAGATGAAATGCGGCGGTGGAGTTCAGGTTGAAGGCGATGCGGCGGTTCCGGGGGCGCTCGGGCGAGGGCAGCGTGCGCACGGCATCGGCGTCGGTGCGACGATGCAGGAGAAGGTGTCGGCGGCGACGAGGCGACTTGGATGGCGCCGGATTTGAAGAAGAAAGCGCTCGCAGTGGCCAGCGGTAAACTCCAAAATTCGGACGTTTAAGAGGGAGAGGATAGGAGGGACTTGGGGTGTTGAGATGAGGGCTTCAAGGCGCACCCGGTGCTCCCTTTTATAGGGGCCGGGGAGGTGGAGGGGAGGAGATCGTGTGCGGGCGTCGTGGCGGCCGCGGTTGGGCGCATGGGCGAACCGGTGGAGAGAGAGAGGGAGAACGTGGGGAGTGGAGGTGGAGGTGGGGCGCAGGGTTGAACGCGCACGTCGCACGGGTCCTTCGGTAGTTGGGTGGCGGTTGGCGGAGCTCCGTGCGAGACCGAAAATGGCGGCGGGCGTGCAGCTGCGAGTGGAGAAGAAGGGGAGGTGGAAGAAGATGGTGGCTGGGCCTACCTGTAAGGGAAAGGAGAGAGGGAGGGCGCGGGCGTGTGTGAGGGTCGGCCGTTGGATTTTAATCCAACGGTCAAGACCGATGGATGCGGAAGTGCGCGGAAGAATGGGCCGGAGCGGGATTTCGGCCCAAGAACAGTGGAGGGGTTTTAAATGATTTATGTTTTTAAATAATTTGGTTAATTCAAAAGGGTTTAGAAAATAGCAAATAAAATCCAAAATTCTAGAAAAATCTCGAAATTCTGGATTTATTTTGGACATAATAAAATTATTTCCAACTTAAAGTTGGCTATTAACTTTGCAAATAAATTTGTTTAGCTTTAAAATAATTTTAGAAAAAGCTTTTAAAATTCTAGAAAATAATTTTATTTTTATTTTTCAAAATTAAATCAAATAAAACTTCAAGAACTTTAATAAATTTTTTTTGAATTTTTTTTAAAAAACTTCAGAAATTCAAACAAAGCAACTAACTCTTTCAAATTTTTGAAAATCCAATAAAATAATAACTTTATAAATTTTAATTTGGTAATGAACTTTGAAATCATTACATTAGGTGACGAGGATTGTTGACCAGTCAATAATACAGGTATATCTTTATTTTCTTATTTATAAATAAATTGGATTCTTACTGGGCTAAAATTAACTTGCTGGGCCCAAGATCAATCAAAGCGGTCAGAAGGTGGACCCAAGAGTCTTTAGACCATCCTCAAACCCCTTCTAGACGTCATATTGGACCTCCCTTTTAGGTTTCTTCGGATCACTCTAGGACCTCTCCCCTTTGGGTTTCTTCGGATCACTCTAGGACCTCTCCTCCGCAGAGGAGGTCCTCGAAGGAGGTTACCCGTGTGTTGTTAATGATAACCACGCGTGGAGAGAAGATATTGGCTGTCACATCCGGAGGTACAACAATCATCATGAAGGGGCACAACGATTGGCTTGGAAGGACGCTGTAAGATCGAGGAGGCCGACTAGAGTGGGGGGGGGGTGAATAGACGGTTTTAAAAACTTCTTTGGCTAAAACCAATTTCTAATGCGGAAGCTAACAACAATTCGGTTTTGCACAATTTAAAACATAAATCAACTAGTTTCAACTAAGTGCACCAACAATATAAGACTATTGATAATGATAGCAATCATACAAAGACACATAAGCAATTTGATACAAGGAATGTAAATTGTAATATAGTAAAGCACAAGAAGGCAAACCACAATGACACGATGATGTTTTACCGTGGTGTTCAGAGACTTGTCGATCTCCCCTAATCCACGTTGAGGTAAGCCCAAACTAATTCTTGAAGCTTGATGACGCACATCTTCACTTTGCCCTGGCTAGTCATACCTTTACCATGCACATCTTCTTGAAGCTTGATGACGCACATCTTCACTTCAAGACCGAGTTCTTGACTTGATAATCATCAACACATGATGATTTCCTTTACTTCAAGTTCTTGACCTGAATATGCATCAACCCATGATGCATTCTTTCACTTGACCTCTATCAACACATGATGGGTCTTCTTTTGACTTGATGATCAACTTGTGATCATCTCCTCTTCTTGAACATCATCGACACGTGATGATTTCCTTTTCTTCGAGATCTTGATACGCATCAACTCATGATGCATCCTTTACTTGGACTTTGACTTTGATGCCGATCAACTCATGATGTCATCCAAAGTCTTCATCATCATGAGACTCAACCTATTTCATCCAACTCATGGAAAATATTAGTCCCACAACATGATTTTCAATAATTACCCCACCATACTATTAACTCATAATGGTGGGTCAAGATTCTTTAATCTTTCCCTCTTTGGTAATTTGATGACAGCTATCACAATTGCAAATAATTAAATATTAAGTCATATGAGTATATATAAACTACACAAGTTTTGTATACTCATATGATATGTTTCAAAGTAAAGATCTTTAATATATGTGGATAAGGAAATATGGATCAATACAAATGAATCCACAAAACATAGAATGAACTCCCCCTAAATATGTGCATACACGAATGTGTAATAAGAACATATGCACATATTCAAGTTAGACTTTTAGTGGAGTTCAACCTATATTTTGGATCAGAGGAATATAACAAGATGTAAGAATATGATGTCGAATGCATACCTCCATGATTTTTCACATTTTCATCCAAATAAGACAACACAATAGGTATGTCAATAAAAGTGTTAGTCTCACATATAGATTTGTCATTAATCACCAAAATACTCGATTAACTCATAATGGCGGGTCTAGATTCTTCAGACGCGACGATTGGTGTGAAGAGGCACCACTGCAACAAATTGCCGACGTTTTGTAGACTATAAAAACCCGACCTATGTGCCTTTGTAATCCAGACCCTAATTCGCATTTATTCATAGTCATTCTTCCTGTAATCAGAGCATACCCTTTGTAATATACATCATCATTTTGAGTCTTTTGGTGAATATATAGCAATCTCCATTTTTTCTTTATATTCTTGTTTGTCCATTCTGTGATGAATGTCTCAAATGTCGACAATGGGAGTTAGTGCCGCTCAAGGGAACAAGGTCATGGCTGTCATATGTATGAATGCGTGAGGGAGGGAGGGTGGGATTTGGTCCTTCCGGCCCAGGCATATGCCAAGCCCACTCCTGCATCCATGGCTGAACAAGAAGGGGGTGATGATGCCGAAGAAGAAGTCGGGGACTCCAGCCATAGCGCGGCACACACAATGGTCGAAGGTCCGGGAGTAGCTGGTCCCGTCGATGAAGACCCTTTGGAAGGAGCTCCTTCAGTTAGGCAAGCTAGTGGGCTTGCTAACGAGGGTGAGGAGGTGGAAGCCCTAGTGCAAAGGATGGATCTCGAAGACTGGGACTACATTGCATTGCCAGAAGATGAAGGATTCGACGACGAGGATGATGTGGACCAGCAGGTGGTTCCATCTGAGTGGAACATATACCAGTTCGATAACCTCGTCGTCAATGAAGGCTCCCGTGTGCCGTGGGAGTACGACCAGAGCGAGGTCAAACAAGGAACTATGTATAAATGCAAGGAGGCCATCCATGAGACGGTCAAATTTTGGGCCTTGTCGGTGCGACGTACATTCACAGTAGTCAAGTCTAACCTAAGATGCTACGACGTAAAGTACAGCATAAAGGGATGCCCTTGGTGAGTGCACGCATTTCAGTTTAAGTGGGACACCTACTGGAAATGCTCTATAGTTGTCCTGCACACATGTGTCATCCCTAAGTCAGTGCAGTCTCACAGGAACCTGTCATCAGGCTTCATCGCCAACCTCATGTACGGTGAGATCATGGATAATCTAGATTTTTAGCCATGATCCATCATTCAGACAATTGAGGCAAGGTTCTAGTACACAGTCAGCTATGCTAAGGCTTGGAGGGCAAAACAGAAGGCATTGGAATCAATGTTCATCACGTTCGAATATTCCTACCACAACCTCCCTGGGCTACTCCGAGTTATACAAGACAGGAATTCTGGCACTTATATCCACATTCAAGATTCCACACATCCGAAGTGGGCAAATAAGAGGGTACTACTGTGAGCATTCTTTGCATTTGGTCCATGCATCAATGCATTCCAGCACTACCGTCCAATCTTGTGCGTGGATGGTACATTCCTGGCCGGAAAGTATAAGGGCTAGATACTGACTGCAATAGCGACAGACGGGAACAATCAAGTTCTTTCTGTGGCATTTGCTTTCATGGAAAGCAAGAACACTGACAGCTGGTTGTGAATCTTGAGGAATGTGAGGATTTCTATTGTACAGGGACATCCTAACGTATGCATCGTACATGATCGGCATGCGGACCTGCTGAGTGCGATAACTCAGCTACAACAAAGAGAGAACGAACGACTTCCATGAGCAGATCTGCAGAGCAGGTGGTGTATGACACTTGGGTGAAAACTTGTGGATATCATTGGGATATGCTCACGATCTTATGATGATGATACAATTGGCAATGGTATTGAGGGTTTGCGGAAACATGTGTTTTCGGCAAAAGTTCAATTCTATCAGGCAATAGGCGGTCAGACCGACCTGTGTGGCGATCTGACCGGCCACCTCTGGTGGTCAGACCAGCCAAGCCTCGGGTCAAGTGGCTAGCGGTCAGACTGGCCGATGGGCGGTGGTCTAACTGGCCATTAAATGTTTTTGAGTTTGGAGCTGGGCCAAACATAGAGGGTGTAGACAAGAGAGAGGTTTCTCCTACACTTGGTCTCATAATTTTTAGAGCTTCGAGTCAATTGTTCTATTCGTTTGAAAATTCTAGAAGGTTTTAGATTTCCAGGATGGAAATTTGGCTAAGTCCCAGTCGGGCGGTCGACCAGCCAAGTGGCGGTCGACCGATCGAGGGCGGCCGACCGCCAATGGGTGGCTCGACCGGTTTGACTTGTTTCACGGCCACTTGGCGGCGATGTTTGTTGGTTAGGTCAAGTTCATGGGTTTCAGTGCATATGTATTGCATGATGCATGTTTTGACTAACGTGGGTCATGTTGCGAAGAACTTGTTCCCAGAATCAATTTCTTTGTCTATTGTTGTACGGGAAGCTTGGAGGTCAACGACGATCAACGGCGAGGATGATCGAGACTAAGCTTGGAGAGCTAAGGTTCAGAATGATCGAGGATGCCGGGTGAAGTTTATGGACTCAAGCATAGCGCAAAATGGATAAGGATGACCGAATGAGAAGTTCGGTGCGACGGGTTGCATCAAGCGACACGGGGGTCAGTGCAAGTGCCATGGTGGTTTCGGTGGGAGCTGGATGGGAGAGACTTGCCGACATGAAGACAACCGTTGATCAACCTACACGTGACAAAGTATGGGATTGCTTCATGAAGATTGACTCGATCTTCGGAGAAGGATCGAGAAGGGGTATTTTGGTAACTTCACCTAAATACCTCCTTGATGACCTTTTGCTAACCCGCGGCACAAGACGGCGCAAGGAGAAGCGGTTTTGGTCAAGAGGAGATGAAGACAGCGCTTTAAAATGCGTGCGTAGGTGAAACCCATTTGTATGTGGGCTTAACGGGTGCCCATTAGGGATATTCTTCTAGAAGTTAGCCTCCACTATAAATAGAGGAGGGTGTCATTTTTGCACCTCCCAACCCCTCATATCTAAAACCTTAGTTTGTGTTTTAGGGTTAGGAGAGAATAGTGGAGAGGTTAAGGTTCTAGGGAGTTGGATTGATTGTGTGCTCACGTATTGAGCCTTTGTCCTCCTAGATGGAGTGGCTATAAACCAACATCAATCTCAAATCAATCCAAGCAAGATTCCTCAAAATGAGTCTCTTCTTGTTCTTGTTGTCCATTTTGTGATTTTAGGACTTTCTTTGATCCGTTGGTTTTTCTTTGGTTTCTGGCCTAGATCTTGCATGTTGTGACATATGGGAATGCATCTAGGATCATCTTGATCATCGTTTAGCCACGAGAAAGTTTTTAGATCAGGTTTTGGTTTTGACTCGGTTTTGAAGCAACCTTCACTCAAACGGAAAAAGGTCGGAACTTTGGCAACGATCTTCACAATCCTTGATTGGAATAGATTCCTAACATCCTAAAAAAGGTATGTTTCAAGTTTTGTGAAGTTTGGAGTTGTGGATTAAAAGTTAGACCAATTTGTGATTTTGAGTTCGGGCTAATTTCACTGTTTATTGTGCTAGAGATCAGACCGCCCATTTGAGAGGTCTGGCTGCTAGGCCAAAAAGTCGACCTGCCAATTTGAGAGGTCTGACCGCCCAACTATATTGGTTTCTAGTTTTTGGTGATTTTGGTCTTTTGTCTTCGGGGTGTTGATTGGATTCAATACAAGTCTTCCACTATGCTTGTATATTGATCTTCATAGCTTTCATAGCCATTGGAGTAAAATCATATTGAATCTGATCAAAAAAGAGATCGTGCTCCTATTCACCCCCCTAGTCGCCATTTCGGTCCAACAAGTGGTATCAGAGCCTGGTTAGTTCAATCTTGATCTTAACCGGTCACTGAACTTAGCGATGGGGAAGTACTTCACTAAGCCGCATATCTTCGATGGGCTCGACTATACCTATTGGAAGAATCGCATGTGTTTCTTCCTTTAGAGCGAAGGTCAAGCCATATGGGAGGTTGTTCGAGCCCCGCTCGTTTTGCCCGAGGTTGCTACGCCAGCTTCAGCAGCCCTCTTGGCTAACAACCACAAGGTAAAGAACCTTCTATATGTTGGGCTTGGTAGACAGAAGTATGACAAAATTTGCAATCTTGAGACCGCGCACGAGATTTGGCACACCCTCGAAACCTACCATGAGGGTTCGTCCCAGATTAAGCAAGTATGCCAGACGGTCTTCAAGCGAGAATACAACAAGTTCGAGATGTGTCCTGGAGAGAGCATCGATGATGTATTCACTCGCTCTAACAAGGTGATTAATCAGACTCTTGGCTGCAATCGACACCAAGGAGTGGGAGATGAAGGCTACTGCCATTGAGAAAAATATCGATCTCTCTAATCTCTCTTTGAAGCTGCCCTATAGCAAGCTCAAGACTCATAAGATCAAGAGAGTTAGTTATCCTAAGAAGGAGAACATGGCTTTTGTGGCTGACCCTCTTAAAAGAACTTATGATATTTCTTCTGAGTCTTCCTCTGGATTTTCAATTGCATGCTTATCTACAATCTATGAAGAGGAACTTGAGAGTATTTTTGAGGCTTAATTAGCCCTTCTAGCCAAAAAATTCACACGGGCCTATAACAATGTGAGAAACAAGAAGAGAGGCGGCCCTGTGACATGCTATGAGTGTGGAGAGCTCTACCATATCCTGGCAAACTGCCCTAAGCTGAAAGGGAAGGGCAACCACAAGAAGAAGAAGACAGCTTGGAGGAAGCCTCGAGGGAACAAGTCCAAGTTTGATGCTACCAAGCTCATGAAGGCTGCTCACCGGGTCCTTGCCGCTTTTGGAGAGCAATCCATGAGTGATGTAGACTCCGAGAGCGAGGAGGACAAGGAGGAGGAGCTTCCTCAAGAGAAGAAGAAAGGGAAGGCAAAAGACTTCACTGGCATGTGCTTCATGGCTGACTCTGTCGACATCGATGACACTGATGAGGTACCTCCATCCTGTGATATTCTCTCTGCTAGATGTGATACTATCTTTGAGCAACTGCTTAGTCAGGATAAGGCGTTAGAGTTCACCATGGCTAGGAATAAAGACTTAGTCACAAGTTGATAATCTCACACTAGAACTTGTGAATGCTAAGACTCTTGATACTGATGAATGTTTATCCTGCCATGCTTTACACTCTGAACTTGCTAAATTGCAAACTGCTCATGATGTTGCCTTGTACCAACTAGATAATGCTAGGACTGAATTAATTGAAGTTAAATCTGCTCCATGTGAAAAATGCTTAGAATCTAGCAAGTTGGTCGCTTCTGATAAGGTTGAATCTAGCACTTGCTCTTTCTGCTTAGAACATGAACATGAAGTAAAGACATAGTAGAAGCAGTTAGAGCTAAGTATGCCAAGCTTAAGGACAAAATTGATTCTGCTCCTTGTGCTTCATGTGAAGCCCTTAAGCTTGAAGTTGCTATTCATAAGGAGAAGCATGCTAGAGCTAGTAAGGCCAAAACTTGTGAATCATGTTTTAACCTTAGAAAAGAGAATGCTTATCTTAAAGATACATTAGAAAAATTCTCTAAGGGTAAGAAATAATTAAACATGATTCTTGACAAGTCAGAAACTCCTTATAAGAAGCAAGGGTTAGGATACAACTTTGCCCAAGACAAGTCCAAGCCAAATGTTATTCAAGTCTTGGAAAATAACTTAGTTGAGTTCAAAACCCAACCTGCAAAAACTATTTTCAACTGCAGTTTTGCCCAACCATCTTTTGAGCCAAAAGGGCTTCTCCCAAAGGGTACCAAGTATCATTGCACCTATTGCAAGAAGGATGGGCATTTGCTTGAGTTCTGTTGGCGTAGGTTGAAAAATGCTAAAAAAATCTTGTTAAAATTTCATCTTATCAACCTAGAGCCTTCATGAGACATAGTCATCTAGAAAAGAAACATGGACTGGGATTTTTTTCACATGCTCATCATCATCGTGTACCTAGACAGGATGCTTCTCATGTTCGTATAACCATTGCTCATGATAGAACCTCAAGTAGGATCAAGGATAGCAATTCTGCTTTGTATACTACTCGCAGACGCGTGTCTCAATACTGGATTCCCAAGTCATGTTTAACTAACCCCAGTATTGAGACACATCGATCTTTTGTGCCTTGATTTTCAGGATCGTCATGGAAGGGGGAAGAACACGTGGTTCGTCGACTCCGGCTGTTCACACCACATGACCGGAGACTCAAGATGGTTCACCTCCTTCACGCGGTCGACAGGTGATGACTTCATCACCATTGGAGATGATACACAAGGGCGGATTGATGGAACGGGATCGATCAAGGTGAATGACAAATTCGTTCTGAAGGACGTCGCTCTTGTGGACAAGCTAAGGTACAACTTGCTTTCTGTCTCGCAGCTTCTTGATGATGACTATGAGACTAGATTTAAGAAAAATGCTTGTCGTGTGCTTGATTCAGCTGATGAGCTTGTTTTTGGGATTTCTAGAGTTGATAGAATCTTTGGAGCTGACTTTTCTGAATCTCTTGTTGGATCTCTCAAATGTTTGATTGCATCTTCTTCTGAGTTCTGGCTTTGGCACCGTCATTTGGTGCACATTGGTTTTGATCATCTGACGTGAGTTAGCAGCCTTGATCTCATGAGAGGTTTGCCCAAACTCAAAGCCGTCAAGGATGCTGTATGTGCGCCCTATAGGCATGACAAGCAAGTTGCCGCCTCACACCCTTCATTGACTATGGTCATGACTGACGGACCGGGACAATTGCTTCACAGGGATACTGTTGGTCCTGCTAGGGTTCGGTCAGTCGGTGGCAAATGGTATATTCTTGTCATAGCTGATGATTTCTCGAGATACTCTTGGGTGTTCTTTCTTGCTTCGAAGGATGAAGCTTTTGATCATTTTCATGATCTTGTTCTTCGCTTGGCTTCTGAACTTCCTGATGCCTTGAGAGCAGTCTGCAGTGATAATGACACGGATTTCAAGAATGCCTCTTTTTTGTGCTGAGCGTGGTATTGAGCATCAGTTCTCTTCTCCACACGTCCCTCAACAAAATGGTGTGGTGGAAAGGAAGAACAGAACCTTAGTCGAGATGGCTAGGACGATGCTAGATGAGTATAGCACTCCGAGGAGGTTTTGGGCCGAAGCTATTGCTACAGCTTACCATATTGCCAATCGTGTCTTCTTAAGACCATCTTTGGGCAAGACATCATATGAGCTTCGGTTTGGTAGGAAACCTTTTGTTTCACATTTTCAAATTTCTGGAGCTAAGTGTTTCATTCTGAAGACAGGAAACCTAGATAAATTTGAGTCAAGAACTTCTGATGGTTTATTTCTGGGTTATCCTACACATTTGAGGGGTTTTCAGGTTTTTAATGTTGAGACTAACGTTGTCCAGGAGACATGCAATGTCACTTTTGATGAGACTAACTCTAGTGCTAGATCAGACGTTTCAGGTGATACACAGGCGATGGAGAGCATTTTTGTAGAGGAAGATGATGATGGAGTCAATGATGCTCTCCCTCCTGCTGCTGACGCTCCTACTCAAGTTCAAGAACTTGCTTCGACTACTTTACCTCCAATTGAGGCTCCTGCTGCATCTTCATCATCAGCAGTACCTACGGAGGTTGAAGAGATGCTATCTCCCCTGGATGCTCCACTTCACATTCAGAGGCATCGTCCTCCAGATCAGATCATTAGTCATCTTCATGAGCGAGTCACTCGCTCCAGGTATCATGATCCGAGTCTCTACTCCCATTCTACATTTGTTGCTTCTTTCAAACCCCGCGATATATCACATGCTTTATCTGATACTAGCTGGGTTAATGCCATGCATGAGGAGTTAGAGAACTTTGAGAGGAACAAGGTTTGGAACCTAGTAGAGCCTCCTAGTGGTCATAATGTGATAGGAACCCGTTGGATGTTCAAAAATAAACAAAGTGAGGATGGTTCTGTAGTTAGAAACAAGGCTAGGTTGGTAGCTCAGAGTTTTAGCCAAGTTGAGGCGTTAGATTTTGATGAAACATTTGCTCCTGTTGTTAGATTAGAAGCCATTTGCATTCTGCTTGCATTTACTGCATCTAAGGGTTTTATGTTGCACCAGATGGATGTCAAGAGTGCATTTCTGAATGGTTATATAGAGGAGGAAGTGTATGTTAGGCAACCCCCAGGCTTTGAGAATCTCAAGCATCCGCATCATGTTTTCAAGCTATCCAAAGCCTTTTATGGTCTTAAGCAAGCCCCTAGAGCCTGGTATGATAGACTTAAGATATTATTGCTTAAGAATAAATTTGAGATGGGTAAGGTAGACAAGACTCTATTCATTCTTAGGCATGGCAATAACTTTTTGCTTGTTCAGATTTATGTAGATGATATTATCTTTGGTAGTTCTTCTTATGCTCTTGTTTCCAGTTTTTCTGAGACCATGTCCAGAGAATTTGAGACAAGTATGATGGGAGAGCTCAACTACTTTCTGGGGCTTCAAATCAAGCAATACAAAGAAGGGGTCTTCATCCATCAAATGAAGTACACCAAGGATTCGCTTAAGCGCTTCGAGATGGGTGACTGCAAGCCGATCGCTACTCCCATGGCGATTTCGACTGTTTTGGATCCAGATGAGGAAGGAGAAACCGTGGATCAACGTGAGTACCGCATCATAATTGACTCTCTCTTCTACCTGACGGCCTCAAGACCGGACATCCACTTTGCGGTCTGCCTCTATGCGAGGTTTCAGGCGTCTCCAAGGACTTCACTTCATCAAGCCATTAAGCACATTTTCAGGTACCTTCACTCTACCCTCCAGTATGGCATTTGGTATTCCTACTCTTCTTCCTTGTCCATTCGGGGGTTTTCTGATTCTGATTATGTGGGTTGTCGGCTAGATAGGAAGAGTACCTCAGGCACTTGTCACTTCTTAGGCACTTCTCTTGTCTCTTGGTCATCTAGGAAGTAGTCCTCTGTTGCACAATCCACAACAGAAGTTGAGTATGTAGCTGTCGTTAGTTGCTGTAGTCAGATTCTGTGGATGGTGTCCACCCTTAAGGACTTTGGGTTAACTTTTGCTAGTGTTTCTCTTCTCTATGATAACACTTCTGCCATTAATATTACTAAGAACCCTGTGCAACATTTTAGGACCAAACATATAGGCATTTGCTATCATTTCCTTAGAGACCATGTAGAGAAGGGTGATATTGTGCTCGAATTTGTGGAGTCCGAGGCTCAGTTAGCTGATATCCTCACCAAACCTTTAGACCCAACTAGGTTTGACACCTTGAGGAGTGAGTTAGGGGTAATTTATCCCTATGGGTTGGTTTGAGGGGGAGTTGGTTCTCATATGATCTTTCCTTGTTCATCTGATCTTTCCTTGACCTTCTTTTGAACTTGCTGATCTATTTGGTTGGTATTGTGGAGGCAATTTACCGCGGTACCACAAACTACTTTGTTGACAGAAGCAACAACGCGTCGTTTGCCATGACAAATGACAGAGTACTCTACTCCGCCATGATCACCAAATACATGGAGGAGAATAGCAAGAAGGGTGAGATGCACTAGGCATTCAAGATGGGCACAAGGGAGCTTCGCTTTGAAATAATGTGCAAGGATAAAAGACGTCACAGGATGAACCGTGAGAGAATCACCCACGAGTGCACGCTACGCCGCGCTAGTTGCGTATGCACTTGCAACAAGCCCCTTCTTCTGCATAGGCCCTGCTCCCATGTGATGGCCGCATGTTTGACGGTGATGCAGTATCCTGGAGGAGGGGATGCAAATATTGAGTGCAGAGATGTATGGTTACACAGTGGTTGGCCATTTCACTGGTCATCTGGCCTAGGAGCAACTAATATGGGCCACTGATATTGATATGCTGAAGGAAAAAGTTGGCCGGCGATAGGTACAACGTATCAGGATCGACATGGACGAAGCAGAAACCGGATGTCATACAAAGAAGTGCTCCATTTGCAGAGAGTCTGGGCACACCTTCTAGAAATGCCCTACGAGAAATCCTTAGGACAAAGGAGATATGGACACTCCGGACATCACCGCGGAGACCTCATCTGACCGCTCGACTCGAGGTAGTCCACATGGGGGACGTTGAGGTCGCGGCCACAGGAAAGCACGGATAGTTGAAATATGTGATGCCTAATGCTTTGTAATATCTCTTTGATTTGTAAAAACCTAAGTGTTATGACGTATTACTGAATGTTATGTAATATCAGTGTGATTTTGTCATAGTTGTGATGGACATATGGTAGACACCGCTGATGAAAGATGCTTGCCAGAAAAGGCGTGAAGGTCATTGCAAAGGCCAAACTTTTGAGGTAAGTTAACATATGTGCATCTATGGAAAAATATTTTTGTAACATTCATTTTTACATCGTTACATTTGGATCATTCATTTTCACATCGTCACGAAGTCCAATTTTTGTACGAGGCTTGGAGATTACAAATGTAGTCATGCTGATGAAATCTTTCGACCGAAGATAAAGTACGAGGCACAGAACTAGAAAACATGACCCGCTGCACCTGGTACTCCTCCACGAAGACTTCATGCACCAAGGCCCTCCGCGTGTACCAGTACACGTAGTCTCGTGTGCACAAGCTCGACAGTCCTTTATGCTCGCGCGCGTACACCCTCTCCTAAGTGTACAGTGTCCAGATGACGTGGTCATCCGTCAGCTGATCGAACATCACAACGTAGTCCGGGTAGTACGCGTGCATAGTGATCGACATGTAGGTGACATGTGGAATAGAACAACGGAAACTTAGCACACGGAATTGTGATTATATTATGAAAAACAATAAATGTTTAAGAAACTAACCTGTCGGCGGCACCACACCGTGCCCATGGTCGACCGGTCCACGTCGTCATCCTCGGCGTACAAGCTGACTGTGTACACTCCCAAGTCCCGTTGTGGTCGTCCGATCTGAAAGCGCTCGAAGGACCACAACTGAAGAAGCAGTGGACATCCAGAGATGATGGAGCTGTCCTGAACCAGGTGACACGCATCGCAGAGTCCGTGGTATGTTGCTGAAGAATATAGACCCACCATTATGATTTAATGGAGTATTTTGGTAATTAATGACAATCGTCATTTGGAATTAACATTTTTCATGAGTTGGATAAATAGGTTATGTTTCATGATGATGGAGACTTTGGATGACATCATGAGTTGATCGTCATCAAGTCAAGACTCGGGATGAAGAAAATCATCATGTGTTGATGATGTTCAAGTCAAGATCCCAAAGTATAGAAGATCATCATGTGTTGATGATATTAAAGTCAAGAGCTTGGAATAAAGGATAGGATGCATCATGTGTTGATGTGTATCAAGATCTCAAAAAGGAGATGATCATGAGTTGATCGTCAAGACAAGAGAAGACCCATCATGTGTTGATAGAGGTCAAGTGAAAGGGTGCATCATGGGTTGATGCATATTCAAGTCAAGAACTTAAAGTAAAGGAAATCATCATGTGTTAATGATTATCAAGTCAATGACCCGGTCTTGAAGTGAAGATGTACGTCATCAAGCTTCAAGTGAATGTGCAAGGCCAAGTTATGACTAGTTAGGGCTAAGGATGTGTTCCTAGTCTTTTTCCGGTCTTGGTGTTTGGTTGGAGACTGGATTGCTAGAATAGGTTGCCATACTATTAAGAGGGGTCTTGACTAGTAGCTTGAGAGTGTCATGTGTTGATAGCTCGTTGTGCTTGCTCTAGCTCTTGTTAGCATATTGCTAATATTTGTGAATGTGTTTTGCAAATAGTTGAAGCTTATGCATAATCTTTGTAGCATGTGACTTTAGTTTGTGAATGTGTTTTGCAAATGGTTTAAGTCCATGCACCTTATTCCTTGTGGTGTGATTCTAAAAGTTGGCAAATGTGTTTTGCAGCTTGTTGAGAACCTCACCTTTAACCCTTGTTTGCATCGCGCATCAATTGGCAAATGTGTTTTACAAATTGAGTTAAAGTGGAATGCAAAAATCCTTGTTTCTCAGCTCTAGCGGTCTGACCGCAGGCTTTTGGGTGGTCTGACCGGCCGTTGAGAGTTTGATTGGGTTGTGTGCCAGTTTCTTGTTCTGGCGGTCTGACCGCCGTGTTTGACTGGTCTGATTGCCATGTGTTGGTCGGTCTGACCGGACCTCCAGGTCAAGTGACTCGGTCAGCTTTTTCCAGAAGATGTGTTTTTCTGGTTTTGGGTGCCGGACTAACCGCCATGTGTAGGACGGTCTGACCGGACCTTCTAGTCTTGTGACCTAGTCAGGTTTTTCCAAAGAAGATGTTTTCTGGTTTTGGCTTGCTCCTTTGTGGAGCAGTTTGACCGCCCCTCTAGCAGTCTAACCGACCATTGGTTGGCGGTCAGACCGGATGTGTGTCCAACGGCTAGTTTTATAACCGTTGGAGCATGGGCGGTCTGACCGGCCATTGGTTGGCGGTCTGACCGAGTTTCGCTGATTCTCAGCAGTTTCTCTTCCAAACGGCTAGTTTTTGTGTGTGGCCTATAAATACGCACCTTGGCCGGTTTTGGGAGAGATCGTTGCTGGTGCTATTCATTCCTTTGAGCAAAGAGCAAGCCCTCTCATATTTTATGTGCATGTGTTGCACTTAGTAAGCTTAGAGAGGAAACCCTAAGTGCATGTGTTGCATTAGGTAGTGGATTGTATATCCATTGAGCTTAGACACTTGATTCGTTCAAGTGAGCGTCTCCGACTTGTTACTCTTGGTGTTTGTCGACACCTAGACAGCTTGAAGGAGTTGCGTCGGTGATCTTCTCAAAGAAGGTTGTGAGAAGACACGGGCGGTTGTAAGTGGTTTGGTGCTCATCATCTCCGGAGTGGAGGAAGAGCGACCCCGAGTGGATCGATGTGTTGATTCGTGTTAGAGCCGGTCCAAGTGGTTGGACTTACCTCAGAGGTGTTGGCTCAATTGTGGAGCCGGTCCAGTTTGGTTGGGTTTACCTCAATGTGGATTAGGGGAGACCAGCAAGTCTTTGAACACTACGGTAAAACATCATTGTATCATTGTGGTTTGTTCTCTTGTGTTTTACTTTGTGTAATTTACATTCCTTGTATTAAATTGTTTACATGTCTTCGTATGATCGCTATCATTATCCATAGTCTTATTTCGTTGGTGCACTTAGTCAAGACTAGTTGATTTAGTTTTTAATTAGGCAAAACCGAATTGATTTACAATTCCGCATAAAACTCGGTTTTAACCAAAAAGGTCTTTAAAACTGCCTATTCACCCTCTCTAGTCGGCCTTCTCGATCTTACAGTCGCGCACAGCACCGCCGCACCCCAAGCGTAGGGCTGGATGTCCTCCACCGGACAGTCGACTAGCTCACGTGTGTACCGGATGTAGTGATTGTCGACGCTGTCGCTGTGGGACCCCAGGAACATGACCCACCCGAATAGTCACAGCAAGTAGGCCTCGAAGTGCCTCCTAACAATGTTGTTGGGTGCGTTCTCCACCATACGCTCGGCTACAAGAAGACATATACACGTCAGCAAGGTTCACAAATGAATTGATGTGAGAGGACAATAGTTATGAAGACTTACATAGAACTGGCAGATCCACCTCAGCGTCGGCCGTGAGTGTTGTTGAACTCCCAATACCCGCTGTCCAGCGGCAGCACGTCTTGGAGCCTCGCTAGGAGCTCCGTGCGCCACATGGCCGGGATGTCGTACGCCGCCAGAGGGAAGCCAACGCAGGGCGACCCGATCAGTGTAACATCCCAATTTTTGGGTCTTTTTGAAAATTTTCAAAATAAATATAACCATTTGATTTTTCCTAAATTGTTAAAGCTTAATTTGGAATTTCTGAAATAAAAACAATTTAATGTGAGTAAATCAAACTTCAATTAAATAAAAATTATTTTATTATATTTTCATAGCCTTTTTGTAGTTTTAAAAATAAAAGGAATCATTTTCAAGTCATTAGATTAATTTAAAGCTTAATTTGAAATTTTAGAAAAATAAAAATATTTTAAATGATTAAAATAAACATCAATTAAATTCAAAATTATTTTATTAAATCTATTCAGGTTCTAAGAATTTTTGTGGAATTTTCTTGGATTTTTCTGAATTTATTTTATTTTTGGATTTTCTTTTATTTATTTTTCTTTATTTATTTTCTCACTCCACTTCATCTTCCTCAACCCGTAGCTTTCTTTTCTCTGGTTCTTCTTCCAACCAAGAGCCCCCATGGCCATGCCCTCCTCGTCGCGCCTTGCCATCGACCGTGGTGGTCTTGCGCCCCTCCCTCCCTCCCTTCCTCCCTTCTCTTTGCACGGCCAAGAGCTCCATGGCCGAGCTCATGCTCTAATGGCCGAGCTCCACCATTTCTTCCCATTCTCCACACACGTAACACCAAATTCAATTCTGTTTGAGGCGTTATGACCCTCTCTTCATCACCCTCATTATGCCTCCATCAATTGCACGTTTCGTCCCACGATTTCATTCAATTTTACGTTCATTCCCGTTCTTCTTTTGCAAACTAAAAATTGTTCATTTATTTCTCAAGCGTGTCTCATCGATTTAGGCACCTCGTCTACCCCATAAAAGGAGCACTGTGTGTTCCCGGTTTTCCTCTTCGATTCACCTCGAACCCCACCCTCTAACTCCTCCCCATTTGCTCGGAACAACGACGCCATTCTCCAAGTTCGGCGACTCACTTCTTCACCGATCTCCTTCTCCGGTGATCCTCTAGGCGAACCCTCTGCACCGCTGAGTTCGCCTCGACGCGTTCTACGTCGTGCTTCCGTCACCATCGCCCAAATACCACCAAGTCACCGTCGACCTTGTCAGCCACGACGTTGAATCCGTTTCTTCGCGTTCCCCACTTCTTCGGTGAGTTTTTCCAAAATCCATTCGCGTCATCAACCCCGCCTCATCGCCAGGGTTCCATTTTTCCTATTCACCAGCCACCCCATCGCTTGCTTCGCTGGTGCCATTGCCATGCACTGTAATTCTATGTTCGACATGAACAGTATTCTATGAATAGTGTAATTTCTTATTTTTCATCATTTTCATACGTTATCAAACTTCCAAATGCTCGTTGTCTCTCATGCGAACTCCAAATCTGTTGATTATTTCTCCTAAATTTATCTAAATTCAATATATTCCTTCTAGTATTTATTTTGTATTTTTTAGATTTTATTTGATTTTTTGTTATTTATTTGTATCGTTTCGCGCATATAGAATCCAATGCCGCCAATAAGGGTGGAAAAAAAGCTCGAAACTCATGAGCCAGCTCGGCTCGTTAAGGGCTCGGCTCGACTCGACTCGAACACGGTCCCTTAACGAACCAAGCCGAGCTGGTAAAAAAGCTCGTTTTGTTAACGAGCTGAATCGTGCTGGCTCGTGAGTTACTCGTTTGGCTCGTCGTAGCTTAGTCGCAGGCCCAGCCCAGTACCGTCCGCAATGCGCAGCGCAGTGCAACTTCATCGCAACCCTAACCCTCGTTCAGACATTCACGGATTCACCCCGTCCCCGAGACCCCGACCCTGCCCCACCTCCGCCACCTCCCACTTCGGCCGCGGCGCTACCTCTTCTTCCATCGCGCCACCCCGCTCTTCCGCCATGCCACCCCCCTCTTCCGCCGCCTCCTCTTCCGCCACCCCCTCTTCCGCCACCTCCACTTTCATCAAGGCACACGGCACGGCCAAGACCCTCCTCTGCCACCCCCTCTTCACCATGGCCCTCCTCTCTTCCCACCCCTCTTCCGCCTCCCCCACTTGTGCTTGCCTCCTCTTCCACCCCCTCTTAGCCACCCTCCTCTTCTACCACCCCTCTTGGCTCTTTTGCCACCCCCTCTTTAGCCCCCCTCCCTTCCCACCCTCCTCTTCCTTGACTCCTGCTCGGTCAGGTCCGGGCTCCCGACCTCGCCTCCCTCTTCTGCCGCCTCTGGCTCCACCGCCACTCACCCACTGGCGCTGGCTCTGCCTCCCTCGCCTGCTCAGATTTTAGCGGCCGACGATGGATCAACCAACGAGCCTGGAGTCCAAGAACCGCGGAGGGAGGAAGTCGTCCGCCTTTGACTCCGTTTCGGCCCCTACATCAACAGCGGCGGCCGCTAGAAAGCCGCCTCGCCCTGGCCAACTAGCAGGTCCGGCACCGACCCCTACTACGGATGTCCCCTCGGTGAAATGTCCACTCTGATCTGGATTATCAATTGAATGAAATGTTGACTGGTATGTTAGTGGCTTAAAGAATGAATGAATGGCAACTTTGCATGTAATCCTCTGTTAGTGGGTAGTGGCTGAATCCTCTGTTAGTGAATGAATGATCTCAAGGATTAGTGTTAGTATTATCATTTGAATGAAATGTTGAGTAGCATTTTGAATGCATGGTTTGGTCCATCTGGTGGTTGTTAAGTCCTTGAAATGTCATGTTGTAGAAATGTCATATGTTATAGATATGTTAGCATCATTGGGCACAGTATGAATCTATAAGATAAGCTATAGTGCTAATATGAATCATAAACGAAAGCACATAATTATGTGCTTTCGTTTATGATTCATATTAGCACTATAGCACATGTGACATAAGGAAATGTCATGTTATAGATATGTCATGTTCTGTATCTGTGCTGTGCAGGATTTCGAGTGTGGTGATTTCAACATTTCTGATGGTTCATCTGAGGGCGAACCTTCATATGTGTCCATTGATGAGAAAGAAGATGATGGTGGTGTGTCTGGATCTCCCAAGGCAAAGAGAAGAGCCAAAAGTCAAAAGGGTATTCCAGTGTCTCCTTCCAAAAGGAGCTGAGGAAAGCGTTCTAATTGTTGGGAGCTTTTTAAGGTGGTAAACGTTCCATCCAAGAAGGAGAAAGGAAAGACTGAGACAAAGACGAAGTGTAGGTTTTGCTATGGGCTCTTTGCTTACATGCCAGGGGGATCAACTTCAACTCTCTTAAGGCATATACCGAAGTGCACACCCTATTTGAACAAAGTGGGGAGATAGAAAGCTCAAGGTACACTCAACTATGAGCCAGGTTCATCTCTTGTTGTTACTCCCAATGAATATGATCATGAGGAAACCCGTAGAATAATTGCTAAGATGATAATTGTCCATGAGTATCCATTTAAGATGGTAGAACACATGTGGTTTAATGTGTTGATGAGGTATATGAATGCATCATATCAGTTTATTGGTAGGAAGACTATAAGAAGTGAATGCATAAAGGTTTATGAATCAGAGAAATCACTCCTTAGGAAGAGTCTCAGAGGTGTTGACAATATAAGTTTAACTTGCGATTTGTGGACATCAAATCAAAACCTTTGCTACATGAGTTTGGTCGCTCATTACATAGATGCTAATTGGGTTATGCAATGCCGTGTCTTGAACTTTGTTGAGTTGGACCCTCCACACACAGGGAATGTGATAGCTCAGGCAGTGTTTGAATGCATTTTTGAATGGAAAATTGAAGATAAAATTATGACTATCACTCTTGATAATGCATCCTCAAATGATGTTGCCACTAGGAATCGGATGGCTAAGTTCATTGCTAGAGGAACAACACAGTTCATTCCTAAATATTTTGATGTTCGTTGCTGTTGTCATATAGTGAATTTGGTAGTGAATGATGGCATGGCACCATTGCAATCTTTGATAAGCAATCTTAGGGAATCAGTCAAATACATGAAGAAGTCTCCATCCCGCATGTACAAATTCTTAGAAGTTTGTAAATATATTAATTTGGAAATTGGAAAAGGGTTAAGTCTTGATGTGTCAACAAGCTGGAGTTCAACATATAAAATGTTGTCTATTAGCATTGCCTATAAGGATGCATTATTGTACTATACTGATTCGGATGCTAATTACATGTGGCTTCCTTCGAATGAACAATGGGCTTTATACAACAAAATTCAGCCAATATTGAAGGCATTGGCAGAGGTAACTACTGCATTTTTAGGATCTCTATACCCGACAGCAAACATTTTCTATCCTCATATAGTGAATGTTAAGATTGCATTGAGGGCCGCAAGTACTTCTAGTGATCAAAAATTGAGGATTATGGGTAAAGCAATGTTGGATAAGTTCAACAAGTATTGGGTTGAAAAAAACAATGTTATGGTTATTGCTACTATTCTTGATCCAAGGTTCAAGATGAGAATTGTTAGTTGGTGTTTCACACAGATGTATGACTCATCCAACGCAGCCAGTGAGGAAAGTGATATCCGTGATGAGTTGTTTGATCTCTATGCCCAACATGAGATACAACATCGCCACAACAAGGCTGCCAACAGTAGGGCTGAGTCCTCTTCAACCACTGATACTAGTTGCTCATTAGTCTCGGTTTCAAGTGAGTTTCAGACCTTTCTAAGATCTACTTCTACAGAGCCATCTAAATCGGAGTTACTCATCTATCTAGATGAACCAAATCATCCTTTAGTAGACACGGGTTTTGTAGAGACCCTAGATCTCCGGATCCAGGACCCTCTGTGTATATCTGCACTATTCCTTGGATCAGTAGCTAGTGCACACAGTTGCAACATTGGTGTAATCAAAACCGTACACCTAAACTATAGATGAAGCAGACAAATTAATATTATTAAGCAAAAGAGACCTTATGGTCAAGTCTTACAAAGTTTGCCACACAGGGCTAGCAACAAAAGAGAGCTTGCAGCGAAAACCAAACATCTGGTGGAGGTCACCCAATATGCCCACGGGCAATCGAGTGAAGGACGTGACCTAATTCGCATAGTCTTCAAAGTATTCTTCTCCATAGAGCTCTGAGTTCACTGGTTTACCCTCCTCTGCTGATTTAAACAGAGGGCGCAAAGCCGTGAGTACTTGGAATGTACTCAGCAAGTCACAGAGAAATGTATGCAAGTAATATTCATGCAAGGCTTGATAAGGATAGCTTTATGGCTATTTTGCAGAAAGCAATATTTGACATTTAAATACAGTAAGTAGATTGCAAAAGCACAATTTAAAAGATTAATACATAAGTAATCAATTTTCTTTGAAACAACTAGTGAACACCCTGTTCACTTCCCAACCATCAACCACAACCAAAACTAGATTCGAACAACCCATTCCAACATTTTCGATAAAAGTTCTACCCCTTGCGTGAAATCACCAGGCATGTCCATAACCGGGGACACGGCTATTCGAATAGTTTTACACTCTGCAGAGGTTGTGCAACTTTACCCACAAGACACGAATTCTCTAGTTTGTTTGGCATCCGTCGATACCACTGCTCACTTCCTTAGGTAAGCAGTCTAGAGCACGTGCCAAGGCCTTTACAAGGCTCTGTCCTGACCCGGTTCTGACCCATAATCCACCCACGCAGAAACCGAATCAAAACATTACCAATTAGTCAGCCAGGTCTATCCCAGTCTAGACATGTGGTTGTACGGTTAAGGCCCAGATCAATGGTTCAAGGTTAAGTCCTTAGTGGTTGCTCGAGCAAGGCTTTCCACATTCCATGTGCCTCAAGACCTAAGTACCTCCGTACATTCTAATAATGTGCCTCCCGCATTGCCTCGCGCATTCCCCTTTTCCATCCAACCACTACCAAGCTTAAATCATTTTCGCTCAACCCGCCAAGTGACAAAGCCTTGCCATGGCACAACAAATTTTAATCACAACGGCATCGCACCACAATTGACACAACTGTGATCTCGCACCCTAGTTGCACAACAGTGGTATCACACCATAGTTCCATATCTCATTAAGTCAAGTTCAATCATTCCTTGAGTAAGTGATCGTGAATCTATCGTATAACTAAAGCATGGCTAAGCATAATACACACCCATGTCGGTATTGCAATAATGTCCAACTAAAATAATCCATCCTAGGGTGTCCAAGGATTTATGTCATTCAAGGATACATGTCATTCACAAATTATCAAGGAGGCATAATGGCAATTAGGTAATTAACTAATTCCAGAAACCGTTTATTATAAAATTAGCGATGCATGTTTATATCAAACAATATACTTTTATAAAGATGGGTTCAATATGATCAAAGGTCTACAACTTGCCTTCGTTGAAGAGTAGAGGTGCTTCGGTTGTCGGGTCCGAGAAATCTTCCAAACGCCTAATCTATACGCGTAACAAAGCTAAATAAATAAAACAACTCCAAATAAAATTCAAATAAATACCAAATAAATACTAATAGGAAGACAAGGAATTTAGATGAATTTAGAAATTTGAATCACTCGAATTGGAGTTCGAATGAAGAAGTTATGGCCAAAGGAAGATAGGAAATTGCATAAAATCAAGAAAAAGGGATTTTCCTGATTTTTGTAATTATTTTTCAAAAGGAAAATCGGGAAATGCCGCGCGGGCGCTGACGAGGCAGCCACGTTAACAAAGGGGGGACGTGGCCGATTACGGGGCATGACCTGGCGCCACGTGGCTCGGCCACGTCGGACCCGAGTCGGCGGCGCGCTTGGCCCGATGGTCGTTGGTGATTGGCAACGCGGCGACCGGCGGTGAGGACGCCAATGTGAAGAGGAGCTCACGGGGAGTTGGGTGCGCAAGGTCTTGATGACGCGGCGGCACGGGAGGGTTACCGACGAGGAGAAAAAGCGGCGGCGGCGGCGGTTGAACGCGGCGACGGCGCTCCGGCGGGCTCCAGAGGTCGGGGAGGTGCGCACCGGGTGCGCCTCGGCTTGGCGATGCCGGGGTAGGGTTGACGACACCGGAGGAGGCTTGACGGCGGTGGTAGGTGCGGCGGAGTCCGAAGATGGCCGGCGGCGAGGAGCTTCAATCACGGCCGAAAGAGAGCGGGAGAGAGGAGGGGAGGAGAGGGGAAAGAGAGAGGAGGTCCAGGCGCGTCCGAGGCTCGCTTAAATAGACCTCGGGGAGGCCCAGAGGAGGAGGAGGAGGAGAGGTGTCACCGGCTTTAATGGCGGCGAGGGGGGGTCCGGCTTGACCGCTGGGAAGAGGGAGCCGGCAGGCGCGGGCGCGTGGAGGCGGGGACAAAGGCGACCAAAGGGACAGAGTAGGGCTAGGCGAGGCGAGGCGAGGAAGCGGCGTGGCTCGATTTAAATCGCGGACGAGGCGGACCTGGGCGCACAACAAGGGAGGTTGAAGATGACCTGTGGGCGCCGACAGCATGGCCCATCGTCGAGAGAGAGAGAGATTTAACGGGAGGCGCGAGCGATGCCATTGCTCAATCCAAATCGGACGATCGCCGATCAAGGGGATTGACTTGAAGAAAGCCGGGAGGAGGCGGGTCGTCTTGGAAGCGAAATGGGCCAAGGAAATTCGGCCCAAGATGAATAGGAAAGGATTTTAAGGATTTTCGAATTTAGAAAATACCAGAAAAGCAAAAGCATTTTTAGAAAATAGCTTAAGCAATCCAAAAATTCTAGAAAAATTCACAGAAATTCCTTGAATTATTTAGGACTTAGTAAAAATATTTTCAGCTTAACTATTGCTTTTAATTTTTGCAAATAATTATTTTTAACATAAGGCAAGAGGAAAAACCAACTTAAAATTCAACAAAACTCAACTAAACCAACTTGAATTAGTTCAAGGTTTAATTAGTTCAAATTAAACTGCTTTTAAAATTCTAAATTACAAATTAAGCTTTTAGCGAATTAATAAAACCAAATGGTTAGTTTTTAAAGTTTTCAAAATTTTCAAAAACTCAGGAAATTTGGGATGTTACAGGTTTTAAATTGCTTGATTGTTGGAGATTGAATGCTCATAGGTTCCCGGTTGTGTCAAAGATGGCCAAGAAATTCTTGACAGTACATGCGAGCAGCGTGTCATCTGAGTCAACCTTTAGTGCTGGAGGTAGAGTTCTTGATGATTATAGTAGTGCTCTGCGCCCATCTATGGTTGAGGCATTAGTTTGTGCTTCTAGCTGGATACGAGGTTCTCAGAATGACATGACACCCCCAATGTTTGTGGTACGTTTTCCCATACTAACTATTGTTCTCTTTCATATCTTGTTTGTTAATATTATATCTAACTCAATTATCATTTTTCTCAACAGGAAGAAGACGATGAGGACGATGTAGAATCTATACCATTTTGTGGTGGGTAGCAACTAGTTAAATAGTAAGTTGTTTTCCATACAACCTTCATATTTGCAATATTTTTTTGGCTTGATGTGAGTTTAATTCCTTGGGATGTTTTACAGCACGAGTATCTTGAACTAAGATCACAAGTTGGCAAAATGGCAAGACCTTTTGTTTGGTGGCCAAGTTCATTCAAGAATCAAGAATGCTTAAGACCTTAAGTGATATTATGTACTTTTTCTTGATGATTGTGAACTTGTCATCTGCATGGATGTTTATTGATATGGACTGGATGGATGTTTAATTATCTGCATAGACCGCATGGATGTTTATTGCTTTGCATGCATGTTTATTGATCTAGAGTGGACTGCAGCTGATTGAGAACTTATCATCTGCCACTATGTTCTGAATCAACTATGTATCACTTATGAACCTTTAACTGCAGTTGACACTCTTGCGGATAACATATTGGGGAAAAAACTTGTGATTTCTTGATTTATTATTCTTTTGTAGGGATTACCACAAGGACACAAAAAGGCAAAAAGAAAAGAGGGCAAATTATTACCACTAACGTGCTATTACAAGAAAATATTACTAATTAAAGACAGTATCATTTAGTAACATGTACATTCAGCAGATTATTAGTTATTACCACTAGTTTGTCTTCATTAGTTCTTTATCTGTCATTACTCTCCAACATACAGCAGAACAAGTGCCATACATGTGGAGTTGGAAGATTGGAATGCTATGGATGTATATTGATATGGATCTGTTGCATGTATGGAGTTGGAAGATTGGAATGCTATGGATGTATATTGATATGGATCTGCTGCATGTATGGATTTGGAAGATTGGAATGCTATGGATGTATATTGATATGGACTGCATGTCTGCATCTGCAATGCTATAAATGTTTATTTGTGATTGTGAACTTATTGATGATTGTGATTTGTGAACTTGTGATCTATAATTTTGTATGGATGATTTGTGATATGGACTATTGCCTATTGGACTGCGTCTGCATGATTGTGAACTTATAAATGTTTAGTTGAAAGAACACTTGCTGCTTATGTTACTATTTTCTTCAGAATTGCCATGCATCATGCATGTGTTTTGTTGAATAAGGCATCAGCATGCACATGTTTGGGTCATTGGGTGGTCAATAGCTGAATTGTTCTTTACATTTTAATATTTTCACCATGTTTATTGATAACGAGCTTAACGAGTCGAATTCGAGTTTTCTAACGAGCCGAGCCTAGTTTTCTGCTCGTTATCTTAACGAGTCGAGCCGAGCCGAGCTCGTTTTCTTGACGAGCTTTACCGAGCCGAGCCAACTTGTTATCCACCCCTAGCCGCCAACTCCTGTTTGGACCAACCGAACGCGGCAACCTCAACCTTTGATGAAGGCAAGTCGTAGACCTTTGATCATTTTATACCCAGTTTACAAAATTATATTGTTTTATATCCTCATGCATTGCTAATTTTTATTAAATGCTTTTTAGGAGTAACTAAACACCTATTTGACAGTATGCCTCCTTGAATAATTATGAATGACATGTTGACATGTACCATTGGACACCATAGGTTGGGTTAACTTTAGTTTGACATATTTTAATACCAACATGGGTATTGTATTATGCTTAGCCTTGCTTAGTCGCGATGGGATTAATGATTACATGCTCAAAAATGGAAATATTGACTAAATAATATATGGAATCGTGGCGGAAGGCACTATTATTAAAATTTGTTGTCCATGGCAAGGGTTGCCATTTGGCTAGGTTGAAATAAAATGATTTATGTTTGGGCGAGTGGTCGGGTAATAAAGGGGGTGCGCGAAGCACATGGGATGAGGTAGTCTCACCTAAGCAACCACTAAGGACTTAACTTTGTACACCATTGATCTGGGCTATACCGTACAACCACATATCCAGGGTGGGGTAGACCTAGCCAACTAATTAACAATATTTTGATTTGGTTCTGTTTGGGTTGATGAGCGGTGCATGAGGATCCCCATAATGGTGAATCCTTAGTGAGCAGAACTGGGTCAGAACAGAGCTTTGTAAAAGTCTTGTGATAATTACTTAGTCGCACACCCCGGAAGTGTGTTAAACGGACATTATAAGATGATTATCTCTTGTGGGTCAAGTTGTACAACCTCTGCAGAGTGTAAAACTATTCTAATAGTCGTATCCCCGGTTATGGACAATACTTGGTGATTTCACATGAGGGGTAGATTTTTCTCAAAAATGTTGGAATGGTGGAACGGTTGGGAAGTGAACAGGTTGTTCACTGGTTGTTGGTTGGGAAGTGAACATGGTTGTTCACTGGTTGTTTCAAAGAACTTGTTTACTTATGTATTGATCTTTTAAATTATGATTTTTAATCTATTTATTGTATTTACTATCAATACCATTTTCTGCAAAATATCCATAAAGCTATGCTTGTTCAAGCCTGGCATAAATACTATTTGCATATATTTCCCTACGACTTGCTGAGTACTTTATGTACTTGTAGCTATACGTCATTTGTTGATCAGTCACCGAAGAAGAACCAGAGAACTTGGAGTTCTATGAAAAGGAGTAATTCGAGGACTATGCGAACTAGGTCACATTTTCCACTCGATTGCCTGTGGGCATGTCGGATGGCTACCATGAGATGTTCCTCCGCTGCAAGTTTACTCTTTTGTTGTTAAGCCCTGCATGGCCAACTGTGTAAAACCTTGACCATAAAGGTCTGTTGCTTCTCTTTAATATTAATTTGTCTTTTTTTCTTAGCAATCTTGTTGTATGGTTATGATTTCATCGATGTTGTAACTGTGTGAGCTAGCTACTGATCATGAGACTAATTCAGAATACACAAAGGGTCCGGATTTGCATATTTGGGTCCCGACAATCAGGAAGGTGATGTCTTGACGGATCAGCGCCATCTCCCCGCACGAAAGGTGAAATGTGTGTGTTTTTGGCCTCCAACGGTCAACCAGCGTCGTCAGTAGGCACCGATCATATAGAAAGCGCATGGACGTATGACTAGGACCGCCCGCGCGGTCCTAGTCGTCCTCCCATGTCGCCTCAACCATTCTAGCCAGCGGAAGGAGGTCTGCCGCCCTCAAATTGCGTCGAGTAAGGTTACGAACAAACGTTAGTCCACCCGAGGTAGTCAGGCTGCAAATGAGTATGCGAAGATCGCAACGGCATGTACCTCAGAACCCAGCATGGGTCCACCCTCCATGCCCTGATGGGCGTGCGCAGCCGCAACGCGCCAAGCTCAATCGCCGCCTCGCCCTCCTTGGGGAGGATGGTACTGAGGCAGCTACGGTGCTGCGTGTCAATCACCAGGTCAAGCAACTCGTACGGCCACTGCACAGCGTGTCCTGGGTCCGTCATACCTGAAAATTCAGTACATACATTGTAAAGACTAAGAAACATGTACATAAGGTAATAAGAAGCAACATTAACAAAATAATTACCAGCCACAAATAGAAACAAAATTTAAGTTAGGATTATTTTGGTTATACGTAGCTTATGTAGCAACTCTGGATTTTCTTTACAATTTTAAAATATGTCATGCTATTTTCCTAGTTTAAAATTAATTTTCAGCATTAACAATATAATTACCGCACACAAATGGGAAGCTAAATAAAGCTTTTGATTACGCTCTACCTACCCTACTTAGCTACTCTACAATTTTTACAGATTTGTAATAGGCGTCTTCCTATTTCTGCAGATTTATCCTAAATCGTTCGAGTGCTAGAACATTCATAATATGTGCAAGATGAACTAGACTATACACAGCTCAAATGATGTACTACATAATTTGACTAAAATTATTTAATCTATTGAATTCTATGTCGCTATTTTTGTTTGCTAACCGACAAGGTTTTGACATAATTTACAAAGTTCCAAAAATATGTACCTGCAAGATGACCGACCGGATCTGATGCTCCATCTCTCTCTCTCATGATTTAACCGGCGAGTTTCACTACCTTTCTTCTCTCCCTCTCCTCCTCTTTTCTGTTTTTTTCTTCTGGAATTAAAATGACATTTCTACTGATGTTTTGAGGTTTATATAGATGGATCCTTGTCGCCAGGAGTTAGATCGGCGATAAGAAGTAAACAGAGTCTCTGTCGCTAGTTGGAATAGCGACAGGAGCCTGTCGCCATTTCAAGTGGCGACAAGGATCTAGTTTTGTAATTTTTTGGGACGACTATTTATTGTTATAATTATCTTTTAAAATAATATTATTTAAAAAAAATCGCCAAATAGCCATCAAGAGAAAAAGAGTAAATTTCGCAAAACTCCACATATTTTGTACAAACTATCGCAAAGTTCCAGATTTAAGGCTTAATTTCACAAAACTCCAGATTTAAGGAGGTATATTGTCACAAAACTCCAGATTTAACGGTGGAATCCAAAACCTGGAGTTTTGTGATAACATACCTCCATAAATCTAGAATTTTTTTAAAATTGAGTATTAAATTTAGAGCTTTGCGACAGTTTGTACAAAATATATGGAGTTTTGTGAAATTTACTAAGAGAAAAATAGCTTTGCTACCGTCCGTCCAAACGATCGTGCAGTGGGCGGCCCAGATCTATCCAAGGCCAAGCTCGGTGGCCTCCTCGGCTCCTCCGCAAACTCCACGCAAAACCCTAGCTGGAGCTCGCCTCCCCCTCCTCCTCTAGCTGCGAAGTCCCGAGATCGCATCCAGCCACTTCGGCTCCCGATGGCCATGGCTCAGAGGGCGATGGGCCTTCTCCGTCGGTCCCTCGGGATCGCGCCGCTGACAGCTCAGAGGGCCCTGAGCACCGGCCCCGCGGCGGCGTTGTCCGCGGAGGGGGTGGAGGCGGCTGCGGCGGCGAAGGAGGCGAAGAGGAGGAAGAAGAAGAATCTGTTCGACGTGGTGCAGTTCCTGCCGGGGTGGGGTGTCGGCTACAAGGTCGCCAAGACCACCTGGCGCGACGTCTCCTACCAGATCACCAAGATCAACCTCTACAAGGTTTACCCATCCCCCCACTTCTCTCTCCCATTCTTCCTGCTCATTTGCACTGAATCTTTTCCTTTTCATTTCTATTGCTTTGTCCTGATTTTGTGATTTGTGTAATGAAGGATGGTCGGCACGGGAAGGCGTGGGGGATTCGGTACAAGGCCGGTTAGTGTTCAATCTCTCCTACTTTTTTCCTAATTTGGAAATACCCTACTTAAAGATGTTATTATGAATTTATGATGGTCATTGATGCTTTTTAGTGGATTTATGGAGAGTGTATGACATCTGATTGGGCGTGTGTTGGTACAACATGAATGTGCGGCGGAAGACTACTTCTGCTAGGCATTAATCTGTGCAGTTGCACACACTAGTATCTGATTTCTGTTTGCAGCTTGTCATCCTCAAAATAATTTGATCATGCTGGATGATTCTGATTTGGGATAACTTGTCATAATGGTTTTTTATTTGTCTTGGATAATGAATTTCACAATGGAATGTCTTTAGGTAAGGTAACAGTAATTTTTTTCCTCACTCAAATACTCGATGCAGAAGTGGAAGGACCTGCACTTTTTAGGTTTTAAGGTTTGATATGTCGAAGAAACATTTTTTTATCGGGTCATTGTACAAGACCGAACCCATTCTTTTCCGGTGATCATTTATCGGTGGAAGTTTTAGTTGTACTTGGATTTTCTTTTCGTTCCCTTTTATTTTAAAAAAAGTGTTCTCCCCCAAATGGTTATTGTGTATAATTCAATGCTTCTTAAACTATATTACTAAAGACTGTGTTGTTGGATAGTTCTAAACTTTGCAAATTTCTAGCTGAGCCTGGCCTGAGGTTCCTGTATGACTTCAGACGAGTTTCTCAAGGGTATGAACCTTGAGAAAAGCAAAACCTGAGCCTCGCAATAGAAATGCAGCAACTTAAAATTTCATAGCTACGCGTACGCGATTGTAAAACCATAAGGAATGCCACAGTAGCAGCTAGAGCATATGGTACATTTTCTGGGGACACTGTAAGGCCTGATCCAACAAGAAAAAGAAAAAATAGCATTAGCAAATAGCAAGTGTGTGAAGATACATGTCTGTAGAAAAAAGTACACATAGCAGTTGATCAAGTTTTAATGGTAGCACAAATAATAATTGATGCCAGCTTCAACATCAATACTCCCTCCGTTCTCTATCATCTGTTGTTTTTGACATCGACACGGTCTCTAATACACATGTTTAACCATTACTTTTTCTAATTATATGTCGGTAAAAATTATTGAAAATATAATGATATCGAAGTACTTTTGTTGAAAAATCTACTATTATCATTTTCATGTGACAAATCTAAATACTTTTATGCATATTAATGCTCAAAGTTTAAAAATGTTGATTACACGCATTCTAGGCCAGCAAATTGATATTTGTTTTCAGTAATATCTCTATATATGACTTTAAGATCTGTTGAGGTATTGACAATTATATACAAGTATACGAGTCTCTTTGGTAAAAAAAAAAATATATGAGTCTCATACTCTCAAATTTCCCTTGATTTATTGTAACTGACCTTAAACTCCATTTCTTGTTTGTGACAACTAATGTGTTGATCTTTCATCTACAGTCTTTGAATCTATGGAGGATATGATTCCTACATCTTATATTTTTTTTTGTTTTCACTCCCAAATAATATGAAACTTTTATGTGTTAGTTTTTCTTTTACAATAACATGAAATATTCTACACATGCAGCTTTCAGAATACATTAGATGGACAGATGATTTGTGTCTCCAAATAGCAGTTTTCTCTGCTTTCTGTTCTGTGCTCCAAAACTTTGTATGCTGCCTTAGTTTGCCCCAGCTATTTATTTTCAAGCATCTGAGTTCTGAGACCCATGATTCAAACCTGGTGGTTTTGACTGCTTTCTTTTTTTATCAAGTTTGCCATGTTGCTGTTTGTCACAAGTCACAACCTGGTTACTGTTGGCTAGCCCCAGGCAAAAGATATTAGGAAGCGAAATGTTGAAACCTGCCACAGCCCACAGTTAACACTTACTGAGTCAAAAGGCATAGTCTGGCTCTCAAAATAAGTTACAGCAAACATACATAGTTGGAATAGGATTAAGAGAAAAAAACAATTGAATAAGTGATCATATGACAGGATTATATTCCCAAGATTTCTCCCCTTAGTTCTCTGATCTGATTCCGTTCCAGGTGTGCAAGCGGCAGATGCCCCAATAAGAATCAGCGGAGTTAACAAACGTGGATGGAAGTACATAAAGGAATCACAGAAGGTAGTGCAAGATACCCACAAAGTAGAAACGCCAGTCGCCACTTAGTTGCAACCCGAAAGATCCTGCTTGTCTGTCCCTTGATGAAAATCTTTAGATGGTTGTTGCTAGATGAACAGAGAGCCACTGTTGTTGAATGGCTTCAAGGGTTTCTTTTTGTTGATCGATGATGATTGAACTCACTGTAGTGTTTGATATCCATTTTTTTTATCATCATTTTCCATAATGTACTCTATACAGGTACACTGTGTTATGTATGGACATTTGGACACTGATGGTAATGGCCTCTAGTTTGCATTCTAACGCACATTTGTTTCTATTAGATGCTTGCCCATCTCCCTTCTTTGCAAGGGACTAAGCATTCAGACGGAATGTCCAGTGGCAACACCTGACCTTTTGTGTAGAAGAAGTGTTGAACTACTGAGACGATGGTGTATCGCCACTCTTTGATAGTTCCCCATTCGTTACAAGGGTTAAAAATTCAGACGGGATGCTCTTTTTCCTGAAAGAATCTGTTCATGCGATCTCGTTTGAAAATGTTTCGATTCAACTAGACATCTGGCGCTTGTTTAAAATGTCGCAACGTACTTTTTTCATGCGAATTTTTTTTCTTTCTGCAGCGCAACATTTTCAGTGAACTACACTAACCACTAACATTTTCAAGTAATTATTGCAATAGTGGTTTCATTTTTTTTTTTTTGCAATAGCTGTCCGATTATTAACCCTTACCAGTTTTTTGGGAGGTGTTTCTATGCTGCTTTTTTTTTTGAAATAATATATTTTTTATTAGAAATTATAAATATATTCCTGCGATCTTTTTTTATATATAAATATACGCTTGTCGCCTAACGGTTGGGCGATAGACATTTATCTTTGCAGCGCTGAACTATTATGCTGCTGCTTGTATGCAATTAAGCGACAGTTCCAATCGCCTAACCATGAGGCTACGTATCCTCTCTTTTGTATTATTTAATTATTGTTTAATTGTGTTGTAATGAATATTACATTTTGTAGGTTAATTACATTTAACAAATCTGATTTTATAATGTTATTTATTTTGAAAATAATAGTGCAGCAAATCTAATTTTATGATGTTATTTATTTTGAAAATAATAGTGTTGTGACGATGTTGGTTGGTCTGTTTGTTATTTTCGTATAATATCAAGGGTACGAAATTTGTCAAACTCATAATAACATTTTGATGATCGTATATTGTTGTAGTCGCTAAATTTCAAGAGAATTTTGTGATGACGATTGAGATAGTAATGAGTTGTAAGTAGAAAGGTAAGTGATATTACGATGCGCTAGGGAGTCTCTCCTCGATGAAGTTGTCTGAACGTATACGCGTATATAGGCACGTAGTCGATGTCGTATTTTATGAAGCTTATACAAAATATGATTAAAGGGGCTGAGAACGCTCGTTGTGATTATGAAGATGCCCTAAAACATGGAGGATTCAATGTCGGTGCGAATGGTTCTTTCTGGGATTCCACTAGAAGAGGCATACTTGCAATATAGGCTTGCTTTGATGGCTTAGCGGAGACACGGAACTAGAACTACATTAGAGTCCGCGTACAGAAGCATGTTACACGTAGTCACATGGCATGATGGTTCGGTTAATTGCTTTAGTCATCCTCGCTACTACTACGGTACACTGCGACACAAACATAGGGTGTAGGACAGGGGACTACTACGTAATGACCTGACCTACTGCGTGGACCGGGGCCATTTTCCCTTCCTTGCTAGCTCGGCGTTGAACTCCTCGCCGGCCTTCCCCTTCCCCTTGTCGCGGGACTGTCCACGTTGGGCTGGTATGTCAAAGTCGTCCATGTCCTGCGATTCCATGATGTAAGTGCACCGTATAGTGAGAATCCTAAGAAGGATGTAAATTTTTCATCACTCACGTCGTGGATACGGATTACGCCCGAGCGACCGGATACGCTGTGGCGGTCGAGCTCAGCCGCATGAGTCTTTCCCTTGCCCTTGTCACGGGACTGTCCACGTCGGGCTGGTATGTCAAAGTCGTTCATGTCCTGCGATTCCATGATGTAAGTGCACCGTATAGTGAAAATCGTAAGAAGGATGTAAATTCTTCATAACTCACGTTGTGGATACGGATTACGCCGCGCGACGGATCTGTTGTGGACGGCCGCTCACCGCATGAGCCTTTCCCTTGCCCTTATCGCGGGACTGTCCACATCGGGCTGGTATGTCGAAGTCGTCCATGTCCTCCGATTCTATGATGTAAGTACATCGTACAATGAAAAACGTAATAAGAATGTACATTCTTATTACGTTTTTCATTGTATTCATAACTCACATCGTCGATATGGATTACGCCTGTTTGTATTGGGCTCCTTCGGTGCCTCCTCAACAGAGTCTGGTATGTAAGGTTTCCATCGCACGAAGTTCTCGGCCCGCACCGAGTAGTTCAGCATGTACTTCTGCTGGATGAATGCCCTGTCGTACATCTCCGGACCGTCGATCCACTGGAAGAAGTGGCAGCTGTGACGTCCCGTGTCATTACCCCAAGGGTAATCACACTTAGGCATACGGATTACTATTTGTTTGCTCAGTAAAATACTGCTCCAACGAATAGTAAGCCTTTACCAGGGTTACGCAACAAAACAATAAGATAGAAACTGTACCTCTTTATTCTAGTAATAGCCACGCAAGGCTATGGTTCTTAGTACAAGTATTATACAGCTACAAAAAGGAACTTCTCCGCTTCACTCGCCAGCCCTGAAGTACTGGCCGCCTATTCATCCCACGTGTCAAACATGGCACCCATTACACCTTAGTCCTCGGAATCTGTGCCTTCTCCTCCTGCGGTTGCTTCGGTACCTGCATGTCCTTCGTCCCGCTCGGGATAGTTCCTGGCCGGACTAGGATCTACAAAGGAGAATACTAACAAGGTTGAGTACACGAGTGTATTCAGCAATCATTAATAGCAAAGAATGCACTGAATGAACTATCTCTAGTTGTTATCACAGTTTCTAAATCATCTCATTTAGAAAATAACTCATTAAAACATTTAGGTGGCAGATTTTAATACTGAAAACACTACTAGTCACTCGGAGAGAAGATAGACCCCCTGTGGTTCCCATAGACTCCAATCCTGGAGACTGGCATGAATTCATGATTTTATTTAGCACTGCGCAGGCTTTGCACCACTTTACCCATAGCTATTCTGAACTCTCTATAAACAGGGTTCACCGCATTTCCTTTGATGCGGGTTCGAGATCGAAATCTGTAACGCTTTTTCGATTCGTGAATTAATTTCTCCACCCATTACTTTCCGTCGGTGTCCTGAGCGCACCCAGTCCTCCACCGAGTTCCAGCAATGTTGGTTGGGGGCAGCTTCTATCCTGCACCCAACACTCCACCTTAGCGCTATAGCGCCTTGGATCCCCCACTTCCGGTCTCTCCTCACGGTTCTAGGTTCCTCCATCACACACACTCACACCTATTACTTACCCATTGTGGAGAGCATAGTCACGTAACAGGGTAGCATTTTCACGCCTCACCAAACGGGAAAATGGTTGGTCTTGAATTCTGACATCGGCCGACCGAGTAAGAGTTTGTTGGTCCTTATATTTAACCATATGTAAAGGGTCCCACTTCCTGCCTCATCTCTTACCTGCCAAGGGCCCCCTTTACCAGCCATAATATTCTCATATCACTTTCTTTCATCATTTTCTCATCTCATTCATCATTCTCATTTCATTCATGTTCATCTCAATCTTCTTCATCTCATTCATTTCATTGAAGTTTTGGGGAAAACAATTTTGATGCAATACGTATAATAGTGCAAGATACGGTTTACATTTAAATTAACTATATTCATGTTCAAGAGGATCGCTTGCCTTCGAATATGTAGGAAAGGCGGTGTTGAAGAAACTCGATCGATTGTTCTCCGTCGGTCTTTGGATCGCCTTCTCAAAGCAATCTGGCAAAGACAAATAATAATATAAGTAAATACGTAGTTGATTTTGAGTGATATAATATATACTTAAGTTAGTGACCTCTAAATGTTAGCACAAATTAATTTAAATAAAACTTGTCGAGATCTATACGGAGTTAGCACTCCCCAAAATAGTCGCAATACCATGTAATCGCGCTAAGGTTGAGAGCCCGAGGTTCCCGCTTAACTAATTAAACTAACAAGATTAAACAGCTCAAACTACCCGACTAAATACCAGCGACGCGCAAATTGGCTACACAAGCTAACTAGTCTATTAACAATCAAAATAACGGCTACACAACTTATATAGCAATTTAATCTACAGAAGGATTTTAAGTTGGTTAACTCGACAAGATCCAAGTTAAATTAATTAATAGTAAGAATTAAGTAGCTAACCATTGTTAATTAACCTCTGCTACCGAAATAGCCATTAATCGCAACAAACAAATAAATAAAATCTACCCAAAATCCTAATATTCACCCTAATCCTAAAGTTATAAATCTAATCTCTAATCTTACCCCTAATCTACCCTAACCTCTCTCTCTCTCTCTCTCTCTCTCTCTCTCTTCTCACCCCTCTCGGCTGGCCTCCAAACCCAACCCACACACACACAGGCACACACCCATTTCCTTCTTCCCCAACCTATCCCTCATCCTCCAGAGAAAAATCCCCAATCCTCAGCCTGGGCTCCCAGGGCTCGGCCGCCACTAGTCCCGTGGCTCGATCGACTCCACGCCTCCACTGGTCTCCTCATGACCTTGCCCGCTGCCTCGGCCTTCTCCGCTCCTCCGTCGCCACTTCACTTGGCCCGTTCACCGCCACCGCCGGCCGGCCATTGTCGGGACCCAAATTACAATCTGGACCCTTTGTGTTTAATGCACTAGCCGAGATCATGCTAGTGCACACAAGGTCAACAAAGATGAATATCGATCCACACAAGCGAATAGTAACGTAAGCGAATAGTTTGATTAATAAATAATGGTTTGACCTTATGGTCGAGTTTACAATTATTAAGCCATGCGAGGCTATGAGAGAATAAAGCGGCGGAAGCAAGCGGCGGCATCCCACCGATTCACCCGAACAACCGATCGGGATCAAGACCTCACGATCAGGCACCTTCGATAAACTCCTCCTCGAATGTTGATGAAGACTCCTCCTCTTCTGCTTGATTTATTTTAAATCAAGCGTGAGTACATACCGTACTCACAAGTCATACCACAGAAATGCAGTTATACATACAGGCTTATTACAAGGGAATGGCATTTTTGTGGTTCTTTTGCAGAAATGCAACATTTGCAGTTGAATACAAATAATAGATTGAAAGCGAGTAAAACAAATAGACAATAATAATTTAACAATTTGATTTCACAAAGACACACACAGCCTAAATAGATTATTCACATAGCCATATGATTTAGATCACACAGCTCCCTTCCCACACAGTTTTTAAAGATCTACCCCTCGTGTGAAATCCCTGAGCATTATCTATGACCGCGGACGTGGCTATTCGAATAGATTGTTTACACTCTGCAGAGTTTGTACACTTTACCCACAAGATACAACCAGTATTGCAGGCACTAATCGTAACAAAGCATTTCAAAAACTTCATCTTAACATAGATGCTCCCGATGTGCTTACGTCATACCAAACCATACACAGTGTATGGTACAACGCACACCGTTGGACAGGGAAGCGGCGAACCGTCCCGCGATGCGACTACATGGTAGCACACACCTCCACCCTATTCACATAGCCTAACCTTGGCCATTATTCATGTTGACTTTAGTCATATTAAATTGTTTTGTTACTCAAAGTCCAATATTAAGCTTTTGAATTAATTCAAATAAATCCAAATGGTGAATTTTCTTTCTACCAACTATTCAAAGGATTTTTAAAGCTCGGAAAATTGGGATGTTACAGCCACTGTCTCTGGTTCCTGCTGGCCTCTCGCCTCCTCCTGCCGCCCTCGACTCCCGCGCCCCCTCAGGCGCTCCTCCCTCCCGCCGGCTTGGCGCCCAGCCTTGCCCCGCCCATCTTGGTGCCACCCTCCTCTTCGGCTCCACCAGTCATGGCGTCGCATCTCTGGCCCCTAGCTTGCCACTAGCCCGCTACCTCCTCCGGCCTACTCTCGGCCCGACCATGCGCGCTTTGCCATCGCCGACCTCTGTGGCACGCGTCCATCCCCGTGGCCATCGCTTACCACTGTGCCCTAACTTCTGCCCTATACAGCTTGGCCCGTCCGTTGTCGCCACGATAGTCTAACCTGTCGTCGCTTTGTGCCCAAGGTGCCGCCACTGGGCTTGGTTCGCCGCCTCGAGCCGCTCCTCCTCGGCACGGCCAAAATAACGCCGCCTCGGCTCCCCACCCCTGCTGCTTTGACCTCTGGCATGCCGACTCGACTTCAGCGTCATGGCCTACCCGCTCACTTCCCTCTACTCCCCTTTACAAATTTGGTTTTTATGTTTGAGTTTTGATGATTGCTCTAATGCGAGTTTTGTTGATTATGCATGAACAAAGGGTCTTTGGATATGGCTATGGGGCTTACTCTTGGTGGCGATGGTGGTCTTTGCTAAAGCCTCGCTCAAGGTATTCTCCCCATCCTCTCTAACCTGACCCTCCCTTGCTCTGTGATGAGCCGAGAACCGAGAGCTATATGGATGCTATTTGGGATGTTCGATGGGTGAATGATGTGTATGTGGAGCACTGAGGTTTAACTGCGGGTTACCTCCTGTTGAGATTAGGGGTGGGGAAGAGGATGGCAGTGTCGGCTCTACGCTGGTGCTCTCTTCTTCTCCCTTGCTACGGCTGGCTTGCAGGCTATGATGAGGTAGACTCTGAGCTTGCTTCTCCTCCTTGCTGGCTTGATGACTGGTGATGCCGATAGCCCTGGTCATGCAGGTCTTGCTCTTCTCCCTTGCTCCCTTCCTCCTTTCTTTCTATGGTTTGGTGAGGGTGGTGGTGGCAGTGAGCTTCCTTCAATGGTTCCTATCTCCTAGTTGCTTGGCTTCAGTTGTGTTCTTGGCATTGAGGTAGAATGAACGTGGGAGGGGGATGTTTTGGCCTTGCTCCTCCTCTTTCGGCTGTGAAGGGGCTGGATGCGTTGCTTTGCACTGGGAGTCGTAGCTTTGGTTGTGCATGAATAAAATGGGGGGCAAGGGGTGGCTTTGTGAATGGTAGTCTTTATATGGAGGTGGCTTTGGCTATGCACTCTCTTGCCCAAACACAAGACCATTTTGCCCTTGCTCTTATCCTTATGGCAAGATTTTCGTTGGGGGCTTTTTGGTCTGTGGTTAGGAAATCACTATCTTGGGTGATTTTACGTGGTGAAGTAATTCGATATCGTGGGTGTCGGATTAAATTAAGCGGGATGAGGAAACCCATGAAAGCAAAGAGGTCTTTGGTTAACTCTAGCTAGTCTAGGTACCTTGACGATCAAGGGGTGGCTAGCTAGAGTTGATCGAGAACCTAGTGAGCCGGAAAAATTCGTGACCACTTCCAACCTTCTAATTTCTATTTTCTATTACCAACTTGGCTTTGGCTTGCTAACCGCTTAACTTTTCTAACGGCGATGGGAATGGATCGCGAGATGGCTCTATAGACCGGTGCTCAAGGTACAAGGTGGCAAGGATAGTCGATACTACAAGAATGCAAGAAGCGGATTATGTATTAATTAATTTGTTGTTATGAATCTGCGGCTTGGTTGTAAAATTAATTTTTGAAACAAGCAACGGGTTTGTAATATATTACTACATTTTGCGATTGGATTGATGTAAAGCTTGCAAGGTTGTAATAATTATCGCTTAATACCAACTCTGAAATTACACTTTGCTCCAGTTTAAGGAATTTTAATTATCGCTAATTCTCGATTCTTGTTAGTTAATTTAGGTTAATTTTGCGGGTTCTCACAGCAGCGCATCTTGGGCTGCCATTACGTGGGGATGAAGTAAAAAATTTAAGGAATTCAACGTTGGGAGAGGAAAATCGATGCGCGCGAAAGAAACGCTTACGAGGTAGTGCCCACATGTGTAGTACGCCCGGGCTGCGGTGTCTGGGTGTGTGGACTGAATGATCTCTATCGGTTCGCCACACACACACACATCGGGATCAGAAAACGTGGTGGTACTGGAGCATCTTTCATTGAGAAATTTGGGTATTGTAGCTGTTTCCTCTTCTGCTTAAGCCACTTTTGCTTCTGCAACATCCTCGCGTAGAAGTTTACCGAAGAGTCCATAGCTGGGTATCTATTGTGTAGTGTTGGGTTTGGTTCAACCCCCTTTTATAAGCCCCATGGTTGCAACGGTGTGGTTAATTTCATGCAGAGTCCTGTCTTTTAGTTCTGAAAAGCTGAAGTGGTAGAGTGTTGTCATGACCATCTTAAAAGCTGGCGAGGCAGAGTGTTGTCACATCTTTCTTTGCAGAGTCTTGTCTTTTTGGTCTGAAAAATTGGCGGCGGTCGGGATTAACAAGTCGATCTGAAAAGTGTAACCACAACCTAAACCCTACACTCATAAAGTCGTCTCCTTTGGTCTTATCAACTGCGCAAAGTGGCCCGTGTGGTCTTGTCCTTTGCAAAAGTCGCCTCGTCTGGTCTTGTCCTTTGCGCAAAGTGTCTCCTTTGGTCTTATCACTCATAAAGCTGCCCGTGTGGTCTTGTCACCGCACAAAGTCGTCTCCTTTGGTCTTATCACTCATAAAGCCGCCCGTGTGGTCTTGTCCTTTGCGCAAAAATTGCCTCATCTGGTCTTCTCCTTTGCACAAATTTGTCTCTTTTGGTCTTATCATCGCAAAGTCGCCTCGTCTCGTCTAGTCCTTTGCACCAAGTAAGCGGCCCCATCTCAGTCTTGTCATCACGCAAGCTAATACATTATCCGCTTTGTTAGCCTCCCAGTGGGCTATAAAATGCATGCCCACGCCCGAAAGTAGGACCACTCGACCCTTAAAACCGTAGGAAGAAGAACCTTCCCGTAAATGCTGATAACATACGATGGCAGACGCCTAGGGACCAGTCCAACCGGGGTCGCCAAAGTAAGACATTCTCCTGGAAAGGAGGGAGGACTTCGGCCCTAACTACCGGCTGGTGCCGAACAAGCGTGCTCAACCTAAGTGGCCGAAATGCGGACATGGGGAGGACGCTATCATGCAGGTCATTAACGGCCCTTTCGATGGCGGACGGTGTTTCTTCCGATGCCAATACTCTGGGGTAAATAGTTTTGTTCATGTTACTGCTAATACATCATCCATACTAACCATCCCTTGCAGCAGATGACGAAATGCAACTTTACCCGCTAGATCGATCCTCCCCATGAACGACATGTTGCGAGGCACGTGGATATATTGTGGAACCAAATCTTTGATTTCGAGGCGCAAATTGACGATCTCAATGAGCAAAATGATGACCTCCGCCAACAGATGCAGCGCAAGAGGGGCAACGAGGAGGTCGTGAACATAGGAAGTTCCTATGATCCCACATGCTGTTGCGCCAACCCTAGCTACATATGTGCGTGCCACTACAACAACGGCCAGCCACATCCGAGGCGCCCAACTGGAGAACACTCTGTGTGGGTAGCGAGAGGCAGCTTCTACCATTAGGCACGGGTGGAGAAGCTTGTACGTCGGTATTCTCCCCTTCTGTACGCACTTATGTTCAATCTCCTAAAGCATGTAACTAAATGGTGGAATCTTGAACCACTGGGACAGCTTCGTTAGCCCACTGCCAAAACCGACATGTTGTGCTCTGAAAAAGAATTGCGGCTTCAAGTGAAGTAAAAACAGCATGTTGTTTCGAATGAAATTCATTCGGGGTGATTAGGCGCAAGTTACCGTAAGATTTGAACACATCATGAACACTCGGGATGGATTCGTTGGCGTATGTGAGGTAAACACATTCAGGATCACACAACGAGGGCAAACCAATTTCTTCTGTAGTAGTGATTGCAATTGTCTGCTCACTCGAAAGTTAGATGATGCTGAAGACATCCCGTCTAAGACTAGAAGAAAGGAGAAGAGGAAATGAAGAGTGAGGTGAATGGCAGCCAAAGCATCCATATATAGCATGCAGCTGAATTGCAATTGGGTTGAAGGAAATTCGCGTCCGTGAGGTAGCGGGCCCGAGGAGGAATCATGTGGCAGCGTTGAAGGAAATTCGCATCCGCGAGGTAGTCTCCCCTCTGTACGCAATTATGTTCAATGTCGTAACGCATGTAACTAAATGGTGGACCATCATTGCGGTTGCCTTTTATCGAGTTGACTATTGCATCGAGGTGTCGTGTGCATTAAGCTATAGGCGTCGATATGCATCAAACAAACATGCATTATATGAACGAGTACACACAAGAACGCAAAAGTATTACAGGCATCATATATTAAGTGCAAAATTTAAGTGACATAACGAAGAAATGTCTGACCGGTCACGATCAAGACGCCTCTACTAGCCTCCCCAACCCCACTCCGCCTCATCGCCTCCCGCGTCGCCACCGCCCACTCCACCTCCGTGTCCTCCCATACGGGCTCGCTTGGGCCCCCTCCTCTGCACTGGGTGTCGGGGCCTCGGCCCCGAGAGGAAAGACGATGCCGAGCCTTGTGCTGACAAGGACCGAGAGGCGAAGGGGTGGGCAACAGCAGGCTGCCGTGTGGGTCTTGGCCTTGCGACAGCCAGAATCCGGATAGAACCTCAGCGGGTGTGGGCTGAGGTGTCGGGTCCTCGTCCACCAAGAAGTCCTGCGAGTCCACGTCGCCTGAGGAGCCCCCTACGTCATAGGGCAATGTACCTGCACAGCAAAATATTGTTAGTTAATAAAAAAAGCGATGCGTGGTGACAAACAGGGACATGACGTACCCTCGGCTAGCGCCATGGCGCGCACGAAGGCGTCCATAGGGAAGTGTGGCATGCCGTACACGCCCTGCGTGTGGAAGGCGAAGGGGTGTGGAGGACCGACGTAGTACGACGCTACTGGTGTACGGGGTTGTGCCCAGGCAGACCCTCCAGCCTCCTCAGGCCTCAGCGGTGTCGAGCGTGGTGCAGCTAACCCTCCCGCCTTGTCTTTCTTCCCGAACGGGCAGCTCGGCGGACGTCTGAGACTATGGACCCGATCCGGCGTGCCAACCTCCGGGAGCCGGGTGCACGACAACAGGCTGAAAATGCGTGTGGCTTGCTTTGTGCCACCTGACGGATAGCTGGTTCGTGTCTCGCGTGTGCCCTCCACACCGTCCATGAATCTCTGAAGCGAGTGGCGATCCGCCATAATCTCGGCGGCCATGCTGCGCCACGCCGAAAACAAGACACGGTGAAAACTGTAATGGCGGATGCCAGAAGCGAAGTTTTCGAAGTAGGATGTAACGTACCGCGTGGTGCACGTCCTGCGCTAAATGCATAGGGTACGTGTCGGTCGGTGCCGGGACATGTGGTGCGGGCTCGTCTGCAGCAAGCACGAGCTTTGAATGCGTGTTTGAGGCGTACCAACGAATGTACTCGCCATAGGTCTTTGTGGTCGTAAGGGTGTCCTCCGCACACGATCTGTGTAGCGCGCCCTCCCACTGCCCTACCCACGTGTCCATCCTACTCCCCCAGTTCGTGCCGCGGCGGACTCTCTTCATACTGAAGCTGCAAGACAAAACATGTAGTTAGAAGTCGTGCGTAAAAGACGACAGCAAAAACATCGCATGTATGCCGATTACTCACGCGTGCGTTGTCCGCATCGCCACCTAATCTGCATCGAACCTCTCTGTCGTGAGGCGAACTAGTGTATCACACGATGCGCCCTGTAGTCCTCGACGAAGACGTCGAAGACAAGCGCCTCGCGGTCGACCAATGAGTCCGGTTCTTGCGAGCTGCGAGGATAGGCCGTGAGGAGCGCGGGCAAGTAACTCCTGAGGTGTGTATGGCTCCCAGCGAACGTTGTTCGGCGTGAGCCGATCCAACTGCTCCACGAACGGCTCGTACGCCCGTGTCACCTACACGTGCGCGAACTGTACCTGCAAGGAACACAAGATATTAATTAGGACGATCGGTAATGTGAAGAAATTAGTCACGCGAAAAAGTACGTACCCGTCGTCGGTACCAAACAGAGCCCATTGTCGGCCGATCCACCTCGTCCGTGTTGTACATCTCCAGCCTGTACGGAGCACTATCGTCCAACAGGGGCCGTTCTAGGCTAAAGTGCTCGAATGACCACAACTGCAGTAGGAGAGGACACCCCGTGAGGACGGAGTTCGGCCTCGACCTAAAGCACACGTCGCACAAGCCACGATAGGTGGCGGCAAGTACGGCCAAACCCCAGCTGATCTGGGGGGCTCCTCGTTAGCGATGGCCCTGGCGTACACGATGAGCCTCGCGTCGATGGTGTCGCCATGGCTACTGGTGAACAGAACCCAACCAAACAGCCACAACAAATCGCCTCGGTGGCTCGACACTGGCTGGTCGTCGTGCGCGAGGTCCATCCGCTCGACCTGTGCACAAGGAAAAAGATAGTAAGACCGTAGTACGGAAAGGAGAGTGCGGCACTTCCAATGGGAACAACGTCAAACACGTACCTGGAACTGCGACAACCACCACCAGGGTGGGCCGTGCCTCTGTGCCTCCGGGAAGACGTAGTACCCGGCCGCAACCGCAGGCGGAAGGACTCCTTGAAACCTGACCAGAAGGTCCTCACGCCAGTCGTCCAGAGACTCCTACGGGAAGGCGGCACCTCCCGCGATAGGGAGGCCAAGAAGCAGGGAGACATCCTGCAGGGTAGGGGCCATCTCCCTGAATGGGAGATGGAAAGTGTGAGTCTCCGGTCGCCACCGGTCCACAAGAGTTGTCAGCAGGGAGCGGTCGAACGGGAAGCGTTGTGACCGCTCCGGCCCGGCATGGATGTGTAACAGCCTCAGCCCTAATAAACAGTAATGAGATGCTATTCATAGCATCACTGTTCATTTTGGCAAATTAGGCAACAGGTTACAATCTATTTTCCCCAAATTTCTATTGCAAACTCCAACTTGATCAAAAATTTCAAAAGGAAATACCACCCAATGTTGGTATTAAGACTGGGAAGTATTTTATTTAAAGGCCAGATTAATTATTATGGCCAAAAATAATTTTTGTTAATTTTTTATAAATTATTTTGATTTTCGGAAAAATATTTGTTTTCAAATAAACCCTATTCGGTCTAAATGAATTATTTATGTATTTCTAAGGGAGAAACAGTGATTTCAAAATTTATTTGGGGAATATATCATCCCAGAGCAATTCTGCAAAATTTCATAATTTTATAAATTTATTTGCTATTTTCTTGTCGATCAAAGTTTTTGAAATTTTGAAATGAATGGTCAACTCCTCGGCCTAAAACCTCATCACGCATTTGAGCGACTCGGCTTCACCTTAGTTGGGTCGAACCCGGTCTTGCAGATCGGCTTCGATCACGTTAAGACGCGCGTTCTCAACTTCCGTGCTTGATCGCCGTCCATTTTCGCATCGAGCGGGCGAGATCAATGGGCCGTTCGGATCACTCAAAACCACCTTCTCATTACGCCGTTGGATAAAAAAAGCGAAGCGGCGGTAGCGATCTCGAGCAAAACCCTCCGTAAATGGCCAAAATTGAAAAGTATCTGGGCCGTCGAAATCTCAACGAGTGGCCTTGATCTAATGGGCTGTTCGGACTGTCCTAACACCCACGCGATCTCCACCGTTGGATCGTAATCCTATGGCATCGCATCCTATTCCAATCTCTGAAACCCTCTTCATATACGGCCACCGTTGGATCTGCAATGGACCGCCCTGATCCATTGTGCCGTTCGGACCGGCCGGGGATGCCACTCAAGATCCACCGTTGAAATTAGATCGCGCAGACGGCGACCATTGGGTCGTTGGACCGTCCGGACCTCCTTTCAATCTGGCCGTTGGTTTTGCGTTTTAACGGCGATGGCCTTTGTGGTCGGGCGCACCAACGCGCATTGCATCTTGGGTCATTGAAGCAAGATCGCACGGCTCTCGTGGGTTTGGATGTTCGGACCACCGGGACGTTCGCCAACTGAGCCGCCCATGGAAATCGCGACGGTCCATATTGCACAATCTGGGCTCGGTGTATTATTTTGCCACCACATCGCAGCCCATTCTTTTCTCGAGCGGTGGCAGCACTCGAGGCTTCTTTGCGTGCGATGCATGGTATGTGGTCATCTCTGGGGCCCATGTGTCGTGGCGAGCTTTACTTCCTCTCTTGCTGTACACCGTAGACACTATTTTCACTGGAATGGTGGTAGTGTACAGTGAATTTGAGGATATTTTCTCTTGATAATTATCCTTAGTGCCACCTCATTTGTTCTAGAGAGCTCTCGTGTGCTCTAGGGACCTCACCAACTATATAAACCCTAGTCTGCCATTCTCTGCCATTGTTGACCAAGAAGGAGCTTCATAGTTTTGCCTTCCTTCCCAGTGAAGCCTTCTTGTTCTTCTACCTTTGTTCAACTACAAGTATGCCTAAATCTCATACTAATGTGGTTGGGCATCTTTTGTAGGGTTGGACTTAGGTTCTTCTCTCTGTCAACTTGAGCCAGTGGAGGACCCCCTTGGTGAAACCTCATCCTGGCCCAAGGAAAGGACTTGGATCTTTTCTGTTGACCAAGAACTTGATCTTTTATTCTCCAACCCTAACTGGTAAGTTTAGACTTTACCTCCTGTTAGCTAAAGCTTTCTAAGGACCTCACTAACCCACATGCAGCACTCACTTGCTCATGTGATGCTCCAAATTTCTTTAAACTGAAAAGTTATTTTTATAACTTTTCGGTCTTTCATATCGTTTTCAAGAGTTAGAGTTTCTCTTGTCAAGATACTAGTCTAATTAGGTCATAAGTAAACCCTAGTATCATTATGGACCTCCTTTTTGGTTATTATGAGCACTGGAACATTTATTAGTGCAAACCCTTCCTTCTGTTAGTATTGTCGGGTCAACCGACAACTTTTACTTTCTGTAACTGGACAGTTAAGGTTTGCATGTTTGGGTTGTGGTATTAAATACTTCCCCACTAGCCCTAACTCCTATTTATGTCTTTCGTGTTGTGTAGTCTTTAAAGCCAACCGAAATTGGTAAGTGAGTCTTTTGCTGTTTTTGGGTGTCGGGCAAACCGACAACATAAGCGACAAAAAGGCCAAGTTCTTAAACTAGCATTAATAAGTATTAAATGACCGTTAGATCACAAAGACTAGCTTTAATACACTTAGCTATCATGCGAGATTTCATTTATATGGAGTTAAGCTAGATAATTAAATTAATTCTTGATGTCTGTTCTAGTTTCTAAAACCTATCTTCGTAGTTTTAAGCTAAACTTAAATCTGGGTAGTAAGTGCCATTAGATGGTAAATATGGGTTATTATCCTTAGTAAGTTAGATATAGCTTAAGCATATTGTTAACCATGCATTACCATCTTGATCATATATTCTTTTTCATTATTTTGTCCTCTGTGGGTTCTTGTGTTTATTGGATTTTTCTCGATCTTAGATCTTTGGGTCTTACGAGATTGTTGAATCTTTTGTTGAGCCACAAGAACCTGAGCAAGAGGTTATATATTACTATCAAGGCAAGCTACCTCTCTGCACCATATTGATCCTACTCTTTTGAACCGTAGCATTACAAAATATAGTGATAACTGTTGCATGCAAATTTTTCTAAAAATTATTTGTGCTCTGTCTTAGTTAGTTATAACCTAAGCTTGTGGCTTACCTTAATTTGGACCATACACTCAACCTAAGGTAGTCTGTGGTATTATAATACTTAGTTTTAAATTTTGGCTTAGCCATGCAGTCCATAGAACGGTAGTGTTTGGCAAGCTTATCTTGTCAAACACGGCACAACAAATAAATTTATTTATGATTCTTGTTCGGTTTATTTGAATCTGAAATGATCCTAAATCTTGTTGATAAACTAAATTCAAATCTGGACAAGTGGATGCTAGTGATGGTGCCTTTGTGCACGAGAATTGGGAAATGTGGATGTCTTATGCGGGTTGATTAAGGACCGAACTCGACTACCAATTCAAGCCCCAACGCATTTCCACACGCGGTGTATGGGCCTTTGTTTGGTTAAGTAAAGGGTTAATGCTATTGAGTTGGAAACAGAGAGTAAGGACATGTGTATTGATTTCAGATGGCATAGATGCTTAAGTCTTGGCCGTGTCGTATGCCATGTGGAGTTTATGTCGATATCAGATGTTCTTAGAAGGGTAAGGGCGTAGATGTGTTCCATCGCATGTACGTACCTTCAGGGCCCCGACTGCGGTCTAATATGTGTGGCTAACACGAGTTTGCATTTAATTGATTGGGTCGGCATTCCCGGTACAACATGTGGGCCCCAGTTGAATATATGCTATCAGTCATTGTTTAAGCGGGATCAGTCGCACATGGGTATTCCAACTCAATAGCGTCAACTTGTTGAAAAATACCAAATCTTAGTTTATCTTACCAAACACCAAAGGTAGTGTGCTATTATTCCGAGGCTTACGGCTAACTAAGTCATGTGGGTAAAGATGTACACCCTTGCAAGGTATAAAAACTATTCGAATAGCCGTGTCCACGGTTACGGACGATACTTGGATTGATGTCACCTGTATAGACGTTGTTCTAAATTTTGGTCTTGGAAATTAATCTCGGCATGATGTTGTCAGGCACGATTTGGTGTTGATATGTGACTTATTCTTGTACTGTTTATACTTATACTCTCAATTATTTATTGTTTTAGTCCAAAAATTAATTTATTAAAATTGCTTTGTTAAAATTTAGCAATCAGAGGTTAAGAGTTATAAGCTTTACGCAAATGGAGCCATTGTAACCCTTCTTTTGTTAACCTTATGCATATAAAATTTCTATTCCTTTGTATAGGTTCTATTAAACACTTTCTTTTACTAGTTTGTGTAAGTCTTCTTTGAGTACCTTTCGTACTCGGGGTTTATAACCTCTTGTTGCGGTGAAGATGGTTATCTTTACGAGATGCCCGTTAGCGCCGATCCGGGTGGCGCTAACGAGTAGTGCTAGTTCTAGTCTCCACGCAATAGCTGCGCGCATGGGGCCATTGGTGGTTTATGTTTATTTTGCTTCTTTGTTGTTCTTTTGTGATGACCCAAGGTCATCTCTTCTCAGACTATTTAGGTTCTTTGTAGCAACCTAATCTACAATGTAACGATGTATAATTATATGAATGTGTGACTTGTATGTGATTGATGCAATGTTGTTTAAGGATATATGCTAATAGTCACTAATCCTAGGAACTATTGCATGACATATATCAGGAGACCCAATGTTGGAATTGTTACTTATTATGATTATGCTTCTAGTATGATTTTTAATAAGGAATTACACTGTTCCTTAATTAAGAATTATGCTACCAAGATAATTTTAATTCGGCACATTCCAATATTTGAGGGTCTGACAGGATGTCTCCATCGTCGCCGACCGCGGGTGCTGCCGGCTCGTCCTCGTCAGTGGTTTGCACCATCTAGGTGATAGGTAGTAGACCGGCAGTGTTGAGCCTGCAAAGCAACAAAAGGTTAGTACAAAAGGTACGTATGGCGAGAAAATAGTGTCGACGTATACTAACCTGTCGTCATCGGCATGGGTCTAGCCTTCAGACACCCGAGGTGTCGCGTCGAATCACCCCAACACATCGCGTTAGCGGCGCTGCGGGATGAGGGACACGACGCGGCGCGATGTAGCCGGTCGATGCGCTCCTCCAGGAGGCTGAAACTCCAGTCGGATCCGTGAGCCATACCTGCAAAAACAACTTGAAGTTAGCAAATACGCGGAAATAAAACATCGAATGTAAAGAATGAGTATATTTAAATTGCAAACAAACAAATAAAAAAGTACTAGGCTACCAGGACTGTCTTTCAAAAGTAATGAAAAAGGGATAGTACTACAGTACTTACATAAACATTACGTGCAACATACGAGACATGTCTTACGACATTACGTACAACAAATGAAAATTGGGCAGTAGCAGAACAGTTACATAAACAATATAAAGTATAGATGACAATGTACACTGATTTGCAATTTTGGTCCCACTTTGCACACTAGAAGAAGTGCTAACGCAAACCATGGTAGTGTCTACTCCTCAGCAGGTGCCTTGCATCGTCTCGCTGTGTGGCCCTCCTGGCCGCAGTGCCCGCAGCGTCTACCCAACGCCCCGGCTTGTGCTTCATCCATATCATTGGTAATACGACGACTCTGCCGATGACCCTTGCCACCCTTCAGCATGTCAATATTCGGAATCCAGATCCTATTTGCAATATCCAAGGTGGTGAAGTTACCCACAACCCTGAAGCCCCTAAGCTCGCCAGTCCACGCCTGCACCACCCCCTCCTTCATGAAGTACTCGAACACAAAGTTGAAAGGGTCCATGCGCACAGTCCTACATGCGGCGAGCACATGAGAGCATGGCTTGTGCAAGAGCTTCGGTTTGTTGCACATACAGCTAGGTTCGTTCACATGATCTCCAAGGCATACCTCGTGGGTGACAAGAGAACGAGCCATCCCAAATCCAGCTCTATCCCGAGGAGCACGTCAAACGATATCCATATTGCCCATCACGCATACCGTGCGATCGCCCTTCTCTGTCTTTGCTGCATGTATGCCGTAATCTTGACGAGCAAGGTGTTTGAGGGTTGGTGGCATGAAGTGCGGCATTTGCATGCCTCTCCTCGAAATACCCGATTGTCTTTGTGCGTAACACCTTCCACGATGGCGGCGAGGGCCGAGAACGAAGGCCCCTAAGAACCCAGTTGTACACCTCCGCAAGGTTAGTGGTCATTATGCCGTACCTTGCCCCGTCCGTGTCGTGCAGCAGAGACCAGTTGTTCAATGGCTCACCCTCGATCCAGTGGGAGAAGCACTCGATGTTCCTCGAGGTCCTCCGCCTCGGACCAGCAGGTTCAGACTCTGGTCCCTGGTTCCTCGCGTCGACGTGTTTCCTGTTGTGTTCATCTAGCAGCGCCCATAAGGTGTCAAATTTGCGCTGCTGGTTCTGCGTAGACAGTCTCTTGAATAGCTTCACCAAGGGTTGCTTCGGAAACTTCTTGAAGAAGTTGGCCTCCAAGTGGCGAATACACCATCTACTCCTCATATCCGGCCAAGGGAACGGCTCCTCCGGGTCTTCCTGAAGTGTTCGTATGGCCTTCAGCATCCCGGCATGGCAATCATGGATCACGCACACACCAGGACGAGCTCCAACAACTCCCACCCATAGATGTCGAAGGAACCACAACCAGCTGTTGAAATTCTCACCTTCCACGAATGCGATGGCCAATGACAGAATTTGATTGTTCTCATCAATGCCTATGGCCGTAAGGATCTGCCCCTTGTATTTCCCGGTCAAAAGGTCCGTCAATCGAGATCACAGGCGTTATATGCCTAAAAGCCTCGATCACGGGATCAAGGCTAAGAAGGCCCTATGCAATATCGAAAAACCTCGCGGATTTTTAGATGGCATGTCCTTCTGTTGATGTATGTGCGGGTTTCTCTCCTCAAAGACCCCAAGCATACGAGAAAGGTTGTCGTCGCAGCCAAAAGATCCAAACCGTCTTTCCAAAGCCTTCGCTTTGCACTCCACGCCAACCGCGTCGATCTTGTACTTGAATTTCTTCTCAATAGCCACCATAATGTGCTTGGCCTCCACATCCTTCTTCTCCACTATCTCTCCATACATCAAATTGGCTATGAAGGTCGGCGTTAGGTTATGATGTGCGGACAAAACACGGTGAGCATGCAAGAATGCGGCTCCACCTTCGAGACAATCCAAAGAGTCTCATACTTGGTCTATGTGCGTGCACTCGCCAGGACAACCTACTGCCGCACTTGACGCAGTATTGCTCTTGCTCGAGCTAGATTTGGCGACAAACGCGTCCACTGCATAGACATAGCCCACAGCTTAATGGCATCTTGCAAGAATGTCTTATCAGCAAACATTGAGTGCAACCGAACCTTCGTGGCATGGTACTCCCACGGAGATTCGTGCTCGTCATGCGTCGATAGACCCTCAGCGTCAAATATGTTCTATTCCCATGGGATGGGAGCTCCATCCTCATCCGAACTGTCCTCGTCGTTCTCTTGTAAAGCTTCCTCTTCAGCCAAGGCCATTCGGTCATCGCTATCCATTTGGCGCAATATGTACTCCCTATGCTCTCCTTCATCAGCCTGTTGTCGGACCCGGGAACGAAAGATCCCAAACCCTCTATGTTCATACACCAGTCTAGGATTTCCGGTGTACATAGCTTACAAAAATGATAACATAACCAAATCTCGCATTGCATTAATAGTAAATCGAGTTCGATACAATTGGGCAAGAAGCCAAATAAAAGAGTAAATAACACAATGAAGTAAAGATAGTAGTAGTAGGCGAGCGATCCGCCGACAGTAATCGCCCGAGGCGTAGCCTAAGCGTCGGTGTCCTCACCGTCCCGATAGTAGTCTTCCCACGAAATTTGGTTGCATAAAGCAAGCATGAGCACAACTACCGTGCTGCAAGTTACACCAATATGGAATTGTAATGCATGCATAGGGTAAACAAAGGACATTGGCGGGGTTATTTTGCATAAGCGGCGGTTTTAGATTAAATAATCATAGTAGATTGTAAGGCCATTTTCATACAATATCTAAAATCATATTTTAAAATGACAATTGAATAATGTAGATAACCTCCAACAAAGGTGATGGATATCCTCCAAACACAATGGCTAACCGCCCAATTTTTCCCACAGGACTAACCATCCTGAAAACATCTGTTGAATTCATTTCAAACCAAAAACAAGTCTAACTCAAAGTGGCTTTGCTAGCATGTCCATGATCATGACGCGCTATTGAATAGTTTTCTCTTTGCGAGTTTGTACAGCTTTACCCACAAGACACGAATTCTCTAGTTTATCCGGCATATATCTATGCCACCGCTCACTACCTTAGGTAAGCAGTCTAGAGCACGTGACAAGGTCTTTACAATGATCTACCTCAAAGTACTCATGCCCGCTAAGGTTTCACTTCCATTGGACTAACCATCCTCCGGGAGCCCCCTCTTGCGCCATGTGGGACTACTGTCTAACCAACACCCACTCATACAACATGGCACGAATATCTAAGAGGTATCCCAAATTAATAAGCCAGGTCCTGCCCATACAGGACATGTGGTAGTACGTTTTGGCATAGCAAAGGAACGCTCAAAGGCCGGTCCTTAATTGACTTGGGCGTCTTTCAAATCAAACCCTGGGCTTTAATCCTAACTAGATTAAACCCGTCCATAAACCTAAACCCACCTTTCATCCGTTACGCCCAAGTCCAAACCATTTTAATTTTATTTTAGCGAAAACCACCTTTACAAACTCTCTATGGTAAAACAATACCATAGATTTAATTTTAAACAAGTTGTAATGTTTTAGCTAAATCCTCCCAAAATCAAAATCATGGTCTAAGCATTTGCTAAGCATTTCCAAACAATTTTACCTATGGTGACAAGGGATGGTATTTCAATATACAAAATTGGCCATACAATAACAATTGGAATAACTAAGTATTTAAACAGGGTATTAAAATAATTGACTAAAAATATGCATGCAATAATAGTTTTAAAACTGAATTTAAATAACTTTAAAATAGTAGGTGCAACATGGTCAAAGTGTAACTTGCCTTCGCTGAAGTCTTGGAATTCTAAATCTTCGGAAGAATCAAATTCCCCGGAATCATCGTAGTCTAAACGTGAAAATACGACAAATCAATCGAAATTCAAATAAATTCAAAAAGACAAATTATACCAAGTCCAAATAAAATAATTTTATTTTATTTAGCTAGAACATAATTTTTTAAGATTTTAGCAATTGGAATCATTCAATTTGGAATTATGGTTCAAAAGATATGAATTTTACAAGTTTAATTCCTAAATGTGTAGTTTAAATTATTTCAAATTCAAACAGACAGTTTAAACCTACTCCAAATCAAATATTTATATTTTATTTAACTAGATATTAATTTTATAAGATTTTAGAAATTGGAATCACCTAATTTGGAGTTAAGAATCAAAAGATATGAATTTTATAAACTTAAAACCTAAATCGCAATTTAATCCATTTTCTGATTTATTTTTCTAAAGGAAATCTAATTATTGCGCAATGCTGACATTAGCCCTGAGTTTAATTGGAAATTTAAATAATTCTAACAAGTGGGCCCCACGTGTCATAGACACGGCTCACGGTGGACTGGTTCCACCAAGCCAAGGGGGATCCGGTGCGGTGGACAGCGCCACGCGGGCGTGCCACGTCGGTTTTAGGGTTGGCGTGGCGCCCACCTGGCGTTGACGTGGCCAAGCCACGTAGGATGTGGCCGGCGGTGGCTCGGGTCGAGGCTTCGCCGTGACGCAGCGAAGTTGAGTTAGCCTCGGCGAGGGCACCGAGAGCAAGAGAAGAGTCTTGAAGTCTGAAGGGCTCACCCGCTTCGATGAAAGGAGCATGGAGATGGCTTGCAGCGAGAGATGGCGGCGGCGGGTGCGGGTCTCCGGTGGCGGGCGCCCAGCTGGTCTCGGGCGAGTGACGTCTCGCGCGGTGTAAGCGAGGTGATGCGATGCGTGACGTGGGCGACGGGCCAGAGCGGCGTTGATGGCGACGCTAGAGCGAGGGAGCACACACGGTGGCCGTGGCGATGTCTTTGCGAAATCCCGCGAGAAGATAGCACAGGAGAAGAGATGAGTGGGGGTTTCGGGATCGGCGAGAAAAGGTGGAGCCGGGGCGCTCCTTTATAGGGCGAGGGGAGGTGAGGGGAGAGAGATCGTGGGCGGCGTCAATGGCGGTCATTACGTGAAACCGGCGAGATCATGGGGAAGAAGGTGGGGTTGAGGGCGGTTGGAGGCGTGGGGGCGATCTTGCGCGCTGCTGGTCAAGGGGAGAGAGGAGGAAAACAGGCGGGTAGAGCTCGGGCGCGGCCCAAAAATGGCGGCCGGCAGTTAGCTCGGTTGAGACGTGGGGAAGAAGGGGAGGCGGGGAGAAGAAAGTGGGCGGCGGTAGGATCGGGATCCGACGGCCAGGAAGGAATCGGGCGGCGTGGGAGCGTGTGAGCCGTCGGATGGGCATCCGACGGTGGAGAGAGGAAAGCGAGGATGAGGAGGTGGGGCGCGGGTGGGCCGAAATGGCTGGAAATGGCTAGTGCGAGCGGGAGATTGAATTGGGCCGAGATGGTTTCGGCCCAAAAGCGAGTGAGATTTTCCAATTGATTTTCTAATTAAAATAATTCTAGTAATTCATTTAGGCTTTAGAAATTAGTAAAATGATTCTAAAAATTCTAGAAAAATTCACAGAAGTTCCTGGAATTATTATGGACTTAAATAAAATAATTCCAACTTAAAGTTGGTAATAGATTTTGAATTTAAATTTGTTTTGGCTTTAAACAATTTAGAGAAAAGTTTTTTAAAATTTAGGAAATTACACACGTTCAAATAAGTTTTAAACTTTAACCAAATTTGAAATTTTGGGCTATTACAAACCTACCCCCCTTAAGGGAATCTCGACCCCGAGATTCAGACTTGACCGGCGAGGAGGTGAGGATACTCGCCTTGAGATCTTCTTCTCGCTCCCAAGTGGCTTCACTTTACTTTCCGTGGTGACTCCTTGGACTTTGTATGAACGGATGATCTTGCTCGGGTGACACGCTCTGCGACGTCGAGAATCTTGATTGGTTGCTCCACATATGTGAGGTCTTCTTGAAGATCAATGCTTTCGTAAGGGTCGATCTTGTGCACTCGAAGGCACTTCTTTAGTCAGTGAAACATGGAAGACATTGTGTACTGGCGGATAAAGATCTTTGGTAGCTCTAGGCGATATGCAACTTCACCTCTTCTTGCCAAAATCTTGTAAGGTCCCACAAATCTGGGTGCAAGTTTTCCTTTGGTCCGAACCTTCTTACTCCTCGGAGTGGAGTAACTTCGGAGATAGACAAAATCTCCTTCGCAAGGTCAACTCTCGCCGACGACTATCGGCATAACTCTTACAGCCGGGTTTGGGCTACTTTCAGATGTTCTCTTATTGCCTTAACCTTGCTTTCACTTCTTTGATCAACTCGGCCCAAAGAACGATGCTCTCCTACCTCATCCCAAAGAAGCGGAGTTCTCAGCATTTCTGCCATACAAAGCCTCAAGCGGGGACATCTCAAGGCGGCTTGGTAGCTATTGTTATCTGAAAATTCGCATAGGGCAAATTCTTGTCCCAACTTTTTCCAGTAATCAAAGCGCAGAGCTCGAAGCATGTCTTCAAGAATCTGGTTGACTTTTCGTTCGATGCGCCATCCGTCTGCGGATGATATGCGATCTTGAAATTGAGTCTGGTTCCCAAAGCTTCATGCGATCTCTGCCAAAATCTTGATGTAAATCGTGATCCTCTGTCGGACCACGATCTTCTTGGGCACTCCGTGTAGGCAGGGCGATCTTAGCCATATATAACTCTGCCAACTTTGTCGCTTTCGGGTAGGTGGTCTTGACGGAAGGAAATGAGCTACTTTAGTTAGCCATCAATTATCACCCAGATGGAATCACATCTGATTGGGTCCTAGGAAGTCCGGTGATGAAATCCATACCAACTTCCTCCCACTTCCACTCGGGAATTGGTAGCAGTTGCAACAAACCAAGAGTCTTTGATGTTACGCCTTGACTCGTGACAAACATCACAGCAGAGCTCTTAACTCGGCAATTTCTCGCTTCATCTTTGACCCACCAATATCTTTCCTTGAGATCTGGTACATCTTGGTACCGCCAGGATGAATAGAATAAAGGCGACTCATGAGCTTCCCTCGAATCGCTTTGCTTTAAATCTGTTGATCCGGTACATAGATCACGGTTCCCGAACCACACCGCTCCTTGCTCATCTTCGCGAATCTCGGGCTTTGCCTCTTCTCATATTCTTCTTGATCTCCTTGATGTCTTCATCTTCTATCTGCTTTTCTCGATCGACTCACGAAGTGTTGGTTGAACTTCCAGCGTTCACATATCCTTGATCAACAATCTCCAAGTTCGGATGCTTCAATTCTTCGTACAACTCTAGTGATTCTTGAACCAAGATGGTATTGCAACACGCCTTTACGCTTCGGGGCATCTGCAACCACATTTGTCTTGCCCGGATGATAATGGATTCCAAGGTCATAATCCTTTATTAATTCCAGCCATCTTCTCTGACGGAGGATACGGTCAGACTGGGTAAAGATGTACGTCAGACTCTTATGATCCGTGAAAACCTCACAGCGGTTACTAATGAGATAATGCCGCCAGATCTTCAATGCATGTACAATCGCTGCTAACTCAAGGTCATGAGTTGGATAATTCCCTTCGTGTGGCCTCAACTGATGAGATGCATAAGCTACAGCTTTGCCCTCTTGCATTAATACACAACCGAGTCCCTGACGAGATGCGTCGCAGAAAATTACAAAATCCTTATGAATATCCGGTAGGACCAATACAGGTGCTGAAACTAATCTCGTCTTCAGCTCCTGGAAACTTTCCTCACAAGCATCTGTCCATTCAAATTTCTTCTCCTTCTTTAGAAGTTGAGTCATTGGTCTTGCTATCTTGGAGAAACCTTCAATGAATCTGCGGTAATAACCGGCCAATCCAAGGAAACTTCTCACCTCTGTGACAGACTTAGGTTGTTTCCAATCCATTCTTTGCTCGACTTTGGTGGATCTCTCGCAACTCCTCCTGCGGATACAATATGTCCAAGGAATGCCACGACTTAGCCAAAATTCACACTTCTTTGAATTTGGCATAAAGCTGGTTCTCCCTGAGTTTTCCCAAAATTAGTCTGAGGTGGTTCTCATGTTCTTCTTCACTCTTCGAATAGACGAGGATGTCATCGATGAAAACAATCACAAACTTATCCAAGAATTCTATGAACACTTTGTTCATCATATTCATGAAATAAGCGAGGCGTTAAATCAAACCGAAATACATTCTCAGAACTCATGCAGTCCATATCCGTGGTGAAGGCCGTCTTGGAATATCTTACGTCCGATCTTGGTGGTGATAGCGGATCTTAAATCAATCTTCGAGAATACACTTGCTCCTTTCAGTTGATCGAACAGATCATCAATCCTAGGTAGTGGGTACTTGTTCTTGATTGTCACCTCATTGAGTGATCTATAATCTACACACATCCTCATACTGTTGTCTTTCTTCTTGACAAACGATCTTGGTGCCCCAAGGTGATGAACTGGCGAATATATCCCTTGCTCATAACTCTTCAATTTGTTTCTTCATCTCTTGCCAATTCGTTAGCAGGCATTCTATAGGGTAAACCGAGATTGGAGCGGTCCACGACTAAGTCTATTAAGAACATTATGTCCCTATCCGTTGGCATCTTAGCCGTAAATCATCGAGAAAGACATCAGGAACTCTTGCACTCTTGGTATATCTTCAAGCTTTAACTCCTTCAAAATTTGGTCGAGATGGAACTTCCTCCGATCTGTGTCTTGGGCTTGAATTCAACTGTGACTCCTTCCTCATTAGTGAGAGTGATAGACCTATTGGCACAGTCTATCCGTCCTTGATTCTTGGCTAACCAATCCATCCCAAGTATTACATCTAGACCTTGAGAATGCAGAACTATCAAGTCTGCTATGAAGGAAACTCCAGATATCTCCAGGGTAAGATTCGGGCATAGGGAACTAGTTCTCATTTACGAGCTCGGGGAATGGATTATCATAGGGTTATTTAATGGAGAAATAGGTAACCCATTTTTGCCCACAAACTTATTGGATACAAAAGAATGCGAAGTTAGGAATCAAGCAGGCGATCTTTGGTATCGAATTAACAAGAGCGTACCAGGGCGACATCTGGTCTTTGCTGAGCTTCCTCTGCTGTGGCGTGATTCACACGTCCTTCGTGAATCGCCCGCTGCTTTGGGCGCCGCCGATGGTAGGTACTCGATCTTGGCTTTGACGGGTCATGATCGCCGCTTCTTCGGGCATTTGTTGGCATAATGCCCGCCTCTCGTTAATGGAAGCATGTCACACCGATCTTGATGGGTAGGTTCTTCTGTTGAAACCGCTTGCAGTGCATTCTTTGCGAAGCCGGAAGAATCTGGGGTATTTGTCTTGGTCTTTGGGCTCTAGGGGTAGATGATGGAATCTACCATCTTTGGGGTGGTGAGGCCGAGCAAAGCGAGGCTTGGGTTGTCCTCGAATTGAACTTCGGCGGCCATCCTCCGCTTGCAGTTCTCCATCTCGATGCTTGGCCTCTTGGCAAACGCTTTATTCACTAATCTTTGGAAGTCGGCGTAGTCATTGGAGACCACCGGGTGAGATCTCATCGTTCAAACCATCCATAAACCTTTCTGCCTTTCTTCATCACTAGCCACATCTGCTTGGGGCATAGTGAGCAAAATTAGTTGAACTCAGTGCGTGTATTCACCTTGTCTTGGTTGCCTTGTTTGGCGTGTGGAACTCTTTCTTCTTTAGGGTCATTATTCCCGTGGGGATATGTGCATGGCGGAAAGCCCGCACAAACTCCCCCCAAGTGATAGTCTGCGCATCAGCATGGGAGATGTTGTAGTTGTCCCACCATTCGATCTTGGGGTTTGAGTTGGTGAGAGGCAAGCAGGACTCTCTCACGGTCGACATCATGCAATATCCAACTTCTTTCCGATAGCACGAATCCAATCATCGGCATCCATCGGCTCCGTGCTGCTGGAGAATGTCGGTGGGCACATGCGCATGAAGTCGGCCATGGTCAACCTCTGCGTAGGTGGAGGTGGTGGTGCGTTCCAGCTGTTGCCTGCACATTTTGCACGCTGCTGAGGGACTGAGCTAGGAGGTTAATCAGATGGTTTTGGTTTTCCATCATCGGCGCCAATCCGTCCTTCAACCGGTGGTGGTTCTTTGCGGGATCCTCCACGTAATCCGCGTTTTCGTTGCCCGACCTCGGACCTTTGCCATTGCTTGATGCGGTGGTCACCATCTGCTAGAACTCCAAAGATTTAGGAGAGATAGACAGATAGGAAGTTCTAAGGGGTAAATTCTAATAGCCCAAGAACACAAAGAGCACACAGGACAAAGAGCAGATTTTCCAAAAAGTTCCTTTATTAATTCATTTTATTCAAAGATTATGGCTACCACAAATAAGACAGTAGCTCATAATTCGCAACTAATGATCGAGCTAAAGGGAAGATAATCACTATGGGGTACTAGGGGTATAATCCGGCTCACTGGAACTAGCCTCGCCGGCCTTGTAGCTAGCTATCTCATGATTCGGTCTTGACTTCTCCTCTGCCTCCAGTGAAATGCATTACGGCGGTGAGCAAGTCATTCAAGGTGTTCCCATAGGCATAGTCCAAAGCCTTAGCAGATCCACAGTGCGTCGGCTCGGGAGAATCTTCGTCTCTAGCGGAGTTGAAAGTCTTGTCGAGCCGAAGTCGGAATGTGCATCGGGTAGTAATGAAACCCGGTGCCATGAAGGCGATGATCGTGGAATGTAGCGAAGGTGGCGGATGCCTCTCTTGCCGCATCTGAATGCCATCATCAAAAGGTATCGCTACGGATCGGGCGTCAAAAACGTGGAAGGCGGTGTCCGGTGCGAGATTGGAGTAGATGAGCACCTCTACTCTCCACACCGTTGTTCTTCCACAGTACTTGAATCCTTGGAAAGTTGGCCTCTTCCCAGAACCAGTCTTTGCATCATTTCCCAAAGTATCTCGGCCGATATCCAATAAAAGGCTCGTGGGAAGTAGCATCCGGTCTTTCGACCATCTAAAATTTTGAGAAGGAGATGAGTTAGTAAATATTTCAAAGAGAAAGGTTGAGAATGACTCGGATAGACTCAAAATAGTTTTAGTTTTTGAAAATAAGTCCTTAAGACAATTCTAAGGCCACGACCTACGATCGACATGGCTCGATACCACTTTTATCCGGACAGGAACGAAAGATCCCGAACCCTCGTGTTCATACACCATCCAGATTTCCGGTGTACCACAGCTACAAAAATGATAACATAACCAAATCTCGCATTGCATTAATAGTAAATCGAGTTCGATACAATTGGGCAAGAAGCCAAATAAAAGAGTAAATAACACAGCGGAAGTAAAGATAGTAGTAGTAGGCCAGAACGATCCGCCACAAGCAATCGTCTGGAGGCGTAGCCTAGGCGTCGGTGTCCTCACCGTCCCGATAGTAGTCTTCCCCTGAAATTTGGTTGCATAAAGCAAGCATGAGCACAACTACCGTGCTACGCAAGTTACACCAATATGGAATTGTAATGCATGCATAGGGTAAACAAAGGACATTGGCGGGGTTATTTTGCATAAGCGGCGGCTTTTAGATTAAATAATCATAGTAGATTGTAAGGCCATTTTCATACAATATCTAAAATCATATTTTAAAATGACAATTGAATAATGTGGATAACCTCCAACAAAGGTGATGGATATCCTCCAATCACAATGGCTAACCGCCCAATTTTTCCCACAGGACTAACCATCCTGAAAACATCTGTTGAATTCATTTCAAACCAAAAACAAGTCTAACTCAAAGTGGCTTTGCTAGCATGTCCATGATCATGACGCGCTATTCAATAGTTTTCTACTCTGCGAGTTTGTATGCGACTTTACCCACAAGACACGAATTCTCTAGTTTATCCCAAGATATATCTATGCCACCGCTCACTACCTTAGGTAAGCAGTCTAGAGCACGTGACAAGGCCTTTACAATGATCTACCTCAAAGTACTCATGCCCGCTAAGGTTTCACTTCCATTGGACTAACCATCCTCAGGAGCCCCTCTTGCGCCATGTGGGACTCTTGTCTAACCAACACCCACTCATACAACATGGCACGAATATCTAAGAGGTATCCCAAATTAATAAGCGAGTCCCCCCATACAGGACATGTGGTAGTACGTTTTGGCATAGCAAAGGCAGCTCAAAGGCGGTCCTTAATTGACTTGGGCGTCTTTCAAATCAAACCCTGGGCTTTAATCCTAACTAGATTAAACCCGTCCATAAACCTGCACCCACCTTTCATCCGTTACGCCCAAGTCCAAACCATTTTAATTTTATTTTAGCGAAAACCACCTTTACAAACTCTCTATGGTAAAACAATACCATAGATTTAATTTTAAACAAGTTGTAATGTTTTAGCTAAATCCTCCCAAAATCAAAATCATGGTATAAGCATTTGCTAAGCATTTCCAAACAATTTTACCTATGGTGACAAGGGATGGCATTTCAATATACAAAATTGGCCATACAATAACAATTGGAATAACTAAGTATTTAAACAGGGTATTAAAATAATTGACTAAAAATATGCATGCAATAATAGTTTTAAAACTGAATTTAAATAACTTTAAAATAGTAGGTGCAACATGGTCAAAGTGTAACTTGCCTTCGCTGAAGTATTGGAATTCTAAATCTTGGAAGAATCAAATTCCCAGGAATAAATCAGTAGTCTAAGCGTGAAAATCGACAAATCAATCGAAATTCAAATAAATTCAAAAAGACAAATTATACCAAGTCCAAATAAAATAATTTTATTTTATTTAGCTAGAACATAATTTTCTAAGATTTTAGCAATTGGAATCATTCAATTTGGAATTATGGTTCAAAAGATATGAATTTTACAAGTTTAATTCCTAAATGTGTAGTTTAAATTATTTCAAATTCAAACAGACAGTTTAAACCTACTCTAAATCAAATATTTATATTTTATTTAACTAGATATTAATTTTATAAGATTTTAGAAATTAGAATCACCTAATTTGGAGTTAAGAATCAAAAGATATGAATTTTATAAACTTAAAACCTAAATCGCAATTTAATCTATTTTCTGATTTATTTTTCTAAAGGAAATCTAATTATTGCTCAATCTTGACATCAGCCCTGAGTTTAATCGAAATTTAAATAATTCTAACAAGTGGGCCCACGTGTCATAGACACGGCACGACTCACGATTAATCGGTTCCACCAAGCCAAGGGGATCGGTGTGGTGGATCGCGCCACGCGCGCGTGCGTCGGTTTTAGGGTTGGTGTGGCGCCCTTTGGCGTTAGCGTGGCCAAGCCACGTAGGATGTGGCCGGCGGCGGCTTCGGTATGCTTCTTCGCGTGACGGCGGCGAAGTTAGTTAGCCTCCGGCACCGAGAGCAAGAGAAGAGCGTCTTGAAGTCTGAAGGCTCACCCTCGATGAAAGGATGGAGATGGCCGTGGCGAGAGATGGCGGCGGTCGCGGTCTTGGTCTCCGGTGCGCGGCGCTCAGCTGGTCTCGGGCGAGTGACGTCGCGCACGGTGTGGCGAGGTGATGCGATCGTCAGAGCGTGGGCAGCGGGCCAGAGCGGCGTTGGGCGACTCTAGAGCGAGAAGCACACGGTGCGGCGGCGATGTCTTTGCGAAATCCCGCGAGAAGAGAGCACGGGAGAAGAGATGAGTGGGGGTTTCGAGATCGGCGAGAAAAGGCGGAGCCGGGGCGCTCCTTTATAGGGCGAGGGGAGGTGAGGGGAGAGAGATCGTGGGCGGCGTCAATGGCGGTCATGGAAGAAGGTGGGGTTGAGGGCGGTTGGAGGCGTGGGGGCGATCTTGCAGCGTCTTGCGAGTCAAGGGAGGAGAGGGCGGAAAAAGCAGCGGGGGAGAGCTGGTGCCCAAAAATGGCGGCCGGCGGTTAGCTCGGTTGAGACGTGGGGAAGAAGGGGAGGTGGGTAGAAAAAGTGGGCGGCGGTAGGATCGGGATCCGACGGCCAGGAAGAAATCGGGCGGCGTGGGAGCGTGTGAGCCGTCGGATGGACATCCGACGGTGGAGAGAGGGGGAAGGCGGGATGAGGGAGGTGGGGCGCGGGTGGGCCGAAATGGCCGGAAATGGCTAGTGCGAGCGGGAGATTGAATTGGGCCGAGATGGTTTCAGCCCAAAAGCGAGTGAGATTTTCCAATTGATTTTCTAATTAAAATAATTCTAGTAATTCATTTAGGCTTTAGAAATTAGCAAAATGATTCTAAAAATTCTAGAAAAATTCACAGAAGTTCCTGGAATTATTATGGACTTAAATAAAACAATTCCAACTTAAAGTTGGTAATAGATTTTGAATTTAAATTTGTTTTGGCTTTAAACAATTTAGAGAAAAGTTTTTTAAAATTTAGGAAATTACACAAGTTCAAATAAGTTTTAAACTTTAACCAAATTTGAAATTTTGGGCTGTTACACCTGTCCTGTAGGCTCACCATGCAGTGACCGATCTTCCTCTCCTGTATCTATCGTGTTGGGCTCATCACAAGCAACATCCTCCGAACTCTTCGTAACACAGCCCTCCGGGTCCTCTTCTTCACCAACATGCTGGGCACCTGAGTTGCTCCCACCACCCAGATGATATCCGGCGACGGGGCCCTGCACAGCTTCTTTTGGGCATGGTTGCACAAGTAACACACACTCATATCCACTGGCCAGACATCCTTCTATAAAGCCCTTCCACACGTAGTCGCATCATCGGTCTTCTCAACTCCCATCGATAGCAGTGGGGAGGCGGCTCCAAAGCCCTTGTATGATGACGCTGCACACCTCAGGGTTCAAAGAAAAGCTGCGGATGAGCCAATGCATCACATCTTTGATTCGTGCATTCTCGCCGTCTGGGTGTACCAGAGTGGCCTGCCGAAAACTGCTCAAGTCAACACCGCACGGACCTTCACGAATGGTGCCAACACCGTAATGCACTTTCAATGTAGTGGGTATAGGCATGACTTATTGTATGGCTCGACAATACAGCATGGTTAAGACGTCATTCATTCCCTGAGTCATAGGCCACAATGAACGTGCAGTACAATATCCAGATTGAACCTCAAAACCGAGTTATTCCATACCAGGCATTATTCGATTCTAACGCTAACTTGCAATCCGAAATGCTACAAATGGTGTTCCAGTCTTCTACAGAGCTATACCAATTAACCTCTACTAATTAGTTCATACAAATAATTACCTAAGTCGGCCACACATGCACCGACACAACTACAATACTCCTCACAAACAACACTAATACTATCTCATGGACTATTTTTTTCTCTAACTAAAGTTTTCTATTGCTGCTACTTACATACAAATTAACAACATTTCGATTTTCTAGTTTTTTTCTCAAACTAAAATTTCCTACAAGTGCTACTTATACTACTATTTTAACTACATAAACTAAACTAATTACTTACTAAAAAAATTACACTACAAGATAAAAAACAACTTACCTCGCAGTTGAATCTTTCCTCCTCTTCTTCTCCCTCTCTTTTTTCCTCTCCTCTCCCTCTCTTTCTTCTCCTCCTCGCGTTGTGCTTTCTGCTTCTCTCGCTCCTAGTCGCTTAGGGGGGGGGTGGGGACCACGCGCATTGCTTATATAAGCAATCCAGTCGCCCGACAGTTGGGCGTCGAAGCTATCGCCCGATCAGTTGGCGACTACAATATCTGTAGCGGTTCGACGCCTCGATATAAATGCGAGCAGTTTGGCGATAGCTTCTGATGCCTAATCTGGTTGGGCGATAGCATGCGATCCTGTGATTTGGGCGGCAGAGCGATTGCCCAACCGTTAGGCGGCAGATGTATATTTATGTAAAAAAAAGATCACAGGAATATATTTGTAACTTCTAATAAAAAATAGATTATTTCAAAAAAAAATTCTTTCTATTCTTCTCTTCTCCCAAGTCTCTTCCCCCTCATTCCCTCGCCGTTGCCTCTGGGGATGGATGGCAGTGTTTTCGTCGCATCTCATCTCTACTATTTAAAAGTAATAATTGGTGGTGATCCTTCCTCTCTTTCTATATTGACATCCGTTGGATCGAGCAGCATCAAGATCACCGTACAATGGGCCTCCCTCCCCTACCCGCGATTCGGCACCCCCACCCCACCCCACCCCACCCCGTCTTCTGCGATAACCACCCGACTCCCGTCTCTCTCACCCCTCGACCTCGCCGCCTCCGCCACCAGCCGCGGCGCCCTCCGTCCCTCTTCCCTCTTCCCCGCGCCTGACGCTCCTCCTCCTCCGCTCTCTGAGAGCTTTGTAGAGGAGGGAGCCGGAGCCACTTAGCCACTCAGGTACCACCACCAAGCCAACTACTGCGTGCCCATTTCTTCCTGTTGTTCTTGCCATTGCCGCCGCCGCCGCTTTGCCTACGCTCCGGGTACGCGCCTATGCGGCCTTCTTCCCTTGTGTCATCCGTGGCCTCTACTATTCTTGTGCTGTTCTTGGCCTTCTGATCTGGTTTATGCGCTCTTATGGAAGCTGCTTGATCTGTTCTTGGTTCTCTTTAGGTTCTTTTCTCCAGTGGCGGTGTGGCACCACCATTTGCTATTTTGCTCGATTTGGTCTCTGGGTTCTTTCTCTCTTTGCACAGCAGATTTGCCCTTTTCTCTTTACCTTATTGTTGTTGTTATTTTATTGCCATGGTGCTTTGGCGGTGTCAGATTTTGGTTTGCTGCTTTACTTTGCATTGCTCGCCAATATTTACTCTCTTGCTACTGCCAGTTCTTCCCTCTTCGGCTGTTCATCTCCGAAAATAATCACTTCTTTCTATGTTAATATGTCTTTCTTCCTGCGTGACATTAGAACATTTCTTTGTTCCGGTGATCTTTGTACTCACACGCACCCTCCTATGTTTGGTGTTCCAATTTCAGATGAGAAGTCTGCAGCCAACCGGCGGCGATCTTGTTGTTTGCTGAGGCCGGAGGCGATAAACTCGAGAGGAGGATTCGAGTAAAGAGAGAAAGAGAGAGCTCATGGGTTCCTTGGAGGCGCAGATGCAAACTGCTTGAGCAACAGAATCTCTCTATCCAAATCCCCTCGATCTAAAGAAAAAATCCTCCTTTTCTTTCTTCTTTTTGTGCATCTGTGTGGTTTTTTAGCTGGTTATACTTAGGCTGCTTGCGTGCTAATCCAACTGCAGATGTGTGCTTTGCCATGTGCTGTCATGTGTTGCCTGTTAAATTGACTCGGCTAATTAAGCTATTGCTGTGGGGGTGGTGGTGGCCGTATCTCTACTACTTAAAAGAAGCAACTAGCTCCTTCAACGGTGAAGATGCTCTCTCTTGACATCCGTTGGATCATGGCTAAGTCACGTTGAAGGCATGAAACTGTTCCCATGCCCCACGCCCCACGCCCACCTCCCTCCCTCTCCTCTCCTCACTCTCAATATCTCCCCTCCCACGCTGCCCTCCTCTCCATGAGCGCTCTCTTCCTCCCCTCACACGCGACGCAACCGCCCCTATCAGTATCCATGGGGTCGCTCGCCTCAGCCTCGCCCGCCTTGCCCTTGCCCTCGCCCGCCTCCATCGTCCGCCTCGCTAGCCCCGTGCCGCCATCGCCCCTCTTGGCATCCCATGCCACCGCTGCCGCTCCAATCGACCGCACGGCGTGGTGCCATGGGCACCTCCTGCTTGTCGTGCTTCTGCTGCTGGATCTCCGCCTCCGCCTCTCCCTGTCCTCCTCCCGACTACCTCCCTTGCCCCCAAACCCACACGGAGACGGAGACGGAGGCCCAACCACCTTCATCATATCCAGCCGTGGGAGGAAGAGCAACCGCCATGATGCCCTACCATGACGCCGACTGCACCCTCTGCCCGCTTGCTGCCCGCGCCAAGGGCTTCGGTCGCCACGCCATCGGGGGACTCCACGGCCCACTCTACTACGTCACCTCCTTGCAAGGTTTGGTTTGGAATTCTTTCTGAGATTTGGAACTAAAATTCTTCGGACTGGGATATGTTGGAATTAACATAGAATTGGTACTTAATTCACAGACGATGGTTGCGGAACTCTCCGTGAGGCGTGCCGCATCAAGGAGCTGCTCTGGATCATCTTCGAGGTCTCCGGCACCATCCACCTCCACTCCTACCTCCGGGTCTCCTCCTATAAGACCATCGGCGCTGCATGATCGGTAATCAAGCTCGCCAAGCAAGGCCTCCGCAAGGATCGCCACCACATCACCGTCTGCGACCTCGAATTTGAGATAAACGTTGGTTACAGCTCCAAACACACTTTTCCCAATCTTTTAACTTTCATTGGTTAGCTTTAATTTCTTGCTATTACAATATCATCAAAGCAATGTTGCTCTATTAGACACTAATATGCACTCTGCAGCATCGTAATAAGTTTTACATTTTCTCCTTTAGAAATGCGCAATCTGCATCGCAAGGCTCGTGACAATGTTGTGAGGATTTTCCAGGAGAATGAAAACTTGAAGCTTGAATTAGAAAATAAGAGGAGAGAACTGAATTCACGTGCTAAACAACTAGAAAAGTTGACAGCTGAGAATGCCATTGACAGGAAGAAACTTGATGATGAGAAGCAAAAGGTAAGGTAATGAGCTATCCATGCTAGGCACCAAGCTACGCTCATGTACTATCTGCTAAAATATTATGCCTAGGATATACTATTCTTAACTTAAAGATATCAAATGCCTGTTTATTTTGATTGGCTAACTTCAAAACGAAATCAAGATTGTTACCTGCTTCTTTTATATATTTTTGAGTGGCTAACTTCATATGGAGCTTGCTGTATGAACTGCATTGCTGATTTTGCTTGATTTTGGCTTGGAAAATTTCCCAGGTTGACATGATTTGCAGTCTTTTATTTGTATCTTGATCCTTCTTGAAATCTTAAAGCGGGAGCTTGTGTCTTTTATTTGCATAAGGGAAAGATGTTGCATCTCCTCGGATGTCAATATGTCATATAGTTTGTCCTTGATGGCATTGTTCATTTATCTGGATGCTTTAACTCAACTGGGATGCAACAAGTGTGGATGATTATTTATGGTCGATGGGAAGAGCTTGCTACAAGCGAATTGTGAAATCTTGTGGTGGCACGAAATTGGCGGTCGTGGCTTTATTCTTGAATCGTTCGCAACCTCAAGCATTATGCGCATTGATTACACCGCCATGGGTTGTAACTGCTTATTCTTGATAGCGGTGGAAATCCACGAGGCCGCCGGTGGCAACTCTATCCTCGTCATTGAGACAGCTGCAGCCCGGTTCAATGTTAGCCCGCCTCTCCTTAACTAATCGCTGTCTATTTACATATGTGAATTGGAGAGTCTTGGCTCTTCGATCGGGCTTCTTGTCTCGGTTTGGCGCAATGAGTAGTGGTAGGAGTGGTATCGATGAATTCATGCTTGATTCTCATGGTCAGTGGTTGTGTTGCTTGAGAGTTAAGTTCGATGTGGAGGTCTTGCCCTCGATATGTCGTGAATGCTACCAATCCACTCTCCAAGAGTACGCAAAGCGTTTCAAGGTACATTTCTGTGCAAACTCCTAAATATACATAACAAAACACATTCGTGCCCATGGACAAAGTTGATTAATTTGCAAAGCTAGAAGGCTCAACTGGAGATTAGTCTTCTCCTAAAGTTTAACGGGTATATGTTTTGTAATCATGTAGAAGCTGGCAATGGCAATCCATTATGTGCAACGTGCTTGCCGCACTACTTAGCACTGGCAACCCTTTCTATTTGTGGGTTTGTTGCAAGTGTTCAACATTCTCAAGTCATCTAGCATTTTAAGCTTGCATCCATTGGCGCAAAAATTATGTAATCAATTTGTCATAACTAGAGCACTCAAAAATCAGAGAATTCCAAAGTGGGAAATGAGATATCTCTGCAAGGTTTTGTCAAAGAAGGATGGTGTCCTTCGTGTGTCTTGCTCTATATTCTCAGCTTTATACTAAGGTCCTGCTATTGCTTCTTATCGAGTTCTGAATTTCGCCCGGAAGATAGTTCGAGAGAACATTATTATAAACTACGTGGGATCGCACCATGTACAAGATGAGACATCATCACTATCTAATAATTTGAAATGAAATTTTCTTTGTGAACTTTTTGTCTTGCATATATCACTATCTCATTTAATGGTCCAATCTCTTCTTTGAATCATGACTTTATCCCACTCAAAAGATACTATATGCTATGATGAATTTACTATTACATCATCCCATTAATGTCTTATTTTTTGTGTGTTTTGGGTAGAGGACAGGGCATTAGAAGATTATGTATGCCTTCTTACTAAGTTTGAAGATATGAAAAATTCCTTCTCTCTCGATCATGTGTTTAGGTAGAGCGCATTACTCTTGTCTAGATGTCCAACAATTCAGGTTTTACACTCGTTCATAAATTTGGTTTTAGTTGTCATCAATAAATGTGTTCAACTAAATTTATTGTAATGTAATTTTGAGGTCATATCTTTCTGTTTATGTCAAATTTTTCTCGGATATGATGTTGTTGTGGATGTTGCCCCTGAAGTTCAATGGTTATCAAAAGACAAATATAAGAGCCTCAAAGTGGTTGTTGAAATAGATGAAATTGTTGACACCAAAAAGGCAGCCGAGATAGAGCTTAAGCATCATCATAAAGCTCTGGGGTTACTTTGAATAGTGACTGACAGAGGTCTACATGTAACTTCTTTGAGTTGCTCTAATATGTAATACATATACACTAATGACACCTTTAGTATCAGTTAGTGGTAGTTGTAACCAGGAATCTGATTTCTGTATTGAAGCAATCTTAGGCTCAAATAGATTGCCAGGAACCAACTAGTTTTCTTTTAATTTCCAGCCCACTATTATTTTGTTACCATTTTCTTTATGTTCTTCTCATGCACCATATATTCCTTATAAAGCTGTCTTTTATAGGTTACTAGCAGGAGACCCGTGCGTTGCCGCGGGCAAAAAAGAAAATCCCATGTATGACAACAACTTGGGAGGTTCACGTGTGTATACATATATATTGCGGAAGTATCATGTATACAAAGTAAACTTAAAAATTAGATAGGAAATACTATGATATACATTTGTGTGGTTGAATTGTAGCAAAACTTGATCTCGCCTCTGTCCATCCGATATATCACTTTTAGAGATCATACATCTAACTTGTCGGAACAAAAACACGAGAGCGAGAAAAAGGTAGAAACATAGTAGGCGATATATCAATAAGTATCTAAAGTAGTTAAAAAGTTCGAGCTAAGGGATTCGAATCCTGCATCTCCTTTGGAACCAAAAGCGATGTGTTGGTGGTACTTTAGAATCTTTTTATGAATAAGCATCTGTCGAAGCGAAAGAGAGATCATCGGTGTGGAGGTTCGACTTAAAATGTAAAAGAAACATGCAAGACCCTTCTTGCTTGCCACGATCAGCTCGATAAATTTTGTACAACCTGTTAGTTGAACGACTATAAATCTTCGACCTATCAGCGAGTTCTTCTTAGAACCTAGAGTCATGCAAGCAATATGCCAATATCAAAATCCTTTTTTCCTCAATAAACTTTAGCATTTTAGAAAACATAAAGAGGATGCACAACTCTTGTAGTCGCACCGAGTCTTTTGATTTGGATGTCCCTATTCAAGCTGTAATGTCATCTATTATAGGTGCTAGTTTTATAATGAAACGGCGAGGCTACTATAGTTGTCTCTCGGCTTATGCATCCACAAACTGTCTAAATGAACCTAATAGTGCGGCTACAATCTTAAGTCTCGAGAAAAAAAGAGAACATGTTCACCACAAATTCGAAGGAAAGCACATAAATATAGATGGCGTAGTTTGGAAACTACGAGCATTGCAATGGTAGAAAGGACTTACGAAATAGTACAAGCAGCGTATCCTCGGATTCTCCTGTAATCATGTACTCGGACACGATCGTAACAAAAGCTCCAATATACCATGGAATGGCGGCAAGGAAGAGGGCAATAATGAACCTTTTGAAACAGTAGAAACAACAGTTCCTCATGGTCCAATCGAAGTTTACGAAATGTTATGCAAAATGATAAATGTTCGGAGGAACTTACGAAGCGAACTCATGCCAAGGCCACGGCATGGAAGGCGTCGCATCCTTACGGTCCGTCCTTCAACAATAGGTATATAACCTAAGAATCGGCAAACATGATAAAATGAATAAGCAAAGCTAGGAAAAACACCGGTTTGTTTAATTGTTCGGACACTTCATTTCTTCCTCAAAGGAAACCGCGTATAAGTGAAAATGCTTGATTGATTAAATTCATTTGAGCATTTCACTACATTCTTAAATCACCCGTTCCTCTTGTGTATTCCTCTCCACAATTATGTTGGATTATGTTTTTGCACAAACAATATCGCACAATAGCACCAAGATGTTCCTTAAGAAACTTAAATTTGACAATCTGTTGGACCATTTGTTTACTTGTTCTACTTGTTTGTTCCTCAGTATATCAAATTTCTGTTCATTTACTTCAGCAGATTAGGACACTAAAAAGTTCTGCAAGATTAAGTTTTTCTCTATCAATCTCTAAAGTTTCTTCAAAGATATGGCTAATGCCATTGGTCATGATTAGGAAAGAAACAATTTTCTAAATTAAACATGCCACCTAAAGAGGCACATCGTGAGGAGTTCCTATTAATAAGAGAAGTGAGCATCGGCATGAGCGACTTTAAAATTGAATATAGTTTCCAAATATGTTTATAAGAAGTTTATCATGTAATATGTAGATGGAATCAATAAAACAAAGACAATCTAAAATCGCAAATTACGTGGCATCGCTTATATCGACATCGTTCTGTTGAGTGCGATCGGCATGGGATGCAGCGCTAACACCACGATCTATCTCGCATTTTGCAAGCAAATTAAACAAAAGAGAGTTAAGAACAAGATTGGGGCCATAAGATGGACACGACTAATTAAAATTAATTAAAGACTATATGAAAGTCTCTTTCCTTCATAAGAAGGCATAATGGCACTCAGTATAACATTAGTTTTCTTCTCCATGACACCATGTTACAGTTGGTGAAATAATCCTTACTTTGCAAAGGAAACCATTAAGCTAAATGAACCATAGTTGCATTTTCTTGACTTGAACAATAGCCAGACCCAATCGATATCTGCTGCCAAGGTTTCCGTCCAAGATAACTTTTCTTGTGAATGAAGCAATAATTGCGCGGTTCGATCCTATCAAGAAGAACTCACTATCATTTGCTACTTATATAAAAAGTGATATACCCTCTTCATTGCATCACTATACTAATGGACTATAATTGAATATACTATATGGAAAGTAAAAAAGGAAGTATCTATTTGAATAATAAATGCGCTTTGAAGGAAAGTTCAATAAAGATTTGAAGGTGCTATTCAACAATAAAAGAAGCAACAAATAGAGGATAAGCGAAAAGAGGATAAATCTTTTCATACCAATCGAAGACATAGCTAATCAGAATGCCATATATGAATGCCTCCCTAATTTGTTGAGAGCCAATGATAAAGGGAAAAGAAAATATAATTTGTAAGAAGGGTAAAGCATTAGATATATACATGAATATAGGCAACTTTGTTGCGGTTCCTATTCCCATCAAGGATGAGCTTGCATCTGGCATAATTGATTTAGCATCAGCAAAGTCAACATTAACCAAACCTGGCATCTGCAAACAAAAGAGAAGATAGAAGTAGAATACCATCGAGAGATGCATACATCACATGTAATTGTCTTGTTGAAACATATTGAGCAGGTGACAGTAATATTCAAACAAAAGAGAAGATAGAAGTAGAATACCATCAGAGATGCATACATCACATGTAACTGTCTTGGTGAAACATATTGAGCAGGTGACAATAATACGCAACACTAATTGTAGATAGTTGTATATTTGGTCAGGGTTAAAATCTACATGACAACGTAGTGGTACAAAAATCTTCAGAACAGTGAAAATTTGTCTACTTGTTCTTAACTAAATATGGTCAATGACAAGAATATTACAGAAGACTGTCAAAAGGTACCTTACATAAGATCTATCTTAGCATTTGATATACAATAGGAAATTGAACATAGGCTTTTGAGCTTCTCGCCTCTGCGCATAAGCTGTCTAATTACACTCAAAACTATTACTCACATTGCCACATTATTGGATATATCACTTGAGTAAAATAAGGAATGTTGTAGTATCTTACGGTGATTATATTTGAGATTCCACGAACACCCTGCTGGAGAATATCATCTGCCTAATTAAATGTTTCCGTGACAGAACTATATCATCCTGTTTGTGCTTCTTAAGAGGTACATGATGGACATTGCTGAAATGAAAACTAACTAAAAGTTGAAGCTGTGGTTCAAAATAGAGTGACCAACGCCTTCACGATAAACTTCGAGAAACAAACTTTGCCACCCTTCGCATATGGTCTGGCGAAATTGTCAAGATAAGTGTTATTGTTCCTCAAAGGAAATAAATCCAGTTCTGACAACAAATCAAGAAAAGAAGTTTTTGCAAACAAACCTTTAAATCACGCCATGATGCGAAGAAGGCAATCCCATAACGAATCGTGTGATATTGCAAATGATTAACTCATACAGAGAAACGAGCACTAAAATAAAATTTTAACATCGACAAAAACCATACCACGGTATTACGAGTGCTGGACACACCACGGCGTCCTCCACCACCAAAGCTGCTTGAGCGGTCATTGGAGGAACCATGACCTCTCCCACTATGAGCGTGTTCCACAGTACATAAAAGTGGTCATTAGGCGGACAAATCAAAGACAATAGACGTGAAGAAGTTCTCAAATCTCTAATGTGATTACCCTTAGATGGTGTCCGTCAAAGTTGTAGCCGTCCCGTCCAGCAACTGCATCTTCAGCATCACGAGGATCTTCAAACTACAAAGTTAGCATAGTGGCTGATATTAGCAGTTTGTGACCCACAAAAAAACTAAGGGACATTTGGAAATTTGGATGAGGCGTATTCCTTTCGGATATATTGAAATATAGTTCATGAGGATACAAATCTAGATCCTCCTAACCAAACAGGCCCTAAGCATTATCCAAAAAATTTGGGAGTATATTACCTCAACAAAAGCATAACCAGGCGGCTTCGGAGGAATCTTCAAGTCAGTATCAACAATACGGCCATACTACACGAACAGGACAAGGTTGATAATATTAGACCTCTACACAAAATCATACCCAAAAAAGCAATAATAACAAACAAGTACGTTCTCAAGCGCATATCTTGAGTTGAGATTCTTGAAAGCAGTAGAAAATCAACATGAGGGATGCCAGAGGCGTCATGTTTTTCAATTCAATAACCTCCTCTTATTTATTTGCACGACCGCACCATATTATCATCTCAAATTCTCAATACAGGCCATTGATTGCATAAATCATACAAGATTTAAATTATTTAGGAACAAGACATTCAAGATATGCAGGGTAACCACATCACAGAATTTAACCTAACGAACGCGAAGCAACAGATAGCCTTAACGTGGCTTCCTTATTTTTACAGATTATGACCAAACAAATTCCTGACCTTGTAGAAGAGATCATCCAACATAGATCATCCTGCTCCAGCGCCTGCTCATCCTCAACCGCTGCAACCTACCAAACAAAGAAGCGGCAATCAGATCCTCCAAACAATGCAGTAAGAAAGGGCAGACAAATCGCCCCCGCATTTGGGGGGGGGGCATGAACCACGAGAGAAGATTGGGACGAAAATTTACGTCGGAAGCGTGGGATTGGAATTTGGAAGGGGGCTGGGGCTAGGGTTTGGCTCGTGGCGAAGTTCGAGGAAGGGTAGGGAGGCACAAATAATAACATCAACCAGAAGAGATCGAGAAACAAAGAACAAATCGAACACAGCACCGCACTTCTTCATCCGTGGCGCGCGCTTCAGATGTCGTCCCTCCCCCCATCAACCTGAGAGGAGCAGATCTCACGTTAAAGAACCAGCGGCACAGCGAAGCAAAGAGAAAGCCAACGACTAATGCGGCGGCACATTCGACCTCGCGATGGCGAGATCTGTCGCCACGCGACTCGATCCGGCGCTTCTTGGCGATGACTGACTGCTCGCCATGCATTGCTGGTCGGCCGCCTCCTTCACCCCGTCGGAGTCGTCCGAGTACAAGGGGGTAGGTGGGCCCCAGTGGTAGTGCTAGTCCGGGGGGAGCTGGGAGAGGTCGACGACAAGCTTGGAGGGGGTGGCGCGGGCGAGAGTCTGTGCCACCCGTTGTTGGGAGCAGGAGGGAAGGAGGCGGGGAGGCGCTGGGGGAAGAAGAAGAGGGGTAGGGGAGTGACGGGCGGAGAAAGGAAGGGTCAGTCGGGCAGGGCGAGAGGAGGGAGGGGGTAGAGGCGGCGATGGCGGAGAAAGGAAGGGGAGGAGGCTTTCCATTGAGGAAGGAAGGAGGAGGGGGAAGAAGGTGGGGTAGGGGCGGCGACGAAGCAGTGGGAGAAGATCAAGGAGTGGGAGGCGGCGGCAGCGGGAGGAGAAGACCGAAGGAGTGGGGAGGGCGCGTTCGAGGACCTTCTTCTGCTATCCAACGAAGGGAGCTGGCTGTGGACACGTGCAAGAACACGTGGCGAGGCCGAAGAATCGGACGATGAAATGGAGGCAGCGCGTTGGAGCTCAACGCCGAATCCAATCGGATGGCGAGGATGAACTGACAGAAAAATCGGACGGCTAAGAATAACCTGATGACGTGGGCATCTGGGTGAGTTCAAAGTGCGTCTCTCTTTATATATAAAGATTGGTATTGAGCCTTTTGAAAGTAAAATATACTCTCTGGTGGAAAACCTGGTATGTTTGCGATCAGACTTCCTTACGAGTTTGTCAAACTTTTGTTCTTTCGCTTACAATTGTTATCCCACTCGTGTAGGCCCACATAAGATTCAAGGCATTGGGGCAGGATTTGTTCCAAGGAACTTGGATAGTGAGGTTCTCGGTGAAGTAATTGAGGTCTGAGCTTATTGCCTTATCTATTCTTCAGTATAACCTTTATAGCATGGCACCAGGATAATTGTTGTAGGAGGCCATGAAAGTGACAGAAGAGTATCTTAGACTATTTTAACAAATTTCTGGACTGTTTGATTTGAATGGAGCTACCATAGTCCATATATGAGAATTGTAGTTTACAATGTTTTCTGAGTCATAATTTTCGACAAAGTGGAATAGAGTTTTCACGGTTCGAGTTGGGAGGGAAGTCCATCCATGTTTCTTTTGTACTCTACTAAAAGTCTCTTTGTTACTTGTAATGATTTAGTGCGAGTTAGAGAAATCTTGCTAATTCTTCTTTTTCTGAATTAGTAGGTAGATTGCTGAGGTTATGAAGACGGAGCAGAGGACTTTAGAGGAGATACTATGGCCCTGTTTGGTATGGCTCCAACTCCTAGCTTCACAGTTGAAGTGAGTGGAGCTGTGCTAAACAGGGTTGCTCCACAAAATTTTTGGAGTTGGAGCAACCGAGAGCGGACCAGCCCGTATTGTAATTTTTAGGAGCTGATAGAACCTTGCTCTAAGTGGAGAGCTGTGGGCCAACAAATCAAAATATCCATAAACGTTAAGAAAAATTACCCGTAATATGCCACTGACTACCCTCCCGCTTTGCCACCCGGCACCCCACCCGCTCGCACTCGATTCATTTTCCTCTCGATTCCCAGATCGCAACAGCCCATAGAACCCTAGACTGCCTCCAGGCCATCCTCTCCGCCGTGCAGACCACGCCGATCACCATCCTCTTCGCACCACCCCCACCCCCACCCCCACCCCTTCGCAGCACCATCGCAACCCACAGAGGAGGAGAGGTGGCGCCAATCAAATCCCCACCCGAGCAGATGGGTCCCGTAACCACGTTGAGTTCGAAGCATTTGGTCGCCTTTCTGCGCCATTCGTCCTCGTCCGCAGTTAGCGGCGCGATAATCGATAGAGGGCGGGTAATCTTTGAGCCATAGGAGGCGATGAAGGCGACGCCGCCACAGTCGACGCGTTGGCGGCGGCGAAGAGGCGAAAGGGACCGCGCGTGGCGGTGCTGGCGCTCGTCTTCTGCTTGCTGCTCGTGCCCCTCGCTTTCCTCTTCGACCGCTCCCCCTCCGGTAGGTGCTAATCCTCGCCTCTCCTCTCCTCCTGCTCTGGTTGGGGGTTCGGGGAATGCAAAGCGGGGGCGTGCCTTCATGCTCGCAGATCAGTGCCGCTCCCGGTGGATCTGGAAATGTGTGGTTTTGTAAATTATTAACCGTGTTCTACTCTTTGATTGGTTTGCGACGCAGGGTATGTGACAACGGATGAGCACCACTGACAACTGGATTTATGAGGTCGTTTTGCCTTCGTTCAATCGCGTGGAGAAGAGGGATGGTGCCGATGCTGTCAATGGAGCGAGACAGGTTTGGTACTGCTTTCCAGTGATGATGATTGCTTTGTACTTTTGTTTGGTTTTGCAATGGCTACCTTATATTGGGGTTGTCATAATGTCTATTCACCATCACTTCTTTACACTTCGTTGATGACTTGATGTAATAATTTGTTATGAATTTATTAAGAGTGGCCAGTGTGATTGAAACTTGTCCAATCTGCACTGCTTTGAGGCGAGAGATGATTTTTGCTGTAGTGTTCCTTTGTGCGTTCACTTTCTAGAGATAATTTTCCCCACTTGTTACTGCTTAGCACTTCAGGTGAAACTACTGTAAGCTTATGTAAATGGGATAGATGCATATACTCATTTGTTTCTCAGTATTTTCAGAGAATGATTTCAGTTTCAGGGAATGATTTCAGCTCAACTATAACTTTATTTTGGTGGTAATTATGAATTGGAACTCAAACTAAGTTTTGATTTCTGTATACAGGGGGCCACAAAGGAAAGCTTATGTCATGAAGAAGGAAGAACAGAGGATGCCCAAACTGAATTACTTCAAAGCTGTGGACAGAGAAGTTGAACACATGCAATTCTGTTCAAATTATTGTTGTAACTTTGATAATCGAATAGTGATGTATATAGAACTCGTGTAATGATCTTCGAGAATGTAATAAAGGCAATAAATTTTGTTCTGTCATTGTGGCTTCCAATTTGATACTTTTTTTTGTTATTGAATCTGAGCTCACCTAGCTTGTAAAATTTTTTGGTGTTAATTAGCAAACAATAAATGTTAATCTTAGTGTTAATCAGCAAACAGTAGTGTCATTAGATGTTAATCAGCAATCAGCAAACAATAAATGACTTCAATGCAAAAAGTAAGTGTTAATCTTGGTGTTAATCCCCTGAAATGCTACGTAAATAGTAAAAAATCTGATAAAAATACAAGTCACAAAACGAAAGTTACTCTCATTTTTTTTATATAGATCGTTCTCATTCATAAAGTGGGAGTTAGCTTCCTAACCAAACATCTCCCCGAACTACTCCAACTTCTTACGAGAGTGGATCCAAGAGTGAAGCAGGAGTTGAAGTTGCTAAAACTTAGAGCGGAGCTGTACCAAACAGGGCCTATATGTGTTGGTTATTCAGAAGTTTGTTGAAGCTGGTGTGTCTTTGGTTCCATATTGATGTGAACCTAATTTTATCATTTGATGTACCATAAGTCATTGCCATTGGCTACCTTTGTTCAACTTTTGTATTGCCCCTGATTGCTGTAAACCTTCTGCAATGTACAGAAGTTGGTTAAATATGGACTATGGTAGCTCCCTTGCTACTATTGTTTTCATTATTGCTTTCATCACTGTTTTTGTATAAAAGCTATGGCATGCATGCAATAGGTTCTCCATTACTAGCACTTCATGCTATCAATAAAATGATCTGGGCCAGACTTCATACATTTGTTGGCTTGGTAGATATGCTCTGAAATTGCTAAGATTATATACATCAAAACTGTGATTCAGTTATGAAGATAGCATGTTGAGGTGATCAATAATGGCATGAGCTTAATACAACTTTGTGATATGATGCAATGATAATTCTTGGCTCTGTTGCAAGATATGGAAGTTTTAACTTATGAACGACAATAGAGAGATTGGTGAGCTGCAACAACATATTTTATGCAAAAATTGATTTTTCGTTGCAACGCACGGATACATGACTAGTTAATTAATATAAGGAAAGGAGGGGGGTATTTGACGATGAGTTTCGCTGGTGGCAGCACTCGATAGAGGCAAGACGCCGACCCAAAGCACAAACCTTCGAGCGGATCACAAGGTCAGGAAAACTCTCCTAATTTCAAAATTTTTTCATATGACATTTTTAATGCCTGTTTAGAACATGGAATTTTTTTCTTGTTCCTACAAAAAAAACAAACTAATTCTTGTAAAATTCATGTGTTCCAAACCCGTCCTACTTCGGAAAAAGAAAACTAAAAAGAGGTTGAAAAAAATGGCAAGCAAGAATCTTCTGTGTACGGGGCAGTCTGGCACGTGCCCAATCCCCAGCCAGGCTAGCTAGGAGTGCGACGAGTCGACGACTCACGCTCGAAAGTAAAAGCGCGGCGCGAGGTGGGCAGCTCAGCTCAGCCCACGCGTAGCCGCCCGCATAACCAGCCAAACACCCCACCATCGCGTCGCTCGCCTCGCGCGGACCATCGATTCATTCGGTTTTGCCGGTTTGCCCTCCCCTCCGCGGCTGTGGCGGCGAACCAACCCACCCGACCCGGAGACTCCCCTCTCGCCTCCGCCTCCTCCCGCGCCCTCGTGCCGTCCGAAGCTAGGGTTCCGGCGGCTGCGAGTCCCCACCCCTCCTCCTCCTCGCTCCCCTCGGCAGCTCGCTGCAGGAGTCTCCACCTCCTCCGTCCCCGGCGGCGATCCGGCGGCCCCCGAAACCCTAGGGTTTCGCCACGGCAGGTAGCTACCTCGCGGGAGGCCGCTCTCTCCCGCCCTCCTCTCTGCTCGTTCGGTTGGATCGGGAAGGGTGGTACGTGCGTTCGAGCTTGAGCTCGTAGACCTAAGCGAGTAAGCGTAGATCTGCGGGATTGGGGGCGCGGGGTCGATGATACGATCCGTTCGGGTTCTTGGAATGCGTGGAGAAGGTCGTTGCTTCGGTCGGATTTTGTTTGTATTCGTTTCCGCGAGCTGATTTTGTTTGTATGCGATGCTTTGGTAGTAGCCATGTCATTAGGGAAAAAATTGTAACGTAGCTTTGTGCATTGTGTTTGGCTCTGTGCTTGTGTTGTTGCCATCCAGCTCCAGTTAGTGCTCAAGTAGCATGATAGAAGCAGCACCAATCAGGGCAAAGATGGATATGATGTTGCATCTGGTTAGTCTGAATAGAGGAATTATAGTTATTGAGATTTCCTTGCTGGAAAGGTTGCTCTTATACCATCGACAAACCTCCGATGCTTACTGCATCTATTTGTATGCCCAGCCCAGTGGGTGAGGATCATCTACTTGATCCACAAGACTTGTTCCAAGGAAAGAGGACAAAAAGTATATCACAAGTCCTGTATCGTACTATTAGAATGTGCATGGCCTTGGTCTTAAGCAATCCCAGATGAAACCCAGTTTGAATTAAATAGAGAAGGTGCAGGCTATATGGTTTGGAGCATATGAAAGGAAAGGAGTAGGACTACTACTGATTTGCTGGTTCATTTGTTAGCTTCTCTGCATGTTCCCTGCCACAGTAGAATTTTGTGGAAAACTAATAGAAGCTGATAGAAATTCATTTAAGAGCAGTGTTCTTCTAGGCGCTAGGCGCTAGTCGGGCGGTAGACCAGCGCTTAGCGCCTAATTGCCTCCTAAGCGGGGTAAATCGGCTAGGCGGGCTGTGCCTAGCACCTAGGCCTAGGCGGATGCCTAGGGGAACACTGTTTAGGAGTGGATATTAATACTTACGTCTATAATGTAGCAAGTAGGATTTGAATCCATTTTCAATTTTGTTCATTGCAGGACCCCATCATGGTATTATTTAGCTTTATGCTCAGTTTTCATGGTCAGGTCAGTCAGGGCCTTGCCAAATGAGTTAATAGAAATTTCATTACTCATTTAGTGCCCTTTGCCCTTGCTTATTTGCTTCTAGTATCTCGATTTGGTTGAGATGTGAACTTTTGATCTAGATGTTTCTGGTAGCAGAAGCTTATAGTGTGAGCATAATGATCTCCAGATGCAAATGCAATATTAGATAATCATGTATACAACTTCTACAGGTTAAGGTATGGTGGTCAACTTCTTAAGTACATCTAGTCAATTTATGATACGTAACTAATGCAATTTGTGTTTGGGCTCTCTACAGAAGTTTGCTTATTATATTTGATTCAACATTTAATTCTGAGTTTCTTATGATGCTTATATAAAAGTAAAACTGAGCATTTGATGTTGTTCATGCAGGAATTATGAGTCGTCAACAGCAGCCTGTACCTCCTAGGAATTCCGCCAATGGGTTTCCCCATCGAAAGCTTGATAGGGAGGGTAGTGGAAGGCATGAAAGTAAAACACACCTGATGAAATCTTCATCTGGCGGTTTTACCAATGCCGGTGAATATCTTATCCCATTTTACATGGTATTATGTTGAAGAGCTAGTGTTTATAATGTTCTATTTGGGTTTAGAAAATGGAGATAAACTAGGGCATGCAAGCCCTTCGCGGGATCGACTAGTCTATGTTATGGCACAACTTATTGGGCATCATGTGGATGTGCATGTCAAAAATGGGTCTGTTATCTCTGGAATCTTCCACGCAACAAACACTGACAAAGACTTTGGTACAGCTCTCTCTTTTCTCTGATCTGACATTTTTTTTTCCAAATCTTTTTAGCATTTCCTTACAAATATGTTGGTTATAGGAAGACAATTTTTCCCAAACTGTATTTCTTGTCATATTCTCTGTATACTTAAGAATCAGGCTTTTCTTGTAGGAGTTGTCTTGAAAATGGCACAACTGATAAAGGATGGTTCTGTGGGTGGACAAAGCAATCCTATTGATGTTGTAAGAAAGCCTGAGACTATGATAATACCAGCAAGGGAGCTTGTCCAAGTTGTTGCCAAGGTTTTATTCCCCATCTTTAGTTTTCTGTATGCCCTGCTTTTAGAATGAACTTACAGGTTGTCATGAACTATTGTCCCATTTTATGCATTATTTATGTAATGACTATCACTGTTATCAATTATTAGGACATAGCACTTGGCAGTGATGAGCTGCCTAAAGGTCCTGTCCATGATAAAAGGAAAGACTTAATGATAGATTCTGCAATTTCTCGTTCTCATTATCCTGAAGAGAGGGAGCTTGAGCGCTGGGCACCAGATGAAGGAGATTCAGAATGCATCGAATTGGAAAAATATGACAGGAAGGGGAATAGGTACTGAAGAACTAAGTTAAGCTTTAGCTTTATATTTAATTGTAACAATCTATCTTCTTGGTCATTATAGTTCACGTGCATGATGACTAGTATACTTGAGGGACCTAGATTCATCTCTTCTATTGAATGCTAGTAGTCATAGGCTCATTGCAGGGATATCTCCCTTATCAGATTCTGTTAATCATTTCATGCTGATATACAATATATAATTTGTTTTATAACAATAGAGCCATTTGAGTGTCAATCTATTCTATTTTTCCAAGGACACAGTGTCAAGCTATGAAATAGGATTTACATGCTATGACAATATATTGCTTTCAAGGTTATTAAGTCGTAAAGTCGAGTCGAGTCGCCACAGGGCTGGCTTGTCGACTTAGGTGATTAGTCGTACGACTAGGCGTGTCCAGGTAGAAGGCATGGCTTGGTGCTAGTCCTGCTGCTACTGCTACTACACCACCGCTGCTACTCCGGTACTCCCACTAGATCTATGACTTTGATAGCAAAACAGAGCAGAAAAACCCAGAGAAGGGAAGAGATAAGGAGAAAATGTATCTCAAGGGGGACGGGGAGGGTGAGAGGAACTTGGAGGTGCAGGCAACGCTGCCCATGGCGGCCGGAGCTGAGGATGAAGGAGATGTCACCGTGAAGGGCGCTAGGGCGGCGGTGGTGCACGGGCTGTGAAGGGGAGAGGCAGCACTGCAGCAAGGGAGAGAGGGGCAGCAGTGTCACGGGACGAGGGAACTGCAGCTGCGGTGCTGCATGAGGGAGCGCAGCAGCTAGGGTATTCCTTTCAGTAAACCATGTCTGCTTACAGTACTGGGCCCATGTAGTCTATCGGCCCACTCAGTCAGTCAGCCCAAGCCCAAGAAGCAATCCAGAAAAATTAGTCGCAGGCTCGCAGCTAATCGTCGACTTGAAATCTAAGTCACCCGACTGGGCAACTAATCGAGTCGAGGGCCTCCAGTCATGCACCCAGGCTGACTTTGCGACTAATCGCGTGGCTTAATAACAATGATTGCTTTGTCAATGAGTAGGCTTTTTTTTCTTTCGAGTGACTATTCTAATCTTTATTCTTGCATCAGTTTGCTGTTTTGGATAACTGACCTTACATATTTTGTCGCCCGACTAGGCAACTAATCGAGTCGAGGGCCTCCAATCAATGCTCCCGAGCTGACCTTGCTAGAACATGTGCTCACATCATTGATAACTACGATCAAAGCAAAAGAAAAAGTTTATGAAGGAATTGTTTTCTGCTGGTATCAGCATGATTTTTGTTAGATATTTAGAAATCTTTCATGGAAAGGGTTGTTATTGTAAAGCATGACAGTGCCTTACATATTTTATCCTGTGCTTCTATTGTATGTGTTATCATGATGGTTAACAGTTAATATTCTGCTAGGAGTTGGGACCAGTTCGAAACAAATGCAGCTTTGTTTGGGGTAAAGAGTACTTTCAATGAAGAACTTTATACCACAAAGCTTGAGAGAGGTCCTCATATGAGAGAGGTTGAAAAGCAAGCTTCAAGGATAGCCAGAGAAATAGAGGGAGAAGATACAGAGGATATTCATCTTGCTGAGGTAAGCCTCTGCTCACATGGGTTCCCCCCCTCCCCCTTAATAAAATATGGGGATGGCTACGGTAATAACTACAAACACTTTCTGAGTAAAAATGTTTTTCAACTTTTATCCACTTTCGCAATTTTCCGCTTCTCCCAGTCCCACTTGTGAGCAGGGATCAAAATCCCGGCCGGTTACCGGATACCGGAGGGTGGCCGGGAGGAAGAATCCCGGCGGTTTTTTCAATTTTTGAATGAATTTCAAATGAATTTAAACGAATTTCACCGAATTTGACCGGTAACCGGGCTGGTTACCGGTACCGGAGGGTGGCCGGGATTCATACCCGGTCCGGTTATCTGACCCTTGCTTGTGAGACGATTAGTGATGGTACAGAAAATGTTAGTAACTGCATAGATATATAAGATACAAAAAATGTACATATTCATTCCGATAAAATGTTTGAAATATTGAGATTACTTTCGCAGGAAAGAGGTTTATATTTGGATGAAGACTTGGAGCATGATGAAGAGATAAAATATTCAGCAGTGCGTAGAGATACCGATAACAGCAAATTTAAGTCATTTACGAATGTCTCAAGCAGTACGCATCCTTTTGATTCGGTTACCAGGGCAGGCAACATAGATACCAAGGATTCGTCGGCATGTTTATCAAAAATGGTACACAAATGAAACGACTCCACATGTTCTATATTCCCTCTATTTGGCGCGATCTGTAATATGCAGCTTTTACCATTGTTTTTTTTTATCTAATATGTTAGTAAAAAATATAAAAAAGAGTAAAGTGTACCGTGGGTCCCTAAACTTGCACTGGTGTGCCCCACTCCTTGAACTTGGGAACTGCACATTTAGGTGCCTAATTGTATAATTGAGTCAAGGCAAATCCTAGACTGACTGAATTAGCAATGGCATGGCACTTCGACCCAATTTGAGTTGAAGTTTGACCATGTGCTTGCAAGCAAGATCAATGGGAAGATAGTAAAAATAATCGAAAGACACGAATACTTCAAATCCAAACGCAACAATTTTCCATTGATTTTCACACGATCAAACAGCGATTTAAATTGAACTAAGGTGTCATGTCATCTCAAGTTACTAATTAAATATGGTTTGCTCCTCTATTGACTCAATTATACAAGTTTAGGGACCTAAACGTGCAATTCCCAAGTTCAGGGGTTTAAGTGAAACACCAGAATAAGTTTAAGGAGTTATTATGCAATTTCCTATGAATTTTTTTTTTACTAAAAGTAGTTTTTCATAATGAATAAACCAATATTATCTTCATGTGATCTATCTCAGAAATGGTTGCGCATTCTAAAAACAAACTTAGGGAATCCTTTACCTGTTCTCACGAAAATGTTGCATCTATTTAGTTACTGTTGGGTTTGAGTGACACTATTATTTTTCATTTGGAGTTTGAGGCGTTAGCATGCTGTGAGATATCCCAACTGTAAGTTGGCTGTTTTGCAGAAGTGTTTAAACAGTAAGTGTTCTAATGCACTGATCTACATGTTTTTTTTAAACAAATGACATCGAGTGTTAAAACAATAGTTATTCTAGTGCACTAATCTATACACTATTGTTGAAAATGACATCAACTGTTAAATCTCACAGTTTGTATTCTTGATATTCAGGGTGAAGAGTCATCTTCCCATGTATTTGGTGGTACTCATTTGTCTGCCACTGCTCCGACCAATAATGTTAGCCAGCTAACATCTGATTACCAGCCAAATAAGCTCTTGTCCTTTGATGCCAACAGGTAGAAAATCTTTTTTTCTGCATGGTTGTTAAGTTTTGTCCATTCAATCTATGAGCAGAGCAGATAGATTGTGTCAAAGATTTATATGTTGCAACGTGCAGGACAGTCCCAATGCAAATACATTTTATCTGCCACACCTACTACATTCTAGCATAAGCTTTCTTTATATGCTGTAACATCAATTAAAATGAAACTTTGCTGAATCATAGAAAAAGTGTTGCATTATGTCAGTTAAAAGTTTTAGGGCTTGTTTGGTTCATTGCCTCACTTTACCAAACTGAAGCTCTTGGTGACCACAAAAAAATGTGGTTTGCCACACTGTCACAACTTGCTGTGGTAAAGTGTGATAGTAGGGGTGGACATTCGGTTAATTAGGTTAATTCAGTTCGGTTTTTCGGTATAAATTTTTTTGGCTTTTAAAATGTCTACCGAATTAACTAAAGAAAAATCTCATACTGAACCTAATAAGCCAAAATTATATCGGTTTGGTATTTCGGTATACCGAAAGTGATAGCAGCCTTTCCAAACAAACTAAGAATTTAGAGCAACAACGAACCATTTCCAAACAAGAAATTCATAGTTACATAAATGGCATAGTAGCCAAACCTCCAATAGCACCATGGCACCAACAATCGAATATATCGAAGCATTCATTCACCAATCTTACACCAAACCGAGAGATCTCAGTACACGTACACACCTTGAGGTCACTGCTGTAGAACTTGTCGTTGCTGTAAGACATAAGAGAAGTCGGTGCTGCCGCAACACTTCATGGCCTCCCATGCAAGAAGCCTCTCTGGCCTCCGCCACGAAACCATTCGTGGGAGGAGCGGGCGGTGCCACCACTCTTAGTTCGCTCGTCGGCCCTCGCACCCTTGTGGCCTGGCGAGTGGCTGCTAGGGTTAGGTCTTAGGTGAGGTCGCCGCTTGGTCTTGGTGGGGGTGGCCAGGATGGCAGGATGGGGACTCGAGTACTCGACTTGGTGTGGGGATCGATTGCTTTGAGCCTGTGACGAGTTGGGGGGCTGAGTAGATGTGCCTTGGGTGGGCCTTTGCATAATGGGCTAGGTTTGGGTGGGACTGACACAGTGACATTGGTCGTTCGTTTTTTTTGCTGTTTGGTGGGACTGACACAGTGACATTGGTCGTTCGTTTTTTTGGCTGTTTGGTTTCTGACGTGCAAACACTGAACCGATCACCGAACATCACGGAAAAAAAACCGAGACGACCATCGAAAACCGAACAAACCGAGAATTTTGGTTTGCTTGGTTCGGTTCGGTAATTCGGATTCGGTAAAAGATATGCCCTCTCCTATGTGGTAGGCTGTTAGCCATCCAAACAGGTCCTTCATCTCTCAAGTTAGGATGTTCTATTTGTTTATCTTTCCCCCTCTATACTTCATATTGGATGAGGCTTGAGTATGTACATATACTAAGCGCCATCGAGCTTGTCTCAAAATAAAACTCATTAATATTTTGTTGTACTGTTGGCCTTTTGCTGAGCTCAATTGTGTTTGATTTTCCTACTCAAGCAAAAAGTTGATACAACTTCAACAATTTATTTGAGTAAGCATAGCATTGTCTTAGAATAATCTAGTTTAGGACATTGTGAAGCTATACTGCAATTTTTTTTCAACTAAGCTAATGAACACGGGTAGTACTGTAGTAGTGTGCCAAGAACTTACATTTACTCTACAGGAACACTGCTATTATCTTAACTAGTACGATGATACCTTTGTCTAACTAAGAGTTCGAAGTTTACCATTTTTACTCTGATTTTTGTTGGAGTTCCACAACTCTCAATTTCAATAGAGTTCCACAATCCACATTTTTGATAGCTTTATTAATTGGGTTCCTTCTGTTATTTAACCATTAGAGTTCTGTGAACGGTGCTGATTTGGATAACTACATTGCAAAGTTTGTTCATCTGGTCTGCCATGTGGCCTTTTCCATGCAGCCTGTTGAGGCACAATGACAGGGAAGTTGATGAATATAAATAGCAATGTTCTCCAAGGCGCTAGTTGGGCGGTAGACCGGTGCCTAGCGCCTAGCACATCTAGGCGCAGGCGCCACCTAAGCGGCCGACTAGCACACTGCATGAAGCAGTGAGACAGCAAGAAAAAGAAGGGGAAGTGTAAAAGAAAATGAGAAGAGAAAAGGGAAAAAAAGAGAGAAAAAAGTGCAACTTATCTAAGCCCAGTCCAGCCCACCAGGCCTAGCACTGCTGCTGCCATGCACGTGAGGAGGCAAATAAAGGTTTCCTCATCAGTTGCATTGCACTGCCGCCGCCTCAAGCCCTCAACTTCGACTCCCATCCCATCTCGATCTCGATCTCCATCGACTGCCCTCCTCCCTCTCAGTCCCCCCTTCTCTCCCATCCTATCGCCGTAACTCGAGCTTGGAGCAGATCTGCGGGGGTCGATGTTGGTGGTGGGGAAGCTAAATCCGGCAGCGACGACGTTGATTTGCCCGGCAGCAACGTCGCTTCGGCCGGCGGCGAGGTCAAATTGGTGGGGTGACGCGGAAACAGCGGCAGCGGCCTCCCCTAATCATAAATCGTGTGGGGGATTTGGGGTCACATGTGAGTGCTTACTCCCTTTTGTACCCCTGTCCCCACCCCTCACCCTCACGCCGCCCAGTCGCCCAGCCCGTCGAGATGGCCGCCAAGCCTGCCCAGGACCATGTTTGACTGCCTAGGCAGCCTCCCCACCTAGCTGGCCGATTCGGCCAAAATCATGGCGGAGGGTCGCAGCTAGGTGCCGCCTAGACCTGACTTTTGGAACACTGATAAATAAACAATAGCACATCTGCCGAAATTGGTGAGAGCTGTTCAAAACTTCCGAGTAACTCAGGATAAAACAAATCCAGAGGTGTAGTTTTGGACAGACCAATTTTTGATGAGGTCAAGCAGGGATTTCATATTAACCACAGTAACTGGCGCACTGATATTAGGAACTTCAAATATACCAAACATTTTTTGGGTGAAAGCGTGGACAGTGCCATCGGCGATACCCCATTTCCCCGAAATGTCCGATATGGCGATACGGCTGTATATATATAATAAAAATAATATGTAAAATGTGATACTTCACAAGTTCCATCCAAGAACTTACATTTACTCTATTTGTCTAACAGTTTCTCCCATCTTGCATTTCTCCCTCTCGCACCTCTCCCTGTACAGAAGTACAGAACATAGATTGACAGGTCAGAAATGTCCTAGGCAGCATATACACTAGAAATTACAGAACCTTCCTCTGTTCCACTTGCCCTATTGCAGAAAAAAAAGACCTAAAGAAAATCAACAGAACACAATCATGAGCTAAGCCAACTCAGATCTGCAAGGGAATCAAAATCAAACCAGCAAAGGGCACAATGGGAGCACTTGATGTGTAGAAGCTGTCCTGAAGCCTAGCTGGCCACCAGATTCCTGAGCCGAATTCCTTCAGATCGAGGACAGGGGGAGGTGCGAGAAGGAGAAACGCGAGCTGGGAGGAGATGGGCTTGGACGGAGCCTCACCGGCCGCCGGACTCTCAGCTGGGGCGTGCAACCTTGGAGGCGACGAGCAGAGGACCTGGGAAGTGAGTAGTGATGAGCAGAGGAGGGCATAGAAGGAGTTGTGGGCGCATGAGGCAGATGGGGGCTCGAACTAGGGTTAGATGCATTCAGGTTGGGCTGGGTTTCAATTGAAGTGGTGTCTATTAGGCCGTATCACAGTATCGGGTTGTACTCAGGCGTATCGGAATTATGTTTTCATTTTTCTAAAATGTAAATATTTCTGATACTTCCCGATATGTATTGGGGTCGTACCCATGCCTGATACGTATCGGGATACTGATATGCTGCCTTGCTGCCGTATCGGTGCATCAGAGATTTTAATAAATCAATTATGACAATCATCACTTCTTCCGTGGCCCACCTCAACTGGGAAACATGCTACCTGGATACAAGTTATGCCTTGATCGCAGAGCATATGCTATTTGACATTTTGGCATCCAGCTGTTTTATTTTTTTCCTGTGTTATGTCAGTCCATATGTGCTTGTTATTGTTACATGAAACGCAGTTTGTCGGATTCGCGCTGCGGGTTCACGGGATGCTAATTTACAGAAGTAAGGTTCGTTAAGGGGGTTGGCGTGACCAGAATCGTGGTTTGCGGGGGATGCTGCGAATCCAGTAACTTTGGTGCTTATGCGTGGTTTGTTACAATTCCACTTTAGTGCTAACTGGTTAAATATTTACATTCAGTTGTCCCCATGGGGACTACTATATTCCTGGTTGCTATGCTACCTTGCTGTTCATTAGCATGACTATGTTGATTGCCCTAGCAAGAACTTTTTAGGATAGAGAATTTTAATGGCAATATCATTGATTTCGTAGGACAATGTTTGACACATTATTATGAACCTTAGGTTGGATGACAAGCAGAGCAAAGATAGCAGTGGTGACAAGGACAACAGGAATTTGCAACCTGAGAATACTGTAAGCTTCCCTTTGTGTTAATATAGTTACGATTACTTTCTTATACCTGAATACATTTTTTTTCTCAACAGTTACCTGAAGGTGGTAGACCATTGATTTCTGAAGGTGGGCAGCAAATTTATGCATCAACTGGAAGTTTGTTTAAGTGCATTCTTTGCTCTGTTTGCAATGCATTGTGGTCATTTGGATGTCATGTGTTAGCTTTTAGTTCTATAGTTTTCTGGTGATTGTTCTTGATTTTTTGGGTTTGTTGTGGTAGTTTGTGGCTTTATGAGACAGTTGAACGTGCCAAGAAAATACCATGATGGTTAATTCAAAGTTGTATTGACAAATGATAAATTCTTGCTGTTACAAAGTCATCATGTCAAAACTTAAATGTGATCCAGTTGTGCATATAGCGAGTAACACTTAAATTCACTGGAATAATTTCTTCACTATTCTGTGCCAAGTAGATTATACTCATGTTCCAGAGTAGGTTTTAGCTTCACTCCATCCATCAAATAATAAGTGTGTGTATCTGAATTGATCCATGTGCACCTGTAAAATGCTCAAAGCACTAATCTCTTGATGCTGTTGGGATGATTCGGTGTTGACTTGTTTTATGTATAGATGTTTTCTGGTGTTGTAACTTATGTTAAATTAGGACCTTTACTCTCACCACTCATTTATTTTTACAGCGGAATCTAGTGGCCTTATTAATTTGAGCTTCCTACACCTGCACCATTCTGATTTGCATGAAATTTCATTAACAGTACATTACGTGATACTATGATAATCTTTTGATAGATTTGGAAGGGCCACCTTCAAGTTCGCATGCATATGAGTCTTCATCTTCTGGTCAAGGAATCAAGTCGTCAGATGGTTCGACACCTGATTCTACTGTATCTGGCAAACTTCCTTCTGTGGCTGAATATGTGAATTCCTCTCAAAGACTTGGTAGTTCTACATCATCAACATCCGAGCGTGCTGCTGTAACCTCTGCTGCGAGTGCTGCAGGCTTGTCACCAAGCTCTTCGATGGGATCTCTTAGCTCAGAAAAATCAAGTTTGAATCCAAATGCTAAGGTCAGGCTGTGAGGAAGTTGTGTATACGTGTATTATATTTGGCCATGTTTTGTGCTTGGATGGCACAAACTTTTATGTTTTAAAATTATTTGGCCACTTGAGTCAAGGGCACACTGACAATTGGTATGTCTGAATCAGGAATTCAAGCTGAACCCTAATGCTAAGAGTTTCACTCCCTCAACTTCTCTGAGACCACCGCATCCTCCAGCATCTGATGGACCATACTACTATTCTAATAACATGCCGACTGCCCCTCTTGGACCTGGTTTACCAGTTGGCATGGGGGTGAGTTCTTTGTACTATTTTTATTTGTCGAGTTGCTTGCAATTTATATGAAATTGGTGAAATATTTGAATTCAAATATAATGCATTCATTCAAATAGTGGTCTAAATTATGATTATATTTGTTAGTTTATTTTTTTTGAAAGCATTACTGAAGAGTGGCACCGGAATGTTGACATAAAGTAATCAGTCAAATAGTTAATTTTGCATTAAGGTTTAATGACCTACTAGTCAAGCCATTTGCGTTGTAATGATTCGTATTGGCCAACTTTTCTTACTGTTGTAGGTTTTCATCATTTCTGATCGTAATTTTTTACTGAAATTGATATTGAATTGTTCCTCCTGGTTGTATTATATCTGACAACATTAACTAGAACCAGGGGATTTTTGGACCAAAAGTAATATAAATGAAACGTGATTTTACAGAAAAAATTGTTTGGGTCATGTCTTACTAGTGTGCTATGAATTAGGCTAACTAGTATTCCCTTAAATGATCAGAGAGTCGGAGTTACAATCTTGTTTCTCTGAAAGGACCTAACGGATGGTACATTTATTCTGTTGTGTGATGGTCCTTGAACATTCTAAAAACTATCTCGTGTTCCTTTTCTTTTTAAAAGGTTGTGCTTCCACTTTGGTGGTGACTTGCACAATATATGATTGCTTTATCACGTTTATGCCAATTACATTGCAGTTCCCACCGGCCTATGGTGGCCAGCCTATTGTGTACAATGCTCAACCTGGACCTTCACCTCAGGGTTACATGCATCCTTCTGGGCAGCAGGTGAGAAAGCTTACCTGAAATGAAGTTCACTATGCACTCTATTGATTTACAGCTCTGGACATCATGTCTTGGCTAATCTTTGATCTGAAGTACTGTTTATGTTTAATGCTCTAGTTTTAAAATTTGGTAATTGGGTCCTAATCTAAGAATTACCCAAATAGATACTTGCAGGGATTCTGTCTGAGTTTATATAGTTCGATGATGGCTTGTCGTGGTGCGTGTGCGTGTTGTTTTTTGGTTCAAGTAGCTGCACATTCTCAGACATTAATGCAGTACCTTTTCTTTTATACCTTAATTTTATGATATTTCAGTTCTCTTTTTTTCAGTTTCACATGTTGGCATTTTGCGGCAACTTTTGTTTATTTGCTGAACATTATGCCTAACTGTGTTTAGAATTATAGTTGATTAAGCCATGCAAAAATAAGGCAATGACTGAAACATGCAAAATTTCCCACTTCAAAGTTAAATGTACATGTTTATTATTATGCACAATTATAACTTGTTTTTTTGTATTTGCAGTATGGGCAGCAGATGATGATTGGGCAGACCCGTCCTGTTTATTATTATGCACCTGTAAGCCAATATAACTGTTTATACGCCTTCTTTTCAGTGGATGTTGTACATCCAAGCACCATTACGTTGGAATACAACAGTCAAGAGTCCCGAGTCAAATCCCTCATCCTGATTGTGTTTGGCATCTGTTTTGCAGGAGATGCAACAATACAGAGGAAGAAACTTCTAGATAGACGATTTTGATCTGCTGCCAACCATATGGAAGTCGCAGCAATCCCCATCGGCGGGATGCTAACCAGGCCAAAGCGCTGTTAGGACGGAAAAAACTGGCGATGATTGCTAACACCAATCGCGTGTTGCCAGGACGAAGATCGCCATTGTTCCACAACAGTGTTCATGTCTGAATCAGGTTAACTGGGATTTATATTTATTCCATAGACGTGATGTTGTAAATTAAATTGCAGGTCATTTGTTTGACCCTGAAATGATATTCATAAATGTGTGAGACCGTTCCTTTTGTTACATTTGTGTTTTCCTTATCTTTCTGATTTGAAATTTGAGCGAGAATCTGAGAACTCAAGTAGCCAGAGTAGCTGATTTTTTTAGCCGCCTGTTTGATGGGGCAGATTGAGGCCTCCCTTCTTGCAGACCATCGTTACCGAATCATTCAGTTAACCACTCTAATTAGCTCCATGTTCTTTCAAAAAACCATACCTAAAGCCTTTCAGCGTTGAGTGCATATTTTTTCGAAATATGCACTGAGGAATTGTGGATAGACTCCTGTGTTGATACCGTGATATGTACAGCAAATAGTTTCGAGCTAAGCCTGATGTTGTATTTTAATACGTAAAAGCTCTGACTTTGATCGAGCATCGTTTGGTTAACAGTCTCCCATGTAGGGCTTCATTGTTCTGTAGTAAAAAGAGAAATATTGTATTTTTGGCCCCCGAGATTTGCCTGGGTTAGTACTCAGTACTTTTAGAAATTGGTCTATTTATTTTTCGGAAACTGGGTTATAATTGGTTCTGTAGCTAAACATAATGGGAAATTATGCGAAGCAGTGATGTGACCTGTGAATTGTGGCAAATACACGACGGGAAATATCAGCTATGCATACCGTCCAAAGAGAATGTAGTACGCATCCAGGGCCAAGATTATTGGAAAGGCTACGTGTTGTAAGGGGTGAAAATTGGGCGGATAATTCCCGCTCGATCCGATGCAGTGTCCCAAAAAAAAAAAAACTGCTCGGCACATCATTTTTTTTTGTCCCGAATCTGTAAAATCTCACGGAATATGGGTTAGGATATAAGAAGAGTAATATTCAATCTGTATCCGTATTTTATAGGATATCTGATAAACATCAATATTCTTCAATATCCTCTATAGTTTTCTAGTCATTGACTAATATATAATATGAATTTATTTGATTATGTTTAGGATAAATAATTCTCTTGTAGGTAGTATAATTTAACACTTTCATCGGTGAAATTATATCTTTTCTTTGTATACACTATTCGTCAAGTTATCCGTGGACAATTCAAATTTGATCCGCATCTGCCTTGTGCTCATATCCCAAAAAACCCGTATTCGCATTGGTATCTGAGGTAAAATATGGGTTAGGATACGGAAAGAGCAATATCCGCCCAGATCCGACCCATTTTTTCACCCCTACGTGTTGTATTATTATGTTTTCCGACGAAGACATGTAACTTGCTTCCCGTTTCAAAATATAACACCTATAATTTCTATGATTTTGTTTCAAAACATAAGACACATATGAAAATTTAACGATTTTTTCTTTCTTTTGCCGGCATTTATCTCCCATCTTTCTTCAACGTTTATAAGTAAACATACACGCTAACTATTCACCCCTTGTTTCAGCTGTGTGCACTAGCTTGATTTGAGATTGGTGCAGAAATATACAGAGGGTTTATATTTAGAAATCCAGTACTGACAGAGTTGGTATCAAAGCCATATCGATTGTAGATCGTGACTTAGTTAGAATAGCCGCTAGTAGGAAACTTCAAAACTTATTTTATAAAAAGAAAAAAAAATTGTGCTATCCTTGTCTCTTCTCATCTTTCTAGCACTTACCTTCATGACATTCTTTCTTACCTAGTTCTGCCTTCCCAATTTTATAATGTTAATTGGACCATCTCTTCCTTGTAACTTCTCTAGATGGTTAACCGAGTTTTCCTCACCGCGATTCGAACTTTTTTCTCTCTAAAGAAGGAGCTATCCCACAAGATCGCTTGTGAAGCTGTTCATCGTCTCCGCCGGTTCCAATTGTTCGTCTTCTGGGATTATAACCAACCTTTTGTTCGCTGCAAGCCATGAGAAGCAGATGTGATTTGAGACTAGCCATATAGGATAAGTTGGTTGAGGTTCATTCCATGGTTGAGCTACGTCATCAAGTTAGAGTGAGGAGTTTTTATCGAGTAGATGATTTTCTTTGAGTTATTTTTAGTTGCCTCGTGTGAAAAAAAACTATGTAAAAAAATTGTAATTTGGTTTTTGTAAGAAAAAAATGGATCTTGTGTGTTGTTACAACCTCCATTGTTTCCCTCGTCTAAGCTATTCCCTCTTTTCTTTAGGTAAGCTCAAATACCACTTCAGATGGTCAACACAACAACATCAACCGCAACAGTGAAGTTGAGGCATTTAATGCTAATCCAACGCCAACAGAGCAACCAGCAACCAGTAGTCACTACCATCAACAGGCGTACCTTCTTGAGTTCATGAGATCCAAAATATATGGAAGACCGAATGTCATATATATATATATATATATATATATATATATATATATATATATATATATATATATATATATATATATATATATATATAGAAGCTACTCTTGTTGGGAAAACCATGGAGTCATTGGATGTCAAGGTAGGTAGTATGTAGAATCGTTGCTAGTGTGATATATTTTGGAGTTAGAAATTGACAAGATTAGATAATACTATAAGAGGTTCTCATGAATTGAAGGAAACAAAGGTATATTTATGATTATGAATAAATCTAAAAGAATAGCATCTTTGTGGATTATATAGATTGTTGAGAACAAATATAGATTTTAACTTTGGGAGACTAATTAGATCATGGAAAGTGTATAAACTTGAAGCACTGGTTTGATTATCTGTGATCAAAAGGAGAAATTGAATTTAAACCAAATCTTAGTTGAATTAAATCGATTATAGTGATTGTTGGAGAATTACAATTGAGAAATTGATCTAATAAAGGTGGTGATTAAAAGAAGAAAAGTTGGATTTTCATAACAATTGATAATGTTAATTTTGGTGGATTGGTTGAATCATGTAAAATGCATAAATTTTGTGGAGTTAATTGATTGTTAGTTTTTGGGTGGAACTAGTGATGTCGGGGGATTAATTTAATCGACAATGTGGTTGAACAATAGGCATAATAGATTGTTATTGGAGAGTATGTTTCTAATATTGATGGTTGTCTTTCTAATAATTGGAGATGGTCTAAAATATTTGTTGGACAGATTGTGATAAAATAGTTTGGTGTGACTAAATTTGAATTAAATGGATTACATGTAATAGATCGGAGAATTCCATAATCATGATATTGAAATTTTATAGGAGGATTCTTGATGTTGAAATTGTTAAATATGCTTGGCGAATTAAGTGAATGATGTCTTGGATTTACTTAAGGACCACGGAGGAAGCAATAATGCAATTACAATTTTGGGGAAATTCGTTCCAGATATGGATATAGTTGAAGTTTAGTATGATTTTGGAGTTTATTTAGATGGGATTATGTCATCATTATAACCATACTTCTGTGGATTATTACGATAATGAAATCATATCATCAAAGTGGTGGATTTTGTTGGAGTATCTAAACAAATGTCAGAGTAAGATTGTGAAATATGTTGTCTTATCGATAAATTATGGGAATAGTTAAATGATATGGTTTTCAACCTGGTGAAATTATGCTATGTTGGAATGGTGGATTTCGATAAATGTACAAAAAAATCCAGCAAATTGATTATGAGGAAAGCAGATTTGTAACTTATAGTTGACATTCGAATATATGATAAGGAACTAGTAGATTGACAGACAGATACTGTCAAAGAGATTTTCAAACTATGAAGTCTCTCACCCAACCGTTGAAGGTGAAAGAGTGTGCTTGAGCACTGGTGTGGGCAAAGTTTACATGAATTGAGGAAGAGGTAAACTACCCCACCTCTGTATAGGAAGGAACTAGTGAAGTGTTTGAACCATATGTTTTCAAGAAGGCCAAAGAGGAGAAGTTACTTACCAATTGAAGATACCACCTCAGCTGTCAGATGTGCACAATGTCTTCCACGTGTCACAGTAGAAAAAATGCCTTACGGTACCACAAGAGCAGATGCCACTAGAGGAAGTTGAGCTAACGGAGGACCTCACCTACCAGGAGTATTCCATTAGAATTCTCGAGGAAGCTGAACGTCATACCAAGAGCAAAGTGCAGTGGAGAAACCATTCAGAGAAGGAAGCAACCTAGGAGTGTGAAGAGGACCTAAGAGCCGAGTACGCGCAGCCACCCCCACCACCTTCTTCCCCAGCACAAACCACCGTGGCCCCACCACCACAAACCACCTTCGGGCATGCCGTTTGTTCCGAAGGACTCCCCTCAATGTTGTCGTGATCGTGCGTGTGCCGTTTCCTGAAGAAACCCGTCGGATCGTCACCTACGCCATGGCCGCCGCTTTGCCTGTCGCTAGCACCACCATTGTGCGCCCTCGCATGTGACACCACCTCCCATCGTCTCCCTATGGCTATGCCAGCCCGTTTTGGTCCTTGCTCAAACCCCTCGCGCCGCCACTCACTGTCACTGACGCCGTCCCGACCCGCCGGCCGCCTCCTCTGTCTCCATCTTTGTGTTTTTTCCCTCTCTCTGTTTCCCTCTATATCTATGCTCTCTCTCTCTCTCTCTCTCTATTTGGTGGACCCCCTTGGCCAGTTCTTCCAAAAATCGTAAACCGACCCGGTCCACTTCAGTGCATGACATGTGGATCGTGTGGTTTATTTCTTTTAACCGGTTAAATCAATATGTTAGATTGACATACGGATCCCACCTATCAATCCCTACTGCCTTTTATTTATTTTAATCCGAGGGAATATTCCAGAGAATATTATCCTTTGTCTCTCAATTCCTCTCAAGTGGATTTTCTAAGAACTAGTTCTCCGCCGTCGCCTTTGATGCCGACCTCGAGTTTCGTCATCGCTTTCTTTCACCTCCGCATCGTCATGTATCCACTGGATCCATCTGTGTCACGACATATTCCCGGTTCCTGCCTTCATGTCCTCTCAGGCTATTCGAGTCGATGCGCACTCGTCACCGAGATCGAGCATGTCGTCTTCAGCGCCATCTGTGCTCTTTTGCCGTTGAAATTCACAATCTCTGGTGAGCAACCATCTACGCCATCTACCCAATGGAGTTTGCGTCCATCTGTTCTATCCGATGCTTCTATAATCTTCGCCAGTGAGTATACCTGTTCAAACCCCGGGCCGGGCCGGGCATTGGGCCAGGCTTGGAAAAGCGCGGTTCGCTCGATCGAAAAGTGTGTTTTCGAATAAAATAATATTTTTTTAATAATTTTTATAATAAAAATTAATATTTAATTCATTTTGAAAATAAAATGTAGTTTTATTATTTTTAATGCCATTGTTGGCCTTTTCTTGGCTTCATCGGGCCGTAAATCAAGGCCTGAGCCTAAAAAAATTGGGTCTGGCTCGGGCCAAGCCACCCACGAACATGTTTACTGGTGAGCCTCTCCCCTCTACCACGATTTCTGCTTCCCATTCCTTCTCCGCTACCTGTGATGCTGTCCCGAATATCCCACCGACATCGTGGCATCCCTGTCCTCTAACCGGAGCACCGCCTTCATCATCCCGTCGACCCGCGCCAGCGTTGGGCCCCACAGTTCAAGTCTATTCCTTGAAACCCTAGTCCACATTAGCACTACTACGTCATCCCGCCGCCTCAGTCGCCACGCGTGCGCCATGTGTCCGCTCTGTCAGCACATACTTGTCCGTCCAGGTGTCAACTGAACTATGTGCTCACTCGTCAGTCCCTATCATTTTAATTAAATAAATCCCTAGAATATTCTAGGGAATATTCTCCTATCTCAATTTCTAGCATTCTCCCTCTCGTCCAAACTTCTGGAAGCCCATTCTACTTCATGCAAGCTCTGATTTATCCCGTTCTTCTTCCTAAATTCATAATATGTTCATCAGTACTAATTTTATAATATTTTCATTTATTTTTGGTTATTTATTTGTTTTGTTTCGCGCGTATAGAATCTGAAGTTGCTGAAGCAAACTTGGAACAACAAGAGGGAATGGCACCTATCCAGTAGCAAAGCCAGGATTAAAATGGAGAGGCTCATAGGCCAAAGCTTCCCTAGTTGCCCGCATCGTCACCATAGATTGACACACGCATGGTCGACGCAACAAAGCCATCACGACCTACGCTGGCACCGTCAGCCTCGTGCACAAGCTCATGATTCGTACCTACCGGCAGTGGTGGACGCAATACAAAATTTTATCCAAGACAAGCATAAATATGGCTATTTGGTCACAAACAAGTCGATTTATGCATCATGCATGCGAAGTTCGTGTGAATATCACAGGGATATGCTCATGATTTTAGGATGATGTTACAATTGGCAATGGTGGGTTTACGGAAACATGTGTTTTCGACAAAAGTTCAGATGCTGTCAGGCAATAGGTGGTCATATCGGCTAGGGCGGCGGTCAGACAGGCTTGTGTAGTGGTCAGACCGACCACCACTGGTAGTCAGATCGGCCAAGCCTCAAGTCTAGTGGCTGGCGGTCTGACCGGCGATGGGCGGCGGTCTGACCGGCCATTAAGTGGCTTTGAGTTTGGAGCTAGGCCAAAAATAGAAGTTAAGTGGCTTTGACTTTGGAGCTGGGCCAAAAATAAAGGGTGTAGGCAAGAGAGATGATTCTTCTACACTTGGTCTCATAATTTTTGAAGCTTCAAGTCAAAAGTTCTATTGATTTGAAATTTCCAGAGAAGTTTCGGATTTCTAGGGAGGAAATTTGGCTAAGTCCCTTTGTTGGGCGGTCAGACCGGCCAAGTGGCGGTCAGACCGACCATGGGTGGCAGTCTGACCGATTTTGCCTTGTTCGCTGGCCAGCTTGGTGGCGATGTTTGTTGGTTAGGTCAAATTCATGTGTTTCAGTGCATATGTGTTGCATGATGCATGTTTTGACTAACGTGGGTCAAGTTGCGAAGAACTTGTTCTCAGAATCAATTTCTTGGTCTATTGTTGTGCAGGAGGCTTGGAGGTCAACGACGGTCAACAACGAGGATGATCAGGACTAGGCTTGGAGAGCTGAGGTTCAGAACGATCGAGGATGCTGGGTGAAGTCAGTGGACTCAAGCATGGCGCAAAATGGACAAGGATGACCGAATGAGAAGTTCGGTGTGACGGGTTGCATGAAGCAGCGTAGGGGTCGGTGCAAGTGTCATGGTGGTTTCGGTGGAAGACGGATGGGAGAGACTTGCCGACATGAAGAGAGCTGTTGATCAACCTACACGTGGTGAAGCATGGGATTGCGTCATGAAGATTGGACTCAATCTTTGGAGAAGGATCGAGAAGGGGTATTTTGGTAACTTCACCAAAATAACACCTTGATTGCTTTTGGATAAATCGTGGCGCAAGACGGCGCAAGGAGAAGTGGTTTAGGTCAAGAGTAGATGAAGATGACGCTTTGAAATATGTGCGTGAGTGAAACCCGTATGTGTGTGAGCTTAACAGGTACCTGTTTGGGATGTCTCTCTAGAAGCTAGCCTCCACTATAAAAGGGGAGGGTGCTGGTTGTGCACCTCCCAACCCTTGTATTAGAGAAACCATAGTTTGTGTTTAGGGAGAGGAGATGGAAGTGGAGAGGTTAGGGTTCTAGAGAGTTGGATTGATTGTGTGCTCAAGTGTTGAACTTTTGTCCTCCAGGATGGAGTGGCTGTAAACCAACATCAATCTCAAATCAATCCAAGCAAGATTCCTCAAGATGAGTCTCTTCTTATTCTTGCTCTCTCCTTTGTGATTTTGGGGCTTTATTTGATCCTTTGGTTTCTGGCCTGGATCTTGCTTGCTATGACATGTGAGAATGAATCTAGGATCATCTTGATCATCTTTTACCCACGAGCAAGTTTTTGGATCATATTTTGGTTTTAACTCAGTTTTGAAGCAAACTTCACTCAAACGGAAAAAGGTTAAAACTTTGGCATTGATCTTCACGATCCTTGATTGGAATAGGTTTCTGACATCCTAGAGAAGATATGTTTCTTGTTTCGTGAAGTTTGGAGTTGTGGATCAAAAATTAAACTAATTTGTGATTTTGAGTTCGGGCTAATTTTACTGTTCCTCGTGCTAGAGGTCAGACCACCCCTAGTGAGAGGTCTGACTACTAGGCCAAAGGTCAGACCGCCCATTTGAGAGGGCTGACCACCCAACTCATTTGGATTTGAGTTTTTGGTGCTTTTGGTCTATTTTCTTTGGGGTTTTGATTGGATTCAATACAAGTCTTCCGCTATGCTTGTATATTTATCTTCATAGCTCTCATAGCTATTGGAGTGAAAATCATGTTGAATCCGATCAAGGTGAAAAAGAGACAGTGCTCCTATTCACCCCCTCTAGTCTCCTTTTCGATCCAACAAGTGGTATCAGAGCCTGGTTAGTTCACTCTTGATCTTAACTGGTCACTGAACTTGACGATGGAGAAGTACTCCACCAAGCCGCATGTCCTCGATGGTGTCGACTATGCCTATTGGAAGAATCACATATGTGTCTACCTTCAAAGCAAAGGTCAAGCCATATGGGAGGTTGTTCAAGCCCCGCTCGTTTTGCCCAAGGTTGCTACACCGGCTTCAGCAACCCTATTGGCTAACAACCACAAGGCAAAGAATCTCCTATATATCGGGCTTGGTAGATAGGAGTATGATAGGATTTGTCACCTTGAGACCGCGCACGAGATTTGGAACACTCTCGAAACTTACCACGAGGGTTCGTCCCAAATCAAAAAGGTACGCTAAATGGTCTTCAAGCAAGAATACAATAAGTTCAAGATGCGTCCTAGAGAGAGCATCAATGATGTATTCACCTGCTTCAACAAGGTGCTAAATTAGTTGAGGGCAGTCGACATCGAGTATTCTCAGTCTGAGAATGCTACCCATCTCTTGGCTGCAATCAACACCAAGGAGTGGGAGATGAATGCTACTGCCATTGAGGAGATTGCTAATCTCTCTGATCTCACTTTGGAGTTGCTTTATAGCAAGCTTAAGACCCATGAGATCAGGAGAGTTGATCATCATAAGAAGAAAAACTTGGCTTTAGTAGTTGACCCTCTCAAGAGAACTTTTGATGGCTCTTCTGAAACTTCCTCTGGATTTTCACTTACTTGCTTATCTGCAATCCATAAATAAGAACTTGAGACTATCCCTGAGCCTGAGTTAGCCCTACTAGCTAAAAAGTTCACACAAGTCTATAACAATGTGAGAAACAAGAAGAGAGGCGGCCCTGTGACATACTATGAGTGTGGAGAGTTCTACCACATCCAGGCGAATTGCCCTAAACTGAAAGGGAAGAGCAACCACAAGAAGGAAAAGCCAGCCTGGAGGAAGCCTCAAGGGAACAAGTCCAAGTTTGATGCTACCAAGCTCATGAAGGCCGCTCACCGAGTTCTTGCTACTTTTAGAGAACAATCCATGAGCGATGTAGACTTCGGGAGCGAGGAGGACAAGGAGGAGGAGCTCCCTCAAGAGAAGAAGAAAGGGAAGGCAAATGACTTCATTGGCATGTGCTTCATGGCCGACTCTGTAACATCCCAAATGTGTAATTAGGGTTATTCAAGTATAATTATATGTGTAGAAATTAAAACTTTTTCTCACAACTTGAAAACCCCTAAAATCTCATGTAATTCTTGTCCAAGAGTTGTGTAATCCAAAAACACAAAGCTCTTGTTGACCAAAAGTCAAATTCCTTTTCCAATTATCTTAAATCTTGTGCCCAACAATTGGAAAGTATTTTCTTTGGTCCTAAAACTGAGGTGGGACCCTCTGAAAAATATCACGAGTTGTAAAACTTGTTGATAATTTTGGAGGCAAATGAATCATTGAACAACCTTAATGAATTTCCTGAGAAAAATGCATTGCATAATAACCTCTGGAAATTTTATGTAAGGTTAATCTTCTTGTCAACAAGCTCCTGTAAAAATTTCATGAATTTTGGAGTTGAAATGCTATCCCAAATAATTCTGCTAAGTCCCAAATTGTTGAAAACTAAATTCAAAAGCCTACACTGCTCCTTGGGCTAGCCATGTTCAAAGTCGGTCCAGCCCGACCATGTCCGCACCCCCAGCAGACCTCCTCTCCACTTTGATCAGGTCGCACTTGGATTTACATCCAACACCACGACCTCCTCATGATCAACACCGCGAAGACCTCCCACCTTGTTGAGGTCTTGGCCCTTGATTAAGATCCAACCGCCTGACCTCCCTTGTTATCAAACCTCAAAACCACCTTCCACCTTGTTGAGGTCTTGGCCCTTGGATTCAAGATCCACGGCCCCGACCTCCCTCACCGTTAAGCTAAGCAAACATCCCACCTACATGAGGTCACACCCGTTGGATCAAAGATCCACGGTCATGACCTCCCCTGTGTCAAACCTCAAAGTCTACATCCCACCTTGGTGAGGTCACACCATTGGATCAAAACCCATGGTCACGACCTCCTCCTCTCAATCTAACTAACAGACCTCCCTTTTAGCGTTTGTTGAGGTCGTGGCCGTTGGATTCAGATCCAAAGGCCACGACCTCCTCGAAAAACATCACGGCATGGTCCTCCCGCCTTGGTAAGATCGTAGCCCTTAGATCTAAATCTAAAGGCCATGACCTCCCTTGTGCGTTGCGCAAGCTCAGACCTCCACCTCTTCGATCGTAGCCCTTAGATCTAAATCTAAAGGTCCCGACCTCCCTTGCTGCTATGCGCATCATATCGAGACCTCCCGGTCATTGTGTGCCCTTGATTTAAATCCAAAGGCCATGACCTCCCTCATGTCTTTTTGATCGCGTGCGTTAAGTCCTCACCGGAGGTCCGCACTGCTGGATGGAGATCCAACGCTTTGGACCTCTGTCCCCTTTCCTCACGTGCGTTTTGCGATTAAGAAATCGGAGGGCCACGACCTCCCCATCCTTGATCGTGTGGCTGGGACCTGCTCCTAGTCCTTTGAGCGTAACGGTTCAAAAATGACATCGGAGGGCCAGACCTCTCCTGTGTCTTATCTAACGGTCATAAGGACCTCCTGTTCTTCTCCTACCTTGGTCACGCATGCGCTCGAGCGGTGGAGTTAATCGCGCCCAGCCATTGTGTACCTTTATGACTCTCTCACGACCGCATTTAATGCAGTCGACTTTCCGCTTTTCAGTCAAGACAGCCCGCCCTTGTCAACCTCATGTCCTTGCCACCCCATGGACCAACCCGTGGGCTAGGCTCACCATGGAGCTTAGCCCCAGCTCATAACCATCACCTCAGGCTATAAATTATCCCTTGGAAGCCTCCCTTGGCTTCCTTTGCACACAACCGATCTCAGCCTTGCATTCTTGTGCGTGGCTGAGCTCCTCCCTCACTCACCTCCTCACTGGTGGCTGCCATTGTTGAAGTCCTTGGAGCTCCTCAGTGAGACAAGAGTTCCAGTGGCTCCCTTTTCAAACCCTCGCTCACTTTTGCTCCCAAAACCTCTTGGAAGTTAACCCTAACTTGAATTGTTTGGGCATTTTTCAGAGGTGGACAAAGTCGAGCTTGGAGCTAGTGCCTTGGGCTGTGAAGCTTCACTGCCTTCCCCAACTCCGGTCATCGCCTCCACGACCTCCCCAGCACCTTAGGACCTCCAGGTACACCTCCTGTTAGTCCTTTAGATGCTGGCACCCGCTTGAATGCATGTTGCGGAGCTTAAGTTTGGCACACGCTTGAATGTCGCGCGGAGCTTCCTTTTTGCATTTTGTCTTTTGGCCGTGCGGGTCATCTCTCGTCTCTCGGCTCATGGCGATTAAGGTCGTCGCCGCCGAGTGAGCTCATGGTGTGCGCAACACTATTGCGCACACGGGATGTCTTTGGTTGTCGCCATGAGGTCCGCATTGCCGCAATAACCACTTCTTTGAGCTCGAGATCTTGTCGGACAAGAATCTGCGGCGCCATTGCCGTTTTTTTGGACAAAGATCCGCCGAGTTAATGCACTAATCATGTGCTCAAATCATTGAAATCATGGGCATGTCTTAGCTGCATTTAATCCTCCGTGTTGCGCATTTAAGACCTCCCGCGCGCGACCTCCTTGTTGTCCAAAGCAAGATTTAACCTCTTGTCGAGTAACGCGTGCGTGCGCAAGCACGTGGTTGTGAGCTCGGGGCGTCTGGACCTCCTCCAAGGAAATCTGAGCGCCCAAGACCTCCCTTGCGGTCAGAGCCGTCCGCACCTCCACGGAGGTGCTGTGATGTTTAGATCTATCGCTTAGGACCTCCTCGAGGTCATCTCACCGCTGAGGACCTCCCTTTAGATCTGGTCCGCTCCGGACCTCCTTTCGTGTTGTGGTCCGCTGGATCTCCCATCTACGGCCACGACCTCCCCTCACCTCGCGCATGTGAGTTGCTAAGAGGTCCAGACCTCTGGACTTCACGTCTTGGCGTGTGTGATGTTCTCTGGGAGGTCTTGAGCCGTTGGATCTGAGATCTGTGGCTCACGCCCTCCCATACCCTTGTGAGTTTTAGAAATTCCAAAGAAGTCTTAGTTATAGACTGAAATAAGGTATAGACTTTAGAATTTCATATCTTTCTCATTTTAAATCCATTTGAGGTCATTCAAATCGTGTTGGCTCTGTCTTGAACTTAACTTTAATCTAAAAATGATTGTAAGTTGAGTTCAGCTCAGAGCACAGTTTGCCATTAGATTTTAAAACCAACTTTAAAATATACACTTAAATCAATGCTTAACTTGTAAAATACAAAACTAATGCTCTGAGGTTATTTGTGAGTAAACCCAATTTTGTTAGCTTCCTCTAATAATGAACTCACTGTGAGAATTAGTTCTGAGCATGTTGCTGTTATAGAAATGAGGACTTGTGCATTATAATTTTGTTCAAGTTCTTGTTTTTGAAAAATTATATAAAGTGCATAATAGCTCCAAATGAGATGAACTCAATTGTGTTATTCATCTCATGAGGTGCTGGTTTTACAATAAAAATCTCAGCCTCACCACTTTTCTAGAAAATGTTGCCTCATAATTAAATTAGTGAATAGTGCAGTTTGGTAATTTTTAGGGCTGAGCAGAATTGTTTTGCTCATATCTTTTGCATTGAGAATCCAAATCCATTGGTTCTTATTGCAAAATTTCCTAAAATCATCCCCTTGCTGCTGTAGAAAATTCAGGGTATTTGGAGTTCGTTTGCTGTGCTGTCTTTGTTGCCTTTAAATCGTTCTTATCGGTTCTTTATCGCTTTTCCGTTAGGTTTCGACATTTGTGGTGATCCCGAGAGCGACCCTCTGCCACAATTTGAGCAACAGCAATAAGGCAAGCAGTTTGACCATTTCCCATCATGTCCCATTACTTTAAAGCTTAATACTTTGTTTTACTTCTATGTATGCATGCTACTTTGTGTTAAATGTCGTTAGTAATCCTATAGTCGCATAATCAGAGGAATTCCTTATCCTCTACTACCAATGAGCCTAGGTTATTCGTTGTGGTTTGAGCTCGTTGGATGAGCTCTTATCACTTAGTAGTTGCGCTTCCTATTGCTTAGACATGCTTAGCTATCGGTAGTATTGGGCGATCATCGACTTAGTCGATGATCTTGATCACTCAAAAATGATTATTACTCCTATATGTCCAGCACTTGTGCTTTGATTAATTGTAAAATCAAAAGCTGAAAATAAAATATTGATTTAGACTTGGGCATATTGGATGGATGGTGCGGTTTTTGGAATGTGGTGGTATGCTGGGTCCCTAAGGACCGAGTACTTGGGTCACTAAGCCAAGCGCTTTTATGCGTACTAACCACGCGAGGGCATATGGAACCCTCTTGACCAAGTACTCTAGGAGGTGTTAATTATGAGCGAGCTCGGTTGGTGTGTTTTCAAAACAAATGTATATGTATAGTGTGGGAGGGAGCATTGGCTTAGGGTAGGTCGCCTAATGTCTCCTTCTCCCGTGGGTTGTGCAGCTCGTAATTAGCATTCATCCTTTGGAAAGGTCTCGTAGGACTTAGCCGTGCACAAAGACACCTTCTAAGTGTGCGTAAAGGAAAGGCGATGCGGCGTGTGGACAAAGTGGTACACCCCGAGGGATAAAACTATTGAATAGCCTCGTCCTAGGTTATGGACATGCTTGGTAAGGTCGTTCAAGACTAGACTACAACCTTTAATTAAAAACTTGACTGGTTGGTATGAGCGGGAGTTCATGCTATTGTTGTGGTGACTTGGGTTAGTCACTTCGTGATTGTTCTTGTTGTTGTTATTATGTTATTTATCTCGTTGTTATTTCAACAATTAAAAATGCTTTGTCAAATTGCTTTCAATCTACTATATTATTGCAAATGAAACTTGCTTTATGCTAAAATGAGTCCAAAGCCTCCTCCACTTAAATCAAGCTTGCATGTAGCTAAATTATAGTTCTGTTATCTTACGTCGTCAGTCTTGCAGTACAATAAACAAGTTATTGTACTCATTTGCTTTGCTTAACAACTTTGTTGCAGAGGAGGTAGAGCCCAAAGGGCTTTACTTTTCTTGTTGTCTTGGTGGTTGGGAGAGCGACTAGCTTGGCGGTCCGATCAGTTGCCTTGTGGGCTAAAGGCACCTTGGTTGGCTCTTATTTTGGCCATCTTTATGGTACTTTCGCTTCATTGTTATCTTTTGTAATTATTGTTATTGGGCCTAAGGGCCTCTCTTTGTAATATCTATTCCATATTAATGTTAACTTCGGTTTGTTGCTTATGTACTATGTGTTGTATGGAATTGATGCATTCTTTTGTTGTGAGGTATGTGTCTTGCATTCGGGAAGTATACATCTCTCGAGACCGAGTTTATTTGGTTGATAATACTAGGGTCAATTGGATGACTAAGTATTATGAGCCTAATAAATCCGTGCTCACAAAAGTTGGTATCGAGCCGTTATGACCGTAGTAACGCAAGCTTGGTCGATCCTTAGGATATTTTGAAAACCTATTTTCAAAGCATCAAATGAGTTTTGAAAGCTTAGGTAAATTCTCGGATTTTATTCCTTACCTATCTTAGCTTTCTCTTCTCATCCCACTCTAATTTGAGTTTTAAAAGTTGTTTTCCTCTCTTCCCTGCTACAAAATAGTTGTTATCGATTAATGGGGTTTTGGGAGAACCAATGAGATTGGCAAATTGAAGTGTGAGCTGCCCACTACAAGGTTTTGAAGTTCTGGAGTCGGTGATTCGACAAGGAGCTTGGATGCGAAATCTGGACAGCAAGCATCAAACTTCCGGACAGCAGTCTCAAAGGTTTCTAATTAGGATAGATAATGAGAGGTTAATCAACTAAAACTTGTGGGAATAAAAGGGTAAGATGTGATACTAGTTAGCTAAGTATCTAACACTTATTTCGCTGATTTAACATTGCTCTTTAGTAGCATTAGCTCTCACCCTACAATCTGATTTTTGCTCTTCTCGACCAATTACTCGTTCATTCAATACGGGTAGTTGAGTTGAGAAGTTGAGCTTTGCTTTTGGTGTTTCTTGGCTGTTTTAGAGTCTTTTAGAAGCTTTTTAAAGTGTAAATAACCGCTGATTTTGGCTTTCGTTTGGGGTGATATTCCATTCCCTAGTCGATCGCTTTTGCTTTCTTTAAGGCTTTGTTTTCGGTCTAGTTGCTAACCAAAAATTCCTTGTAACAGATGGCGGGCCTTTTCGTAGCGGCCAAGGCGATCGGTGGTCCGGACGAGGAGCTTCCTCCTCCTCCGACCATGGCGAGGTTCTTCTTCAGATCGAAGCAACCGCGGATGACCGGAGAGTTCTCTCGGGCGTCATCGCGCAACACCACCGCACTTACCGGAGCTTGGGATCGGGCGAGGAATGCCCATCGGCCGTGGAGGACTCGCGGAGTTTCTTCGTACTCAGCCCCTACCTTTTCCCTGGTCGAGGACCCGCTCGATCTGAGCGATTGGCCCGTTTGGTTGAGCGGAAGCTCAAGCATAGCGCAGCGCGCGAGCACGAGAAGGCGCTGTTCGCATCGCACCACCGGAGGGTGCGGCCTTGTCATGGTGGGAGAACTTTCTCGCCATGCAGCCCGTGGATCACACCGTCTCTTGGGAGGAGTTCCGTCTTGCCTTCCGACGGGCTCACATCCTGCCGGCTTGATGGAGATCAAGAAGGGGAGTTTCTTCTTGCGCTCAAGCAAGGGCGTGGCTCGATCATGGAGTATGTCTCTGAGTTCAACCATCTAGCTCGTTATGCTCGAGGACGTGGCCACCGATATGGCTAAGCGAGCCAAGTTCAGCGTGGCTTGTCCGAGGAGTGAAGGACAAGCTATCCATTGTCGACTTTCCGATTTTCAGACCTTGGTCGACAAGGCCATCGTCGCCGAGCATGCGGCTCGAGAGCTTATGGACTCCATAGCGCAAGTGGGAGGCCCATAAGTCATCGAGGCGATTCCTCCGTCCCCGCCGGGCGGTCTCAAGGGTACCACTCTCACTCTTGGCGCCCCGAGGTCACCTCCGCCTCGTTCCTCGTCCTTCGCAGCCGTGTCTCATCACGCACTGCGAGTCGTGAGCGGCCCGCAACCCGGCGGTGGGATCACATGCTTCTCATGCAACGAAAGGGGCATTATGCGAACCAATGCCCTAAGAAGACGAGCGACCCTCGTCCTAATGGAGGACGCGGGCGAGAGGTGGTGCGGCTCGGGACGGAAGATCGTCCGGCTACCCAAGGCGTGGGTAGTGGTCGCGTCAACGCCACACTGCGAGAGGAGGCTCAGAGGCACCCGGCGTCGTGCTAGGTACACTTTCGTTAACTCTCATCCCGCTCGCTTTTGTTTGATTCAGAGCATCCCATTCATTTGTTTACGAGTCTTTTCTCGCTGTTGGAGAGCTTCTTTTCTCTCCATTGTCGGTCCCGCTTACTCATTCGCTCTCCGGTTCGGAGTTGAGGGCCGAGGTTGAGTGTAGGGATGTCCTATCAAGATCGGCGTGGGTTCTTAGCAAACCTTATCCTTCTCCATTCAAATGAGTTTTGACGTGATTCTTGGCATGGATTGGTTGTCGGCACATGGGGCAAATCGATTGCGCCAGAAGCTCATCTCTATCTAGTCCTCCGTGAAAGGGTTAAGCTTTTCGCGGTTGCTAGATCCGCATCTCTTCGGCGCTTGAAGCGAAGCCCGCTCTAGATATTAGCGAAGTCCCAACAGTTTGTGACTTTGTTGATGTCTTTCCGCTGATCTTCGAGGATGCCACCCGTTCGAGACCTCGAGTTTGTCATTGAGTTGGCTCTGGTACGCCCTATCTCAAAGAGGCCTTATCGGATGCCACCGAGCGAGTTGGTGGAATTGAAGAAGCGATTAAGTGAGCTGCAAGAGAAGGGTTTCATTCGCCTAGCTCATCTCCTTGGGGTTGTCCAGCAATCTTCGTGAAAGAAGAAGGATGGTACTTTATGATGTCGTCGATTACGCCCACTTAATGAAGTGACGATGAAGAACAAGTATCCATTGCCCGCATTGACGATCTCTTCGATCAATTGATTGGAGCTCGAGTTTTCTCAAGATTGATTTGAGAGTGGGATATCATCGAGTTCAGATTCGACCGAGGATATTCCAAAACGGCGTTCTCTACTCGCTTCGGCTTGTACGAGTACACCGTCATGTCATTCGCTTAACCAATGCTCTGCCTTGTTCATGAATCTCATGAATTCGGTATTCATGGAGTATTTGGATAAGTTTGTCGTGGTCTTCATCGATGATATCCTTATCTACTCCAAAAGCGATGAGGAACATGCCGAGCATCTGAAGCTTGTGTTAGGCAAGCTACGTGAGCACCAACAGACGCCAAGTTCAACAAGTCGCGATTCGGTTGAAGGAAGTGGCTTTCTTAGGCCATATTCTTTCAGCGGAGGCGTGGTATTGATCCTAGCAAGGTCACCGATGTTCTTTCATGGAGTCCGCCCACTTGACCACCGGTCGCGGAGTTTTCTTGGTTTAGCGGGATATTATCGCCGCTTTATCGAGAACTTCTCCAAGATCGCGAAGCCAATGACGGAGTTGCTCAAGAAGGACAAGAAGTTCTTGTGGTCTGATGCTTGCATGGCAAGTTTCCATATACTCAAGAAGCGTTTGACCACCGCTCCCGTTCTTGTTCTTCCTGATATCCATCGCAGCTTCGATATCTTTTGCGATGCTTCTCGTCGAGGCCTCGGTTGCGTCCTTATGCAAGAAGGCAAGGTAGTGGCCTATGCATCAAGGCAATTGAGACCTCATCAACTCAACTACCCTACTCGTGATTTGGAGTTGGTTGCTGTGATTCATGCACTTAAGATTTGGCGACATTACCTAATCGGTAATCGTTGTGAAGTGTATTCGGATCACAAAAGCCTCAAGTACTTGTTCACCCAACCTGACTGAACCTCGGGCAAAGGAGATGGTTAGAGTTGATCAAGGATTATGATATGGGTATTCACTACCATCCGGGCAAGGCTAATGTCGCTTCGATGCGCTTAATCGCAAAGCGCATTGTAATGCCTTAGTGCTTAAGGAGCATTCGCCCTCTCTTCTCGAGGCATTCCAAATGTCTCAACTTGGAGATAGTTGAGCATGGATCTCTCGCTGCCATGGTTGTGCAACCAACCTTGGTGGATCGGATCAAGTCCGCTCGGCGATCGGTTGGGGAGTGAGCCACATTAAGGCAAATGTCAAGGCGGAACGACCAAGTGCTTCTCGAGGATGAGCATGGCGTCGTGAGGTTGAACAACGCCTTGTGGTTCCAAAGGACATGGAGTTGCGAATTTGATCCTCCATGAAGCCCATGATTCGCCTTTATCCATTCATCCGGGGCCACAAAGATGTATCAAGATCTCCGCCAGAGATTTTGGTGGACCCGAATGAAGAGGAGATCGCGGTTCGTTCTCGAGTGCGCGACGTGTGTCGTCGTGTCAAGGCCGAGCATCGGCGTCTGCTGGATCGCTTGACCTTTACCAATTCTGAGTGGAAGTGGGATTCGATCGGAATGGACTTCATCACGGTCTACCCGTCCCGAAGAAGAATGATGCCATTTGGGTCGTCATCGATCGATTGACTAAGGTGGCACATTTCCTTCCGTCAAGACCGAACTTCGTAGGTCTTTTGGCGAGCTCTACATCGCCCGCATCGTGAGTTTGCACGGTGTGCGAGACGATCGTGTCGGATCGTGGATCCTTTTCACGTCTCGTTTTGGCATAGCTTGCAAGAGGCTATGGGAACTTCGTCTTGCTTTCAAAGACGGCATTTCACCCCAAACCGATGGTCGGGCGAGAGGTCAACCAAGTTTTGGAAGACATGCTTCGTGCTTGTGTCCTTTCGTATGGGAAGCATTGGGAGAAATGCTTGCCATTCGCCGAGTTTTCTTATAACAACGACTTCGAGGCCGGTCTCGGCATGGCACCATTTGAGGCCTTATGCGGAGAAAGTGTAGAACCCGTTGAACTGGTCGAGACCGGTGAGACCTCTCTTTGGCGGACTCAATCAATGAGGCGGCGCCAAGTCCAAATTATTCGTGGCGTTTGCGCCTGCTCAATCGAGCAAAAGAGCTATGCGGATCGCCGTCGGCGTGAGTTGCGTTTTGAGCCTAATGACTTTGTTTATCTCAAAGTCTCTCCTTTGAAGGGCCATCAACGTTTAGGCGTCAAGGGCAAGTTAGCTCCTCGATATGTCGGTCCCTACCGCGTTATCGAGAAGAAGGAGCTGTTGCCTATAAGTTGGAGTTGCCGGCTGCACTTGAGGGGTACATGATGTTTTCCATGTGTCCCAGCTTAAGAAGTGCCTCCGTGTTCCAACCGAGGAAGCTCCGTTGGAAACTCTCGATGTCAACCCGATTTGACCTATCGCGAGCACCTGCTTGCGTGCTCGATGAGTCCGAGCGAAGGACAAGGAATAAGACCATCAAGTTCCTTAAAGTTCAGTGGTCAAACCATTACGAGGATGAGGCTACTTGGGAAAGAGAAGATGCGTCTGCGTGCGGACTATCCATCTTTCTTTATCGAGTGAGCCAAATCTCGGGGCGAGATTTACTGTAAGGGGAGAGATTTTGTAACATCCCAAATGTGTAATTAGGGTTATTCAAGTATAATTATATGTGTAGAAATTAAAACTTTTTCTCACAACTTGAAAACCCTAAAATCTCATGTAATTCTTGTCCAAGAGTTGTGTAATCCAAAACACAAAGCTCTTGTTGACCAAAAGTCAAATTCCTTTTCCAATTATCTTAAATCTTGTGCCCAACAATTGGAAAGTATTTTCTTTGGTCCTAAAACTGAGGTGGGACCCCTCTGAAAAATATCACGAGTTGTAAAACTTGTTGATAATTTTTGGAGGCAAAATGAATCATTGAACAACCTTAATGAATTTCCTGAGAAAAATGCATTGCATAATAACCTCTGGAAATTTTATGTAAGGTTAATCTTCTTGTCAACAAGCTCCTGTAAAAATTTCATGAATTTTGGAGTTGAAATGCTATCCCAAATAATTCTGCTAAGTCCCAGCTGTTGAAAACTAAATTCAAAAGCCTACACTGTTCCTTGGGCTAGCCATGTTCAAAGCTGGTCCAGCCCGACCATGTCTGCACCCCAGAGACCTCCTCTCCACTTTGATCAGTCGCGTGTTGGATTTACATCCAACACCACGACCTCCTCATGATCAACACCGAAGACCTCCCACCTTGTTGAGGTCTTGGCCCTTGAATTAAGATCCAACCGCCTGACCTCCCTTGTTATCAAACCTCAAAACCACCTTCCACCTTGTTGAGGTCTTGGCCCTTGGATTCAAGATCCACGCCCGACCTCCCCTCCTCACCGTTAAGCTAAGCAAACATCCCACCTACATGAGGTCCGGCCCGTTGGATCAAAGATCACGGTCATGACCTCCACTGTGTCAAACCTCAAAGTCTACATCCCACCTTGGTGAGGTCACAGACCATTGGATCAAAACCCATGGTCACGACCTCCTCCTCTCAATCTAACTAACAGACCTCCCTTTTAGCTGTTGTTGAGGTCGTGGCCGTTGGATTCAGATCCAAAGGCCACGACCTCCTCTGAAAAACATCACGGCATGGTCCTCCCGCCTTGGTGAGATCGTAGCCCTTAGATCTAAATCTAAAGGCCATGACCTCCCTTGTGCGTTAGCAAGCTCGGGACCTCCACCTCTTGATCGTAGCCCTTAGATCTAAATCTAAAGGTCTGACCTCCCTTGCTGCTTGCGCATCATATCGAGACCTCCCGGTCATTGTGTGCCCTTGGATTTAAATCCAAAGGCCATGACCTCCCCTCATGTCTTTTTGATCGCGTGCGTTAAGTCCTCACCGGAGGTCCTTGCTGTTGGATGGAGATCAACGCTTTGGACCTCTGTCCCCTTTCCTCACGTGCGTTTTCGCGATTAAGAAATCGGAGGGCCACGACCTCCCATCCTTGATCGTGTGGTGGGACTGCTCGATCCTTTGGCGTAACGGTTCAAAAATGACATCGGAGGGCAGGGACCTCTCCTGGTCTTATCCAGCGGTCATAAGGACCTCCTGTTCTTCTCCTACCTTGGTCACGCATGCGTGCTCGAGCGTGGAGTTAATGCGCGCCAGAGCCATCTGTACCTTTAATTGACTCTCTGTGACCGCATTTAATGCAGGTCGACTTTCATCTTCAGTCGGCCACAGGCTGCCCCTTGTCAACCTCATGTCCTTGCCACCCCATGGACCAACCCATGGGCTAGGCTCACCATGGAGCTTAGCCCCAGCTCATAACCATCACCTCAGGCTATAAATTATCCCTTGGAAGCCTCCCTTGGCTTCCTTTGCACCTAACCGATCTCGGCCTTGCATTCTTGTGCGTGGTGAGCTCCTCCTCACTCACCTCCTCCTTTGGTGGCTGCCATTGTTGAAGTCCTTGGAGCTCCTCAGTGAGACAAGAGTTCCAGTGGCTCCCTTTTCAAACCCTCGCTCACTTTTGCTCCCAAAACCTCTTGGAAGTTAACCCTAACTTGAATTGTTTGGGCATTTTTCAGAGGTGGACAAAGTCGAGCTTGGAGCTGGTGCCTTGGGGCGTGAAGCTTCACTGCCTTCCCCAACTCCGGTCATCGCCTCCACGACCTCCCGGCACCTTAGGACCTCCGGTACACCTCCTGTTAGTCCTTTAGATCTTGGCACCCGCTGAATGCATGTTGCGGAGCTTAAGTTTGGCACACGCTTGAATGTCGCATGAGCTTCCTTTTTGCATTTTGTCTTTTGGCCGTCTGGGTCATCTCTCCTCTCGGCTCGGCGATTAAAATCGTCGTCGTGCGTCGAGTGAGCTCATGGTGTGCGCAACACTATTGCGCTGCAGGGATATCTTTGGTTGTCGCCGGCGAGGTCCGCATTGCCGGCAATAACCACTTCTTTGAGCTCGAGATCTTGTCGGACAAGAATGCGGCGCTATTGCCGTTTTCGGACAAAGATCCGCCGAGTTAATGCACTAATCATGTGCTCAAATCATTGAAATCATGGGCATGTCTTAGCTGCATTTAATCCTCCGTGTTGCGCATTTAAGACCTCCGCACGCGGACCTCCTTGTTGTCCACCGCATTTAACCTCTTGTCGAGCAACGCGTGCGTGCGCAAGCACGTGGTTGTGAGCTCGGGGCGTCGGACCTCCTCCAAGGAAATCTGGGCGTCCAAGACCTCCCTTCTTGAAATCGTGGCCGTCCAGACCTCCACGGAGGTGCAGTGATGTTAGATCTATCGCTTAGGACCTCCTCGAGGTCATCTCACCGTTGAGGACCTCCCTTTAGATCTGGTCCGTTCGGACCTCCTTTACGTGTTGTGGTCCGTTGGATCTCCCATCTACGGCCACGACCTCCCCTCACCTCGCGCATGTGAGTTGCTAAGAGGTCCAGACCTCTGGACTTCACGTCTTGGCGTGTGTGATGTTCTCTGGGAGGTCTTGAGCCGTTGGATCTGAGATCTGTGGCTCACGTCCTCCCATACCCTTGTGAGTTTTAGAAATTCGGTGAAGTCTTAGTTATAGACTGAAATAAGGTATAGACTTTACAATTTCATATCTTTCTCATTTTAAATCCATTTGAGGTCATTCAAATCGTGTTGGCTCTGTCTTGAACTTAACTTTAATCTAAAAATGATTGTAAGTTGAGTTCAGCTCCAGAGCACTGATTTGCCATTAGATTTTAAAACCAACTTTAAAATATACACTTAAATCAATGCTTAACTTGTAAAATACAAAACTAATGCTCTGTAGGTTATTTGTGAGTAAACCCAATTTTGTTAGCTTCCTCTAATAATGAACTCACTGTGAGAATTAGTTCTGAGCATGTTGCTGTTATAGAAATGAGGACTTGTGCATTATAATTTTGTTCAAGTTCTTATTTTTGAAAAATTATATAAAGTGCATAATAGCTCCAAATGAGATGAACTCAATTGTGTTATTCATCTCATGAGGTGCTGGTTTTACAATAAAAATCTCAGCCTCACCACTTTTCTAGAAAATGTTGCCTCATAATTAAATTAGTGAATAGTGCAGTTTGGTAATTTTTAGGGCTGAGCAGAATTGTTTTGCTCATATCTTTTGCATTGAGAATCCAAATCCATTGGTTCTTGTTGCAAAATTTCCTAAAATCATCCTTGCTGCTGTAGAAAATTCAGGGTATTTGGAGTTCGTTTGCTGTGCTGTCTTTGTTGCCTTTAAATCGTTCTTATCGGTTCTTTATCGCTTTTCCGTTAGGTTTCGACATTTGTGGTGATCCCGAGGCGACCCTCTGCCACAATTTGAGCAACAGCAACAAGGCAAGCAGTTTGACCATTTCCCATCATGTCCCATTACTTTAAAGCTTAATACTTTGTTTTACTTCTATGTATGCATGCTACTTTGTGTTAAATGTCGTTAGTAATCCTATAGTCGCATAATCTGTAGGAATTCCTTATCCTCTACTACCAATGAGCCTAGGTTATTCGCTGTGGTTTGAGCTCGTTGGATGAGCTCTTATCACTTAGTAGTTGCGTTTCCTCTTGCTTAGACATGCTTAGCTATCGGTAGTATTGGGCGATCATCGACTTAGTCGATGATCTTGATAACTCAAAATGATTATTACTCCTATATGTCCAGCACTTGTGCTTTGATTAATTGTAAAATCAAAAGCTGAAAATAAAATATTGATTTAGACTTGGGCATATTGGATGGATGGTGCGGTTTTGGAATGTGGTGGTATGCTGGGTCCCTAAGGACCGAGTACTTGGGTCACTAAGCCAAGCGCTTTTGCGTACTAACCACGCGAGGGCATATGGAACCCCTCTTGACCAAGTACTCTAGGAGGTGTTAATTATGAGCGAGCTCGGTTGGTGTGTTTTCAAAAACAAATGTATATGTATAGTGTGGGAGGGAGCATTGGCTTAGGGTAGGTCGCCTAATGTCTCCTTCTCCCGTGGGTTGTGCAGCTCGTAATTAGCATTCATCCTTTGGAAAGGTCTCGTAGGACATAGCCGTGCAAAGACACCTTGGAAGTGTGCGTAAAGGAAAGGCGATCGGCGTGTGGAGTGCAGTGGTACACCTGCAGGATAAAACTATTGAATAGCCTCGTCCTAGGTTATGGACATGCTTGGTAAGGTCGTTCAAGACTAGACTACAACCTTTAATTAAAAACTTGACTGGTTGGTATGAGCAGGAGTTCATGCTATTGTTGTGGTGACTTGGGTTAGTCACTTCGAGATTGTTCTTGTTGTTGTTATTATGTTATTTATCTCGTTGTTATTTCAACAATTAAAAATGCTTTGTCAAATTGCTTTCAATCTACTATATTATTGCAAATGAAACTTGCTTTATGCTAAAATGAGTCCAAAGCCTCCTCCACTTAAATCAAGCTTGCATGTAGCTAAATTATAGTTCTGTTATCTTACGTCGGTCTTGCGAGTACAATAAACATGTTATTGTACTCATTTGCTTTGCTTAACAACTTTGTTGCATAGGAGGTAGAGCCCAAAGGGCTTTACTTTTCTTGTTGTCTTGATGGTTGGGAGAGCGACTAGCTTGGCGGTCCTGGTCGATTGCCTTGTGGGCTAAAGGCACCTTGGTTGGCTCTTATTTTGGCCATCTTTATGGCACTTTTGCTTCATTGTTATCTTTTGTAATTATTGTTATTGGGCCTAAGGGCCTCTCTTTTGTAATATCTATTCCATATTAATGTTAACTTCGGTTTGTTGCTTATGTACTATGTGTTGTATGGAATTGATGCATTCTTTTGTTGTGAGGTATGTGTACTGTATTCTGGGAAGTATACATCTCTCGAGACCGAGTTTATTTGGTTGATAATACTAGGGTCAATTGGATGACTAAGTATTATGAGCCTAATAAATCCGGGTGCTCACAGACTCCATCGACGTCAATGACATCGATGAGGTACCTCCATCCTATGAAGTTTTCTCTGCTAGATGCGATACCATCTATGAGCAACTGCTTAGCCAGGATAAGACGTTATAGTTCACTATGGCTAGGAATAAGGACTTAGAATCACAAGTTGATAATCTGACGCTAGAACTTGTGAACGCTAAGAACCTTGATGTTGATGAATGTTCATCCTGCCGTGCTTTACACTCTGAACTTGCTAAATTGCAAAATGCTCATGATGTTGCCTTGCACAACTAGAAAATGTTAGGACTGAGTTAATTGAGGTTAAAACTACTTCATGTGAAAAATACTTAGAATCAAGCAAGTTGGTAGCTTCTAATAAGGCCGAGTCTAGCACTTGCTCTTTCTGCTCAAAACGTGAACGTGAAGTAAATGACATGTTAGAGGCAGTTAGAGCTAAGTATGCTAAGCTTGAGGATAAAATTAATTCTGCTCCTTGTGCTTCATGTGAAGCCTTTAAGCTTGAAGTTTCTATTCATAAGGAGAAGCATGCTAGAGCCATTAAGGCTAAAACTTGTGAATAATGTCTTAACCTTGAAAAAAAAATGTTTACCTCAAGGACACATTAGAAAAATTCTCTAAATGTAAGAAACAGTTAAACATGATTCTTGACAAGTCCAAAACTCCTTATAAGAAGCAAGGGTTAGTATGCAACTTTGCCCAAGACAAATCCAAACCAAATGTCATTCAAGTCTTGGAAAATAGCTTAGTTGAATTCAAAACCCAATATGCAAATACTCTTTTCAAATCTGCAGGTTTTGCCCAACCACCTTCTGAGTCAAAAGATGCATCTCCCAGTGGTACCAACTACTATTGCACCTATTGCAAGAAGGATGGATATTTGCTTGAGTTCTGTTGGTGTAGGTTGAAAAATGCTAAGAAAAACCTTGCTAGAGTTTCATCTCATCAACCTAGAGCCTTCATGAGACATGGTCATTTAGAAAAGAAGAAACCTAGTCTAGGATTTGTTTCACATGCTCATCATCATCATGTTCCTAGACATGATGCATCTCATGTTTGTGTAACTGTTGCTTATGATAGAACTTCAAGTAGGATCAAAGCTAGCAATTCTGCTTTACATACTTCTCATAGATGTGTGTCTTAGTACTAGGTTTCCAAGTCATATTTAACTAACCTCAGTATCGAGACACATCGATCTTCTATGCTTTGATTTCCAGGGTTGCCGTAGAAGGGGGAAGAACATGTGGTTCGTCGACTCTGAGTGTTCACACCACATGACCAGAGACTCAAGATGATTCACCTCCTTCACACGGTCGACGGGTGATGATTTCATCACCTTTGGAGATGATACACAAGGGCGGATTGAAGGAACCAGATCAATAAGGGTGAACGACAAGTTCATCCTGAAGGACATCGCCCTTGTGGACAAGTTCAGGTACAACTTGCTTTCTGTCTTGTAGATTCTTGATGATGGCTATGAGACTTGGTTTAAGAAAAATGCTTGTCGTGTGCTTGATTCAGTTGGTGAGCTTGTCTTTGGAATTTCTAGAGTTGGTAGGATTTTTAAAGCTGACTTTTTTGAATCACTTGCTAGGTCTCTCAAGTGTTTGATTACATCTTCTTCTGAGTTCTAATTTTGGCACCGTTGTTTGGGGCACATTGGTTTTGATCATCTGATGCGAGTTAGTAACCTTGATCTCATGAGAGGTTTGCCCAAACTCAAAGCCGTCAAGGATGCTGTATGTGCGCCCTTCAGACATGGCAAGCAAGTTGCCGCCTCACACCCTTCACTGACTATGGTCATGACTGACGGATCAGGACAGTTGCTTTACCTGGATATTGTTGGTCCTACTAGGGTTTGGTAAGCCGATGGCAAATGGTACATTCTTGTCATAGTCGATGATTTCTCGAGATATTCTTGGGTGTTCTTTCTTGCTTCGAAGGATGCAGCTTTTGATCATTTTCATGATCTTGTTCTTCGCTTGGCTTCTGAACTCCCCGGTGCCTTGAAAGTGATTCGCAGTGATAATGACATGGAGTTCAAGAATACCTCATTTGACTCTTTCTGTGCTGAGCGTGGTATTGAACATCAGTTCTCTTTTCCACACATCCCTCAACAAAATAGCGTGGTGAAAAGAAAGAACAGAACCTTAGTCGAGATGGCTAGGACGATACTAGATGAGTATAGCACTCCGAGGAGGTTCTGGGCTGAAGCTATTGCTACAGCTTGCCATATTGCCAATCGTGCCTTCTTGAGATCGTCTTTGGGCAAGACATCATATGAGCTTCGGTTTGGTAGAAAACTCCCTGCTTCTCATTTTCGAGTTTTTGGAGTCAAGTGTTTCATTCTCAAGACAGAAAACCTAGATAAATTTGAGTCAAGAATTTCTGATGGTTTATTTCTGGGTTATCTTGCACATTCGAGGGGTTTTCGGGTTCTTAATGTTGAGACTATGTTATTCAGGAGACATGCAATGTCACTTTTGAGAGTTTTAGGTGACACATAGGTGACAGAGAGCATCTTTGTGGAGGAAGATGAGGATGGAGCTGATGTTTGTCTCCCGCCTGCTGCTGCTACACCTCCTGATCCAATTGCTGCTGCTACACCTCCTACTTCCACTACTTTACCTTCAGTTGAGGCTCCTGCTGCATCTTCATCATCAGCAGTACCTGCGGAGGTCGAAGAGGAGTTATCTCTCCTAGGCACTCCACTTCACATTCAGAGGCGTCACCCACCGGATCAGATGATTGGTCATTTTTATGAGCGAGTCACTCGTTCCAGGTATCATGATCCGAGTCTCTACTCCCATTCTACATTTGTTGTTTCTTTCAAACCCCACGATATATCGCATGCTTTATCTGATTCGAGCCGGGTCAATGCCATGCATGAGGAGTTAGAGAACTTTGAGAGGAACAAGGTCTGGAACCTAGTAGAGCCTCCTAGTGGTCATACTGTGATAGGAACCCATTGGGTGTTCAAAAACAAACAAAGTGAGGATGGTTCTATGGTTAGAAACAAGGCTAGATTAGTAGCTCAGGGTTTTAGTCAAGTTGAGGGGTTAGACTTTGATGAGACCTTTGCTCCGGTTGCTATATTAGAAGCCATTCGCATTCTGCTTGTATTTGCTGCATCTAAGGGCTTTAGGCTATATCAGAGGAGGAAGTGTACGTTAGGCAACCCCCAGGCTTTGAGAATCCCAAGTATCCACATCATGTCTTCAATAGGGCTGGAAAAATAGCTCGAAGCTCGTGAGCCTGCTCGGGCTCGTCACAGCTCGGCTCAACTCGGCTCGAGCTCGTGAATTTTCGAGCCGAGCCAAGCCCAAATCCTGACTCGCGATTTTTTCGAGCCAAGCTCGAGCCGCTCGCAAGCGGCTCGGCCGACTTGTTTGGCTCGGTTGCCTTCCTCTGTCTCGAGTCCTCCTGCGAGTACTACTACTGAACTGAGTACTACTACTGACCCCCAAAATCCCGAATCCTCAATTCGGCCGGTCGCCCCGTCCTTTGTTCACCCACCTTCGGCTCCGCCGCTCTGGTCCCCTGCTGTCCCCCATCCTCCTCCCCCTGGTCGTCCGCGCTGACGCCGCATCCTCCCCCCGGTCCTTCGTGCCACTGCCATGTCTTCCCCCAGTCCGCCGCGTCGCCGCCATGTCTCCCCTCGGTCCTCCGCACCGCCGCCATGTCCTCCTTCGCCCCGGTCCTCCGCGCCACTACCCTAGTCCTCCATGCCGTTGCCTCGCCGCCAGATTCAAGGTTGCAGGGCAGGGAAGTCCTCCGCGCGGCCGCCATGTCTCCCCCTAGTCCTCCACGCCGTCCTCCCGAATCCCTCCTGATACCCTTCTATTCTGCTCCTCGACCTCGAGGTTGGGGCTGTTGGGCGCACACGCCTCGTCCAGCTCGGCCTCAACGACGCGGCGGCGGTCCTCCTCCAACTCGGCCTCGGCGATGCGGTGGCAGTACTCCTCCAGCTTCACACGGCGGCGGCCCTCCTCCAGCTCGGATCTTGGTGTCCCACTCGTCCTGGGCGGCGACGCGGCGCTGGAGAAGGCCACGGGCCTGACGAGGAGGAGCGACGTGCGGAGCGTGGAGCAGGAGGCCATGGGACCGAGGAGGAGCGGTCGGTGTGCCTTTGGCTCGAACGGGCTCGCGAGCGGGCTCGAGCTCGCGTTCGAGCCGAGCCAAGCCCATGTTTCAGCTGATGGACCAAACGAGCCGAGCCGAGCCACATGGCAGACCGAGCTCGGTCGAGCTTGGCTCGAGCCGGCTCGGCTCGGCTCGTTTTCAGCCCTGGTCTTCAAGCTATCCAAAGCCTTGTATGGTCTTAAGCAAGCCTCTAAAGCCTGGTATGATAGACTTAAGACCTTCTTGCTTAAGAATAACTTTGAGATGGTTAAGGTAGACAAGACCCTGTTCATTCTTAGGCACGACAATGACTTCCTGCTTGTTCAGATTTATGTAGATGATATTATCTTTTGTGGTTCTTCTTATGCTCTTGTTTCTAGTTTTTCTGAGACTATGTCTAGGGAATTTGAGATGAGTATGATGGGAGAGCTCAACTACTTTCTAGGGCTTCAAATCAAGCAATGCAAGAAATGGATCTTTATCCATCAAACGAAGTACACCAAGGATTTGTTCAAGCGCTTCGACGTGGGTGACTGCAAGCCAATCGCCACTCCCATGGCGACTTCGACTCCTTTGGATCCAGACGAGGAATTGAGAAGTCGTGGATCAACACGAGTACCACAGCATGATTGGCTCCCTCCTTTACCTGACGGCCTCAAGACTGGATATCCACTTTGCAGTCTGCCTCTATGCGAGGTTTCAGGTGTCTCCGAGGACTTCCCATCGCCAAGCCGTCAAGCGCATTTTCAGGTACCTTCACTCTACCCTCCAGTATGGTATTTGGTATTTCTACTCATCTTCCTTGTCCATTCGAGAGTTTTATGATTCTGATTTTGCGAGTTGTCCACCTCCTCCCCCTGATCCGGAGGCACCAGAATGAGTGGAGGTATTGCGCGCGACAACCTCCAGAATCCTTGTCCGATCCATTCGGTTTTGCTCGATCTGAGCAAGAACCGAGGCCATGGTCGGAGGAGGCGGGAGGTCCTCATCCAGACCAGCTGATTGACCTTGACTGCTTCGAGTCCTTCCAGCCATCCTGTTCCAAAGAGAAGGGTTAGCAACACAACTCAAAAACTAGAAGCTAAAGAAAGCGAAAGAAAAGTCAACGAATAGGGGAATGGGACATCACCCTAACCGAAAGCCACAAGACAGTAAAGAAACGAACTCTAAAAGCTTCCAAAAGGCGCAAGAAACAGCAAGAAGCCAAAAGACTTACGATCAACTTCCCGACACGATGAACCCGTATTGAATGAACGAGCAATCAGTTGGGAAGGCAAAATTTCAGAACACTACTCTAGATCTAACACACCTAAAGAACAAGGTAAAACCAGCAAGGAGGTGTTAGATACTTAGCCAACTAGTATCATATCTTACCCTTTTATTCCCAAAAGTTTTAGTTGAATTATTCTCTCATTATCTACCTTAATTACTAACTAGGAGCTTTCTGTCCAGAAACTGCTACTCGCTGTCCAGATTTGAATCCAGCTCCAAGCACTTCTATTCTTCACCAAAGGGCAGCCAACACTTCAATTTTAGAACTCTCATTGGTTCCCCAAAACCGAAATTAAACGATAACAACTATCTTCTGAAAGAAGGAGAGGAAAACAACTTTTCCAAACTCAATTTAGAGCAAGATGAGAGGAGCAATCTAAGATAGGTAAGGAGTAAAATATGAGAACTTGCTTAAGCTTTCATAAACCATTTGATACTTTGAAACTAAGTTTTTTAAAACATCCTAAAGACGGCCAAGCTAGGGTTACTACGGCCAACCTGGCTCTGATACCAAACTTTATGAGACCCCCGGGGTATTTAGCTAGTAATGCTTAGTCTTCCAATTGACACTAGCATCACAAACAAAATATCCCGTGCCTCGGGACAATGTGTACCTCCCAGAAGTGCGGTACACACACCCTTTTACAAAATCATGCATCAATTCCATACAAGCACAGAACCGAAGCAAGAACTTAACCAAATAAAAGACATACATAATAGAGTTCTTACAAAAGGGGCCGACCGACCAAATCACAAGCTAAAGAGCTAAATAAACAGCGGAAGCAAAAGCCATAAGATGGCGATAAACAAAAGCCATATGGTTTGCCTTTAAGCCCACAAGGCAACCGACCGGGCCGCCAGCTAGTCGTCAAAGTCGAAGTCCGTCTCACGATAGTCGATCCCTTGGGGATCAACCTCCTCTGCAACAATTAATTAAGCAAAGCAAATGAGTACAAAAATGTACTCGCAAGACTTACGTGTAGTGTAACAGCCTATACATAGCTACATGCAAGCTTAATCAATGGAGAAGGCTCTAGGTTCATTTTCAGTATAAAGCAAGTTTTCATTTGCAATAATGTAATACATTTAAGGCAATTTCGACAATCTATTTTTAATGTTCAAATAACAGCGAGATACAATAGATAAATGACAACAACAACCTGGAAGTCACTAACCCAATAGCCACCACAACCATAGCATGAATTACCCATTCATACCACCCACAACAAGTTTTAATTAAAAGGTTATAGTCTAGTTCTTGTACGACCTTACCAAGCATGTCCATAACCTAGGACGAGGCTATTCGAATAGTTTGAACCCTGCAGAGGTGTACCAATGTACCCACACGTCAGACTGCCTTTTTGCCAAGCTATTAAGCACACTTCCTTTGGTATGCCGGCATGGCTAAGTCCTATGAGATATTTCCAATGGATTGTGCTAATTAAGAGCCATGTGTATGGGGGTTAACCCTTAGTGAAATGCCTCCCCGGCTATCACCAAGGACCCATACGAAGAGTGGGATACACCAGCCAGCTCAAGCCTTTGCGGATGCTCCCCTCCTGTCCCATGTTGCATATAGTCAAATATACAACCCACCACGCGACTCATTAATTAACACCCCCCAAAGTACTTAGTCAAGAGAGGTCCCATATCCCCCTCGTGTGGGTAGCACACAATAATCGCTTGGCTTAGTGACACAAGTAACTCAGTCCTTGTGGACTTAGGCACCATTCCAATCACACCCAACAGATCACACCATCATCCATTGTGCCCAAGTCAATAACAATTTGTTTTCAGTTTTGACTTTACAAATTAACAAAGCACAAAGTGCTGAACATAATGGAATAATAATAAGATTTGTGTGATCAAGAACATCGACTAAGTCGATGACCGCCCAATTCTACCGGTAGCTAAGCATTTCTAAGCATGACACCGTAAAGACAATAAAAGAGCATAATTCAATCACCGGGCTCTAATTCACTGGCGAGATTAATAACTTATGGTTAGTGGTAGGGGATAACAATTTAAGGGCAACCATGCAATAGGAATAGCTACCTCTAATCGGGAAAATTAACTTTAACACAAAAGCATGCATACATACAATTTGTAAACAAAGTATTAGACTTTAAAAGTAATGGGATTGATATGATCAAACTGCTTGCCTTGCTGAAGGTGCTCAATATTCTGCAGAGGATCACTCTCGTAATCAACGAACTCGTCGGCACCTAACGAAAGAACGAAAAGAACCGATAAGACCGAAGAACACCAAAAAGGCTCAAAAACCAACTTCAGCGAAAAGCCACGAAATTCTTACAGCAGGTAGAGCATGATTTTTAAGGAATTTAGCAATAAGAACCAATCGATTTGGATACTCAATGCTAAAGTTATGACCAAAACAATTTCAGCCGGTTGGAAAATGCTGAAAAATTCATCTCGGGTACTATTCATCCGAAATTAATTTTTTGGCACAAATTTCCAGAGAGGTGTTGCACCTAAAATGTTTATGGTAAAAAGAGCACCACATGAGATGAACAACACAATTGGATTCACCTCATTTGGAGCTAGGATGCATTTTCTATGATTTTTCAAAGACATGAAAAAGAGAACAAGTTAAATGCAACCACAAAAATAGTAGCATGCCTAAAACCTATTCTACAATTAAGCACACTAACAGAGGAAACCAACAAACTTGGTTTCACTCAAAAAGGAGCTACAGAGAAATACTTATGCATTTTTCAAGTTAAAAGAATTTTTAATGCAACCAATAAAGCTAAACAGGAATTAAATCTACTAACAAATTTTTCTGGAGCGAAACTAAGCTTCCAACCATTTTTAGATTAAAGCTTAGTTAAAACCAGAACTAACAAAATTTGAATCAATTGAAAAGGAGCTAAAACGAATTAGTTAAGCAATTTTGAAGTTTAATACAATTTTTAGCTTACAAATAAAGCTTACCGTGTTTTTAAACAAACTTACTCAAAGCGGAAAACATGGGCCGTTGATTTGGAATCGCACGGCCCAAGCACATGGGAGCACAGCACACGCGACGCCCGCGCTCAACGACTGCCGTTTGATAGAAAACGAACGGCTCAGATTGAATGGGCGTTGGACGGTCGAGCAGCCCAATCAATCGAGGCGTTAAACTAGATCTGACGGTCCTAGCGAATGGGACGTTCGGACGGTCCGAACGGCCCAAACAATCCGGAGCGTTGATCTGAAAATGGACGGCCAACGCTACGGGGAGGTCCGGGGGGTCCGAAGGTCCCGCAGATCTCAACCGTAGATCTTAAAATGGACGTCTGAGGTTCGGTGGTCCGAACGTTCACAGCGATCTAGATCGGACGGTGAAGGTTCAATGGTCCGAACGTCCCACGCGATCTAAGCCGTAGATCAAGAATTGAACGGCTGAGGTTCGGTGGTCCGAACGTTCCAACGAATCCGGGCCGTTGATCTTGAAATCGACGGTCCAGGATCAACAAAGTGTTAGCGCCTGGCGCTACCGAGAGGGTTTAAGTGGTCTTTGGGCCCACATGTCGGTGGCACAGGAGCAAGACTTAGGACAACCATTTAATACTAATGTGACGACCCGGCCCAGGGCTAATCCGAGAGGACCTCCAAGACCTCCTGGGAAGTCCGTCAGGACCTCCTAGGACACCCCGTAGGGCCTCTCGGTAGGACCGCTCAGAGCTACCGTGCCCCAACTCGAGGCCACCCGTGAGGTCCTTCTGGATCTCCTAGAAGTCCATCAGGACCTCCCAGGAGTTCCGGTAGCACCGCCCGGGTGGCCTCAGGTTGGGGCACACAGTAGCTCGGCGGTCCTCCGAGAGGCCCTCTGAGGTGTCTGGGAGATCCTGACGGACTTCCCAGGAGGTCTTGGAGGTCCTCTCGGATTAGCCCTGGGCCGGGTCGTCACAAGTGGTATCAAAGCTTCTCGACTGCAGGTCGTGCCCTAGTAGAATGGTCGTTAGCAAAGATTTCAAAACTTATTTTACAACAAGAAAAAAAAACTTGTTCTTTCCTCATCTGAGTCATCTTTCTATTCTTATCCCCTTTTCTGTATCTCTCTCTACCTTATTTCCCCCCCCCTTATCTTTTTGCTTGCCTCAGTGTTTTATAAAGTTAAATGGATCCCCTTTCATCTGGAAGAGTTCTATAGGACCGAGCCCTTGAGTTCTAAGTCATGGACGCCTCAGGAAGACTGGTGCAAATGATTTAAGACCCCAGTATACCAGACTCTTAGGAGCTATGTTTGTTTAAATCACCAGTGCATTCAGAGGCACAACAAGGTAGCCTTAGAAAAGCCTTGGTGAATCTGAATTTGGTAAATCAAAGGTTTTAGAATTTGATCATTAGGGGTTTCATGGGATTTTGGGATTGGTGATAAATTGTATAGATTGGGCGGGCAGAAGTAATTTGTGAAGGAAAGTTTTTAGGAGATGTGAAGGAGATAGGATCTTGAAACATTGACTTGATTATTGGAGTAAGACTAAATGCTTCAGAATCTGGGACAGATTGCAATGTTAATTGGAAGCTTACAATAAGTAGATGGGTTGTGTTGAAGCCAATAGGGATTGATCGAAGGATATCTCATATGTGAAATCAGTATTGTTTCTAGTGTGCTGATCAATGGCTGGCTGGATTTGTTCACAGCTGTGCCTCTCTCTGTTGAAAGGAAAATCTTAGTCAGGTTTTGATAAATGTCTTGATTAGATCATGGATTTGTATGATCTAGGATATAGGATTATGAAGTACTGATTTGATCGTTTGGATGAATTGGATTACCCCCTAAATCTAGAGTAGATCATTTTGTTAATTGCAAGCTCGAATCGGGTATGTGGACTATATTGGAATTAATTAGATAGGATTGAATAAAGGATTTAGATTTGAAAGGAATCTAGATCGGATAATAGAGATAAGCCTTGAATCAGATTTTGAAATTTATATAATTGCTGGATATAGGAAGATATGTATGAAGGATACCTAGCTGGTTTTGGAATGGATCAAAACCTCTGCTGGATAGATGGTGATGAGAGGATTTGGTGAATCAAATTGGAACTGATGGGTTGCTATAAGTCTTTTGGGAGAATTCTATAATGAAGACTTGTGGATTTGAGGATTGTATCATCCTTCCAGTTAAATGGTGACCTTGATTGAATCATTAAAATCTTTTACTTGGGTAATCCTAAGGTATGTGGATTTGTGGGTCAAACCTGAACTTGTGTTTTCAGAAGAATCCTTTTGGGAGCACCTCTATTTCAAAAGTTGGATATAGTGATCTTGAAGTGATTTTTGGAGCTCCCAGACCAAGAGAGGTGAATTTGATTTTGAGACCCTTTAAATCGGAGTAAAAACAGATTGGTGGATTTTTTTCAATCATAAGTTTAGGATCTAGTAAGGATAGGAAGGAAGATTCTTGGCTTTTGGCTAGTACCCAGCCATTGGTTATAACAAATAGCTCTGGAAGACAAAGCGGGATGAGAGCAAAGAAGCAACACCGTCTGCCCCTCCAAGGAAAATGTGCAAGACCTTTTTGAAGACCGAGGATCGGAGATTGTTTCGTCAGCCCAACCCTGAAGTTCTAGCAGCTAGACTCCTTTTTGGGTAGTGAATCCTTTGCCAGTTTAGTGTACTGATCGTTAGAACGTTGATTTTAGTGGAGCTCTTTTTGAGCAAGCCTTTAATTGGTTCTTTATTGGGTTGTGAATCTGCTCTTTTCCCCTAGATCTTTTTGATCTATCCTTGGACTTCTTCCCTAACCTTCTAGAGCCCCGGCAGATGGTGAACTCCCGTCCCTCTAAAAATGGAAGCAAAGCCAGCTGCAAAGTTCCTGAGAGTGCCAGTTCCGAAGCAAGCCAAAGTCTGACCGAGGAAACACTCCATAACTTGAACCAGTTTCTTGTCACCCAAACTCAATGGATGCAGCAGTTAATACAACAATTGGATGGCAGCAGTGCTTCCTCGGCCTCTGTTCCTACAGCACCTGAAGAGCGCCTCTGTAGAGAATTAATCAAGGGCAAGCCACTAGAAGTCCCTCATAGTAACATTGTGAGTTGCCCTCCCCCCGAAGGCCACCACCCATGAAAGTTTGTGCACTGTTACAGATGTGGTGATCAAGGACATTTTGCTTATGAATGTTCCCAAAAAGGGAAGCCAGAGCAAGAAATTCTCTGTGCCAGCTGTAACCGCATTGGACACTATTTCATCAGGTGTTTAGGAGAAAAGAAACCCAGTACCAAGTCTGCTACGGTTGTGGCAAAGAAGGGCACTTTGCCAAGCAATGTCCATTGCAGGCAAATTGGGCACCTCAAGCCACCTCCGTGCCAGAAGACAAATCCGAAGAACTTGCGTCATCGCACCAAAAGGAAATCAATTACTCTAGTTGTGAAGGCAAGGTTGACATGAAGACAGTGTTGACCCCTGCAGCCCAGCCCCAGGGTGTAAGTGATCAAGCTACCTCCACTCAAACCCAGGAAGAAGGGACTATAGTCTTACCTGCCGGACTACCCCAAGAGTCAAAAGAATTGAAATCTAGTGGGATCTCCCAGCAAGACCGTGGTCACAAGAGGAAGAGGGTAGACCAAGTGCAAGCTATCGTGGGAAACTCCAAGACTAGTGTGGTTAATGGACAACCTCAGCAGGATAAGACATCAAAGGCCAGGGTACAATGTTTTAATTGTGGGGATATGGGACATTATGCCAATCGATGCCCAAACCGACACTTAACACTTACTCCGGACAACCTTCCAGAAGTCACTCTCATAGCAACAATAACACCGACAGCAGGAAGAAAGGCCAATGCAAAGATTATGTCGCAAGTACTAGAGCACAGAAGTTTGGGCCTACCAATGCCCCAAGAAGTGCTAGAAAATCACCTGATCAACCCTTGTGCCTCCAAATCACCTGTCCAAGGCTGGCCCCGGAAGAAGTCACCTTGTGCCTCCAAGGTCACATGCTTCTGCTGCAAAGAGTTGGGGCATTACACCAATAAATGTCCAAAGAGGCAGCAGGCAAGGAAGTTGGCAAGCAAGCAGTCGTTCCAGTCGAAGGCCCTTTGCTATCCACCCCTTTCCTCTAGCCTCTCCGATTCTCGGGGTCGAGATTCCCTTAAGGGGGGGGGTAGGTTTGTAACACCCTGATTTTCAGAGCCTTTTTAGAAAATTTTAAAACAAAAAGAACCATTTGGTTTTGATGAGAATTCAAAGCTTAACCTGAGAATTTCAGAATTTGAAGTGTTTAAAATGACTAAACTAAACTTCAACTAATCCAAAGCTTGGTTCTTTTGGTGTTGCTCTAGCTCTCTGGAGCTGTCTTTTCTTTTCATGATAGGATCTCCTTTCCTCTATCCTATTTGGACATTCTTTTATGTTCAAACCTTTCCTCTTGTTTGACCTCTGATGTTGCTTTCCCTTCCTTGTCTATTTGGGTCTCCCATTTTCTTTGGAGATCCCTCTTTGTATAAACCTCCCCTTTCATTAAGATCACCCTTACGGTCCAAATTTCATCCTTTGGGTGGGACCCTCCTTAATCTCAATTGCGGTTTAAACCTCCCCGAGGTTTAGACTTTCCTTAGCTAGACCTCCCGGAGGCCTAGTTTGTCCTTGCCACTAGACCTCCTCGAGGACTAGATTATCCTTGTGGTTTAATCCTTCCCTCTTATTTGGACACTCCTTAGGTCCAGACTTCCCTTGTGTTTAGATCCTTTGTGTGTCCAGACCTTCTCTTTAGTTTGGATCTCTTTGGGTCTCTTTGTTGGCTTGAATCTCTTTTTGGTTCAACCCTCTTTCCCTCTTTGCTCATTTGAACCTCTTCGAACTCCATTGAACCTTCCTCTAGTTCATCTGGACCTCCTTGTGTCCATTTGAGTTTCTCCTTGCTTTGATCTTTGAGAATGTTTTCCCTTTGGAAAATCCATACCGCACCAATTCGGTGTTACCGCCCTGCAGTACTACTGCCCTTCAACCCACGGCCATACCGCTCCACGGGAAGTCTAGCTCTCCTTTTTCATGTGTTCTGGAATTTTCATACTGCAGTGTTGCTTACGGTGCTACCGGATCGCTGTAGTACCGCTTCCAAGCCACGATATTACCGTTCCGTGGAGACCCTCAAAACCGTGGTTGAACCTCCTTGAACCCCTATCGAAATCTCAGCCGTCGGGATCTCCCCTTTGCAGATCCTGACCGTCAAGACCTCCCTTGTGAATCCCCTTCGTTGTATCTTTCTCTGGGCTTGGACCTCCTTTCCCCTTTGCGTGGTCCAATCCAGTGCTTTACACAGTATTACTTGTGGACCATTCGATCCATTTTGGATGGCCCGATCTAGGTGTAACGTTCACCCAGTCCGAACGTTCCCTAGAGTATGGATCGTCCGATCCATATCGGATGGCTTGGCCAAGTTAGCTTGTTCGCTTGGTCCGAACGGCCCAACCGTTCTAGGCCGTTCGATTGAAATCTAGCCGCTCCTGTTCCTCCTGCCTCTTAACTCGCTAACACTCACCTCCCTTGATTGGATCTTGACCGCTAAAGACCTCCCCTTGGAGATCCTAGCCGTCAAGACCTATCAGGTCTTGACTGTTAAGACCTCCTTTTGGGATCTTGGCCGTCAGGACCACCTCCGGTCGTACCGCTTCGAAAGCCCAGTACTACCGCTACCAGCAATTTCACTTCAATCCTTGAACCTCCTTAAAATGCAATCGGACCTCTCCGCGTCCTTCAGGACTTCCCTGTGTCCTCTAGGACCTCCCCTTTCCTTATTTGGATCTCCCTGTGTCCTCTAGGACCTCTACTTTCCTTATTTGGACCTTCTTGCATCCTTCAGGACCTCCCCATGTCCTTTAGAACCTCCCCTCTGGAGATCTTAGCCGTCAGGACCTCCTTTGTTTAGATCTTGACTGTTAGGACCTCCCCTTTGGAGATCTTAACCGTCCAGACCTCCCCTTTGTTAGATCTGACCGTTAGGATCTCCCCTTTGGAGATCTTAACCGTCTAGACCTCCCCTTTGTTATATCTGACCGTTAGGACCTCCCCTTTGGAGATCTTAACCGTCTAGACCTCCCCTTTGTTAGATTCGACCGTTAGGACCTCCCCTTTGGAGATCTTAACCGTCCAGACATCCCCTTTGTTAGATCTGACCGTTAGGACCTCCCCTTTGGAGATCTTAACCGTCTAGACCTCCTCTTTGTTAGATCTGACCGTTAGGACCTCCCATTTGGAGATCTTAACCATCCAGACCTCCCCTTTGTGGATCTGACTACCAGGACCTCCCCTATGTGGATCTGACCGTCAGGACCTTCCCCGTGGGTGAGGACCTCCCTTGATCTCTGCGGAACCTCCCCTTCGGGCTTTGACTGGCCCCATTTGCCAGTCACGCCCACTTTTCTTATCCTTTGACCATGTCCTTGGCACTTGGAAGTCTGCAAACATTTAATGCCTGTTGTGTCATATTAAATTCTACTACCTTTTTACAACACTGAGCCATTCTTTGTCTCATCTTTTACCTACTCCCATCTCTTCCCACACCTGCTCTTGACCTCATGTGCCCTTGGACCTCCTAGCAGCTCTGGCAATATAAGCTTGGGCAGCCTTTCCTCCTTACCTTTTCTCATTTCCACTCTCTGGCTCACCCGACCAGCTACCTCCTTCCCAGTTCTCTGGACCTCCTCCCTTAAGCTGTGGATCCCCCTCCCTCTAAGCAGCTCTTTGGATCTCCTCCCGACCATCAAACCTCTCTGTTGGCTCTAGTTTTATGTTTCTCTGAAGTTCTTTTGGTTTTGCTTGGCTTTGGTTTAATTTGCATTGTTTTAACGTGTAGACCTCGACGTCGGTAGTGGGCCTGAGCTTTGTGAGGGAGGAGACCTGTAAAGCCTTCAAGTAGGAGGCAAGTTGCATCCTTGACCATATTGCACCCATTATTTCAACATATTATGTTTCATTTCAAATGCTTAGGCATTCTTACTTTACTAAGTATTTCAATACCTGTCTTTAAGCTTGTAGTTATACCGAAATCCTTTGTATGGCCACTGTTACCTTTGAACCAGACATGTTGTCACTTTAGGTAAAACCTGGTTGATGCAATAGTATGGACCGGGACCATTTGAAAAATAGATGCTTAATCATGCTTAGATAAAAAAGATTTGATTTTGGGAAGTTTTATCCTCAAAGACCAACTTCTGTTTTAAAAATGTTTTGGCCATGGCATTGGGTTGTCATGGAGTTTCGAAAATATGCTGGGGAAGCAAAGAAAATGGAAAATGATTTGGACTTGGGCGAATCTGGTTGTTTGGTGGGTGCAGGTCTATGCACGGGGGTCGTGTGATCCGATGCCCCAGGGTTGAGGTTGTCACCCAAGTCAGTTAAGGACCGGTCTTTAAGCCACCTCTTGCTATACCTATAATGGGCTATGCCTTACCGTGCAACCACATGTCCTGTGTGGGCGGGACCTGGCCAACTAACTAGCAAAGTTCCATCGCGGTTGATCCTGTTTGTATGTGGGCGATCTTTCATGGCCATTTCTTTTGACAAAGTCTTTCATGACTATTGTTCCCACCTGGCAAAAGAGGGGGCACCCATTAACCCGGCGGGTTTCTATCCAAAGGGGGGATTTGCGAAACCTTAATGAAGGTAGATTGCGGTAGAACGATGCATTGTAAAGGCCTTGTCACGTGCTCTAGGCCAGTTACCTTCGGTAGTGAGTGGAGGCACCCTAGATGCCAAACAAACTAGAGAACTTGTGTCATGTGGGTAAAGTGTACAACCTCTGCAGAGTGTAAAGCTATTCGAATAGCCATGTCTGCGGTTATGGACCTGCTGGCAACGTCACTCAAAGTTAGATCTTGGTTTTGGTTTTCTAAAGATTTGTGAAATTGGTTTTGGATTTCTATCCAAATGGTTTGTGGGCGGGTAGCCTTGTGACAGGAGGGTATCCTTCACCACTTGTTGATGAATGATATCCAATTGAAAACTGTGATTTAGAAAAACGAATTTTAACTATTGTAATCTGCCTTGGAACTTAGTACTTGTATTTGAAATAAACTTGGTTTTATGCAAATCAACCATATTATGCCTTCCTTTGATATATCCATTATGCATGTCATTCTGTTATTTGACGGGTGTAACTTGCGAGCACGGTTGTTGTGCTCACTCTTGCTTGAAATTATCTTTTGAGCAGGGTAAGATATCTTGAGGAGAGCTTGCTGTGGACCAGGTGGTCCAGGACCGACTAGGATTGCGCCCTCCAGCCGATTGCCTGTGGTGTATCGGGTGGCCTGTGTTTATCTTCCGCTGTGTTTTGGTTTGTGGCTTGTATGCCTCCCCTTTGTAAACAACCTTTTTTTGTTATTAATAAAGATCTCGTTGAAGTATATGTTATCACTTGTCTTGTTGTGTGAACTAGCCATGGATCCTTGGGACTGGTTCAGATCACAGTGGACTGAAGGTCTCTACAAACCCCACAACCCCCTGGAATTGGTCCTGCAAAGGCCCCATTCAGGAGGTGCCAGGCGGTACTACCGGGCCTTCGTGCAGTAGTACCGGATGAGAGGGTGGTGTTTGAGGAGGACTTCAGCCCCAGATCCCCTCGGGTCAGGACCCTAGATCCCCTCGAGTGGTCCTACCGGACCCTCGAGCGGTACTACCGGACCCCAGTCCAACCGGGCACGCGGGCGGTACTACCGGAACTCCTGGGAGGTCCTGATGGACTTCCAGAAGATCCGGAAGGACCTCACGGGTGGCCTCGGGTTGGGGCACGGTAGCTCTGAGCGGTCCTACCGAAAGGCCCTACAGGGTGTCCTAGGAGGTCCTGACGGACTTCCTAGGAGGTATTGGAGGTCCTCTCGAGTTAGCCCTGGCCCGGGTCGTCACAACTATGCATTGATTAACACTGATTAAACCGATGATTAGCATTAAAGATGTCCTAAACGACAACACATAGTGCGTTTTCATCCGACAAAAGACCCGACGCAGAGAGAGGCTCACCGCCGGCGACTCCAGTCACTGCGGCACGAGCTAAGGGCATGAATGGGTCCGCAATAACGTTGCGCACCCACTGGGCCCACTCTCGACGGTGGCGGCGGCCTAGAACGCCGGCGAGCCGGAGAAAACGGCGGTGACAAGGCACGGCCAACACGACAACAGCAAAATGCTTCGCAGCAGTTCAGAGAAGCGGGTGCCTAAGCCACTAGGGACTACTAGGGAGCTACCTTAGCGCTGGAGAGGCAAGGAGATGGCCGAAGCTGTTCTGGCGACGAAGCACAGCACCGGAGCTGAGGAAGATAACGAGGAGATGATGGCCTGAGCAAAAATAACAAGACCGGGTTATGAAGAAAGCTTCAATAGGGCTCAAGGATGGTCCATGAGCAAGTAATTGAAGAGAGGAGGTCCTTACCGGAGTTGAGGAAGAAAGGCGTTAACTTCGGCCGAATTTGAACAAACCCCAAATTTGACAATCTCTGTGAATGTCAAACAAAATTAAGTTAGGGGAAATGCTCAAGATGGCAAAGGGCGCAAAGTGACACAAAAGGATTTGCAAAAGAACCCTTGGAGCACTGGCGGCGAAGAGAGCTTGCTCTAGCCGTTAATGGCGAAAGGGGGTTTTCTGGTGGTTTGAGCACAAGCAACATGAGAGGAAGCAAGGCAAAGCAAGGTGGGTGTTGAAAGAGAGCTGAGGAGGAGCTCGGGGGCTACTTATAGCCGGAGAGCAAAGAAGGGAGCAAAGGCAAGCTCCACGGTGAACTTGGTCCAAGCACTGCCATGGGCGAGCTTGAGAAGATGGGAGCAGGTGAAACCAAGACTTTGGGGGCGAGGCTCTGACCTGCATTTAATGATCAGAGCAAAGAGCCATTGACGAGGATGCCAAGGAGGTGACCAGGCACGGCTGCCCACTCCATGGCGCGCTGGCGCTCTGGCACAGGCACGGACATGACGAAGAAGATGACTAGGAGGCGAGGGCCCCACAAGTCAGAGAGAGGAAGCCAAGCGGCTCGAGCCCAAGTGAGTTAGAGGGTTGAGTCAAACCACATGACTCGGGTCAAAGAGCTTGACCGCTAGATCACAAGGGGACGGCTTAGATTAAAAAGAATCTCGGGTGGTCCGAACGGCCCTCAAATCTGGAGCATCCAAACGAAATCCAATGGCTCACAAGCTTCGCGCCTTTAGACCGGCTCGGGTGCAACTAGTTGGTTGGGTTCGAACCAAGTGGCTCAGTCGGACCCAAACCCAACAGCCACTAAGTTGACTAGGGTTTAGAAAAACAGCTGAAACTTGGAGGGATTTTTAGAGGTAGCAAACTAACCCCAAAAATTCTGAAATTTGGACCGGAGGTTCCTCACTCCAGGATTAACCTTGCATAAAATTTCTAGAGATTTTAATGCACATCATTTTTCTCAAGAAATTCCTCAATGTTTGTTCTAGGGTTTGACCAAGAGTCAAACTGATTTGACTTGCCTCCAAAAATTATCAAATAATTTCTAAAAATTATGAAATTTTTCAGAGGAGTCACACAGCAGCCCTAGAACTAAGGAAAAATATTTCCAGGGGTTGAACGCAAGATTCCCAACAAGGAGGTCATGACTTTAGTCAATTGGAGATTTAAGTTTTTGAATTCCACAATTCCTTTACAAGAATTACAGAAAAGTTCAAAAACTACAAGATGCAAGAAAAGTTTTAATTTCTACTTCTTTTCTTACATTTAAAACACATACCCAGATTTAGGATGTTACACACCAAGCCATATTATGTTCTATCATGGCAAAACATGTACAGCAAAGCTAAGGCCACAATAGCAATAATATGAAATTAAATGAATTGTAAGCATGACAAGTTGCTCAAGATCATAGTTTAGCTACAGGTATCCAAAAATGAGTCAAGCCATGTCTATAAGCAAAATGAAGCCCAGAAACTAGAAAATGAGTCAATTTTGAGCACTATGAGTTCAGTTATGAATCAATTTGTTCAAGCATTTGGAATTTAGCAAATTGAGCATTTTGCTGAAATTTTTGGTTTTATCTTAGTAAAGCAAGTCCTGGACTAGGAGCCATCCACAACTGCCTCCTAAGCTTCAACCAATTGACAATTTGTTTACTTAGCATTGTGGTAGATCTCAAACCTTGCCGCGACCATCCCAAGCAATAAGCTTAAGAGAGTGGTCTAGGTTATCCAAAACTCTCCCTGAGTTCATGCCTAGTGCAATGGCAAGCCGTCTCATGAGAAAGAATTGGTGAGATCAGTTTTTTCGCACAAAAAAACTCATTTTTCATTTGCTTGACTTAAGAACTATCATAGCTCAATTTAAAGCTCAAAATAAGTTCAAGACTCAATTTTAGCCTATATGACATGGCGTGAATCATGAGAGGATCACTATGGCAAAACTAGTCACAAGATCCAACAAGTCCTGTGTTGATTCAATTTTCTCACAGATAATAAAGTTAGCATGGCAAAAACTAAGCTATACATAAAAAGCCATAAAAGAAATCTAGCAAACTAGCACAAGACATGGCAGGGTATAAAATATGAAACCATGTCATACAAGGATAATAATTAAAGCTCCACAAGATTATATTATAATGCAAGTTGCTGAATCTAAAATGCATTATGGTACAATGAATGCAAAAAGAGCAAACTCCCCCTCAAAACAGGCCAAGAGGACTAATAACCCCCAAATCTCCTCGCAAAGAAGCAAAATGAGAAGAATCAAGAGCCTTAGTGAAAATATCCGCAACCTGCTGCTCAGACTCTACAAAGTGAAGTACAACATCACCCTTCTCTACATGGTCTCTAAGGAAATGATATCGAATGTTAATGTTCTTGGTCCTGGAGTGTTGCACTGGGTTTTTGGCAATGTTAATAGCAGAAGTGTTGTCACAGAAAAGAGGAACACTACCCAGAGATAACCCATAGTCTCGCAGAGTAGACAAGATCCAGAGAACCTGAGAGTAGCTGCTGGCTGCTGACTACATACTCGACCTCGGCGATGGGTATCGCAATGTAAGACCTTTCCTAGATGACCAAGAGATAAGAGATGTGCTTAAGAAATGACGCCAGAAGTACTCTTCCTATCCACTCTACACCCCAGAAAATCAGCATCAGAAAAAGCCCGAATAGAGAGAGCAGAATAAGAAGAATACCAAAGCTCAAAGTCAAGAGTGTCCTGGAGGTACCTGAAAATGCGACGCATTGCTTGACGATGAGAGGCATGAGGGGAAGCTTGAAATCGAGTGCACAGACACATAGCGAATTGTATGTCCGGCCTCGACGCCGTGAGGTAGAGAAGAGAGCCAATCATGCTGCGGTACTCCTTTTGGTCCACGGGCTCTCCATCCTCATCAGGGTCCAGCATGGTGGATGTAGCAATGAGAGTAGACATTGGCCTACTGCTTCCCATGTCGAAGCGCCGAAGAAGGTCCTTTGTGTACTTACTTTGATGAATGAAGGTGCCTTCTTTCAGTTGCTTGACTTGAAGACCAAGGAAGAAGGTCAATTCGCCCATCATGCTCATCTCGAACTCCCTGCTCATAGAATCTGAAAATTTGGACACCAAGGCATGAGATGAACCACCGAATATGATATCATCTACATAAATCTGAACCAATAATAAGTCATTGCCATGTCTGAGAGTGAACAAGGTTTTATCTACCATTCCCATTTTGAAATCATTTTTAAGTAGAAAACTCTTAAGCCTATCATACCAAGCTCTAGGGGCTTGCTTCAGTCCATACAAGGCTTTGGAGAGTTTAAAAACATGGTTTGGGAACTTGGGATTTTCAAAACCAGGAGGTTGCTTGACAAAGACCTCTTCTTCTATGAAACCATTCAGGAAAGCACTTTTGACATCCATTTGAAATTGCTTGATGCCCTTGGATGCCGCAAATGCTAGCAAAATGCGAATGGCTTCTAATCTAGCTACAGGAGCAAAGGTCTCTTCAAAGTCTAAGCCTTCTACCTGAGAATAACCTTGAGCTACAAGCCTAGCATTGTTGCGAACTACTAACCCATCTTCACTTTGCTTATTGTTGAAAACCCATTTTGTTCCAATCACATTATGATTAGGTGGAGGTTCAACTAAGGTCCAGACTTTATTTCTTTCAAAATTTTCAAGCTCTTCATGCATGGCATTGACCCAAGAGGAGTCAGATAACGCATGGGTGACATCTTGGGGTTCAAAAGAAGCGACAAAAGTAGAATGTGCATGAGAATCAGGAGAAATAAACTTGGAGCGAGTGACTCGCTCATGGAGATCCCCAATGATCTGCTCAGGTGGATGCTGTCGCTGAATGTGAAAAGGAGCACCTAGTGCAGAAGTGGCCTCTACCTCATGGGCTGTAGAGGTAGGAGCAGAGCCACTCAGGTCGTCAGTGAAGATAGGAGGAGGCTGCTCAGCTGAAGCTGGAGTAGTAGAAGCAGGCTCTCCAACCATCTCAGAAGGGACTAGAGGATGGATTGGGTCCTCATCCTCAGAGTCGTCATCGACGAAGATGTTCTCAGAAACCTGTGTACCTGCATCATCGGGTCTAGTACCAGGACTAGCCTCATCAAAAGTGATTTCGCAAGTCTCAACAATTTTGTTAGTGTCAAAATTAAAAACATGATAGCCCCGAGAATGAACAGGATATCCAAGAAAGATGCTATCAGAACATCTAGATTCAAATTTATCCAAGTTGCCATATTTAAGAATGAAGCACTTGCAACCAAAAACCTTGAAATGAGAGACTTTAGGCCTATGACCAAATCTAAGCTCAAAAGAAGTCTTGCCAATCACAGATCTCAAGAAAACCCTATTTGACACATAACAAGTAGTAGAGATCGCCTCAGCCCAAAACCTCTTAGGTGTACTATGCTTATCTAGCATGGTCCTGGCCATCTCTACAAGGGTCCTGTTCTTCCTCTCTACAACACCATTCTGCTGGGGAACTCTAGGTGAAGAAAACTAGTGCTCTAGTCCCCTATCAGTGCAGAAGGTAGCAAAGGAAGAATTCTTGAATTCTGTCCCATTGTCACTCCTAATGGCTCTCAAAGCTCCAGGAAGATCAACAGCTAGTCTAAGGACCAATTCTCTAAAATAGCCAAAAGCCTCGTCCTTAGAAACCAGAAAATAAACCCATGAATACCTGGAGAAATCATCCACAATTACTAGCGCATACCATTTCCCACCTGTAGACTGGACTCTAGAAGGGCCAACTGTGTCTAAGTGCAAGAGATGACCTGGTCCATCAGACATCACTAAAGTAAGAGGTGGATGAGAAGCAGAAACCATCTTACCATGTCTACAGGGTGTGCACACAACGTTTCTAACAGCCTTCAGCCTAGGCAAACCTCAAATCAAATCCTTGCAATTGATTCTAGTCAAGTGGTCAAAACCTATGTGTCCAAGTCTACGATGCTACAAAACTAGATCATGAGAGTCAGAAGCTACAAGATATCTAGGACTGGAAACAGAAGAGACACTAAAATCAGCACAAAAGATTCTCTCAAACCTGGAGATCTCAAAGACAAGCTCACCTGAGGAGTCTAGAACTCTACACTCACCACTTTTAAATCTCACCTCTAGACCCTCATCAAGAAGATGGGAAACAGATAAAAGATTATACCTCAGCTTACTTACCAAAGCGACGTCCTTGAGCATGAACTTGTTGTTGACGCGCATTGTGCCCTTGGCTGTCATGGTCCCAGTAGAAGCATCCCCAAATGTGATCAATTCATTACCGGATGCACGTGTGAGGGAGGAGAACCATCTAGAATCTCCAGTCATATGTCGAGAACACCCGGAGTCGACAAGCCATATGTCCTCCTTCCTCGCACGACGGACCTACAAAGCATGAACATGAAATATCTATGCCTCAGTACTGGGGTTAGTGATAAAAGGCTTGGGAATCCAGTACTGAGTCACTCAATGCTTGGGCAAAGCAGTAGAAGCAGTAGTAAAATGGTTAGGAGCAAAATAATAAGAATACACACGAGAACCACCTAGACCTCTCCGAATCGACCTACCAAAAGGTCGGTACTCCCCCTGTCTAGATGCTATCCGTGATCTCTCCTCACGATATCCTAAACCAGAACGCTGCCTAGAGCCACCAAAGGAGTCAAAGAAGTCATCTACGAACCTAGGCCTATGTCTAAAGACAGGCTGCTTGGCTCTAGAGACTATAGCACGTGAAGGAACTCCTCTAATGGTTTTCAAAGCACTCATCCTCTCCTTCCTCTCAATCTTGGCTCTACGGAAGCAGAACTCAACAATGTGGCCATCCTTCTTGCAGAAGGTGCAATGGTACTTGACCTTTTGAGGGGTCTGACCTGTTGAAGTAGAAGCACCTGTCTTGCTAGAAGGGGTTTGGGCAAAACCTGTAGATCTAAAAACTATCTTAGATGGCTTAAAAGGTTCTACCTCAAACATACCACTCTCAACAACTCTCGCAATCTTAGGTGGATGGTTCTTGGAATGCTCTAGGGGATTAAAACCTAGGCCACTATTCTTCACACTCACTTTAGATTTGTCGAGGATTAAGTTGAGGTTCTTCTTCCCACTAGAAAATCTCTCAAGAGTCTTTTTGAGGTAATCATTCTCTTTGGCTAGATCCTTACGTGATGCACACTTATTTGAATCGATTACCTTATTATATCTCTTCTTAAGAAGAGCTAGCTCAACTTTCAAAGACTCACAGGACACGCAAGAGGTATTCTTAATCTTATCCACTTGCTCCTTGAATTTTACTCTAAACGCCTCTTGTATCTCATCCAAATTTTGTCCAACTTCAATGCAAAATGCACAAGAGCTAGAGTCAACTACTTTCTTGGAAGCAATCATGGACATATATTTTTTAATTTTAGCTTTCTCTTCTAGAGTCTTGTTTAGAGCTTCATTTTCAATTGTGAGCTTAAGACAATTTTCACATGATGCAGATTTAGAGTGAAGGATCATTTCAGTCATTTTTTTCATTTTTATCTTATTATTCTCACAATGAGAGCAAGTGTGACTAGCATCAAATTTCATCAATTCTTTTGTAGCGGTATCCAATTTTAATTCAAGCAAAGCACAATTTGAGCAAGGCAAAGGGATAGCATCTACAACAGTCACATCTAAAGCAATGACATTCATACAGCCAGGACTAGACTTGAGAGATTCTAGTTCATCAAGAGCATCTTTTAGTTGATTCGCAACAGAGGAATGAGCAGATTTCAAATTGGTCAATTCATTATTCAAGCTAGATCAAGCATCACAAATGTCAACAGGATTAATGGATTTGAGCCTAATAACTTCTAGTGGTTCAAGTTATCAATCATGGTGTCCTGTCTCTTAATCATTTTAGCTTGCTTCTTCAATTTTTGTTCAGCAATGACCAAAGCACATTTTATATCAGCAAGTGAGGGACATACCTCATCAGGGTCGCTGAAAGGGTCGTCATCGTTGGAGGAGTCGACGTCGTGGCTGTCCTTGGCCATGAAGCACATGCCGGTGAAGTCCTTGGCCTTCTTCTTGCCATGGGAGTCATCCTCGTCGTCCTCAGTCCCCGAGTCCACATCGCTCATATCAACACTCTCAAGAGCGGCAAGGATCCAGCTGACGAACTTGCGATAGTTGGTCTTCTTGGCTTTCACATCCTTAGCTTGGGGACGCCTCCGAGAGTCCTTCTCCATTTTGCCCTTCAGCTTGGGGCACTTGGAGCGAATGTGGTTCGGCTCACCACACTCAAAGCAAGTGACAGGGCCACCTCTCCTTCTGTTCCTCACCTTGTTGTACACTCTGGAGAATTTTGTGGATAGGAGGGCTAGGTCATCCTCAAGTAGCTTCTCTAACTGCTCATCACTCAAAGAATGCAAAGCAGACAAAGAAAAACCAGATGAGCCAAAATCCAATGAATCAGAAGAACTACCCTTAGATGGGTCGACCACTAAAGCCATCGACTCTGTCTTGGGGAGACGCGAGATGAAGTCAATCTCATGCGTCTTCAACCTCAAGTAGAGCTTATCCATGGTAAGTTCACTCGTGACAGTGTTGTCATTGATGGACGTGATCTTCATTCCTCAGACCTTCACATCAAGAGCACCCAAAAGCTGATGTGCATTTTCAGATTTAGTGAATACAAGATCAACATCACGTAAATCATGAAGGATCTTTGAGAACCTCCCCCACAGCTCATCTAAAGACTCACCAGGCCTTTGCTCGATCTTTGAGTATTCTTTCTTGAGCTGGTTTTGTCTCACTTCCTTGATCGCAGTAGAGCCCTCGTGGTAATCACAGAGAGTCCTCCAGATCTCATGAGCAGACCTCAAATGAGCAACACGCTCAAACTCAGATCGACTAAGGCCTTGGATCAGAAAATTTCGAGCTTTGCTATTTGCCTCAACATCTGGAGTGATCACATCATCATTGGTTGGCACGACATATGGATTTTTGACCTTAAGCCAAATAGCGTGCCCTTGAGCCTCGATGTAGGCATGCATGCGCGCCTTCCAGTAAGCAAAATCAACTCCATCGAAAACAGGTGGTTTGGTTGAATACTTGTCAGTCGTCATGGCTCCAAAGACCGGTTAAGATCTATGAGAAGAGCTAACTGGGCTCTGATACCACTTGTAGGACCGAAAAGGCAACTAGAGGGGGGGTGAATAGGAGCTCGCCTAATTTTTCACCTTGTTTAGATTCAACACCAGGTTCACTTCAATAGCTATGAGAGCTATGAAGATCAACACACAAGAACAGCAGAAGACTTGTGTTGAATCCAAACCAAAATTCCCAAAGTGAAGAACAAAAATGGGCTCAAGCTTCTTCGGGCGGTCAGACCGACGTTCATTGAGCAGTCAGACCGAGGTGCGGTCTGACCGGCGGCAAAGGATCGGTCTGACCGGACCTGACCAGAAACAGTGCCTACAACTCAAAACCAAAACGAAAATCGGTCTAACTTTTTATCTACACGGCCAAACTTGACCAAATTTGGAACACACCTTCCTAAGGATATTAGGAACCTATTCCAAGTAGCGATTGAGTAGATCCACGTCAAAGTTTTGACCTTTTTCCATTTTACCAAAGGAAGGTTCAAAACCGAGCAAAAACGAAAAACTTGATCCAAAACCTGCTCGTGGGAGATTGATGATCAAGATGATCCTAGATGTATTCCCACATGTCACAGCAAGGTAAATGAGGGCAAGAACCAACTAGAAACCCATCGGATCAAAGAAACACCCAAAATCAAGAAATAGAGAGCAAGAACAAATAGAAACTCATCTTGAGAAATCTTGCATAGATTGATTCGTGGTTGTTGCTGGTTTACAGCCACTCCCTCAAGGAGGACAAAGCTCACAACATGAGCACTCAAATCAATCCAACTCTCTAAAACCCTAAACCTCTCATTTCCTCTCTAAGCCCTAAGACAAACTAGGGATTTGCAAATGAAGTGCTTGAAGGCTGAATGACAGCACCCCTTCCTATTTATAGTGAGGCTTAGCTTCTAGAAGAGTTAACCCTAATGGGCTCCCGTTAAGGCCCAACACAAACGGGACACACGCACGCATCTTAAAGCGCCGTCTTCATCTTCTCTTGATCTAAACCGCTTCTGCACGCACCGTCTTGCGCCGCAGTTTAGTCCAAGGTCACCAAGGTGGTATTTGGTGAAATTACCAAAATACCCCTTCTTGATCTTTCTCCGAAGACCAAGTCCAATCTTGGTGAAGCACTCGCCTGCTTCGCCACGTGTAGGTTGATCAACGGCTCTCATCGTGTCGGCAAGTCTCTCCCGTCCGGCTCCTGCCGAAACCACCATGGCATTTGCACCGACCCTCCCGCCGATTGATCCAACCCGTCGCACCGAACTGCCCGTTCGGTCACCTTTGTCCATTCTGTGCCATGCTTAAGTCTCCTGACCTCACCCGGCATCCTCGATCGTCCTAGACCTCAGCTCTCCTAGCTTAGTCCCGATCATCCTCGCCGTTGACCATCGTTGACCTCCAAGTGTCCTGCACAACAATAGACAAAGAAATCGAATCCGGGAACAAGTTCTTCACAACTTGACCCACTTTAGCTAAAACATGCAACACATATGCAGTGAAATCCATGAACATGACCTAACGAACACACATCGCGCCACACTGACGAGCGAGACAAGTCAGAAACCGATCAGACCGCCACCCTTGGCCGGTTTGACCGTCCACTGGCCAGTCTGACCGCCAACAAAAGGCCGGTCTAACCGCCCACTTGGGACTTAGCCAAATTTCCAACCTGGAAACCCGAGAACTCTCTGGAATTTTTAAATGAATAGAACTTTTTCCTGGAGGCTCAAAAAATTATGAGACCAAGAGCAGTAGAACCTCCTCTCTTGCCTACACCCTCTATTTTTGGCCCAGCTCAAAAATCCAAGGTCATCTTTTGGTCTGTCTAACCGCTCAGCAGTAGCTAGTCAGACCGCTCCTCTGGCCGGTCTGACCGCCACTCTGGCCGGTCAGACCGTCAGCCACCAAACCTAAAAATCAACCCGAGGCAAGGCCGGTCTGACTGCCAAAGTGGCCGATCAGACCGCCACTGACCTTACAGCCTTTGAAACTTTGCCAAAAACGCATGATTTGACAAACCACAAAAGCCATTGCCAATTGTATCATCATCCTAAGATTATGCACATATCCCCATGATATCCATAGCCATTAATATTGCTAAGAACCCTGTGCAACATTCTAGGACCAAGCACATTGACATTCGTTATCACTTCCTTAGAGACTATGTTGAGAAGGGTGGTATTGTGCTAGAATTTGTGGAGTCCGAGGCTCAGCTAGCCGATATCCTCACCAAGCCTTTAGACCCAACTAGGTTTTCCACCTTGAGGAGTGAGTTAGGGGTAATTTACCCGTATGGGTTGGTTTGAGTGGGAGTTGTTTCTCTTCTGAGCTTTCCTTGTTCATCTGATCTTTTTCTGAACTTGCTGATCTTTTTGATCTTTTTAGGCTTTTGAGTTTTTCTTGCATCTCACTGTATCATATTTCATTCATATGAAAATCACAAAAAGATGCATTGTAATATAAGCTTTACTGCTTGTCCTTTAAATTGATGAAGCTTTGCTTATTACCCTCTAGAGCTACAATATTTTAATTCTTGCTCCATGTCTAGTTCATTGACTTGCTAGAATTATCATGCTTTCACATGTATAGCTTAGTCTTTGCTTAATGAGCTAGAACTTTAAAGCAACTTTAATTGAAAATTGCAATTTGTGGATCTTTTAGCTAGTTGCATAATTAGTGATCTTTCTGTGACATTAGCCATGTCAAAGTTGCTTTGTTTGCTCTTGAATCTAGGATTGAACATTCTTTGAGCTTCTTGTTCCTTTGTGAATCTAAATTTTTTCTTGTGCATAACAAATAAAAAAAATCAATCAATTTTTAAGGTTCTCATGTGGTTAAATTGTGCCAAACTATTCTCATAAGACTGTGTGTCAAAGACATGAACTTGGAGATAGTTTGATGATCCAGATGATCTCATGGGGACTGCTTGTCAAAATTGACATGAACCTCAAGATCTATCGCCCTGGTTGAAGCTTGGGAAGAGTTTGTGGATGGCTCCTAGTCTAGGATCTTCACTAAGATATACCTTTAATCAACATTCATTGGAAATAAAAATTGTTGTTAAAAATTGGGTGATTGAGGTACCTTGAGCAAAATGATTCACTTCAGGACTTTCTGTCTCTATAATGGTCTTTGTTAGCTTCTTGATCTGACATTGATATTCTGATATGGCCATTATCACTTTAGGATCTCTTTTGATGAACTTGCTAATCTTCAAGCTTTGCTTAAATTGTGAAAATTCATCGCTTTATCTTGAGCCTTCTAGCTTAGCTTTGATATATATGTCTTAACATGATGTTGCTAGCGCTTTCAAACTTGATGTGTATTGAGTAACAGTAGAAATGGTAGTTTGTTCTTTTGGGTAATCTCCAAAGCTTCTTGTACTAAAATTTGAAAAATACAAAATGAAGCAACTCCATTGTATTTCATGCATGCTCTTTCTTATGCTTTTTCCTCATCTCTGCATTTGTCATCTCTGGATGAGAGGAAGATGTGATTCTTTGATGACTCCATTGTCAAAGGGGGAGAGGATATAGCAAAAATGTTAAAAGGGGGAGCTATTTAAAAAAAAAGGAGAAAATGAAAATGATGATCATAGTGAGGGGGAGCATCTAATTCTGAACTTGAATTGCAATTCTTGGAACCTCACAATGATCAAAGGTCAAATTGAACAATTGTTCTTTCATATGGACCTTGAGTGAGATTTCTAATTCTTCTCTGGAAATTGAAGCTTTCTTACTTTCTTTTGCCTTATCTCACTTGTCTATACTAATCTGAAGCTAACTTGGTCATTTCCATTGCATTCTCTTGCTTAAGGACCAAGTTGTGCATTTACGCGAAAGCGTTGAGTATTTTTGTTTTCAAACCTCAAACTTACATTTTCTGGGAAATTGCCAATGTGTTCATCAAGGGAGAGATTGTGGATATCATGGGGATATGCTCATGATCTTAGGATGATGTTACAATTGGCAATGGTGTTGAGGATTTGTGGAAACATGTGTTTTCGGCAAAAGTTCAGATGCTGTTAGGCAATAGGCGGTCAGACTGGCCAGGGCGGCGATCAGACCGACCACCACTGTTGGTCAGACCGGCCAAACCTCAGGTCTAGTGGCTGGTGGTGAGACCGGCCATGGGCGGCGGTCTAACCGGCCATTAAGTGGCTTTGAGTTTGGAGCTGAGCCAAAAATAGAGGATGTAGGCAAGAGGTGATTCTCCTACACTTGGTCTCATAATTTTTGGAGCTTCAAGTTAAAAGTTCTATTCATTTGAAATTTTGAGAGAGGTTTCAGATTTCCAGGGAGGAAATTTGGCTAAGTACCTTTGCTGGGCAGTCAGACCGGCTAGGTGGTGGTTAGACCAGCCATGGGTGGCGGTCTGACCGATTTTGCCTTGTTTGCTGGCCTGGTTGGCAGCGATGTTTGTTGGTTAGTTCAAATTCATGGGTTTTAGTGCATATGTGTTGCATGATGCATGTTTTGACTAACGCGGGTCAAGTTGCGAACAACTTGTTCCCGAAATCGATTTCTTAGTCTATTGTTGTGCAAGAGGCTTGGAGGTCAACGATGGTCAACGACGAGGATGATCGGGACTAGCTTGGAGAGCTGAGGTTCAGAACGATCGAGGATGTCGAGTGAAGTCAGTGGACTCAAGCATGGTGCAAAATGGATAAGGATGATCGAATGGGATGATCGGCGCGACGGGTTGCATCAAGCGGCACGGGGGTCGGTGCAAGTGCCATGGTGGTTTCGGTGGGAGCCGGATGGGAGAGACTTGTGACATGAAGAGAACTGTTGATCAACCTACATGTGACGAAGCATGGGATTGCTTCATGAAGATTTGACTCGGTCTTTAGAGAAGGATCGAGAAGGGGTATTTTGGTAACTTCACCAAAATACCGCCTTGATTGCTTTTGGCTAAATCGTGGTGCAAGATGATGCAAGGAGAAGTGGTTTAGGTCAATAGTAGATGACGACGGCGCTTTGAAATGTGTGTGTGAGTGAAACCCGTTTGTGTGTGGGCTTAACGGGTGCCTGTTTGGGATATCTCTCTAGAAGCTAGCCTCCACTATAAAAGAGGAGGGTGCTGGTTGTGCACCTCCCAACCCTTGTATTAGAGAAACCCTAGTTTGTGTTTAGAGAGAGGAGAGGGAAGTGAAGAGGTTAGGCTTCTAGAGAGTTGGATTGATTGTGTGCCCAAGTGTTGAGCTTTTGTCCTCCAGGATGGAGTGACTGTAAACCAACATCAATATCAAATCAATCCAAGCAAGATTCCTCAAGATGAGTCTCTTCTTGTTCTTGCTCTCTCTTTTGTGATTTTGGGGCTTTCTTTGATCCTTTGGTTTCTGGCCTGGATCTTGCTTGCTATGACATGTGGGAATGCATCTAGGATCATTTTGATCATCTTTTACCCACGAGCAAGTTTTTTGGATCATATTTTTGGTTTTGACTCAGTTTTAAAGCAACCGTCACTCAAACAGAAAAATGTCATAAATTTTGTAATGATCTTCATGATCCTTGATTGGAATAGGTTCTTGACATCCTAGAGAAGGTATGTTTCAAGTTTCGTGAAGTTTGGAGTTGTGGATCAAAAGTTAGACCAATTTGTGATTTTGAGTTCGGGTTGATTTTACTGTTCCTCGTGCTAGAGGTCAGACTGTCCCTGGTGAGAGGTCTGACAGCTAGGCCAAAGGTCAGACCGCCCATTTGAGAGGTTTGACTGCCCAACTCATTTGGATTTGAGTTTTTGGTCTCTTTTCTTGGAGGTTTTGATTGGATTCAATACAAGCCTTTCGCTATGCTTGTATATTGATGCTCATAGCTATTGGAGTGAAAATCGTGTTGAATCTAATTAAGGTGAAAAAGTGGCCGTGCTCCTATTCACCCCCTCTAGTCACCTTTTCGGTCCAACAGTTCGCAATCACAATAGTTTTAGACTAAAATCAATCCTAAAATTAGATTGACAAAGGAAGACAATTCATGCTCTCAATTCGACTCACTATCAGTTTCTTTGTCAGATTGTCCTCCCATTCAGACATTCAGCCTCAAATAATCAAATTTAGTATATAGAGATGCCATTTCGCAATGAAAACTGACATACAAAATTTCACAATGTCATTGTCTCAAATTAACATATAACTCCCTCTCATTCTCTCACACAACGTGTCCTTAAACATGAGATTGAAATTAGAACTACAAGAACTAGCCGGGGGGGGCGAGGCCTAGTACAGTAAATCTATCGTAATGGTTACATTATTGATGGATTAGTTTGGAACGGTAGAATTGATTGGATATGCTATATCGGTCATTGTCATCCAATGGATGGGTACTATTATAAGACTTTATGCAAATCAATTTGAGAAATGTATGACAATAGGTATTGCCGCTAGTTTACAAAATAAAATAAAATGGTGAAAATATGTTTTAGACTTGGGCGGATGGTAAGTTCAAGCGGGTGTTGCTTGAGCATGAGAACTTGTAATGTGATAGTTTGGTCCACATATAAGATCAGAAAAACAAGTTTGGTCCCACTAACCTTCTTGTAAACACAAGGTTCTTCTTCATTCTTGATGGAGCCAAACCCTTTGACTACTTCATCAAAATGAACATTCCAATTCTGAGATGCTTTCTTTAATCCATAGATGGATTTCTGAAACTTGCATATCTTCCTAGATTTATGTGGATTGACAAAACCCTCAGGTTGTGTAATGTACACATCCTCACTTAGGTTTCCATTTAAGAAAGCCGTTTTGACATCCATTTGCCAGATCTCATAATTGGAATATGCAGCAATAGCTAGAATAATCTAGATAGACTTAAGGATAGTGATGGACGAGAATGTCTCATTATAATCAACACCTTGAATTTGTTGAAACCCTTTGCCACCAATCGTGCTTTATGAATGTGAATTTTTCCATCCATATCTATCTTTTTCTTAAAAACCCACTTGCACTCAATGGTTTTAACACCATCAGGTGGATCAACCAAGTTCCAAACTTGATTGTCATACATGGATTTTATTTCGGATCTCATGGCTTCAAGCCATGACTCAGAGTCTGGGCCCATCATTGCTTTCTCATAAGTCTTAGGCTCATCATTATCAAATAATAAAATATCATGCCCATACCTAATAGGCAATTGACATGACCTTTTAGATCTACGTGGGGCTAATGCCTCATCTACAGGCTCTACAATATTTTGTTAATCCTGTAGAGGTTCAGTAGGAGTTGAAACATTTTCAGATGTTTCTTAAATTTCTTCGAGTTGCACCTTGCTCCCACTGATTCCTTTAGAAAGAAACTCTTTCTCCAAGAAGAAACCATTTCGGGCTACAAACACTTTGTCATCATCCCGCTTATAAAAATAATATCATTTAGTTTCCTTATGATACCCCACAAAGAAGCACTTATCCGACTTGGGTGTGAGTTTATCAGACGTCAAATATTTTATATATACCTCACAACCCCATACTTTGAGAAAAGACAATCCAAGACACTTCCTAGTCCATATCTCATATGGTATCTTTTCTACCGTTTTTGATGGAACCCTATTTAAAGTGAAAGCCACTGTTTCTAGAGCGTATCCCCCTAAAATACAATGGAAGATCAGATTGACTCATCATTGACCGAACCATCTCTAAAAATGTTCGGTTCCGTCGTTTAGATACCCCATTCCATTGAGGCGTTCCCGGTGGAGTAAGTTGTGGAACAATTCCACATTGCTTTAGATGATCACCAAACTCATGGCTCAAATATTTACCTCCACAATCTGATCGTAGAAATTTGATTGTCTTGCCATGTTGATTCTGCACCTCATTATGAAATTCCTTGAACTTTTCAAAGGATTCAGACTTATGCCTCATTAAGTAGATGTAACCATATCTACTAAAGTCATTTGTAAAAGTTATGAATTAATGAAAACCACCTCTAGCAGAAATACTCATTGGTCCACATACATCCGTATGTACAAGGACCAATAAGTCACTTGTCCTCTCACCTATAGCTGTGAAAGGTGCCTTTATTATTTTGCCAAGTAAACAAGATTCACATGTTTCAAATAATTATTGATGGATTAGTTTGGAACAGTAGAATTGCTTAGACAAGCTATATCGGTCATTGTCATCCTATGGATGGGAACTATTATAAGACGTTATGCAAATGGTGAAAATATATTTTAGACTTGGGCGGGTGATAAGTTCAAGCAGGTGCAACTTGAGCATGAGAACTTGTAATGTCATAGTTCTGCTAGAGTCATATTAAGGACCGATGCTTGTGTCTATGCAAACTAAGCAGTATCGTATAACCACATGTCTGGAATGAGATGGACCTGTCCAGGTAATTTACCTAATCCGGGCATTAAGCCCTCAGGTTGTAGTCGGTAGGTTTTATCTGGGTCGTGCAGATGATGGTAACAGGCGTCCATGTTTGTAGGGCACTTGCATTAGATGAAGGTAAAGGACGCCCATGTCTTGCAAGTGTTACCAACACAACTGCGAGCCCTCTTGTTGATGGTAAAGGACATCCATATCTTAAGGAGTTAGCTCAAAGTGCGGGTTGATGTAAGGGTGAGGTACTATAAAGGACTTGTGATAATCACTTAGTCACACATCTATGGACATTATAAACTGATTATCTCTTGTGGATAAAGTTGTACAACCTTTGCAGAGTGTAAAACTATTCGAATAGCCGTACCCACGGTCAAGGGTGGGCAAGGTGCGTTTTCACATGGTAGATTTTGGTTTTGTTTTCAAAGAAATAAACTTTGGGAATCCGGGATAAGTTGGTACTCTCAGGTGGATATTCTAGTAGCTAGAGCTGGTTGGGTGGCTAGAATCCTATCATTCGAACCTTGGTAGATAGAACATTGATACTAGTGGTTGGTAGCTAGAACCTTCACTAATGAAATAATTAGTTTAATTATTGAAACTACTTTTGTCAAATGAATGCTTTGTGAAAACTGTTGAGACTTAAAATGTTGCTTTGTGCAAAAGAACCATATAAGCCTTTCATCTACGTAATTGTATTATTCCTAAGACTTGCAGAGTACTCCATGTATTCATATACTACACTCAAACACTACTATAGAATAGGCTATACTGGACACCTCATCACAGACGACTCGCAGAAATCGTCTGTGATATAATTATCACAGATGGTTTTACAAGCGTGACTGTCTATGTTACTAGTGATTGCTAGAACCGTCTGTGATACATAATTATCACAGACGGTTCTTGTTAATAACCATCTATGAATATTCACAGATGGTTTTAAATACAAATGACCTATGATATTCGTAGAAATCACAAACGGTTTTAAATACTAACCGTCTGTGATAATTCACAGACAGTTCTTAACAAGAACCGCTTGTGATAATATTGTATCATAGATGGTTTGTGGTTGGAAGTGTCTGTGATATGTATCTCTTAAACGCTCATTGCTGCTTCAGCTCCCCGATATACGTCTCTTCGTCTCGTCCCCAATGCGTCGTCTCTTCGTCTCACACGTCGAATTTATTTCTTGTTTTATAAAAGTGATCATCCGCTACGAAGATGATTCCCCACATCGCTCTACTCTCAAGCACAAACAAATAGCAATTACAAAAATAGCTCCCCACTCTTCTCCCCTGACGCCGGCGTTAATGGCCTACTTAGCCATTTTGTACAAACAACTCGCCGGACATACGCTGGCCGATGCTACCGACGGACACTGTGCTAACAGTGTCCTCCCTCCTCCGGCAGAGGTTATGCTAGAGCATGTGATGTCCACCTTCCGCCGTCTCGACATCCTCCTCCGCCACGTCTTCCAGGTGGTCTCCCTCTTCCGGCGAGCTAAGCAAGCCATCGACGTAGTCCTCATGGAAGACGTTGCACGTCTCTAGGAGGATTACCGCTGCTTGGAATGCAACATCGAGACGGCGGGCGATCGGGTGGACCATGCTGAGACAGCTCGAGCGAGGGTAGAGAGCCTCTGGCACATTTCGACTTGGTCCATGAGTCGGAGCGTCTTTGGTCTACTCTCAAACGAGCGCGTCAATGGGTGGCCGTGTTTCGGGGAACCTATGCTGACCCCAAACCCTCCGATGCCGACGATGTCACCTACAAAGAATTGAAGATGGAGATAGTAGTCTACCTGGGCTACTAGAAATAAGTTGATCTTTTTTATTCCTACTTTTTAAAAGAAAATCTTTTGTAAGAAGCGGTTAACGCCACCTTTGTTTGGCCATATATATATATATATATATATATATATATATATATATATATATATATAATTTGGAGTTGAAATTCTTGTCTATCTTTGAACATATGTTTCTTGAATATTTTTAGCTATAGATGAAACTATCACAAGCCGTTTAGTGGAACAAACCGTTTGTGATGTGTATCACAGATGGTTCTAAAATAAAACCGTCTGTGATATGGTCTCATATTACAAACCGTTTGCATTGAAAACCATTTTAAATACAAAATGGTCTGTGATGTCTCATAATATCATTGATGGTTTTTAATAATAACGGTCTGTGAATCATCACAGATGGTTTTAAATAAAAAAAGGTTTGTGAGGTCTCTGAATATCATAGACTTGAGGCCTATTGAATTTATAAGCAAATTCAGATTTAAGCTCTATATATGTTGCTTGATGTTGCCATTTTACCTCTAGTTTTTTGGCTATATTATCTTCAAATGGCTTGGTTACATCATGTTTACTAAACTGAGTTGATTCTCTATGCTGTGACCATTTTGGTTCACTGTCAGTCGGCAGGCTTTCATGTCCAGTTTGTGAATTTTTAGCACTGTTGGTTGTTTACTTATCTGTAATTGCTAAAGTCCTATTTCTTTGCACTGTTAATCAGAATCATCTCTCTTGTAGCTGAATGATATATTGTTGTTTGTGAGGTCTTAATTTGACATTACAGTAAAGCGTTAATTGTTAAGAGCTAAAAAATCTGATTTTTTGTAATCATATTCAATTAATGAAGAGCATAGACAATCGTGGCGAGGAGGCCAAGATTAATCTTGAGTAGTCCGACATCTGAGAGCAATAATGAAACTATTAAATTTGAGCATTGTGCTAATTTCTAATGTCGTCATGTTCTATGGTTTGAGCATATTGTCCAATTTAAATGACTTGGAGGATTTACATGTATTTATGTTAATTTTGTCATTTAAATGCTTCGGAAATTATGTTTTAATTATTGTTAATTATGCTGGAATTAGTTCTGAAAGTTGGCTAAAACTGCCAATTTTACAACAATTCAGAAAACCTATTGCCTTACTGTGTTAATTATTTAATTGTGGGGGCTTGGGGCCAAGGTCTTGTGTTAATTAATTAAACTCACCAAATCAAGACTATCAAATGCTCATCTCTCCTTCACTCATGTTTCTCTCCCTCATTCATCTTTTGCTGAAAAGTTTCCATAGATAGCAAGTAAGCGAGATGACGTCCGCACAGTCTTCGCCTCCATCATCGACGTCACCAAATGTGTCTGGTGCTCCGAAGAAAGGGGCACCTAAGTGAGATGGCAGAGGAATATCGAAAAGGCATGAGGGCTAAATGCTCACTGTGGATGTCAGTCCCGTTGGGGTCCCTCTGCATCACAAGAAAGTAGCGACAGTATTCCGGACCACATGCGGGATAGTTGCAAGGGAACGGGTCTCCATCACCACTCCAAGCTGGAAGTCTCTTACAGAAGTAGAGAAAGAATAGCTGTGGGCTAAAATTTCAAGTTCGTTCGAGATCCCAGTAGAAGCCCAGCGACTCGTGCGACGGCAGGTGTTCCACGCGATGGGAAAGGCGTGGAAGACCTTCAAGAACACGCTTGTCACGGAGTATATGAACAAGGATCGGACGCCTTCACAAAGTATCATTTTGTGTTGTCAAATACATGGGACGGCTTTGTGCGGATGAAGATGACGGCCGAGTTTCGGCAGCAAAGTGTGGCGCACAAGGCTCTCTAGAGACAAAACACTCACCCCATAGAATTGGCACCATAGGGTACGCGGGTAAAATCCCACAATGGGCGAGGGAGGACGAGAAGGCAATCCGATGGGTGGCCTTCCTACCATTTGCTGGGATCACAGACGAGCACGCTCAAAACTGGTTAAGATTGGGCTACCATCAAGTCTGAATCAGGCCTGAAGATATCCCGAAGACGGCTTTCTCTACTCGCTACGGATTGTACGAGTGTACAGTCATGTCTTTTGGCTTGACAAATGCTCCTACTCTTTTCATGAATCTTATGAATATGGTATTCATGGAGTATTTGGACAAGTTTGTGGTGGTCTTTATTGATGATATTCTCATTTACTCGAAGAATGATAAAGAGCATGCTGAACATCTGAAGCTAGTATTGGGAAAACTTCGCGAACATCAGCTTTATGCGAAGTTCAGCAAGTGCGAGTTTTGGTTGAAGGAAGTGGCATTCTTGGGTCATGTTCTTTCAGCGAAAGGCATCGCCGTTGATCCTAGCAAGGTCGTTGATGTGCTATCATGGGGTCAGCCAAGTCGATGGTGATGTGAGGAGTTTTCTCGGTTTAGCGGGATACTATCGTCGCTTTATTGAGAACTTCTCTAAGATTGCGGCCAATGATGTAATTGCTTAAGAAGGACAAGAAATATGTGTGGTCCGCTGATTGTGAGAAGAGTTTTCAAGAGCTCAAGAAGAGATTGACCTCAGCTCCAGTTCTTGTTCTTCCCGACGTCCACCGAAGCTTCGATATCTATTGCGACGCTTCTCGTCAAGGACTCGGTTGTGTTCTTATGCAAGAGGGCAAGGTAGTGGCTTATGCATCAAGACAATTGAGGCGTCATGAGATCAATTATCCAACCCATGATTTGGAATTAGCTGCAGTGGTTCATGCACTGAAGATTTGGCGACATTATCTCATCGGTAATCGTTGCGAAGTGTATTCGGACCACAAAAGTTTGAAATACTTGTTCACCCAACCGGATCTGAACCTTAGGCAAAGAAGGTGGTTGGAATTGATCAAAGATTATGATATGGGTCACCAATACCATCCGGCCAAAGCTAATGTTGTTGCCGATGCTCTCAATCGCAAGGTTTATTGCAATACCTTGATGATCAAGGAGCAGCAGCCCGCCCTTCATGAAGAATTTTAGCGGCTCAACTTGGAGGTGGTTGAGCATGGTTTTCTCGCTGCTTTGGTTGTGCAACCAACCTTAGAAGATCAGATTAAGGCTGCACAACAAACAGATAAAGGTGTGAGTCAAATCAAGCAAAATATCAAGAGCGGAACAGCTAAGTGTTTTTTCTGAAGATGACCATGGAGTCGTATGGTTCAGATCACGTCTTATTGTTCCGAAGGTTGTGGAATTGCGGGATTTAATCCTCCGTGAAGGCCATGACTCTCCTTTGTCCATTTATCCTGGGGCCACGAAGATGTATCAAGATCTCCGGCAGAGATTCTGGTGGACCCAAATGAAGCGGGAGATTACAAAATTCGTTGCCGAGTGCGACATATGTCGCCGAGTGAAGGCCGAACATCAGCGACCAGTGGGCATGTTGCAGCCTCTTCCCATTCCTGAGTGGAAGTGGGACTCCATTGGAATGGATTTCATCACCGGTCTACCCCGTACCTCCGCGGGAAGAGATGCCATCTGGGTTATTACTGATCGGTTGACAAAAGTAGCTCATTTGCTTCATGTGCGTGCTGATCTCAGTGCGAGTCGTTTGGCGGACCTCTACATATCCCGCATCGTATGCTTGCATGGGGTGCCGAAGACCATTATTTCAGATCACGGTTCCCTCTTCACCGCCCGGTTTTGGAAACACTTGCATGAAGCTATGGGCACTCGCCTTTCTTTCAGCACTACATACCACCCTCAAACTGATGGCCAAACTGAAAGAGTAAATCAAGTTTTGGAAGATATGCTCTGCGCTTGTGTTATCTCCTATGGGAAGAATTGGGAGAAATGTTTGCCTTTTGCTGAGTTCTCCTACAACAGCAACTTTCAAGCTAGTCTCGGCATGGCACCATTCGAGGCTTTATATGGGAGAAGGTGTAGAACCCCGTTGAATTGGTTAGAAATTGGTGAAAGACCACTCTTTGGCCCGGACTAGATGCAAGAGGCTGAAGATCATGTTCGGTTGATACAAGACCGATTGCGCACGGCTCAATCACGACAAAAAAGCTATGCAGATCGCCGTCGTCGCGAGTTGAGCTTTAACCAAAATGATTTTGTATATCTCAAAGTCACTCCTTTGAAGGGCACTCGACGATTCGGCGTCAAAGGCAAGTTAGCACCTCGATATGTCGGACCCTTTCGTATCATTGAGAAGAGGGGAGCTGTGGCCTACAGGTTGGACTTACCCGCTGCACTTTCCGGGGTACACAATGTATTCCATGTGTTCCAGCCGAAGAAGTGCCTTCGTGTCCCTTCTGAACAAACTCCTTTGGAAGGTCTTGATGTTCAGGAGGATCTGACCTTCAGTGAGCGTCCTTTTCGCATCCTTGAAGAGGCTGAACGGAGGACAAGGAATTGTACCATTAAATTCCTTAAAATTTAGTGGGCAAATCATTCCGAGGATGAAGCAACTTGGGAGCATGAAGACCTTATGCGAAAGGATTATCCAGATCTTTTTCCTCCTGCTTAGAATGCCTTCGAATCAAGAAAGGAAAGGTTAAGCAAAGCAATGAAAAGGAAGATGTATTAACCACTCCTTGTATCCTTGTTAAGGATATCCTAGCACTATCTTTAAAGGAAATCAAAACAGCAGATGTTGTGTAATCTTTTAGAACTCTCCTATCCAGCTTTCGACCTACCCAGATCTTGGGGTCGAGATCTTTTGTAAGGGGGGGGGGATTTGTAACATCCCAAGCAATGGTGTGTGTTTCAAATATAATAAAAATGAGGAGAAACTAAAACTTTTGAACATGCATTGGTTTTATGGAGTTTTTGCATAAATTGTTGGACTTGAAAGTATTGAAAACAAAGAAAACATACAACTCAAATTAGAGTTCCAAAAGAAAGCAAGAGCAAAAACTTGTGATAATCCTCTAGAAATAATTTATTCAAATACTAGAATAATTATCATGAATTAATATAATTTTTTCCAAATTTTTGGAACCAAATTCAACCTCTAGAAAATTCAAACACAAGTCAAAGACCTATTCTAAGTTTGAATTTGAATTACACAAATTAAGTATTGAACAGTAGGTTTGGAATTTTATTTGGAAACTAGGTTGTCCCAGGAAGCCCCCTGATTTATTTTAGAATTTTTAGAAATTTATTTCTAATTTTAAAGCCCTGGTCAAACCTGTCATTTGTTGGTCAAATCAGATTTGAAAACTCGGGCTCAGTACTGTTCATTGGGCCGAGCCATCCTATTGTTCCGACTCGGCGAATGGGCTCACCCAAGCCAACTAACCATGCCGATCGTTAACCGTCCGATCTTCAATCAACCGCCCTGATTTCTTGACCGTTCAACACACTCCGAACGTCTCTCTGGATCTGAGCCATCCGATCAAGATCGAACGGCCCACACCACACCCCCTTCCTGTTCCGCCCGCGCTCCCTTCGCAGTCGCTGCTGATGGGCCCCGTCGCGCTTAGTGCGTCTTCTTCCTCGGGCCAGCTCAAGCTCAGACGCCGAGCTCCACGCGGCGCCCCTGCTCTGCCCGCGCTTCGTCCACGCCGTCACCCACCGCCCTTCATGACCAATCATGGGGCTGCGGCACTTAACACCGCTCCCTTCTCCATCTTCCTTCCCGCACCAAAACCCCCTCTGGCCCCCCCTTGTCCCTCACTTCTCTCTTTGGCCATGGGAGAGAAGGAGGTTTCGGGCTCTCCTCCGTCCCGGTAAGCACCACCGCGACAGCTCCATCCTCCTTATCCTTCGATGCCGTCCCTATTATCTCTAACCCGAGTTCTCCCTTGTCTTGTAGCTCCCGGTCCTCACCCTCGGCTCTAGAGCGCGCCCAGAGCTCGCCTCGTGTGACACCGCCGAGCAAAACTCATCTTCGGTGAGTGGTTTCTTCTTCTATGCGCGTCATCATGCACGCTTAAACCTACTAAGCTTTTCCCCTCGGTCAATTTGACCACCCATCCGCAGGAACCTCGGGATTTTGAGACTTCCCCCTTTTCCGGCCGCAAGCACGCTTTTCGTCTCCATCTCCGGCACGGTGAGCCCCTGTCAAATTACCTTCTTGCACACCATCTCTTAGCCTCACTAGTACTGGCTATACCTTCATTTCCGTTTTTTCTCCCTCAGGGCGCTCCCTCCTCGGTGACGCCATTGTTGCCGTCGCGGACCTTTGTCGACCGTCCATCTCCGGCGAGCTCATCCCCTCCGGGTCATCTAGGTGAGCTCCTCTTACCTTATAGGCGCTCGTGCGCGCTCAAACTAGCCGCGGGCGCCATCGCTTCGTGCTTTTGTCTGTGGCCGTAGCTCGCCGCCGCCACTCTTTGGTGCGCCGCCGCTATGGACCACCACGTGACCTGCCACCGGCACCAGTAGATGCGCTAGTGTGCGAGGTTTCCATTTGTGGCCTTGGACCTCATCGCCATGGCGCGTAGCGCCGGCGAGCCGCCGAACAACACATGCTGTCTTGGCGTCGTCATTGTCGAGACGAGCCGACGATCCTTTATGTGAGCGGTTAATTAGCGTTAATGGTTGTGGTTAGTAATTACTGCGTATCTTTGTCGGAAAAACAACGGTTTACTGTTGCTAATGATTGGTCTTTATTAAGGTTGAGTCACTTACACGTGGGCCCAAGGCCATTAGTGCTTGGTGAACCCCAGCCCTTAGCCCTTGCACTGTTTCGTAGACCATTGGTTCACACACTGTTTCATGGACCATGTGTATGACGTATGGGTCCCACCTGTCAGTAGCTTTTTAAATCAGAAATGAAAGTGGAAAACGGTACTGTTTAGTAGACCCCACCTATCATAGGCTTTGGCTAGCTCTAGGCCGGTAAGAAAAGTCTTTAATGCATGTTTAAATTCCGAAATGAATTATTTATGAACTGGAAATTAGTTAAACTTCAAAATTGCATAAGTAATTCATTTTAGCTCCAAAATTGATGATTCGAATTTTGTTAGTTTCCATTTTAAATGTACTTTAATATAAAAATGGTTTGAACCATGTTACTGTTCCAGAAAGTACTTTTGGAAAAATGACTTTATGTTTAGTATTATTGTTGCACTAAAAATTGCTTTAACTTCAAAAATGCATAAGTATTTCTCTGTAACTCCAAAAAGAGTAAACTCAATTTTGTTAGAATCCTCTGTTAGTTTAGTTTATTGTAAAATAGGTTATGAACATGATACTATTACTGAAAATCTTATTTTGCATATAACTTGTGTACTACTTTTATAACTTTGAAAAATCATAGAAAATTCATCCTAGCTCCAAATGAGGTGAATAAAATTCCATTGTTCATCTCATGTGGTGCTCTTCATACCATAAAAATTTCAAGTACACCACTGCTCTGGAAAGTTTCACCAAAACAATTAATTTGGATGAACAGTAACCGGTTGCAATTTAATTGGAATTTCCAGAAAACTGATTTTCAAACTGCCATAACTTCTGCATAGAACATCCAAATAAATTGATTCTTGTTGATAAATTCATATAAAATTATGATCTACCTTCTGTGAATTTTTCATAATTTTTAGATGAATTTGAATTTTTGGGTATTTTCGGTGTTATTCGTTCTTATTGTGCTTTCAACTTCTTGCGCTAGGTTCCAACGAAATTATTGATTGCGAGAGTGCTCCTCTGCAGCAAGAGGGTAATCCATAGCAAGGCAAGCAGTTTGATCATAAATGTCCTATTACTTTCAAGTCTAATACTTTGTTTACAAATCATATGTATGCATGCTTTTGTGTCAAAGTATTTTTCCCGATTAGAGGTAGCTATTCCTATTGCATGGTTGCCCTTAAATTGTTATCCCCTGCCACAAACATAAGTTAATAATATCACTGGTGAATTAGAGCCCGGTGATTTAATTATGCTCTTTTATTATCTTTCCGGGTCATGCTTAGAAATGCTTAGCTACCGGTAGAATTGGGCGGTTATCGACCTAGTCGATAACCTTGATCACACAAATCATGTTATTACTCTTTGATCAGCACCTTGTGCAAAATTGATATAAAAACTAAAAGTGCAAATGAAATGATTTAGACTTGGGCAAGTTGTTGGATGGTGGGATATTGGGTGTGTGAATGTCTTGCCCAGGTCAACAAGGACCGAACATCTTGTTTCACCAAAACCAAGCATAATTGCGTGCTAACCACGCGAGAGGGATATGGGACCTCTCTTGACTAAGTACCTTGGGCGGTGTTAATTATGAGCTGGTTGGTGGTTGAAAAAGGAAATGTTGTGATATGAGGGGAACATTAGCAAATTGGCTTGAGCTGGCTAATGTGTCTTTCTCTTTGTTGGGTTGCGGCTCTTAATTAGCATCATTCATGGGAAATGTCTCGTAGGACTTAGCCGTGCCGGCATACTAAATGAAGTGTGCTAATCTAGTGGCGAAAAGGCGGTCTGGCGTGTGGGTACATTGGTACACCCCTACAGGGTATAAACTATTCGAATAGCCTCGTCCTAGGTTATGGACACACTTGGGATTGGATTTGCAGGAGTTAGACTCAACATTTGGAATTCTTAATTAAAACTTGATGTGGGTGGTATGAACGGGGAGTTCATGCTATTGTTGTGGTGGCTATTGGGTTAGCCACTTCCAGGATGTTTTGTTATTATTTTTACTCATTTATCTCTGTTTTTATCAAATAAAAACAGATTGCAAAATTGCTTTGAATCTACTACATTGTTGCAAATGAAAACTTGCTTTATGCTGAAAATGGGTCTAGAGCCTGCTCCACTTAAATAAGCTTGCATGTAGCTATTTATATAGGCCTGTTACTCTACACGTAAGTCTTGTGAGTACATTTTTGTACTCATTTGCTATGCTTTAATTAAATTGTTGCAGAGGAGGAAGTTGCACCCCAAGGGTTATACTTCTGCGAGATGTGCGGCGGTTTCGAGGACTAGGTTGGTGGCCCCGTTGGTTGCCTTGTGGGTTAAGGCACACTGATTGGCTTTTGTTTATCGCCATCTTATGGCACTTTGCTTCCACTTTTATTTAACTCTTTAGTTGTATTTGGCCGGTCGGCCCCTTTTGTAATAACTCTTTATTGTGTGTCTTTTGAACTGCTTAGTTGTGCTTTGGATTCTATTGTGTTGAATGGAATTGATGCATAATTTTTGTATGGGGTATGTGTACTGCATTCTGGGAAGTACATATACGCCGAGAGTCGTGATATTTGATTTGTAATGCTTGAATCATCTTAATGGTTAAGTATTACAAGTTAAATACCTCGGGGTCTTACAAAAGTTGGTATAAGAGCCATACTAACCATAGAAGCCACTAGCTTGGTCGTCCTTAAGATATTTTAAAAAACTTAGTTTCAAAATGTCAAATGGTTTATGAAAACTTAAGTAAGTTCTCAGATTTTACTCCTTACCTATCTTAGATTGCTCCTCTCACCTTGTTCTTGTTTATGTTTTGAAAAGTTGTTTCCTCTCATCTTCTTCCAAAAGATAGTGTTATCGTTTAAATTCGGTTTTGGGGATTCAATGAGTGTTGAGAATATGAAGTATTCGCTGTCCTTTGATGAAGATTAGAAGCATTTGGAGTTGGAAAATTCAGCTTGGAGCTTAGTTATGAAATCGGGACAGCAAGCACAAATTTTGGACAGCAAGTACCTAGTTCTTCGATAGGGCTTAAAATGAGAGGATAATTCAACTAAAACTTGTGGGGTTTAAAAGGGTAAGATGTGATATTAGATAGCTAGTGTCTAACACACCCTTAGATGTTTTTTACCATGATCCTTAGACGCGATAAGACTTGACATGTATTCTGAAATTTTCTTCTCAAATCGATTGCTTGTTCATTCAATACAAGTTAGTCGTACCGAGAAGTTGAACCTTGTGTCTTACGAGCTTTGCATTGGATCTTATACCTTTTTGCAATTGTTTGGAGTTCATTTTCTTGCTGGTTATATGGTTGTAATGGGGTTAGGGTAACATATCATTTCCCTAGTCGATAGCTTGTCTTTTGCTACCTTTCGTCTCTAGTTTTCGGGTTTTTTTTTGCTAACCCGCCTTGATGAAATAGGATGGCTGGACGAACACACAGCAGCCAGGGTCAGCCAGATGGTCGGGATGAGGAGCTCCCACCTCCTCCGACCATGGCTGAGGTTCTCGCTCAGATCGAGCGGAATCGCATGGATCAAACGAGGATCCTAGAGGCGATTGCTCGGAACACCTCCAACTTATCCGGTGCCTCCGGATCAGGAGGGGGAGGTGGCCACCATCAGAGGGGGGGGGGACTCTCAGAGTTCCTTCGCACACAACCACCTACCTTCTCGTGGTCCGAGGATCCGCTTGACGCAGATGATTGGCTGCGTCTTGTCGAGCGGAAGCGCGATGTTGCCCAGTGCTAGGAGCAGGAGAAGGCACTCTTTGCCTCCCATCAGCTAGAGGGGGCAGCACTCTCATGGTGGGAGAACTTCCTCGCCATGTAGCCCGAGGGCCGGGTTATCACTTGGGCTGAGTTTCGCACCGCTTTCCGTCGGGCTCATGTGCCCGCCGGCTTGATGAAGCTCAAGAAGAAGGAGTTCTCGGCGCTCAAGCAAGGGCGCAGATCTGTGACCGAGTACCTCCATGACTTCAACCACCTCTCTCGGTACGCTCCTGAGGATGTGCCCACTGATGAGGCGAAACAGGAGAAGTTCATGGATGGCTTGTCTGAGGAGCCATTCACATAATACCGATAAATGCTATATCTCATTGCTTATGTATAGATACATGATGAAAGAAGCCAAGTGATTGCGAGAATCGGTGGGTTTCCGATCCTTGACCCACATTTGATCTTTGAACAATGCATCACCCAAGACACATCCTACTCCGAGAATTACATAACGACGGGATTGCTTGCTCATGGCGACAAGGACTACATACTGGTGCCCTACAACAAGAAGTAAGTGCTTCACTACTTGCTATACAAATTTCATTTGTACTTTATACGCAACACGAACTTAGGTTTAATGACTATAACGACATACAAGAGTAGGTGGCACTGGATCCTTATAGTCATTGTACCAAAGTGGAACAAGGTAATATACCTTGATTCCCTACTCAGGAACAACCACGACTTCACTCTTGTGTAAGAAATACTCAACAGGTATGCTCATTTTCTCCATATATAACTCTATTATAGTCTTCCTTCGTGTGAAATGGCTGAGGATAACTTTTTGGAATCACGTAGTTCGTTCAGCGCCTACGTTGTCGGGGGGAGGGAGACAAGGAATCGAGCGTCACACTCCGACACAGGACGTGATTTCTGGTACCTGCTGCAACCCAATAATCCTATATCACACTTCGTAATAATGCCTCTCGAACTGACTATACCTATATATGTAATTCTATTTTTGCAATGCCACCAACAACTACAAGACCACCTATGTGCATTCTACGTTTGCCGTCATATGCAGGACATCATGAATGCAAATATGAGTGATCTAGAGGTTTGTCAATCTCGCAATAATTATTTCCTAATTATCAATTTAAATATATACGCTTACTACTTTTCTCCTTCTAGCGACAGGGCTTGACTATCCCACCAAGTACATTCGATTTGAACGAAATCTCGGACGTTCGAGGACGGCTCGCCACCTTCATCTTGACAGAGATCATTAACCCGAGAGGAGAGTTTCACTCTGCTTAATACATGTTCAAACAATTGACTCAATTGTAATTCACTTTGAGGTGTAATTCAATTGTAACTCTAGAATACATGAACATTCTTTTGTAATTGATTTTGAATTGTAAATCACTTTGAGTTGTAATTCACTTATTTGTGATTTATCTGGTTTCTGCTTGCTTGTTTTCAGAGGGCATGGATAGCATTTCCTGAGGCTAGCTGAAAAAGGAAAAAAATATTTAGGTATAAAATGAACTATCACAAACGATTATCACCAACAACCGTCTGTGATATGTAGCATATCATAGATAGTTATTTTTACTAACCGTCTGTGATATGTCTCCAATCACAGACGGTTGGTACATATAACCGTTTGTGATGGCCTACATATCACATACGGTTTTATGGCATAAATCGTCTGTGAAGGTCTACTATCACAGATAGCTACCACCACCAACTATCTGTGATATATAGGATATTATAGATGGTTCTTTTTACTAACCGTCTGTAATATGTCTCCAATCACAGATGGTAGGTACATATAACCATCTGTGATATCTTACATATCACAAACGGTTGTTGTTAAAAGCCGTCTGTGATAGTAGGCCTTCACAAACGGCTTTGACCAAACACTGTCTGTGTTGTTACTTATCACATATGGCTAAAAAATCGTCTGTGATAACCGCCTGTTATTACAGACACATAAAATCAGATGGTTCAAAAACCGTCTGTGATGACTATTTGTGCAGTAGTGAAAACAGATCTCAGAAGTCTACGATGATGGTGAGGATGATTATGACTTCTATGCGTGTGGCTACGATGAAGGACACATGAAGTACTAGGTTGCGAGCCCTAGTCGATTGCCTGTGAGCGTATGGGTGGCCATCACTTATAGTTATCTTCTTCTGCTATAGTTTATTCGAGTTGTTTAGCCTGAAAGAGCGGTAATTGTAAGTTTTGACCATAAAGTCATTACTTTTTAGTTTAATAATATTTTTTGATTTTTTTTATCGAACCATGATTTGGTTGTGTATCATCACTGTTTCAACTGTGTCCACTAGTTTGATCTAAGATTGTTACAGAAATACACAGAGAGTTCGAAATTAGAAATCTAGTCCTGATACTATGCCTGGACCGGCACGGCACGACACGACGATGCCCTGACATGCTAGTGGGCCATGCTTAGGCTCGTCGGAGGCGAGGTGGGCCGTGTCGTCACGGCACGATGGGTTGGTCCTGCTGGGCGGCAAGGCATGGTTCTGGCCCATGGCCCACCGGCTCGAGCCATGCCGGCCCGGCACGCCTCAAGTCCCAGGTGTACGGGCGATTGGGCGGCAGCTGCAGTGTAAGCTCTGGGGTGTCGGTAGGCTCCCCATATTTGGTTCGGTAATTAGTGACAACTGGTTATTGGGACTATTCACTTTCATTGAGAATGTGTAGAGAATAGGTCCCGACGATAAAGGGAGCATATCAGGTGCACAAGCACCATTTGGTGCACATATGGAAAAACTTTTGTTTGGGTATCAAATTAGCATAAAAAATTCTGAAAAAAATTCTAGATGTAATTTATGGTGTTTTGTTCCACCCTTTAAAATTTGAAGTTCAAACTCAAAGTTTGTTAGAAGATACAAAAAAGAGAAGTTTACTGTGAATAGTAACATTTGCCTGTTTTTTTTTTCAGCACCATTTGATCTATCATATGTCAGAAATTTCTCTTTTTTGTATCTTCTAACATACTTTGAGTTTGAACTTTAAATTTTAAAGGGTGGAACAAAACACCATAAATTACATCTAGAATTTTTTTCAGAATTTTTTGTGCTAATTTGATACCCAAACAAAAAGTTATTTTATATATGCACTAAATAGACTTTGTGCACCTGATATGCAGCCGACGATAAAGGTGCAAACGATGTCAAGTTAAAAGGATTAAAGAACCGTAAAGTACCAAAGAGCTCCATGAAAGGTAGAAATGAAGACTAAGGATATTATAGTCTTTTACCTGTCATGGAATTGGCCGGGTTTGCTAGGATCATTATTTTCTTGTTTAGGCCGTACAATAAAGAGGGGTTTTGAGATTGGTATCTTGATGGTAATCCATGTCAAGAAGCTCATCTACCTTGCACTTTAGAAACATCTTTGGCATGGTTTTAAATTCCTCAAATCCTTTTTGAAAGAGTTTTTCAAAAATCAAGTTGGAATGGATTTGGGTTCTCAAGTAGTGTTTTCTGGAAAGAAAAGGACAGTCAGTTTTAGTGCAAAAGGACATTCTGTTTTTATTTGGTGCTGCATGGCTCCTTCGATTGAAACGGGGAAAAAAAGGATTGTCCGGTTTTTTTTTTTTATAAAGGACTGTTTTTTTGTTGAGAAAAGGTCCGCCTGTCTGCTAAACAGAAATACTTCCAGGAGAACATATTTTCGGAAAAAGGACAATCTATTTTATAAAAGGACTGTATGTTTTTTTAGTAACGGACAGGTTTAGCATTTAATGCATTAGCCGTTACACTAAGGAAAAACGATGGTCTGTTTTATGTGTTTTCAGAGCATATATAATGGGCTTATGTCAGCCGTCTATAATCATTGCCACGTAGAATTTTTGCTGATATGGATGAAAAAGAATGAAGAGAGAGAAAGATGATATCTACAATCCTGTAGCTCACTATAGCACAAGAAACAAGAAAAATATTAAAAGATTGTGTGTTCTATAAAGACAACTAAAAAGACAGCAACCGTCTATACTATTGTATGAGCTGTCTTTAGTGCTGTCTACAAGTGGCATAGATAGTTGTTTTAGACAGCAGCTGTCTCTACCATTGTACATGCCCTCAGTCCTTTGATGCTTGCAATGACTAGTTTTGTGTGTGCTATAAATACTTCATCTTGCCTGGCTTTTGACAGCTCTTGGCACTTCCATAGGAGTTTTTGGCCTAAATAGCACTATCGGTTGCGATATTTACAGAAATGGCTGTTGCAGTGTCGTATTACCAAAAATGATACCATGGACGTACCAGCAGCCGACACGTGTCCAATACCATGTGCCCCCAGCCCGGATTTAATTTCCGCCGCACATCCCTAGCCCGGACTTCCCTCCTCCCGCCATGTGACCATGACCGCTCTCCCCTAGCTCAGATAACCCTTGTCCGTTCGCCGAGCGCTCAGATGTGCGAAATCCGTGTGCCTCTAGCCCAGATTTCATCTCCTCCCGACACGTGGCCTTCACCGGTCGCCCCTAACACGGAAGTGGCTTGCCCGCACGTCACCGGCTGAACATGTTCCTGTCCGAACGCCCCTAGCCTGAACTTCTCTCGCCTATACACCTGGCACGTGGATGCCTACTCTTCCGATCCCTTCTCACCCGGATGCACCACGTGGGCAACGCCGCACCACCCTAGCCTCCCGCCACCACCCATCTTTTTGTCCAATCCATCTTTCCGTCCAATCGCACTACCCCTGCATGCATGCGACATGCAGAATAACATCGCGCGGGAGGGAATCCGATTCCCCTCTCGTCGCTGCATTATCTACGGGAACTGCATTCGCGCGGCTATAAATATCGGAGTCGCTCTCGCTCTCATTCATTCTCAATTTCATTCTCGTTCTCACGCTTGTTGCTAAGAACACAGAGAATAGTAACAAAATTTATTTGGAGATTAAAGAGTATTTAGAGCAGTTCTTGGGACCGTACTAGTATAAAACGACCCCCCTGAAGAGAAGGTGATTTTTTTCCACTACATTTGTCATAATTATTGTAGTCATAGTTAATTAGTCATAACCAGCTAGTCATAATTAATTTATTTAGTAGTCATAATTAATTACTTGTAATTAACGGTCCTAGTGCTAACACCCTCTTAGTTGGGCATCACTTGCCTAACAAGGCTGCCTTGAAGCAAGCTATAGCACGATACGCCTTGTCCATCAGCCGTGTGTACTGGGTGCACCAGTCTAACCCAGGACATTACGTAGTGAAGTGCCTAGTGGAATGCTATCTTGGAAAGGTCGGCGCTCACCGAGCATAGTTCTTCGGCTCGGTCTTCACGGTCAAGGCGGTGACCGACCACACTTGCGAGCTTAGCGAGCAGAAGGTTATCGAGTCCATGTATAGGACATACGAAGAGGCGTACAACCTTGTGCTAAGAATGCTTCACTAGATTGCCAAAGCAAATCCCAGCACGCACATAAACAAGGTTGAAAGTGAAGATGCTGATGGAGGCCCTAACTGCTTCACACTGTTCCGGGTGTTTTAGGCTTTTGCCCAGGCCATAGAGGGCTTCAAGTTTTGTCGCTCAGTGCTCACGATGGATGATACTTTCCTCACAGGGAGGTATAAGGGCACTATTCTCACTACGGTGACAGCCAACGCGAATGACCAGCTTCTCTCGATTGTTTTTGCCATTGTAGAGAATGAAAACACATCAAGTTGGCTATGGTTCCCAGCGAATGTGAAGCGGACGGTTGTGGGCGACCGGCCCAACGTATGTCTTATCACAGATTGCAATATTGGGTTGTTGTCAGCTCTGAACACTATGAAGAATGGGACAGAACCCCCTCACTAGTGGAGCGACATGGAAACCCGGTGGTGCATGATGCATCTTACATCGAACTTCTTCACACGGTTCCGCAGTTAGGAACTAATGAAGACGTTCAAGGTGTTGTGCATGCAGAACCAGAGGAAGAAGTTTTAGTCCATCTGGACAGACCTTGAACATCGAACTACAAGACATACAAGGGAGTCCCCCTCAGAGGCACAGGAGGGACATCAGGCCGAGTTGGAGAAATGGTCCCTGCTCTATGACATAGACAGTGCGAGATACTGAATTATAATGACCAACATGTCCGAGGTGTACAATAGTGTGCTGAAAGGTGTGCGATGTCTCCCTATCAGTACGATCGTTGAGCAGACATAGACTCGCACCATCGGTTACTTCGTCAATAGAGCCACCGCAGCGAGGCGATAGCTATAGAAGAAGGGAAATAGTGGTTCGAGAACATGTAGAGGTATATGGACCAGAATATGCAAAAGGCCCAAATGCACGACATCCGGGTGATCGATGGTCTCAAGAGGAAGTACGAGATCAGGCCTAGGCAAAAATATGTCAATAGTCATGCCAGTGGGGAAAGGAAACATGCATGCACACTGGGTGATATGGCTACAAGCACCTGCAACAAGCCGAAGCTCCTGCACAAGCCATGCTCACATGTGTATAAGGCGTCTACGCAACTGAGGTCGATGTCTACGCCGTATATCTTTGAGTAGTATAACATGCAACATCTTTTTGGTACATGGAGTGCAGAGTTTCACTCGTGTGACGTGGACATGAACTATAGGGATCTTTGGCCAGACAAGGTCAAATGGGGCCCGGACAAGGCCTTGAAGTCAACTGGTAAGGGACGACGGCAAACGTGACGCTTCCGAAATGACATGGATAACAGCGAGCGTGGGGGTCTGATTTTTCTATGAAGGATGCGCTGGTACCACTAGAGTTTATATGCTTGTAATGTGTGTGCAAAGAACCAGCGAAGATCATTCAGTCCACACACCCAGTGTAACATCCCAAAGTTATGTTACCAAAATAAAAATTAATAAAGTTATTATTTTGCTAGATTTTCTGAAATTTGAAAGAGTTTGGTCACTTTATTGGAATTTCTGAAATTTTGAAAGTCAAAAATAAAATTTATTAAATCTTTTGAAGTTTTATTTGAGTTAAAGTTGAAAAATAAAAATTAAATTAATTTCTAAAATTTTCTTGAGTTTTAAAAAGCCTTTTCCAAATTATTTTAAAAGCCAAAATAATTTATTTGCAAAATTAAAAGCCAAATTTAAGTTTATTAAGTCCAAAACAACTCCAGGAATTTCTGTGAATTTTTCTAGAATTTTTGAATTTTATTTGTTATTTTCTAAAGCTATTTGGAATTACCTGAATTAAATCAATTGGAAAAACGTTTAGAAATTCACAAACAGTAGATGGGCCGAATTTGGCTTAGCCCACCTCAAGCCGCGCACGCATGATGGTCCGGCCCAACCTCACTGCAGCGCCCTCCTCTCTTCGGCGTCAGTTGGATTGAAATCCAACGCACAAGACCACCCGCTTTTTTACGCTTCCGCTAAATCGCCGACAAGTGGGCCCGTTATAGTGTCATCGTCTCGCCCTTTCCTTCTTCCCCGCGCGCCCCCTTTCCTTTCCCGTCGCGTCCGCCATTGACGTGGATTCAAAAACCTTCCAAAACCTGAGCAAGACCGGCCGCATCCCCACAATCTCGCGCGCATTTATGTCGCCGCGTCACCCCGCACCCAATCCGGCCACCGCTTTCCATCCCCGCACCCCGAATCCCCTAAACCACGCCGCTGTGCTGTGGGGACCTTCTTGCGCCCTACGAAGCTCCGCCCCTCCCCGGCCCTATAAAAGGGAGCCCCGGGTGCGCCTTCCGCCCCACGCCTCAGCGCCGCCACTCACATCTCTCCTCCTCCCCTATAGAGCCCGAATTTTGGAGTTCTTCGCCAGCGGGAAGCTTTTGGTTCTTTTCCGATTCCGGTGCCTCCGTCGTCGCTTCGCCCTCGACTTCGCCACCATCAGCATCGCCGCTTCACGGCGAACCTCGTGCATGCACCCACATCGCCGGAGGATCCCCGGAGCCCCTACTTCGCCGTCAACCGGAAGCTGCCGCCGCTTAACCTCGTCGCCGACGACCTTTCCGCCGCGCATCCTCGCAACCTCAGTGAGCATCGTGTTCGGCATCTCCCTCCCTCTCTTTTGTGTTGGAAATATGCCCTAGAGGCAATCATAGAGATGATTATATTTCATTATGTTCACAATATTTGATAATATGTTATCTTGTTCCTTGAATGAATCATCACCATGAAGATTAACGAGTATGTGACTTGTTGGTGAAGCTCTTTTAACTTATGATGATGTCGTTCTAAAAGTATCCTCGGTCGAAAGTCACTTTGGTGGAACACTAGTGACTCTACGACCGACACATGTATTGATTGATGACCATGTTTCACGGTCATGGATATAGGGATATCGAATCAATAATGTGGACACGTGTTAGAGAACATGGTGTTGGATAAGACCCACCTTGAGACACTATTGAGATTGTTATGATTCTATGTGTCGTTAGTTGGTCTCAAGCAATGATGATGTATAATCCTTAGACCTAAGATCAAGATGGTTTCCTACATGTGTAATAGCACTCTTAGGGGTTACCAAACGCTACTCAAATCGGGTGGTTATAAAGGTAGCTTTGCATGCTATGAAACATGCAGAGGAATGTGACTGGTGGGATATGGGATTTGCCCTCCTAACATAACAGAGAGATATCTCGGGCCCTCAAGTGGTCGGATAAAGAAAGTGCATGGCCATACCCATTGGTGGTCAAGAGTTCGATCACATAAGGTTATTTGATACTCGACGAGAAAGCATTGAATAGTCCATGGATGACACAACATCTCACCTAGAGTTCAACCAGATATCGTGAGGCAAAGGGAGAATACATGAGAGGTAAAGCTTAGTTCGACCAGACTACGGACCGGTCGATGGAGATACAAGCAAGTCGTGATCGGTCTAACGTAATCACAGAGTGGTCGAAACCAAGTCGTAAGGAGTTACGAGTTGGTCGTGATAAAATACTGAATCGGTCAGATAGAGATAGGACCGGTCGTAAGTGATGAGGACCTGTCGTAGATCATATTGCATTAAGGTTCGTCCGATATAATTTGTGTGTATTCGAATCGTTATGTCTGCTAGGAACCGCTACGACTCGTGGTCGGAAGGGTTTCGAGTCACAACCGAACTACACATGAACCTAACGGGTCACACACTTAACGGGTTGGAACAAACCAGTATGAATACGATTCGTAAACATGTTTGGATAGGATCCGTCACGGGCTCTATATAAGGAGATGCATGAGGCTACTGGGAAAAATAGAGTTGACATGAATTGCCCTACCGAAACCCTAGCCGCCATCTTCTTGAGAGCCTTGCCGTGTGATTTGGTGCTAGCACACCGCTGCACGGTTGTTCCTTCCCCGACGGGCGTGTGGATACCATAGAGGCGCTTCTCGTTGTTGCGCTTAAGGACGATCCACGATCTTCGCAAGGAACCGCAGAGGTGCTTTGGAGGAGACGATCAACTCACGAGGATGCTGGACGATCGACCGCAACCACTGCATCAACGTCTTTGGACGCCGACGATCGGCTACGATCGATAGACATCGACGCTCTTCGTCGGACCAGTCGCCCGACACTTCTTCCGCTGCTCTGCGCGTCTAGTGGTAACGATCTGTGATCATCTTCTTGCTTGGCTTCCTGGTTTACGTGGTAGAAATTTTGAATTGTTGCTATCGTAGCCTACCCGTATCCCTACATTTTGCGCACATCCGCACCCCTCGCCGAGGCGCGTAGCGCCGGCAAGGTCCTCACCGGAGCACCGCCACTCTCGGGCTTGCGTGGCATGGCCACGTCAGTGCCACCGGAGGGCCACACCAGCACCAGGTTCGACATGGCTGTCTGCGTGGCGCCATGTCACCCTCGCCCCGTCGCATAGGCATAGCCCCCGAGCCAAAAGTCCCGTGGACTCAGTTCATGTGGACCGTGTCTATGACACGTGGGACCCACATGTCAGAAATTAAATTAATTTCTTTTAAAATTCCGAAACACTGTGGCTAACGTCATGCTGCGCAATAATTTGGATTTCCTTCGGGAAAATAAATCCGTAAATGAAATTAAAATCTGATTTAGGTTTAAAACTTGTAAAATTCATAACTTTTGCATCCAATCTCCAAATTGGGTGATTCAAATTGCTAAAATCTTAGAAAATTATTATCTAGCTAAATAAAATAAAATTATTTCATTTGGAGTTAGTTTAATTTGTTGTTTTGAATTTATTTGAATTTCATTTGAATTTGTCGTACTTTCGCGTTTAGACTTTGACGATTCCGGAGTGGTAGATCCTTCAGAGGAATTAGAGTTTCAAGACTTCAACGAAGGCAAGTTACACCCTTGACCATATTGCCCCCAGTATTTTAAAGTTGTTTAATTCAGTTTTTAAAATTATTATTGCATGCATATTTTTAGTCAATTATTTTAATGCCTTGTTTAAATGCTTAGTTATTCCAATTGTTATTGTATGGCCAATCTTGAATATTGAAATGTCATTCCTTTGTCACCATAGATAAATTGGTTTGGAAATTATTCATGCTTAGCAAATGCTTAGACCATGATTTTGATTTTGGGAGGATTTAGCCAAATCATTACAAAATTGGTTTAAACTTGAATCTATGGTATTGTTTACCATAGGGAATTTGTAAAGGTGGTTTTTACTAAAATAAAATCAAAATGGTTTGGACTTGGGCGAAACGGATGAATGGTGGGTGCAGGTTTATGCATGGGTTTAATCTGGTTAAGATTAAGACCCAGGGTTTGATTTTGAAAGACGCCCAAGTCAATTAAGGACCAGTCTTTGAGCCGCATCTTGCTATGCCTCACCGTACCACCACATATCTTGTATGGGCAAGACCTGGCTTATTAATTTGAGATACCTCATAGATATTCGTGCCGTATTGTATGTGTGGGTATCGGTTAGACAATAGTCCCACCTGCCGCAAGAGGGGGCTTCCGGAGGACGGTCAGTCCAATGGAAGCGAAACCTAAGCGGGCATGAGTATTTTGAGGTAGAACATTGTAACGACCTTGTGATAATTGCTTTGTCACATGCCTTAGGAAGCGTGGATTGGCTGACACAAAGAGCATATTATCTTGTGTGGGTAAAGCTGTACAAACTCTGCAGAGTAGAAACTATTCGAATAGCCGCGTTCGCGGTCATGGACATGCTAGCAAAGCCACTCTGAGTTAGACTTGTTTTTGGTTTCAAAATGGTTTCAACAGATGATTTTGGATGGATAATCCTTGTGGTAAAATTGGGCGGTTAGCCATGTGATAGGAGGGTATCCTTCACCATTCAATTATGGAGGTTATCCACACTATAAAACTGTCATTTAAAATCTGATTTCAGATATAGTATAAAAAAATGGCCTTGGAAATTAATATGATTATTTAAAATTGAAAATGCTGTTTTATGCAAATAAACCCTGCCAATACCCCTTGTTTACTTTATGCATGCATTCAATCTGTTATTTGATGGGTGTAACTTGTGAGCACGGTAGTAGTGCTCACTCTTGCTGAATAATCTTTATTCAGGAGAAGACCTCTATCAAGACGGTGAGGACATCGATGCTTAGGTTACGCTTCTGCATTTATTGTGGGCTAATCGTTGGGTCTACTACTACTGCTTTATTTCCGCTGTGTTTTACTTTATTTGGCCTCAGGCCCTTTTGTAATAAACTCTGAATAATTATTAATAAAGTGTGTGATATATTTTGATTATCACTTTTGTTTGACTGTGTACACTAGAAATCCTAGACTAGTGTATGAACACAGAGAATTCGGGATCCTTCGCTCCCAGGTTCGACAAAAGTGGTATCAGAGTCATATCGACTGTAGGTCATGACCTCGGTGTTTTTTGATTTCATGATATTCCAGAACCGATCTACTCCGATAATATGCACATAACATACAAAATATGCATACAAATATAGGACAACAAAATTGCATAACATCTATGGAGTGCAATTCCACATGGGATACAATATGGCTCACTCATCTGAGCCACTCTCTGCTCACTACATCTGTGTCTACGTGTGCGTTCTGGTTTTGTGTTGAGCATGTCCCGTGGGATACGTTAACCGGTCAAGAGAGTGCGTATCAGTTCAGAGGTGTATGGAGACCGTTGAGCGGACGGAGGTGCATTAGCAAGCGGACTTTGGCCTAGCTGAGTCTATCCAATGTCAATGTCGTCCAGCTGAGTCATGCCAAACTGGTTACCATCGGCAATCATGTCATTAATGAAGGAATCAAGAAATCCATGCTCGAATTGTCCGCCCCCAGGTATGATGTCTGCAAGTCCGTTGGTGCAGAGGAGCTCTGACCTTGATCGTGCGATGTGCCAGCAACCCCGGAGGAGCTCTGCCCTTGGTACGGTATTCTATACTGGTCAACGTACGATAGGGGTGAGCGCCTTGGGTGCTACGGTCCAAACCCTGGTGTCGTGTATTGCTCCCTAGCAGTGCATGGGATGGCCTTATCGTCATCGGTTGTCGGATGGCCGTCACCCCCACAGTCAACTAAAGGCTACAAGATGGAATGATGTTAGATGAAATAAATATTCAGGACCTAAACTAAACATCTCGTACCTCCCGGATGTGTAGTGTAGATGACCGAGGGGGAGAGCCAGTCTAAGTACGGGGTGCAGACGGCAGAAGTGATGCATCCCGATGAACGTGCGGCTGGGGGACGACACGATGTGAGCACAACCTAAGGCGTAATAAAAAATAGGACATAAATTTTTACATAACTTACCTCCCCGCCGATCTGCAGCACGGATGACCGACGGGGTGCACTACGATGCCCGCTGGACTGACTAGGCTATGCTAACTAGAGCTATTCAAATGTTGGGTCAGTAGAAGCCGGACCGGCTTGAAAAGCCCGGCCGAATTTATAATCCCGAGACTGGGCCCTACCAAATGTTGATTTTCCTATTAAAATGTATTATTTTAATCTTTTTTGGAATAAAAAAGTATTATTTAATTCATTTTCAGGATTAAAATAAATATATTTCCATTTAGTTAATTGTTTTTTCCGGAAATTTGGGCCGAGCTAGGCTTCCTTCGGCCGACTAGCAGCCCAAGCCGCCCGGACATGATCAGTTCGGCCGGGCGGGTCATCGCCTGTGAATGTGTCTAGTGCTAACCTAGCAAGTGAGCACAATTAGCCCACTCGGTGTGCAGTGTGTAGGATATCGTCTCTCGACCGACCACAACTCATGTTCTTTATTATATTCTTTGACTCCACGAAGGTGTACTTCATAGTGTTCAGAAGCCCCGGTAAGGTGTGCTCTCGGCTACAAATGGCGGTCTAAGATGCACTTGCGAGTCTCTGTGGCTGCTCGAATTGAAATGATAGACAACATTTGTTCAGTAACAAACAATACAAATATCATCAATGAAACGAGCAAAGGTTGCTAGTGTTTTACGGTGTCGTCATGCCACGAAGTGCTGTGTCAATCGAATGAGTGACGAAGCCTCTCCTGGTGCGTCACCTGCTCTGGACACTCTGGTGGAGGACGGGTGAGTCTAGTGCACGACCGTGGTACGTACCACTCGATGTATTGACCGTACGTCTGTATGTCGTACGGTCGTTGCTCCTATAGTATCTCAATGTGTTCCATCTCTGTCGAAGCCGTAACCCACTCATGCTAGACTGCTTGCCAGTCCTCAACATGTCAACTCGCCCTCGATTGCCTGCATTCGAGAAGGATTGATGTTAGAACAGCGGATGTAGGTATGAAGTGTAAACAACACTCAGATGGAGTTGGACTGACATGTGGACGGCTCGATGCAGGATCCTACCGTCGGGAGGGGCACAAGCTTGTACAAATCGAACTATCGAATTACGCGCTACAGGGCATAAGGCTCTACCATATGGGTAAACACCAGGTGTTAGGTTGTCGCCCATAATTCGGTGTCCTGTGTGCATTGCACAAATAGTCTATGTGGCGCTGCCATGTTCATGAAATTTGGGCTCCATGGAGCCCATATGATGTTGTTGTTATGCAACGACTCGAACTTGTTGTGGAACAATGAGTAGCACCTCGCCGGTCTGTCCTTGGCCCAGCGTAACTAGGCAGTAGTCCACCAGTAGACCATAGTGGGCTCATCGATCGGGTCATGCAACTCGGGGTACGGGTGCACTGCTTTTCCAAAGGAGGGCCGCCCAACAGGGAAGTGCTCCCAACTCTACAATTGTAGGAGCACGTAACATACGACAAGGACATGTTTCACACTAGTATCACATTGCGAAGCATAACACAACCCACTGTATATGACGCAAAGGATGGCTAATCCCCAACTGTACTGAGGTATAGCCCCAGCCTCCGCGTCAGCCAAAGACTCAGCGATGCAGATGAAGTTGGGGTACACCCAATCACCCTATATGGTGGGAAACAGGACAGAACCCAAGAGATGGAGAAGGTAAGCGATGAGGGCATCCTAACAACCTCGTTAGGTGCATCCGCTGAGCATTGACTGAAATTCCTCTGCCATGTTCGAGGGATACCACGGGTGCTGTCCGGGATAGGTATGCCGAACCGATGCTCTAACCGGGCCTTCCCTTCTGCCGACGGATGGCCTGGAACAAGTGGCTCACCCCTAATCAGGAGATCAGTCAAGAATGAGACATCGTATAGAGTGACTGTCATCTCTCCCCACCAAAAGTGGAAGGTGTGCGTCTCAGGTCTCCACCTGTCGACAAGTGCCGACTTGAGACGTCTAGGTTGAAGTAGCGTCCGACCGAGAGCAACCTCACAAAGGGCAACAAGCCTATGTCCCGAAGGATTGGGATGTAGTGAGTGTCGAGCTACCAGTAATGCCTCTCGGACCGAAGCACAAGGGGTGGAGGACCATTTGTGTCCCTGGTGATCCACAACTTGCACATGTGATGCTCGTCGTAGAAGGGTTCTAGTAGCTCCAATAGAGGCATGACTTGCAAGAGATGAAAGACACAGATTATTAGTGAATAAATTAATAATGATGATGAATTACTAGAAATTAAAAATTACGACTAATACAGACAACAAAGTAATATACACTAATCAACTACGACCAAATTAATTACGACTAACTAAATACGACTAATTTAGTTGTGACTAAATCCATACAAGTAATTAAATACCACTAAATTAAATAGGAATAATTAATTACCACAAATGAACTACAAATAAAGAATTACAACTAGATTATTTTGGACTAAATTATTTACGATGAATTAAATACCACTAAATTAATTACGACTAATTAATTACCACAAATTAATTACAAATAAATAATTACGACTTAATAAGGACACTAAATTAATTATGACTTAAATAGGCCACTAAATGAATTGTGACCGACTAACTACGACTAAATTAATTATGACTAATTAAGCACAACTAATTAATTAAGACTTAGTTAACTACGACTAAGTAATTGCAACTAATTAATTATGACTAATTAATTAACTAACACTAACTAATTATGATTAATTACTTCGCGTGACCGCTAATAACACCTCTAAACAATCCTTAATCGTTTGCGAACACGAAATCGACCGAGGCTACGAATGATAGAGCGAGCGAGAATGAGAGAGTGAGCAAGGATGAGAGTGAGCGAAGCGTGTCGCTGTCGACTCGAAATTTATAGTCGCCCAACGAAAATCGCGGCTGACCGTGAAATGACGAGAGGAATCAGATTTCCTCCCGCACGCGGCTTGCATGCAGAAAAATGCATGGGGTGATGGATGGACGTGACAACAGGTGACAAGACGGGACAGGGGGTTGCTGTGAGTCCGGGCGTGGGAGGAGGGGACCTGGCAACATGGCGGCACGTCCGTGTGGCAAGGGAGTGGTCTGGGTGCGGGAGGAGCGGAGTCGACCCACGTGGCACATTCGGGCGAGGAGGGCCAGAAGAGCAGGCTGTCAGCGCGCTAGGTGTACAAGCGATAGAAGTCCATGCTAGGGGTGTTAGGATAGGGCATGTCCAGGCCAGGGACGTGCGAACAAGCCACTTCCATGCTAGGGGCGATTGGTGGAGTTCACTTGTCGGGCGGAGATGAAATCCGAGCTAGGGGCGCACGAATTTCGTGTGACCAGGCACTTGGCGAACAGACAAGGGCTGTCTAGGCTAGGGGAGTGCGGTGGCATCCACATGGAGGGAGGAGGGAAGTCCAGGCTAGGGATGTTCGACGGAGATTAAATTCGGGCTATGGGCACACGGTATTGGACACGTGTCGATCGTCGGCGGGTTCGTGGTGTTATTTTTGGCAATACAACGTTGCAACGACCACTTCTGTAAATACAGCCACCAACAGTGCCATTTAGGCCAAAAACTCCTTCCATTGAATACATTTGAGGCATAGCAAGCCAAACGTTGAGTACAACATTCCATCCTTATTCTTTAGGGCAATTTTGAGACAAGTGCATTGCATTCCAATCCTTTTGAGCTTCTTGGCACTTGATTGAAGTCAAGTGAAGATCTTGAGCTTATTACTCTAGGTGGTTGCTGCCACCTAGACGGCTTGGTGGAGTCGTTGTCTGGTGATCTCTTCAAGAAGGTTGTGAAGAAGCCCGGTGTATTGTGAGTGGTTTGGTGCTCATCATCTTTGGAGTAGAGGAAGAGCAACCACGAGTGGATTGAGGTATTTGGCTTAATTCGTGGAGCCAGTCCAATTTGTTTGGGATTACCTCAACATGGACTAGGGGAGATCGGTAAGTCTCTGAACACTACGGTAAAAAGATTGTGTGTCATATTGTGGTTTGCTCTCTTGTGTTTATTTACATTCTTGCAATTTACTTTCCTAGAATTGAATTACTTGCTTGTCACATTAGGATTGCAAACTTTGACATAGACGTAGGGTGTTGATGCACTTAGTTGAGACTAGTTGATTTCAATTTAATTGTGCAAAACTGATTTGATTTATAGTTTCGCATAAAACTCAAATTTAGCCCGAAAAATTTTAAAACCATCTATTCACCCCCCCTCTAGTTGGCCTCCTCAACCTTACAGCTTCCAGCGCTGCTAGTGCAGGATAACATTGTCAAGGAAGACTGTGGGATCATTGACGAAGCCGACGAGCATGCAAGGATACCGCTAAGGTGAACTGTAGGAGCATGCACCACCCCCATGGTGCCACCTCCTCTACGCAGTAGCAAATCACTGGTGTTTACTCTAGCTCGGTGTTTAGCTTAAACGCCACTAATATAGGCTAAGCTGGTGTTTAAAGGGATTCAGGGACGTTTAAGTTCTATTGCGTGTACAAACGCTAACTTAGAGTCTATCACGACATCTATAAACAATGGCCTAATAGGAATCAACGGGGCGTCTTATAAGGGCATCTTCAATAGTATGACATCAACAGTATCTAAGGGTTACCACGTCAGATTTGTGACGACGTGGAAGAGAGAGAGAGAGTGAGGCCATCTGTTCTAGACGCGCCGAGCTACACACGCGAAACAATAAACAATCGACGATGAAGTTTGTTGTTGGAGCAATGTCGTCGCTATCCTCACACGTTTTGTGGCCCAACACAGATCTAGAGTAACCGTGCAAGCAGAAGAAAAATTTGGGGGAACGGTGCGAAGCGGATTTCTCCCTGGCATGCGATTGCTTTGTGTGACGACAGGAAAGCGATTTCTCGCACGAAGTTTTCCTATAGGTGCTTCCCCAGCGCTTCCCCTTCCCTGTCCACTCCCCCATTTCCCGGTGTGTGAGAGTGAGAGACAGTCACAAATATGATTTCCTCCCATTCCCTAGTCCTCTCATCTCTCTCCCAGAGCTTCCCATCTCTTTCCCAGTGCTTCCCCTTCGCCTCTGCCTTGCCCAGGAACCATGGTCCACCAATCTAGGGTTGCGGCCCCACTGCCACATGCCAGTTCGAGGTCAAGCGCTGCCACATCTGCAAATCCCACCAGCATCACTGCCTCTGTGAAGTCCGTGGGTGCCTCCGCAGCCCATGATTGGTGGGGCTCGCTTGGAGCCAGACACGGAACACCCTCTGGCCTTTGCTCTATAAATCTTTGAGTCTTGCAATCCTAGCTCTGTGTAGTTCATAGCTGCGCGATGGCCTTTGCTCTATAAATCTTTGAGTCTTGCATCAAAATGTTTAAACGCCTTCTGTGTGTATGGTTTAGAAGTCTTGCATCGGAATGTTGAAACCCTTCTAGGTGTATGGTTTAGAAGAAATCATGTGAAAGGTGTAGAAATATCTTCTGAATTGGAATTAACCACAATTAACAAATCAATTGATACTTGAGTAGTTCATAGCCGCGCGATGGCCTTTGCTCTATAAATCTTTGAGTCTTGCATCAAAATGTTGAAACGCCTTCTGTGTGTATGGTTTAGAAGTCTTGCATCGGAATGTAGAGACCCTTCTAGGTGTATGGTTTAGAAGAAATCATGTGAAAGGTGTAGAAATATCTTCTGAATTGGAATTAACCACAATTAACAGATCAATTGATACTTGAGTATATGATTAAACAAATTTAGATGACAGTGTTAGGATTGGCCATATCTAGCATTGTCCTGTACCTACACTTATAATGAATTTCGCTAGTGCTTTGTCACAACTGACTGTCAAGGACAAATCCTCTGAAATGTATGCCTCTAAACTAATTCACTAGTGCTCCATATCTGTATTCCTCTAAAATGTTGTACTGATAACTGATATGCATTATGCCATTATCCATAGGACATCCAACTAATATGTCAAGAATCTTGGTGGAGGAAAGATGACTAGATGGAACTAATAATGAGTTGAGTCAGTTGAGAGGATAAGCAGTCTTTAGACTGTGTATGTCATAAAAGTGGCAAAATACGGTTGAAAAAACTGAGGATTAGTTACCGACAACCAAGTATAGTTTGGTACAAGTTGGTCATCTTGGTACCATTTCCAGAATTTTTTTCTCTATGTTCGTTTTCATCGCTGATGTGTAGTTCGTACTGATATGTATAAAAATGTACTGATATCTTTAAAAATGAAGTTGAGCTGGTGCTTTGTTTATGAAAATGCCTAATCCTCTATATAGTTTTCAAAGCACAAGTGTTATGTTATTCAATTGGTTCTTTAATTCAATCGAAAGGTGTATAATACGAGTTAGAAATTATTGGTGCTCTTATTTTGTGTTCTTGCTTCAACATTCCGATAGCTTCCATGATGCTAGTTTTTTTTACTGTTCTGAACCATGATGTTTGCATGTTTGTAATTTGTTTGCAGCGGAATGGATCCATATCCTCCTGGTGGTTTCTTAAGTTAGTTCACAACATGATTGTTGATGATGAGAAGGAAATGATTACCACTTCTCTTGACTTGAACAAGACTCCAAGGACATCAATTGTTCTACCTCCAGAAATCAAGAACGGCCCTGATCCATGCTTTACCGACGTGCTACAGAGAAACACTACTATTGTGCTCGACCAACACATACCCAACTTAAGAGGGACTTAGTCGAGCACATTTGGCAGAGGTTTGGCAACTAGCTAAATAATTAGGTATAGTTTTAGTAATCTTTGATGCAATTTCCTTATCGACTAGTAGACCATATCGAAATGTACTCATTCAATAAAATATATGCAATTCCTACTATCCTCTGTCTCAATCTAGCAAACAATTCATGATAAGTTTATTTAAGTGCAAGTGATGATATCTCAAGGTAACCTATTTTTCAGTTCATGCCTATTCAGTTATATATGCATGCTTCCATTTTTCCTTAAAGTTCTCTTTGGATTTTTCCATGGTTGTTGCTAACCATACTATTTTGGTGTTCACACAGATTTATTTGCAAGCACCTCAAGAATTGCTAGTGATAGCTCTTTTGTTGTAGCTAGTTATTTGTGCACTGTCTCAAGAAAGTGCTAGTTATGGCTACATTGTTGGCATTTTGTTTAGTTTTGCTTTTGCTTATGGCTAAACTGTTAGAGACCTTATTTCGTTGTACTTTGTAGCACTTGTTTCGGTTTATAGTAGTATTGAGTTTATGGCAGACGTTACTTAAACTGAATTTTATGGCATACTTGCTGCTTGTTAATATATTTGATAAGTACCAATTACCTATTATTGCATACTTGGTGTTAGAGTGTTAACTTATTTAAATGATGAAGCATACTTGGTGTTAGAATTGCTGCTTGTTTATATATGTAGTGGTAACCAAACAATACATGTAGGTCACAAAGATTGAAGTTAGTATTGATCAGTATGTTTACTTGATTCATGCCAAGCTTAAATGCTTGTGAATCCTTAAAGAGATAGCTGAAGAGACTATGTATTGGAATATTTGTCTCCAAAATTGTCTCAAGATGACATGAAGGGTGTTAGAGATAACCTAAAAGACAAACTATTGAACATGCCATAAGTGTTGACCTAGGTCTATAGATGCCATTGTATTAATACGGGGTGTTATAAATGATCCCGAAGTGCTCAATTAGGATTGTTTATAAACACCATCGTAGTTGGAAAACAGGTGTGTTTATAAATGGTAGGCGGAGAAACGTGGGTTGTTTGGTTTGCTACCCTTGTAAACCAAACTAAATATTAGTAACGCCAACAAAAACTGAATATTGTTTGGTTTGCTATAAAATTTTGATAATGCTCACAAAAGTTTGGTAACGTCAATGACATCAAATGTCACACATGGACAATCCGAGAATGAGGAAATCGGTCACCAAAATTTTGTTAACGCCAAAATTTGGCTTGATCACAATCCAAACAACACTCTTTTTTTTTTTGACAATATTTGGCTTTGCGCAGGTTTTGGCTATACCAAAATTTTGATTTGGCTCATTTTGGCCATCAACCAAACAGCCCCACTGTCTTTATATATAAACGTTATGGTAAGCAGAGAAACAGGTGCATTTATAAACCGTGGCAGTAGATAGAAATAGGGATGTTTATAAATGTCGTATGAACCAGGAAACATGGGCGTTTATAAATGCCATGGTAGAAAGAGTAGCAGGGTATTTAGACCATCTCCAATGTTGTGTTTTAGCTGGTTCAAATGAGGAGAGAGAATGCATTGAATCGATTCAATAAATTGGAGGGATAGATTCCAACAAAAAAATGCATGGAACCGGACTCTACTTAGGAGTTGATTCAAAGCATTAAACAACTCATATGAGCATTAAACAACTACATAGGAGAGAGTGTGGTTGAGAATGTATATTATTATTTTGTGGTTTTTTAATGTAACATGGGTCCCAGTTATTAGTAGGAATCGGTTCAATACATTAGAGAAAAACAATCTCAGTTCCTAGAATGCTTTCGTGGCATGACTTTGAATCAACATTGGTTCAATACACTAAAGAAGCTCTTATAAACGCCGTAGTAGCCCAAAACGTCTGGAACTACTTCCCCTGGTACTATTTTCCTTGACATCTATAAATGCCATGGAATATACGTTTTGCAGCATTTATTGTGATTCGAGGGCATCTTACCAGGTAAATAGACAAGGAAAGGCCGCACAGCCAGACCATCCACGTCGTTCGATTTTTTGCTGCCCGTCCAATCTTGCGTTGGCCTGCTTCACGTCCTTTGGATTTCTTTTTTGTTTTGCGTGCCCGTTTGCTCTCCCGTCGTTGCGCATTCATTGCTTCCTTTTTCGTCATTCTTCTCTTCCTCCCCATTTCTTTGGTGCCCTTGCTCCCTGCCGAATGGCGGCTCTGCGGCGCCTCCTCCTTCCGTTCCCGTCCCTATCCCTGCGCCCTTGCATGCCGTCGTCACTGCCACCGGTTGCGCCCATCGCCAGCTCGGGCCGCATCGCCTTGCGCCCCGGCCAAGCTCCTCCGGTGCCTCTTCCTCATTCTTCCCTTTTTTGGTATTTTCCTTTTAAGGTTCGCTGTTCTTCCTCCGGATCTTGCTTGGTCTTTGCGTCTTGACGCTCATGGCGCAACCTCCTCTGCACGACGCCGCCACCACCACGCCACCTCCACGCCTGTGTGGCTCCCTCACAGGCCCAGCTTGTGCCCAAGACACCCCTTGGCTCGCCTCACGCCCATGCGTCTCGGCCCACTCGCCGCCTCAAGACTTGTCTCACCCTTCTCGCTCCTTCTCACCCCGACTCGGCCATGGTGGTTAGGCACGGATTTTGCCTCCTCCTTGCCCATATTTATTTACCCTTTTTCCCCATTTGTGATTCCACCTGCCTCGGCCTTCTCGCTCCTTCTCACCCGGCTCGGCCATGGTGGTTAGGCCGCCCGATTTTGCCTCCTCCTTGCCCAGATTTATTTACCCCTTTTCCCCATTTGTGATTCCATTCTTTCTTATTGGATAATGTTAGGTTTTTCTTGTAGCTGCCTTTGCCGGCTCCGCCACCGCCTCGCATCCGTGCGGCTCCTCCGTCTTTCGGCTCAGCATCACGACGCCTTGCTTTCCCGCTCAGCGCCAAGGCTTGGGCCACTCGTCATGCCAAGACTTGGCTCGGACTTCGCGCTCCTCTCACCCCGGCTCGGCCATGGTGGTTAGGCCGCCGGATTTTGACTCCTCCTTGCCCAAATTTATTTTTCACTTCTCCCCACATTTTGGTGTTCCATAATTCTTGAACTGATATTTTTCTATAATTTTGTCTTGCAGATCAGGGCTATAAGGAGCTTTGCCCCATTCATCCTACATGGAAATGTTCTATTCCACACCATCTATAGCAATTATTGGGTTAGAAACTTTAAAAGGGTTCCTACGACAGCCATACAAATGGCCTCTTTGATTATGGAATATCTCTGTCTAGTGTGTGATCTTTTTTGACCTAACTTGGACTCTTCTGTCCATAAATCATGGTCCTTACAGTTTTCAAAAGAGTACATATGTGATTACCAACAAAATGATTAAATCTGTCTATCAACGCCTTAGCTACCTCTTTATGTCTCTTACTCTCATTTTTATTCGGTTCCCTTCTGCTTAGGTAATGTCTTGCTCAGATATGTCGCTCTCATAGCTAGAAACTATATGAAGTCGCCTATGTTGGCCTAACCACTTCGGTTGAGCGAAAGTGTTTTTAATCTATGTTTTTTTTGAGAAATTAGAGTTCATGGTAATTAAAATATCGCTAACTACACAAAGGCATCTATTGTTTTTGGTGCATACACTCATACAAAGACATTTTGGTACAAAGTTGTCGATGACAATTACATGTTAACAATCATTTCGAAGATACTCATTGTCTTTCTTTTATCTTGTCGTGCTATGCTAAGTTTCATAAAAATAAATAAACGATGAAACAAGTGAATAGGTTTTAACAGCTCTTAAAGCTGAGAAAGAGGAACTAGAAGCAACACTTGACTAGGAAAAGCTGCAAACTACACAGCTTAAAGAAGAGATAGCTGAAGCAGAGACTAGAAATGCAGAGCTAACAAGGGTGACTCTTCTTGTCTATCTTTCGATTGTCCTGTTTTTGCCCCTGCAGATCTGTAAGTTTCTTATGTTCTTTTATCTTAAGTAATCTTTGAAGCATCTAATGGACCTGTTAAATGAAAAAGTGAGCTTTATTATGTAATCTTGTTTATTTCCAGTTGGTTTAGGGGACTTGGTTGGATGTTAATTTTACACATCATGTCCTGTAGCCTTCATGTTGTGAGAGACATCTTATTTGTCTAAACTTCTAATGATAAAATAGGCTTACAATAGAGCACAAGTGAAAAAAGATGTTGAGATAATACTCACTACGAGAATTATGGAGAACGTTACAATAATTCCCCAGCCAGTCGGAGGTAAGGCTCATTTGTTTAGTACCCATTTTTTAAAGTTTGTCTTTCTTTAAGTATCTGTGTTCTTATGGTATTCTGCACTCTACAGATTCTAATAGAATTGACCTTCTCATGAATCTTGTTGAACGCCCCTCTGGTGGTTTCTCTGCTGGTGGTGGCATTTCGAGTGGGTGAGTACAAGTAGTAGTGCTTGCTAAGTGAACTCAATTGAGTGAATTGTATGCTTTCATAAAATCTGTTTCTCCTGAAAGGTGTTGAAGTGATAAATATGATTTCAAAGACCATATTTAACATATCTACAAATTACATTGCAAATTTTAGTCTTAACATCTATGTATGTGATAATAGACATGCTGTGTTTTCTGCAGGATAACAAATGGACCTCTTTCTGGACTTATTGGCATATCAGCAGGTTCTTTCACAGTTCAATGTGTGTATCTTCAGCTAATATTCTGTTGTTTGTAATGCTGTGTTTTCTGCAGGATAACAAATGGACTTCTTTCTGGACTTATTGGCATATCAGCAGGTTCTTTCACAGTTCAATGTGTGTATCTTCAGCTAATATTCTGCTGTTTGTAATGCTAGGATTTTGATATGTCACAACCTACTCTTAACACAAGGGTCGTTGCTAATTGCGTTATCTTGTTTCCTATGGAATGTAGCTTGTTTATTTATGTAATGTCGCGATGGTGATTTTTTAGAAATCAGGTTTCTTAACCCCAGTTGGGTTTTGAGCCTTTTTGGATGGGCTTAACATTCCCAAGAAGCTTCATAAGTTATCAACTATAAAGAATGAAATATGGGCTTAAGGTCTATGTTTGGAGCAACCTAAGTTAAGATGACCCACCAAAACCCAAGCAGCCTTTCGGAACTGGGCAGATTTAGATGTTTATTTTAATTTTGTAATTGATATTAGATTTACTGATATAGATGTGCCTGGATAAACTGAAATTGCACATGTCTAAAAATTTCCGCACACTGGTGTTTTAAAACAGCTTTGCATATTCTCATTGGAAAGTTTTTGGGAGGACCAAGAAGTTGAATCTCTCACTAGAGAGGGTCAAATAGATTCTATATTTCGATTAAACTACACTGACCCTTGGATTCACGGCGACAATAAGAGGACCTCCAGAACTATCATGGTTAAGGTATTTACCTTTAATATGATATCTTTTTCACTGTTCCATGATTCCATCAATTGAGAATCATGTATTTGTTCTTACAATTACTTTCTTTGCCAGAACTCTAGGACTCCAGGAACACTTATCCATGGTGGGGACCATCCTGACCATGGGGCCCTTACAATTGGATGAGTTACTACTGGCATTGAATATAGTCGACCGTTCAGGCCTAAATGGAGCGGTACACTTGGATTAATATTTCAGGTAAACAAGTGAATCCTATGTCGTATTAATGATATATATTTTTCTCCCTAGCCCCTACTTGGAGACAAATCCCAAAATAGACATGATCACAGTGACGTTAGTGCTACCTTAGGTAATATAATTTGGATAAAGATACACGAGCACAATTGTGTATCGGTGTAGGAAACAAGTGAAACTAACATTGTTGATTTTGTTTAACATCCGTTGTTTGCTTTGCTTACCTATCCTTAAAAGGAAAAAAAAGCCAAATTGCATTCTACTAACTACTGACACTTTCTCTGCAGCGTGCTGGTGCTCGTGATGACAAAGGAAACCCTATCATCGGAGATTTCTATAACAACCAATTAACCGCTAGGTCTCAAATCTCAATGTCTCATTTACCTTTATTTTGCACCATAGATATGGTTGGCTACACCATGAATACAATTGTCCAATTAAGTTACTCTTTGAAATATGATGTTCTGTCATGACAATGCAGCGAAAATGCTTATGATGACACACTACTTGCTACACTTGAAAGTGTCTACACAGACCATAGCTAATAGACTATATATTGTAAACAAAATTGTAGTATTGCTTTTCGCTGGTGAAAATGGCAATGCTCCTAAGATGTGCATATGCTCACGTTACTGTTTATGTATGTTACAGTATATTGAAGAATATGAGTTGAATTATGACTTATGAGTTATGCCATTTTGCTGCTTAACATTTTTTCCCAGTCTTGAACCAACTGGTTTCCTGAAACCTGGACAAGACTGTATCTAATGCAGTTTGTTACATATCTTTGGCAAGATCTTCTCATTTATTTAGGCCTCGTAAAAATTTACTGTTGTTTGTGGATCAATTATTCTGTACTAACTTCGAAGATGAAGATGGGTTGCCCTCTATGGAGACTACATATAATATTTGTTATTTAGTTTGGGTATCTTTTTGATTAAATCTTCTGGACATACAATTTTGATGTTTTCTTTTTTGACGACAACAACATGGATGCCTTTCCATCAAACAACACTATGAGGGTGATGTTGAGGACCTATGCTTAGATTTTACTTTGACTAAATAGTTTGATGGTAAAAGAATTATCCATGCAATGGGACCTATCGGTAAAAATATCTCTGTTAGGAATGAAAATAAATTCTACTATGTTCATGCAATACTAGACTACAAGCTTAGCCGTTAGGTTCGTTGCTTGGCTCAATTTTTGCATGAATTTAAAGCTTTTGTTTTGTACAGTAGGCAGCCTTCTGATAATCCCTACAAATACTTCCTTTTGCAGCTGCATTTTATATGACCATGTGATCTTGTATCATCATCTTAGCTGAAGTTGTTTAGTGCAAATAAATTTAATTACGCAACTCTCTCCCTCTCTATGGATACTACTTAAACTGACATTTCCCTTTTTGGATGATACTGAGAATAAATTTAGAATTTCTTAAATTGGAATAGTGAAACATAAAATAATAAATGCAAATAGCAATATTTAAAACAAACTATTTCGAAGTTCACGTATTATGTTACAATTTTGAAATCATTTTTTTATTTACATAATAGAAATGATCCAAAATCCAAATTTAGAAATGGGTGCATGAAGCACCATTTCACACATGTTATCCTTACTCTTTGCCTATACAGTAGCCCACCCGTCAAACACAGAGCTTTCACATCCTTTATTCGCACAAAAAATTGTTTATCAAAATGCTTATTCTCCTTTTCCGATTACATTTTTTTCCGTAGCTTTTTAAACTCTAGACATCACAAGCGCACAAATGCGCGCCAGGTATCTAGTTTATATATAGATGCCCTAGGAAGTCCAACATGTTGTAGTGACTGTTGGACGTGTGAAATGTAACTCTTTTTATTATTTAATCTATTTTCAAAAAATATTTTAAAGATAATCTCTCCCTAACTTTATTTCCAATTCTATTCCCTTTGACCACGCCACAACGCGTGACGTAGCAAAAATACATTGTCACGTCACGGACCTCGGCGTAACAAACGAGTACTGTCACTTCACTCCTCTTAGTGTGATAGGACTTAGCCAAAAACGGACATGTGTTGGCTCGGTCGGTGGTGTGACAGTACAATTTGGTCACGCCATGGGTGGTGGTGTGACAATACAGTTTGGTCACGCCACGGATCATGGCATGACCAAAGGGGTCAGAATTGAAAATAAAGTTACGAAGATGTTATCTTTAAAATATATTTTTTAAAAAGGATTAAAAAATAAAAAAACTTTGTGAAATGTTGCCTATGGACTGTTAATTCGAGGAAATGCCTTAGATTGGTGGTTTAAAAAACTTAATGTTGAGGGGCCAAAAGTGATTTGTGTGTAACATTAGCCAATTCAAAAGGTGTTTGCTGAAGAGGAAAAACATCATATTGACGGAATTTATAGTTTACAAAAAAAAAAACAAGAATACTTTTAACTCGGTTAAAACATGATGATTTAGCATTTTAAGAGGTGATATTTTGAAAACGAGGGGCATGATCTCTATTATGCATATTTCGTTAATATATTCTGAGTTACTAGTTCACCATTGGCATTTTAAAAAATATCCGCCTTTCATGTAAGATCTTATCTAGCACTCCCAGGTTCCTATGGTACGCTTTCATGTAAGATCTTATCTAGCACTCCCAGGTTCCTATGGTACGGTGTACAATTACATCCATTCAACATCTCAAGGGTCTCTTAATTTGGAGCAAAGGAATTTTAGACAAAAATGGAGGAATGCAATCCAAAAGGGGGGAACAAACCAATGAAGGGTGTTTGGATTGTATTATTGCTTCAATGGAATTTCATAGGATTGAAATAAATTCTACATATTTTGGGGAATCCTAACATGAGGCTTGACCTCATGCTGTCTCATGTTAAAATCCCTTTTGAGAGTTTTAATGCATTTTCTCTCTTTCTTTTCTTTCTCGTACTAGCAAACCCGTGAGGCGTCCAAACACTCGTGAGCAATCCTTGTGTTTTCGTTTTCACGGACTCCACTGCACATGACAGCGAATTCCTACATTTTTATTCCTGTTTCTTTTTGTTTCACGCGTTCCAAAGGACCTAAGATATACTATTTTAAGTTTGAATGATGTCTTATATGTCGAATTGTAATGCCTCGTAAGCATAAACTATTTTTATTCTCTCATCCACTGGGTGAGACAATCAAGTCATTGTTTTCATGGGCACTTTTATTATATTTTCTCTGACAATTACCTTTGTCGTTTGTCCGGAATCCGGACGGCTTCCTTTCGGCGATTAGCGGCTAATTGATCAGCCTGTTCTTCTCTTATTTTCGTTCGAATAAAAATACAAGGGTCGATCAGATCCAGATCAATCAGTGCGGTTGTTGAGTACGCAACTTATATTATATCCTAACATACAAGGACTCCGAGATGTGTTCTAAAATAATTCTTATCTTAATCCTATTATGATTTTGATCCCTACTTTCTTTTGGAGGAGAATTAGAAACACTATATAAAGCTATGAGGAGTGGTCATAGAGAACTCAAGCTAGAAACTAACTCGTCCGAAGCAAGAGGCATACGAGAGGATTAGAGACTAGGTTATTCTTCGGCACTAGAATCTAAGGGTCCTAAAAGTTTCGAGAGAGAGACATATGATCCCTTGTACTCTTTTAAGGTTGAGCTTAAGGAATTTGTGGCCGGCTTCGCTAAATATTTCTATCTTGTCATGGTTATTTCATCATATTATTTGGTTCTCTTTGCGACTGTCGCTAACAAACTGATGGGTCTTGAAGTGGCAACTGTATAGGTTGCGCATAGAGGAAGGCGCACGGTGATGGGACGTAGGTAGGCCACACTAGCATGCAATTCAAAATTCTACCACGTAAACCAGTAAGCCATGCAAGTAAGAGATCACATATGTTACCACTAGATGCGCAGTGCAATGGAAGAAGAGTTGGAGCAAACTGATCCAATGTGGAGCGCGTCGATGTAGTAGTCGTCGTCAATCGTCCAACGTCCTCGGCACCGATCCTCTCCTCCAGTAGCCTATCACGTTCCTTGCATAGGTTGTGTATCGTCCTCGGTCAGCACAACGATAATCACATCAGCGCCTCTCCGATATCCACACGTCTAGGGGTGGAACATCGTATGCCGGTGTGCTAGCACCAGTGTGCATAGTAGGGCCTTCAAGGAGATGGTTGCTAAGGTTTCAGTGGTGTAACTCTCATCTCCCAACAGCCCCATGCATCCCCTTATAAAGAGCCCATACATATTCTATTCGAACTAGTTTGTCCCAACCCGTTATGTATGTGACCCTATAGGTTAATGCATAATCGGTTGTGACTCGAAAACTCCTTTCCAATCATAAGTCGGTAACGGTTCCTAGTAGGACATAACGACTTCTTAATACACATAAATATTATATTAGACGAACCTTATGTAATATGATATGTGATCAGGTTCTTATCACTTACGACTAGCTCATATCTCCATATGACTAGTTCGCATCTAGTCACGACCTATCCGTAACACCTTACAATTAGTTCGTTTACCAGTTAGTGATCATGTACGACCAGCTCACGACCAGTCTGTATCTCCATACGGCCAGTTCGTATCTGGCCGGAATGAACGACATGCTTGTGTATTCTCCTTTTGCCTCACGATATCTGGTTGAACTCTAGGTGAGATATTTGTCATCCATGGACTACTCAATAATTTATCGATCTAGTGGCGGATAACTTTATGTGGTCGACTCTTCGACCAACAGTGGCATGGCCATGCACTTTCTGAATCTGACCACATGAAGGGGGCCTAGAGATATATGTCCTGTTATGTTAGAGGGGCAAATCCCACATCCAACTTATCACATCCCTCCACATGTTTCGTAGCATACCAAAAGCTACCTTTATAACTATCCAGTTACGGAGTAGTGTTTGGCAACCCCTAAGTGTACTATTACACATGTAACAAACCGTGTTGATCTCAGGTCTAAGGATTGTACATCATGATTGCTTGAGACCAACTAATGACACATAAAATCATAACAATCTCAATAGTATCTCAAGGTGGGTCAATCCATGTTCTCTAACGTGTGCTCACATTATTGATTCGATATCCCCACATCTAGGATTAGTGAAACATGGTCATCAATCAATAGAGTCTTGACCATTGACATCCGACCAGAGATACTTTTAGAACGACATCATACAACTATTAAGGAGCTTCACCACCAAGTCACATACTTGTTAATATTTATAAATGATAATTCATCCAAGGAACATAATGTAACTCATAAACATAGAGGTGATACAATCATCTCCATGATTGCATCTGTGGCATATCACCAACAGTCTCCCACTTCCACTAGAGTCAATCATATAAGTATCTAATACTCATAGCTCTTGTGTGCACCTCATGTTTAGGTTGCGAGACAGAATTTGCAATGGATCAGCTATATTCAAATCTGTGTGCACTTTGTATATCTTTACATCACCTCTTTCAACAATCTTATGAATAATGTGATATCGCCAAAGTATGTGTTTGGACTTTTGATGTGATCTAGGCTCCTTAGCTTGTGCAATGGCTTCATTATTATCATAATAGAGATCCATTGTATTGGAAGCATTAGAAACCACACCCAATTCATAAATGAACCTTCTTACCCACACAACTTCTTGTGGCTTCAAAAGCCACAATATACTTGGCCTCTGTTGTAGAATCAGCAACTGTCCCTTGCTTGGAACTTTTCCAGCTCACTACTCCTCCATTAAGACAAAACATAAACCCAGATTGTGATCTGAAATCATCCTTATCGGTTTGGAAGCTAGCATCGGTATAACCATTTATGATCAGCTCTTCTCACCGCCATAAACAAGGAATGCATCCTTAGTCCTTCTCAAGTACTTTAGGATATTCTTGCTGCTATCCAGTGACTTTCACCTGGATTCGACTGATATCAATTTGTAACACTTAGAGCATATGATACATCTAGGCGTGTACAAAGTATGGCATACATGATAGATCAAATAGCTGAAGCATATGGAATTCTACTCATTTTGTCTTGCTCATCAGATGTCAAAGGACACTGACTCTTGCTAAGACTAATGTCATGTGACATGGGCAAGAAACCTTTCTTGGAATCTTGCATGTTGAACCACTTCAACACCTTGTGAATGTACATATCTTGGCTTAATTCAATTAGCCTTTTAGATCTATCCTTATAGATCCTTATGCCCAAAATAAATATGCAGCATCTCCTAAATCTATCATAGATAAACCATTTCTTAATGAAGCTTTAATAGATTTATGCATAGGAATATCATTGCCGACCAGTAATATGCCATCCACATATAAGATCAGAAAAACAAGTTTGGTCCCAGTAACCTTCTTGTAAACATAAGGCTCTTCTTCATTCTTGATGAAGCCAAACCCTTTGACTACTTCATCAAAACGAATATTCCAATTCCGAAATGCTTGCTTTAATCTATAGATGGATTTCTGAAGCTTGCATATTTTTGTAGCTTTCTCTGGATCGACAAAACCCTCAGGTTGTGTCATATACACATCCTCACTTAGGTTTTCATTTAAGAAAGCCGTGTTGACATCCATTTTCCATATCTCATAATCAGAATATGCAACAATAGCTAGAATAATCCAAATAGACATAAGCATAGTGACAGACTAGAATGTCTCATCATAACCAACACCTTGAATTTGTTGAAACCCCTTGCCACCAATCGTGCTTCATGAATGTGAACATTTCCATCCATATCTATCTTTTTCTTAAAAACCCACTTGCACTAAATGGTTTTAACACCATTAGGTGGATTAACAAAGTTCCAAACTTGATTGTCATACATGGATTTTATTTCAGATCTCATGGCTTAAAGCCATGATTCAAAGTCTGGCTTGTCATTGCTCCCTCATAAGTCTTAGACTCATCATTATCAAATAATAAAATGTCATGCACATACCTAATAGGCAATTGACATAGCATTTTAGATCTACGCGGGGCAGATGCCTCATCTACAGGCTTTACAATATTTTGTTCATCCTATAAAGGTTCAGTAGGAGTTGAAACATTTTTAGATGTTTCCTGAAATTCTTCGAGTTGCACCTTGCTCCCACTGATTCCTTTAGAAAGAAACTCTTTCTCCAAGGAGATACCATTTTGGGCAACAAACACTTTGTCATCATCCTGCTTATAAAAGTAATATCCTTTAGTTTCCTTATGATACCCCACAGAGAAGCATTTATCCGACTTGGGTGTGAGTTTATCAGACATCAAATATTTTATATATACCTCACAACCCCATAATTTGAGAAAAGACAATCTATGACACTTCCCAGTCCATATCTCATATGGTGTCTTCTTTACCGCTTTTGATGGAACTCTGTTCAAAGTGAAAGCCATTGTTTCTAGAGCGTATCCCCTAAAATACAATGGAAGATCAGATTGACTCATCATTGACCGAACCATCTCTAACAATGTCTGGTTCTGTCGTTTAGATACCCCATTCCATTGAAGTGTTCATGGTGGAGTAAGTTGTGGAACAATTCCACATTACTTTAGCTGATCACCAAACTCATGGCTCAAATATTCACCTCCACAATCTAATTGTAGAAATTTGATTCTGCACCTCATTCTGAAATCCCTTGAACTTTTCAAAGAATTAAGACTTATGCCTCATTAAGTCACTACTACAAAAAGGCTAATACTAGACGCATCATCACAGACGGTTGACCAAAATCGTCTGTATTACATGCAATCACAGACGGTTTTGGTTTAAAAACCGTCTATGTTACTGGCTACGCTAAAAACCGTATGTGAAGAGTAAATATCAAAGATGGTTCATGTTGAAAAATGTCTATGAAGTATCACAGTCAATTCTTAACAATAACCGTCTATGATATTACTACATATCACAGACAATTTTTTTTTCTTAAAACCGTATGTGATAATTAACTCATCATAGACGGTGTATCATTTTGCTCGCTTACTGATCATCCGGTGCAATGTAGCTCCTCAACAGAGTCTTCTTCTCCATCTCTGGTGCTACGATAGCCGCGGGAGATCTCCAAGTCCGGTGAGTCCATCGCCACTCCGTGCCTGGTTTGAGTATCACCTCACCTTACTGAGCCAGCTCGTGTGGTCTATTTCAGTTATTGTCACCCACGCCGAGCTGTCACCGTGGACCTCTCTATCACCACCACCGCCATGATGCCAACTCTTCTCCGGTGAGTCCTCGACCCCACCAAGGTCGATTTCCCCACCTATATGTCCCCCTAAAGGTGTGCATGTGCTTCGTTTCAGTTTATTTCCAACGAGAAGACCTGTCGCCGAGGAGCTTGTCACTGTTGCCTCTGTTCATAGACGACCAACCACCTTGGATCTTCCCTGACTTCATTGACACTTTCCTCGTGATCGAGGCGAGCTACTGGAGCATAAGCATCCTTCAATTTGCGTAGTTTTGGGCGTTTACACTAAAATCGCTAGTGAAGCCTATGGTGCCACCACAGGACATCACCGTCGACTCGCCTCAGGCGACCTTAGGGCCTCGAGCCACGACTGTTAGCAATGCGATGGCACCCTGAGCCCAATTTGAGCTTCAAATCCTACTACTTTTCTCGTGCGCCCTGCTTCCTTTCCTTCTCTCTCTCTGACTGGTGTGGGACCCACGAGATTAGGAGAGGATTAGCACTAAATGATAGTGGTTAAGTGTAGTGAGGGTATGAAAAGTTTAACAAAAATCTAATTCAAAATGTATTTTAACAGAAATTGACATGTGGACCCCAGCTGTCGGTAGGTTAAATCAAATCGGGATTTAATCATTTAGTTAATAAACTAATGAGTTTATGACATGTGGGACTGTCATAGATTTTATAAATAAAATCATAAAATAAAAAGATGAGTCAATGACAAGTAGGGCCCACATGTAAGTTAATAAAATCCGAAAAAAATGTAAAAATGAGAAATGCCACCTTTAGTTCAGAGAAAAATATGCTTTCTCTATTGGAAAGCGTAAGCCTCAGAAAATATACTTTCGACATCACCCTTTTATTTATTTAAAGGGTTTTTAATACGAACCGTGTGATGGACCAAAGCTGGATGTATGCTGAGAAACGTGTGAGTGAAGAGTACATTAATGGCGTGTTTGATTTTACAAGAGCTGTCGAGGAGGATATGTTGAACAAAGGGGCGGAATATATGTACTGTCCATGCATTGATTGTGAGAATCTGAAGATATTTAAGAACCAAGCGCAGATCAAAGTACACTTGATTCGAAGGGGATTCAAAAAGGGGTATACACGTTGGATCAGTCACGGTGAAGAGTAGATTATACAGGAAGGTAGTAATAACAACATCGCCGATGAAGTCAATGATATGCCGCCAGATGATGTCGATTGTGGTTCCGATTCGGATAGGCTGCACGATGACAATCTGGATAAGATGCTTCGCCATGCAGAAGTGAGCTATAGTGAGAGAGAGTTTGGTAAATTCGAGGGCTTGATGGAGGACTTGAAGAAGCCTTTGCTCCTGGGCTGCAAGTCAGAATACACAAGGTTGTCATCCGTGCTGAACTACTGAAATTCACGGCAAGCAACGGTTGGTCCGACAAGAGTTTCACGGTGCTGTTAGGTCTCTTAGCGGACATGCTTCCAGATGGAAATGAGTTGCCCAAAACCACCTACAGAGCCAAGAATGTTCTTTGTCCATTGGGAATGGAAGTAGAAAGAATACATGCATGTCCGAACGATTGTATACTCTACCGTAAAGAGTACGCAAACATGCATGTATGTCCGGTGTGCAACGCATCTCAATACAAGTGTAAGAATCAATCAGATGACAGCGAGGGAATCGAGGTGAAGAAAGGACCTCCTGCTATGGTGGCGTGGTATGTTCTTGTAATCCCCCGTTTGAAACGGTTTTTTGCGAACCCAAAGGAGGCAAAACTGCTGCGTTGTTACTCGGAGGAGCGCAAGCAGGGTGAAAAGCTAAGGCACCCTACTAATTCCACCCGGTGGAGAAACATCGATAGGAGGTTTGCAGACTTCGATGCAGAACCGAGGAATATAAGGTTTGGATTGAGTACAGATGGAATGAATCATTTCGGTAACATAAGCAGCTGACATACTTTGGTTGTGTATGAAGCAGAAGTATATTTTGCTATCGATACTTATCCAAGGGTCGAAGCAACTTGGGAATGATATTGATGTGTACCTAGCACCATTGATAGAAGATCTAAAAATACTGTGGATAGAAGGGGTACAGGTATGGGATGCGTACAAATAAGAGAACTTCACTTTACGCCCCTTGTTGTTCTGCATCATAAATGATTATCCTGCCCTTGCTAACCTATCGGGCCAGAGTACAAAAAGGGCCAAAGCATGTAATCACTGCTTAGATGATACCGAGAGTCTATGGCTGAAGAACTCACGTAAAACTGTGTACATGCGTCACCGTAGGTTCCTTCGGAGGGCTTACCCATACTGCAGGATGAAGAAACAATTCGACGGAGAGGAGGATAGTTCAGCTCCAAGGCATTTAAGTGAAAAAGAGGTCTATAATATGGTTAAGGATTTAGATGTTGTGCTTGAAAAGGAAAGTAAATCGAGGACCCGTGAGAAGAACATCTGGAAGAAGAGATCAATATTTTAGGACTTACCTTATTGGGAGCACCTAGAAGTTCACCACTGCATCGACGTCATGCACGTAGAGAAGAATGCATGTGACAGCTTGATTGGTCTCTTACTGAATATTTGTGATAAAACAAAGGATGGTGTGAATGCACAACTTGACTTGGTTGATATGGACATTAGACCTGACTTAGCACCGACAAAGACCGATAAAGGATGAACGTACCTTCCCCTTGCTTGTTACACTTTCTCCAAGGCCGAGAGAACTGAAATGTGCCAGTGCTTGCATGGTGTGAAAGTTTCGTTCGGTTACTCTGCCAACATGAAGAAACTTGTTTCGATGGAAGATTTGAAGTTAATTGGCATGAAGTCTCATGATTGTCATGTGCTGATGACACAGATGTTTCCTGTTGCAATTAGAAGTATTTTGCCGACCAAGGTCTGAGAGACAATCATGAGGCTGTGTTATTTCTTTAACACAATTGCTCAGAAAGTCATCGACTCCGAAGGACTAGATGTTCTACATTACGAGATGGTGAAGACTCTATGTCATCTTGAGATGTATTTCCCTTCGTCGTTTTTCGATATTATGGTCCATCTCATTGTTCACATTGTGAGGAAGATAGAGATGCGAGGGCCTGTGTTCCTACGTAGCATGTACCCGTTCGAGAGGTTCGTGGGATTATCAAGTCTTATGTACGGAATCGATCTCGGCCAAAGGGTAGCATCGTCGAAGGTTATGCAACCAAAGAGTTCATTGAGTTCAGTGTCAATTACATGGCTCAGGTCGAACCGATAGGTGTGCCTCGATCTCGTCATGAGGGGAGGCTCGAGGTTATCGGGACCATCGGAAGGAAAGTAATCACTCCAGAGATGAGAGCGTATGCTTAAGCCCATTTCACAGTCTTGCAACACATGACTGAAATGTCTCCGTATATCGACCAGCACAAGGACGTGCTTCGGCAATAGAATCCAGAGTGGCTGGATGTTTGGATCACGAGACAACACAAGAGTCAGTTCAACCACTAGTGGAAGGAGCGACTCGCTAGGAGCTCGTCAAGTGATATGCTGACATGGTTGGCAAAAGGGCAAACATTTACAGTTGTGATATGGTAAGGATACAACACAAATGGGTACACATTCTATATGTAGGCTTAGGATATAAAGAGCACTAACCAGAACAGCGGTGTTCGCATAGATGCGTTCAGTACCAATGGGTTGAGGAGCTCCTACTCTGGGCTGATAGAGGAGATTTGGGAGCTCGACTACGTGCTTGTCAAGATCCCCCTGTTTCGGTACCATTGGATCCATCTCCTATAGGTGAAGGTCGACAAGTACAGCGTCACTATCATGGACCTCGAACGTGTCGGATACAAAGACGAACCGTTCGTACTCGCTAACCAAGTTGTTCAAGTCTTCCATATAACCGACTAGGCAAATAAGAAGCGCCACGTATGTCTTCATGGAAAAAGGAGGATTGTCGGAGTTGAGAATGTAGTGGATGAGTAAGAATACAATAAATTTGACGAGTTGCCTCCTTTCAAAAATGGCATAAGTGTCGAGGCAGAACAACGTGATAAAACTAGCTACATACGCGTTAATCATCATGAAGGGATAATTTTTAAAGGAGATAAGCAAGTGGAATGATGAATGAAATGTTTATGTGTCATATGTTCTGAATTTGCATTTATGTATGTGAGAATGTGTCATATGTGAATTTGCATTTATGTATATGAAAATGTATCATATGGGGAGTTCCATAATGTAGACTGAACTTGATTGTGATAGGATTGAACTTAATGGTATATGTGTGTATTTGTTCATGATTGGTTAATTTTAGTTCATTTGAGTTAATTGATTTGCGAAATTGATGTACTTATTTCTAAAATGAATGTGAATTGGATGTATAGATATACTTGTTGTGTTTCTACTTGTTTCAGAGGGCATAGCTATTTCCCAAGGCTAGGCAATAAACAATAATACATTTAGCAATATAAAAGAATATCACAAATGGTTCTTTAGGACAAACCGTCTGCGATACTATATCACAGATAGTTTCATCTACAAATTGTTTGTGATACATTAGCTATCACAGACGTTTTGTAGATGAAACCATCTGTGATACATAAGCTATCGCAGACGGTTCTACTTTAGAGCCGTCTGTGACATCCAACCCTATTTATATTTGGACTCTAGGGTTTGCCCGCGTCCCTCACTAAAACGAGTAAGTTTCTCTAACTCTCCCTCCTCCCTCGAGCCTGTTGCCACCGTCCTCAACACCGTCTCCTCCTCGAGCTCGGCGCGCCTGCTCCCCCGAGCACGTGTAGCCGCCTCCTCGAGCTCGGCGCGCCTCCTCCCCGAGCCCGCCTCCTCCCTTGCCCCGAGCACGCGTCGCCTCCTCCTCCCTTGAGCCCGCCGTCTCCTCCTCGAGTACGAGCCGTCGCCTCCCTGAACCCGGCGCCCCCCTCCCCTGAGCCAAACGCGCCTACTCCCCGAGCCCGCCTCCTCCCCTCCCCCGAGCATGCGTCGCCTCCTCCTCCCCCGAGCACACGTCGCGTCGCACATTGCTCAGATTGCTTAGTGGCTTTGATTGCCATCTGCTTCGTGAGTATCACAACATTTCAATTTAATTACCCCTTTGCATTTGATATGTTCATATTGCAATGTGGTGTAGTGGGCTTGAGCTTAATGCTCTATGATGATAATAGTCTTGTACTAAAATTATTTTGATAATCGGGTTTGAACTTGAGCTCTAATTGGAATGCTTACTACTATTGATTGATCTTTAGCATTTAGTCTGTTACTTTCGGTTGGTTAATTGATTGAACCTCTATGTTCTGTGATCCAATTCATAATACTTGCTATTCTACTAGTAGATCAAGTTTTGTTGGCTGACTGGAGTGTTGTTTTGGTGATCATTTTGCTTTGATCTCTTGTTGGCCGAAAGTATTATCTGTTGTCTTTTGTGTAAAGATCCCATCGACAGATAAGTAAAGCACTATTTTAGAGCTCAAAGTTTGAATTAATATTGTCAAATTCAATTAATGAAGAATATAGACTAAAGTAGCGAGAAGGCCAAGATTAAATCTTGTGTAACTCTACATCTGAGAGTAATAGCAAAATGTTAAATCTTAGTTTTATACTGATTTCATTTGTTCACATGACGTTTGTGTTGAGCATATTATTCCTTTTAAATGACTTAGAGGATTTACATGTTTATATGTCAATTATGTCATTTAATTGGTGTGTATTCCCATACAAATAGAGTATCTTATGATAATATGTTCATGCGTGTCAGAACTTCTATTTCTCGTGAAGATGTCATTCGCTCATTCTTCGCCATCGTTGCCTCATGCGTCTGATGTGCCATCCTCAGTAAAATCCAAGCGCAAGGAAAGAGGCATATCGAAAAGGCCTGAGGGCTTATTTAACATCACGACTGTCCATGCGTCTAGGACCCCTCTAAGTCCTCGCAAAGCAGCGTCCGCATTCCAGACAATGGTCAGAATAGTTTTACGCCAGTGGGTTAGGATCACCTACGATTCGTGGAAGGAGGTGACCAATGTTGAGAAAGTTGGGCCGGTGACAGAAATTTTATGATTGTTCGATATCCCGGAATAGCACCAGGACTCCGTGCGATGATACAAGTTGCTAGCGGCGTGCAAAGCATGGAAGAACTTCAAGAGCATGCTTATCAAGAATTAAGTGGAGAAGAATCTGATGCCCTTCCAAAAGTATCCGTTCGTGGAGGAGTACTGGGAAGACTTTGCGGCAAAGAAGACGACATATGATTTTGGGAGCAAAAGTGTGGCGCACAGGGCCCTCCAGGCAAAAAAAAAACATGCACCCCCACAGACTCGGCACCGCTGGGTATACGGGTAAAATCTGGCAATGGAGGGATCAGGATGAGCATGCAAGCCGGTGGGAGGCCTCCCTACCATTTGCTGAGATCCCTGATGAGCGCGCCCGAAACTGGCTAAGAGTGAGTTCATCTACCGTGTATTCAGGGTCCATCTCCTTTCCAAACCCCATAGACGAGGAAGTGTCCCAGCGCCTGGTAAGATATCGAACTACTTAGTTTGTAATTACTCGATAACTTCATAGGAAGTGAAATAACATGTCGAGCTCTTGCAGGAAGCGCTGAGTACTGCACAATCTTCTCAAGGCTCATTCTAGGTAGTCAGGGAGAGAGATATACACTCCATAGCCCTGGAAAACAAGGAGCATCTGGGTCGCATGAGAGGCCTTGGTCTTTATGTTCCATAGAAATATGGATTCCCATAGGACTCCGGGGCGTACCAGAGTAGGAAGAGAGCCAAAGCCAAGCACGAGGTACTGCTATGAGAGGAGATTCGTGCATCCCTCAGAGAGGAGATGTGAGATGTCACACGAGAGGAGATTCGTGCATCCCTCACAGAGGAAAGGCTTAGGGGAAATTAGTTGGAAGCCTCCACCGCCACTGTGCTAGCTAGCCCCCCAAATGTCCGAGTAGGTGCGCGTCCAACCATAACTTAGAAAGTGATAATAGATTTCCTGTTGATGACATCCTGGTAATAATTATTATCTATAGAATGCTCGATCCATTGATAGGACTGTTGGCGTAGCTAATTTTGTATCATTATGTAGGTGGCTATGAAGTGCAAGCTCCAAGTGAGATGTGCCTCTGTTGCCCTAGATGCTGCTTGGGGCCAGGCGTATCCATCCGGTGTCGGGGCCTTACTGCACAGTGCAAATATAGCATCGGGTCTCACAAAAGTGAATGTAGATGGTGTTCATGCCAATTTCGAGGTCGTCCGATTGGAGATGCCCCCAAACGACGAGGTCGTGACTTTAGGGCAAGCCATTGGAACAACGACATCTGCCTAGAGCTACCTGCATCGGTGTCAACTTCACAGGAAGTATCTGCACCAGAGTTACCTGCATCGATGCGGCAAGGGCCCGGTGCATCAGGTGCATCTACACCTTGTGCCCCATCGACTCTCGTGAAGTCGGCGTCTAAAAAGCGAGGTAGCAAGGGCAAATCAAAGACGGTTGACTCCTGTTCTGATATCCCGCCATTGGCCCAGAAATTTGTGCTAGGCGAGCCATTGGTCGAGACGGTAGAGTGCCACCCTACCCTAGGAATGGCTTGCACGAGATTGCATCTATGGTACATGGAACATGCCAACAAGACGGATGGACAATGATGCTCGGGTATCAACGTCAAGTTCAATTCAAGACTATGTCTTCACAGTGACCTTCGAGGACTTGTTCTTTCTCTTCAACCTCGACGCCTCACTCATGCGATGCTGGACATTGTAAGTGCGTACAATCACGATCAATGTTCGTGTAATACTGATAAATGTTATATATAACTCCTTGCTTTTGTATATATATTGATACATGATTTCTGAAGACGAATTAAGGAATTCATTGGTAGGATTCCTCGACCCACACTTGGTCTCCTTGCAAACCATCAAGAAGAATGCAAAGTTCATCGAGGATTACATGACGGAGTCTAGCTCACCGCGACAAGGAACTCATACTTTTGCCCTACAACCAGGAGTAAGTGTTGCACTAGTGGCTATACTTGTTGATTTGTTCTTTATAAGCAACACGAACTTAGATTTAATAACCATGGCGACATACCTATGTAGGTTCCACTGGGTTCTAATTGCAATTATACCAAAATGGAACAAGGTAATATACCTAGATTCCCTAAAGAGGGTCAAACACAACTTCACAATTATCTGACAATTAATCTATGGATAAAAACATTTCCTCCATACATAACTCTATTGTAATCTTTCTTTCCTTTACAATGGCTAAGGCTAACTTATTGGAATCACGTAGGTCATTCGTCGTGTACTTTGCTAGAGGAGGGAAATCAAAGGGAAGGATCCTGCGACACGATCTAAATTTCCAGGTATTCGCTAGTATACATTAATCCTATATAACACTTCGTAGTAATGCCTTTCGAACTAACCAATTCTATTTTTATAGTGCCACCAGTAGCTGCCGGCCTGCAACATCTATGGATACTATGTTTGCCACAACATGGAACTACTCATCGATTCCACGATGACCAATGAAACTCAGGTTTGTCAATCTTGCAATAATTAATTCATACTTAGCAATTTATATATGCACAAATTTAATCTTCCCAGCGACAGGTTGTGAGCATCGCTACAACTGCATTGGAATAGGACCAGCTCATAAACATTCGAGGATAGTTTGCATCATTCTTGAACCGTGAGGTCATAAATCCAGATGGGAAGTTCCACAATGTAGATTGAACTTGATTGGGGTACATGTGTGTAATTTGTACATGAATGGTTAATTTTAGTTAATTGATTTGTGAATTGGATGTGCTTGTTTCTGAAATGAATGTGAATTGGATATATACATGTACTTGTTGTGTTTCAGCTTGTTTCAGAGGGCATGACTAGCATTTCCCGAGGCTAGCCAATAAACGAAAATACATTTAACAATACAAAAGAATATCACAGAAGGTTCCTTAGGACAAACCCTATCACAAACGGTTTCATCTACAAACCATCTGTGATAACCTCATGTCATTACTGACCCATAAACTCAGACGGCTCACGAAACCGTCTGTGATGACGTTTTTGAACCGTCTGTGAAGACCTTTTCTGTAGTAGTGAGTAGATGTAACCATATCTACTAAAGTCATCAGTAAAAGTTATGAATTACTAGAACCACCTTTGGCCGAAATACTTATTAGTCCACATACATCCGTATGTACAAGGGCCAATAAGTCACTTGCCATCTCACCTATACCTGTGAAAGGCGCCTTTGTCATTTTGCCAAGTAAACAAGATTCACATGTTTCAAATAATTTCGAAATCAAATGAGTTTAGAAGACCATCTTTATGAAGTTTCATCATGCGCTTCTCATTAATATGACCTAGACGACATTGCCAAATAAAAGTGGGTTTCAAATGATTTGGTTAAAGCCTCTTGGCATTAATGTTATAGACAGGCACATCTTCAATATTCAAAACATATAATCCATTCACCAATGGAGCATGACCATAAAGCATATTATCAAAATAAATTGAATAACAATTGTTCTTTATTCTTAACTCATAACCTTCTACTCCTAAATATAAAGCAGAAATAATGTTTTTGCTTAGGCAGGAACATAATAATAATTATTTAATTCTATAACTAATCCTGAAGGTAAAGCTCATGGTAAAGTGCCAACAACCAACGCAGTAACTCTTGCTCCATTGCCCACGCAAAGATCAACCTCGCCTCTTACCAAACTTCTACTCCTTATTAGTTCCTGCATCGAATTGCAAATATAAGCAACTGATCCGATATCAAGTACCAAAAAACAAGTTAGAGAAGTGGCAAGATTAATTTCTATAACATTTATACCTGAACAGGAAGTTTTACTTCCTTTGTTTTTTTCATCTCTGCCAAGTACTTCTTACAATTCCTCTTCTAATGCCCAGTCTCATGACAATGGTAGTATTATGTATCAGGCTTAGGACATAGCTTAAGTTTTTTAAGCTTAGCCTTGGGACTCTCGATCTCATCTTGAGTTTTTCCTGTGCCTTTTTCCTTTCCCCAAGACTTACACTTCTTCTTGAAGTTAGTAGTCTTTTGAACCATCATCACATGATTATAACTTTTCATGATGCTCTCCTCGGCACCCTTAAGAATGCCATGCAACTCGGTCATTGACTTCTCTATGCCATTCATATGAAAATTCAATATGACAAGCTCAAAGCTCGTAGGGAGCGATAGGAGAATCACATCAGTAGCCAACTCTTGGCTAAGGGGGAAACCAAGCCTTTTCAGGCTCTCATTGTGACCAATCACCTTGATCATATGAGGACTGTAGGACCGGAAAGGCGACTAGAGGGGGGGTGAATAGACGCTTTCTCTATTTTTCACCTCGATCGAACTCAACACTATGTTCACTCCAATAGCTATAAAAGCTATGAAGATCTATATACAGGCACAGCGGATAACCTGTGTTGAATCCGATCAAACCCCGAAGCCACAAGACAAAAACATCTTACAATCGTGCTGGCACAAGATATTAACCAAACAAGCTATTAACTAAACCAAAAACTCAAGCAGCTGCTAGCAATTTACTTTAAGTCATGGTCCAGTCAAGAATGCCATGGATGAGTATTTTATTCTCACATATATGAATAAAACAATCATCCACTACGGATAAAGCTCAACTTCAACAAAAGCACTATTGCCAACAAAGAAAAGCAATTGAGAAATGTTTGCTAGCTATTACCGAATCGATCAAGCCGATAAGTCAGAAGGAATATTCAATTAAAACATCAAAACGCATGACTCTTAAGATCAAAAAAGAATCGCCAGATTCAATCACTCAAGGAATAAAAACATTTACTCATTATAACAAATTACCAGGACTCAAGATTCAATCGACGATCGCCTACTGAGCTCTGCATTTTCTCCAAATTTAACAAAGAGCACCAAGAAAAAAAAACTAATCCAAGATGCAGCCACTATTGATCAAAACCGAAGGACTCGGTCATTACTATGAACTGCAGGTTGGACAGAGAAACCACAGTTTCACAACCTGATGCTCTTGTCCCCCTCACACGAAAACACGCATGCAAGACTGCAATAAAAAACTAATCACACGAGGAATCAGTAGGATCGACTTGAGCACGAGATTCGCTTTTGTGTTTACTGATGAAGCTGCAGGCCGTCGTCCAAGGATTCCTATTCCTGATTTCTACCGATCCACACAGAGGTAACAAGCGATCAACATAGCGCGAACGGCAATATAAAAATCAAACAGAAACTACAGACGACGACGCATGGTCGCCGCCGCCACACACGGTCCTTTTTTCTCTCCGCGCCGAGTCAAAACTGAAAGCATAAAACGAAACCTCAGAACATTGAAGGCAGCCTAAAAAACTAAAGACTCGTTCGCATCAATGGAAGAACCGCACAGGGCTCCGATTTGGGGCAGCTCTCCAGGCGCACAGTGATTTCTTGCGGGAGCTATCAGGCGCCCAGATTTTTTCCTTCCCAAGCCGCCGCCACGACACCTTTTCTTGGGCAGCCGAGCAATGGAAAAGACTAAAACAACAACTCACTGGTAATCAACAGCGATCTGCTGGGAGATTAAACCAAGTAGCCTAGGCAAGACAAGAACAAAGAAATTCGATGGAAAAAAGATCTGAAACCAAAGCAGAGTCAGCCGCACACACACAGGATCAAAACCAGTTTTTCTGGGCGAATTTACAGGCACGACTTAAAGCAGTAACCTCCATAGATTTTTCTGGTTGAATCAAGAAGCTAAGCACTAGAAACCAGATTTGCACAGCCAAGTAATAAACAAAGAAAGCTGCCACATCAATCAAAGACTACACAGGAACCAAGGCAAATCAAACCGAATAAAATATTCAAAATCAGCATTAAAATCAAACAGGAACCTTGTCCTCTTACACACAAAACCGAAAAGAACGGCAAGAAGCAAAACCAAAAGCAAAACCACCGGATTCTGATTTTGCTGTTTGCACTTCGAGGCTTCAGGCTGTCGCCTCCTCACATTTCTCAGGGTTTTCTCAGAAACGCCGCCGCCACACACTGGGGGACGCCGCCAAGAGGAATGATTACAGTGTTCATCTCATCCTCTCCCACTCTCAAACCTCAAGAACACACTCAGCCATCTTGAGGAAAGCTACAAGGGGACAGCAGGGAACAACCCTCAACCACTAAAGCCTAAAGCCAAAACAAACTCTAAAGCCTCTTTTGACTAAAGGAAACCCTAGAAACTCTTGAATTGTTCAGCTTGGGCAGCAGCCCCTCCATCCTATTTATAGCCCACGGCTAACGGGTCTCCACCTCGTTACGCCCGCTAAATCCAACGGAGCCCGCTCCCGCTTGTGCAGCCTTGCAAAATTCCCGTTTCGCCCCTCCTGCACCTTCCGGGAAGCTTCCGTGCTTCTCGTCTCGCACGCCTCGCAACCACCTCGAGTCCACGTCGTCTTTGACACATCCCGACCGTTCTGACCTCAGCGCCACCTGCACCTAGTCCGGTCCACCGTGTCTCGCCACGACTCCACCCGATGTCCTGCAGTCACACAGACAAGAAACACATCAAATAGCACCGCTCGACATATTGTAACCATACAATAGCATCAGACAAAAACCAAACTTGTCGAATCAAAGAATATGCATCCTAATCCCATACGACCAAGTTTGACCAAACCGATCGAGCTCAAGCACCACGCAACGACATGGTCCAAACCACCCAAACCAAACTCGACTTCCTAAACCTATGTCAATTACTCATCACACACACGGACGACCTCCACATGGTCTCTCAATCTCCCCTTGATGAGTATATTGACAAACTCAAAAAGCGCAAAGTTGAGTTTGAGTTTGAAGAATCCAACATGGTCCAAAGAAGAAGAGTGAAACTAATGACCATGTCGATGTAAGAACACTAGAGCAACAACTAAAAGAGCAAATTGTTCTCCAAAGCTCTAAAATGATCCCAACTAGCTTTTTTCTTCTCTATTCTCCCCTTTTGGCAATAAACACATCAAGAATGCTCAAGAGAGAAAATGACATGTCAATGGATGAAATGGTCAAGTTTGATTATTCTAAGCGATTAGAGCCATGAGAATTATCCGTAATGACCATAATGTAATACACCAAGCCATAACTTAATAAAAAGGCGATCTAGATCATGACAAGATATGTATAAGCTAGCTAGAACACATAGATGACAATCTGAAAATGAGGTACATTATGTGAGCAAGTCAAGTTATCAATGAGCAAAGTCTAGCTAGAGATATCCAAGGATGATGCAGCCATGTCAATAAGCTAAGCGTAGCTAAGAAGCTTAAATTGAGACCAAATAGAGTGCTATGCTCAAGAATGAAACATTGGTTAAAGTACTTGATATTTTTGTAGCTTTAAGCACATTGAACACATAAACCATATTTTCTTTTGAAATTCATGGTGGTTTCCAACCAGATTTTTGTTTTATCATGTGCTAGGTCTCAAGCCTTATGCGACTACTCCAAGCGAGAAGCTTAAGAAGATAGTCTAGGTCACCCAAAACTCCCCTAAGTTCATGCCAAGTGCAATGGCAAGCCGTCTCATAGGAGAGAATTGGTGAGATCGGCCAGACAAAAGAGATTTTTTTAACAAGTTGTACTAACTCATGCATCATCAAGAGACTAAAACAAATTAATCTAAGGCTCAATATAGATTCATCACTCTACCCAAATTATTTGACATGGCATGAATCATAAAAGGATAACTCAAGAAAGACTAATCTCGAGAGCTAACATGACAAGTTTTAGTTTAAGTTGAGCAATTTTAATTATCTTATCATGGCAAAAGCTAGGCTACACATATGAAGTCATGATAAATCTAGCAAATAAGCACAAGTCATGGCAAGGTGTAAAGCATTGTAAACATGTCATAGCAGGATAATAATCAAGGCTCAATGTAGTTATATTACAATGCAGAATGCTAGAAATGCAGAAGATCCAGCTCCCCCTCAACAACAGATGCAACTTTTAGTTCAAGTTGAGTTATGTCAATATTAAGCTCCAGAAGCTCCCAAATGAACTCCCCTTGAACCAAAACAATAAATCGAGAAGCTGGCAAAGAAAACATAAAACAGACAGTCCTTAAAGCATAGATAAGATATAGAGAATACTATGGCTCAGACTGACTCTCATCTACCCCATATGACTCTAGGACTATCAACTGCCCACTTAACACACCTAGGAGCAAACACGTACCCTGTCTACCCGAGGGTGGCCCAACCCTCGCTAGAACCTACAAGAAGTGAGTGAGCTCAACCTAGTGAGATAAGTAACAGCTAATAAGCAGCATCCTAGAATCACAAGATAAGAGCAGAAATCTAAACAACTAGACAAAAGAAGCACTCTAATCTATGCTAGGAGGACTAATCCCAAATGCACCCAAAATGCAATGCAATAGTAAGGAGCTAGAGCATAAATAAGATAGTAAAGCAGTAAAACCCAAAGCTCCCCCTCACTACAGTCCATAAGGACAAACCACCCCAAGCTCTCCCCGCAGAGCTGAAAACCTCGAACTATCCAATGGCTTGGTGAAAATGTCAGCCAACTGGTGGTCACTCTCCACAAACTGGAGCACTATGTCGCCCTTCTCTACATGGTCTCTAAGGAAGTGGAAGCGGATATCGATGTGCTTGGTCCCGAATGCTTTGCCGGGTTCTTGGCAATGTTAATCGCAAGTGTTATCACAAAAGAGTGGAACACCGCCGATAACTAACCCAAAGTCCCGCAGGTCGAAGTCATCCAGAGCACTTGGCTACAAAGAATCGGCCGCAAAGAACGTATTCGGCCTCTGCGGTGGATCAGCAACACCGGACCGCTTCCTCAAGACCAGAAACAAGAGAAGTGCTAAGAAATTGGTAGGTGCTGAAGTGCTCTTCCTATCTATCCTCTGACCAATAAGTCTGCATCCGAGAAGGCTCTCAAGGAAAGACAGATGAGGAAGAGTACCAGATACCATAGTCAATGGTAGCTCGCAGTACGAAGATGCGCTTCACCGCTTTGGCGTGAGAAACGCGAGGAGAAGCCTGAAACGAGCGCACAAACACACAGAAAAATGTATGTCTGGTCTCGAGGCAGTGAGGTACAAGAGGGAGCCAATCATGCTGCGAAACTCCTTTTGATCAACTGGCTCACCATCCTCATCTGGGTCAAGATAGGCTGTAGAAGCCATGGGAGTCGACACAGGCTTACCATCACTCATATCGAAGCGTCTCAGGAGATCACGAGTGTACTTGCCCTGATGAAGAAAAGTACCCTCCCGAGTCTGCTTGATTTGGAAGCCAAGAAAGAATGTCAACTCACCCATCATGCTCATCTCAAACTCGGTGCTCATGACATCCGAGAACTGTGAAACCAGAGCATGAGAAGAGCTGCCAAAGATGATGTCATCGACATAGATTTGGACGAAAGCGTAAAGTCATTACCAAGCCTACGGATAAACAAGGTCTTGTCAACTTTACCCATTTCAAACCCATGACTCAACAAGTAGGACTTAAGCCTCTCATACCAAGCTCGGGAGCCTGCTTAAGTCCATACTGTTATTTTGAAAGCTTGAAGACATGGTTAGGGTATTTGGGGTTCTCGAAACTCGAGGTCATTGGACGAGACTTCCTCCTCAATAAGGCCATTGAGAAAGGCACTCTTCACGTCCATCTGGTAAAGCTTGAAACCCTTAGAAGCCGCAAAGGCAAGCGAGATTCTAATGGCTTCAAGTCGAGCTACAGGGGCAAAGGTCTCCTCAAAGTCTAGACCCTCAACCTGGGAAAAACCCTGAGCTACCAATCTAGCCTTGTTTCGGATGATTACCCCATCCTCACTCTGCTTGTTCTTGAACACCCACTTGGTTCCAATGATATTATGGCCTCGTGGGGGCTCAACAAGCGACCAGACCTTGTTTCTCTCAAAGTTCTCTAATTCCTCATGCATGGCATTGACCCAAGACTCATCAGAAAGGGCGTGACAAACATCCTTGGGCTCAAAAGAGGCAACAAAGGCAGAATGGAGACAGAATTGAGAAAAGCCAGACTTAGAGCGTGTGACACGCTCAAAAAGGTCTCCAATAATCTGCTCTGAAGGATGTCTTTTCTGGATATGTCGGGGAGGTCCTGGATGAGAAGAAGAAGTGGCCTCTACCTCGTGTGCAGACGAGGCAGGGACAGAGCCACTAGCTCCGGAGGAAACGGAAGGCAAGGGCTGATCACCTTGAGGTGCCGTGGAAGAAGGCATCTCAAGGGGAGGAAGAGGAGCTGGATCAGGTAAACAACCATCGTCTCCCTCGTCCTCATCATCCACAAAGATGGTCTCGGACGCTCTAAAGAACTCGAGATATCCGCCTAGTCCCCTGACCGCCTCGTCAAAAGTCACCTCGCGAGTCTCTACCATTTTGCTAGACTCGCAGCCTGCACTTATAAGCCCGCGAAGAAGTCGAGTAGCCTAGAAAGATACCGTCACAGGAACGTGACTCGAACTTATCTAGGTTCCCAGACTTCAAAATAAAGCACTTGCAACCAAACACACGAAAATGAGAGACGCTGGCTTTCGCCGTATCTCGACTCATAAGAAGTGCGTGTAGGAGTGCCCAAGAAAAACTCGATTCAAACATGGCACGCGGTCGCAATGGCCTCAAATTTCAAAACTTCCTCGGTGTAGAGTACTCATCAAGCATCGCCCCGCCATCTCGACCAAGGTACGGTTCTTCCTCTCCACAACGCCATTTTGCCGAGGGACGATGGAGAAGAGAACGGTGCTCTACACTGCCTCACCGCAGAAACTCTCAAAGTAGGAATTCTTGAACTCCGTGCCATTGTCATCATGGATCGCTCGAAGGCACCCGGAGCTCAACAGACAAATTCTACTAAAAGACCTCGGAAATGTGTAAATGTCTCGCCCTTCGAGGCTAAGAAAAACACCCAAGAGTACCTCGAGAAGTCATCGACCACAACAAGAACATACCACTTCCCTCCCGCCGATCAAGACTCGAGCCGGTCCAAGCGGTCCATGTGGAGCAAATGTCCTGCATCGGTCATAGTAATCGTGGACCGAGGATGAGAAGCGGCAACCATCTTGCCGCGCTTGCATGGAGTGCAAACAAGATCTTTGACCATCTTGAGTTTCGCAGACCACTTAATGAGATCATGGTCGCTAACTTTCGGGTCAAATGGTCAAATCCAATATGACCAAGTCTCCTATGCCGTAAAGAGAGATCGCGGGACTCGTATAACTAAACACCGAGAGGATCGCCAAAGACTCAGAGAAATCAGCACGAAAGATCCTCCCATAACGAGAAATCCATAAACCGGACTACCCAAGAGTCAAGAATTTTGCAATTGTTTTTCTTAAAGCTCACCTCGAAACCGCCATCAATAAGCCGAGAAACGGAAAGCAAATTGTACCGCAGCCTTACTAACCAAGGCAACATCCTTAAGAATAAAAGAAGCATTAATACGCGACAAGACCTTTGGCGATGACGCGCCCAGACGAAGCGTCTCCGAAGGTGATCGCCTCATCACCGGAGCGCGGGCTAGGAAGAGAACCAACGGAGTCTCCGGTCATATGACGAGAACAACCGAGTCTACAAGCCAAACCTTCTCCTTCCCTACCCGCTAACTGAGTCAAACAGAGTAAAGTCTCAAGATCGATAAATCAACAATGATTTTGGCACCCAATATCGAGTAACACGCCGAGCGGATGAAGTAGTCAAGCCCGATCGACCTCTATCTACTCTACGCTCTCTGTCACTCACAGCAGAAGGTCTAAGAGCGAGACCAGACCGGTCGTTCTTTGAGTCCGATCGCTCTGAAGCGAGCGAGTCGAGCACCGCAACAGATCGAACACGCCATGGGTAGCTATCTCGATGGGGAAAACGAGATCTACCTCAGACGGCGGAAGTCACGATCGAAAGCAAAGATGAGGACGAAAACCGAAAACTCGAAAAGCCAAGTCCTCGATCTCGCACAAACCCATCGAAGAAACAAGCCTAGACCTCGTGTTGGTCTTAGGTGCACTCAAGGTCCGGGGCCGACCACGAATGCGCCTAAGAGACTCAACATGGTCTCTACGCTGATCTTGGCGCGCTGAAGCATCGATCGATCGTGGTGTCCATCCTTCGGCGAAGGTGCAAAGGATACTTACCTTCCGAGAGGTAGAAGCAAGATGTGAAATTACCTTCTTCGTCGAAATCCTCGACATAGCCCGCCGACTTGAAATGGACTTTCTCGGTCTGGGCTCGATCTCGATCACACACGTGCTATGGGTCCGAGCACGGCGGTGGATGCTTCCTCATGTCCTCAAAGAAGTCATATCCTAGACCCCGATTAAATCTGCAGATCTTAGATTGGTCTAGAATAAGATTGAGCTTCTTCTTGCCTCCTACAAATCTCTCGAGAGTGTTCATAAGGTACCGACACTCCCGAAAGAGAGAGGTGCAAGAAGAGCAGGGGAAGAAGAAACAAAGAAGGTAAGGTAGCAAAAGAAGAACCAAAGAAGAGGGAAGAATGGCTTGTGCACGCACACCGACTCAAGGGACGATCCCCATGCTAGCCGCTTGGTTAACGTTGCTAAGCGCCTCATCCTTACCCAGGGCTTCTCTCCTTCTCCACAATCATATTGCAAGCACAATGTGGCTTCTCTAGAAGATCCTTAGTTAGCTTCACACATTTCTCATCCAAAGCAATCAAGTCGATTTTAGTTTGTTACACTTAATGCATGGTGAGCTAACAGGTCCTTAGAAGCAAACCGAGCCAACTTCCTTTCATGATCAATCATATCTTGAAACTGTTTGGAGACGACCTCAAGTTCAAGTGCTTAACTTAGGACAGCTCAAGCATGAAACAATCGGCTCAAGTAAAGAAGCTTGTAGTTCAAGAATTTTATGATCTGCCTGCTTTAAGTTCATCTTCAAGTTATTGCAATTTTCACAAGACTCGGGCAGATCAAGGAGCATGGCATAAGATCCTCTAGCAAAGAATGTCCTTACCCTCACATGAGGTGGGAGAAGTAGTCTCATCAAGAATAAGTAGGGTAACACCCATCCTACTCAACTCTAACTCAAAGAAGCGGACTAACATTCTCCACCTTAACACTATCAAGTTTGGAGGACACACTATCATGTGAGGTCCTTAACTTCTCCATATCAACCAAAGAAAGCGAGCATGTATCACAATCATCACTAGAAGGGCGGATGTAAGAGCAATAATCTCTAGTGACACTATCTATTTCCTTCTCTAACTCAAAGACACCTAGCCTTAGCTTTAGCATGAAAACCTCCTAGCTTAAGAAAAGCATGATTGAGCTGTTCAGAGGTGGGATCTACCTCGTCCGAAGTCGGAGTACACCACTGTCACGAAGTTCGCCCTCGAGGGCCATGAAGCACATGCCGAGAAGTCGTCGCCGCCATCCTTGGGCTCTTGGTCACCCGTCCGTCATCGCCGCTCCATCCCTCCACCTCGCCGAGGTCGAGGTCGCCAAAGGCGGTGAGGACGCGGTGGAAGAGCTTCTTAGCTTTGCCGGTTGCGAACTTCTTCTTCTTTGGCGTCAGCCGGAGGCTTCTTGTTGCAGTTCTTGTCGGTGTAGTCGTTTTGCCCGAACCGCCAGAGTCGTTCTTGCCCTTCTCCACTTGGGGCGGTTTGCTCGGATGTGGTTGGGGCCACCACACTCGAAGCAAATCACGGGTCCTCCTCTCTTTCATCCCTCCTCCTTTGTAAGCGTGGGAGAATCTACGAGCAAGGAGGGCAAGTTGCTCATCCGAAGTCGCTCTAACCGATCATCGCTTATGTCACGAGAGAGCGACAAGGAGAAATTACAAGAGGACTCGGAAGAGTGACCGAACTCGAATCGATCGGTGACCAAGGCCATCGATCGTGACTTCGACCTCCACGAGACAACGCAATCTCGTGAGTCTTGAGGCGTGAGTACTGCCGCATCAAGAGTCAAGGTCGAGAGGTCTGTCGTGTCTTTGATGGTGGTCACTTTCATCTCCCACACGCGCAGATCGAGTCCGTAAGTATCGGACGAGCGTTGTCCGAAGTCGGGTATGTGAGACCGACCGCCGGAGGTTGCTCAAGATCTTGTGAAAACGTCGCGAAGCACTCATCTAGGGACTCACCAAAGACGCATCTCGAATTTGTTGTATTCTCGTTTGAACCGGTCCTGTCGAACCGTCTTGATCTGGTGGTGCCCTCATGGTATCGCGCGAGGGTCACCCAGATATCGAGGGCGACGACAGTGAGATATGCGATCAAACTCACTACGACTCAAACCACGGATGATGATGTTCCTTGCCTTTGCATTCGCCTCAACATCGCCATGTTCCCGCATTGATGTTCTCATCGGCGAGAACAATGAATCGTACCTTGACCTTCCGCCAGATGGCATACCCCTGGGCCTGGATGTATGTCTCCATTCGGCTCTTCCAGAAGGGGTAATCGATGCCATCGAAGACAGGCGGCTTGGTCGAGTACTTGTCTGTCGCCATGACTCTTGAGACCGGTTAAGATCTATTGAAAAGAGCTAACCTGCTCTGATACCAAATGTAGGACCGGAAAGGCGACTAGAGGGGGGGGTGAATAGACGCTTTCTCTATTTTTCACCTCGATCGAACTCAACACTATGTTCACTCCAATAGCTATAAAAGCTATGAAGATCTATATACAGGCACAGCGGATAACCTGTGTTGAATCCGATCAAGCCCCGAAGCCACAAGACAAAAACATCTTACAATCGTGCTGGCACAAGATATTAACCAAACAAGCTATTAACTAAACCAAAAACTCAAGCAGCTGCTAGCAATTTACTTTAAGTCATGGTCCAGTCAAGAATGCCATGGATGAGTATTTTATTCTCACATATATGAATAAAACAATCATCCACTACGGACCAAAGCTCAACTTCAACAAAAGCACTATTGCCAACAGCAAAAGCAATTGAGAAATGTTTGCTAGCTATTACCAGAACCGATCAAGCTGATAAGCTGTAAGGAATATTCAATTCTGAAACATCAAAACGCACAGCTCTTAAGATCAAACAGTGAATCGCCAGATTCAATCAGCTCAAGGAATAAAAAACATTTACTCATTATAACAAATTACCCGTGGACTCAAGATTCAATCGACGATCGCCTACTGAGCTCGTGCATTTTCTCCAAATTTAACAAAGAGCGACCAAGAAAAAAAACTAATCCAAGATGCAGACCACTATTGATCAAAACCAAGGACTCGGTCATTACTATGAACTGCAGGTTGGACAGAGAAACCACAGCCACAACCCGATGCTCTTGTCCCCTCACACGCTCGCACGCATGCAAGATCGCAATAAAAAACTAATCACACGAGGAATCAGTAGGATCGACTTGAGCACAGAGACGGGCTGCTTTTGTGTTTACTGATGAAGCTGCAGGCCGTCGTCCAAGGATTCCTATTCCTGATTTCTACCGATCCACACAGAGGTAACAAGGTATCAAATAGCTAGCGGCCAATAATAAAAATCAAACAGAAACTACAGACGACGCGCACAGGGTCGGCCGCCGCCACACACGGTCCTTTTTCTACCTGGCGCTGGAGTCAAAACTGAAAGCATAAAACGAAACCTCAGAACATTGAAGGCAGCCTAAAAAAACTAAAGACTCGTTCGCATCAATGGAAGAACCGCACAGGGCTCCAATTTGGGGCAGCTCTCCAGGCGCACAGTGATTTCTTGCGGGAGCTATCAGGCGCCCAGATTTTTTCCTTCCCAAGCCGCCGCCACGACACCTTTTCTTGGGCAGCCGAGCAATGGAAAAGACTAAAACAACAACTCATCGGTAATCAACAAATGATCTGTTTGGGAGATTAAACCAAATGCACTAGGCAAGACAAGAACAAAGCACTGATGGAAAAAAAAGATCTGAAACCAAAGCAGAGCTGCCAAGACGCACACAGGATCAAAACCAGTTTTTTCGGGCGAATTTACTGAGCACGACTTAAAGCAAGAACCTCCATAGATTTTTTCGGTTGAATCAAGAAGCTAAGCACTAGAAACCAGATTTGCACAGCCAAGTAATAAACAAAGAAAGCTGCCACATCAATCAAAGACTACACAGGAGCCAAGGCAAATCAAACCGAATAAAATATTCAGAATCAGCATTAAAATCAAACAGGAACCTTGTCCTCTTACACACAAAACCGAAAAGAACGGCAAGAAGCAAAACCAAAAGCAAAACCACCGGATTCTGATTTTGCTGTTTGCACTTCGAGGCTTCAGGCTGTCGCCTCCTCACATTTCTCAGGGTTTTCTCAGAAACGCCGCCGCCACACACTGGGGGACGCCGCCAAGAGGAATGATTACAGTGTTCATCTCATCCTCTCCCACTCTCAAACCTCAAGAACACACTCAGCCATCTTGAGGAAAGCTACAAGGGGACAGCAGGGAACAACCCTCAACCACTAATGCCTAAAGCCAAAACAAACTCTAAAGCCTCTTTTGACTAAAGGAAACCCTAGAAACTCTTGAATTGTTCAGCTTGGGCAGCAGCCCCTCCATCCTATTTATAGCCCACGGTTAACGGGTCTCCACCCCGTTACGCCCGCTAAATCCAACGGAGCCCGCTCCCGCTTGTGCAGCCTTGCGAAATTCCTGCTTCGCCCCTCCCGCACCTTCCGGAAGCTTCAAGCTTCGCCTCTCGACGCCTCGAACCACCTCGAGTCCACGCTGTCTTTGACACATCCCGACCGCTCGACCTCGGCGCCACTGCACCTAGTCCGGTCCACCGTGTCTCGCCACGACTCCACCCGATGTCCCGCAATCACGCATACAAGAAACACATCAAATAGCACCGCTCGACATATTGTAACCATACAATAGCATCAGACAAAAACCAAACTTGTCGAATCAAAGAATATGCATCCTAATCCCATACGACCAAGTTTGACCAAACCGACCGAGCTCAGCAGCACCACGCAACGACATGGTCCAAACCACCCAAACCAAACTCGACTTCCTAAACCTATGTCAATTACTCATCACACACACGGGACGACCTCCACATGGTCTCTCAAGGACAGACCAGGCTACCTTCTGACTGCCTACAATAAAACAATGCCTTGGAGGTATTGTATCTCTCTGCCCTTGCTTGGTCCTGAAACATGCATTTCAGACCCACAATCATATTGTAAGCATCTGTGGTCTCATATTGCTTCTGAAGCTCAGAGCTCATGGTGGAAAGCATAAGGCAGTGTACATCAACTGTGTCATTGCAATGCTTCTCATAAGTATTCTTTTCAGTACGAGTAGCATCTGCATTCGGTTCATTGGGATAGGGACCCTCTAGAACATATTCCTTCTTTTCCTGTTTGAGAACAATTCTCATATTGCGAAACCAGTCAATGAAGTTTGTTCCATTCAATTTTTCTTTCTCAAGAATAGATAGCAAGTTAAAGGTAGGTGTGGAGGAAATACTAGGTGCCATGATCTATAATAGAAATATGTATATGCAAAAATTTAGCACTATGTTTATATAAAATCTTCTATTAAACAATTTAACAAAAGATATTTCCACTATATGTTCTAAACCAAATTTCCTACTAACTTCATATAGTGGGTTCGAGATCCATATTTCACTAAGTCCTAGTGAGCTTTGGTATTACTGTTAGAAACCTAGTGACTTAGGTAGGCAACCCATGCTAATCATATCTCATATGACTCTTGTTTGTTGGGCGGCATCAATATGCCCCGGTGACCAACACTATGCCAGCCCAAAACCATTTTGATAGTCTTGTGAAGTCAAACCAACACTATGCAAGCAGGTGTCCGACACCCACTCCATCTTATTAAGATAGTTAATGGCACCCTACTTTGGTAGACCTACCAATTAACAATCAAAATCGTGACATGCGCAACAATTGGAAAGACATCAATTTTACTAAATTTTTCTTGAGGAATACTATTCTATCATGTCAAAACATCTAATGATAAATCAATAGTATAACAAGAACAAAAATAAACATTCACAGGTAATCACACTAAACTGTGAAATAGTATGACCCATAACATGGCAATCTCCATCACCACGTTTCCTGTCCTCTAAGCCATCATGCTTGAAACCATCATATTCATCTACTAAGAAATTACTCCTAAAAGGTAGTGAATTACATATGATATTATCAAGTATCACATGTTGGCACGCAGACTGTTATATAATAATATGTAGCCCCATAGCTATAAATCAACATGACTCTAAGGCCACAAAAATTCATACATGCGTCACATACACATTAGGTCATACTATTCACATCAATCCCTACAAATAGGTGTTATGCATAGAATCTAATTCTACCGAGTGATACGAACGCATAATACTATATAACGCATCAACGATTACCTAGCATGGTGGTCCCAGTAGTCCGTTAGCTGATCAGCATATCCAAGCTTGCAAAAACATTGGAGTAATCTCATTAACCCAACATTGAACCAATCTGATCAGCGCGTTCATCTCGCCATGCATTGCAGTGTACCCTAATGGCAGAATTTCGACCGGCACGGATATCATGAAATGCGACCATGAATAAGTGTTGATAATCATCTGGTACTATCATCTCATACCTCTCTCGAACCCATCTATTATCGTCGAAACCGATTGATCTCATCAACCAGTGCCTAAACCAGTCCATTTGTATGAACCGATCTAGGTTACCATATCAGAATAGCAACAGATCCAATCTAGTATTATCACATATCTAGTATATGCCACTAATCTTGATCAAATACTACACAAGATGGCTCTAATACCACTGATGGGACATGGGTGGACTACACTAGCTTGCAATTCAAAATTCTACCATGTAAACAAGGAAGCCATACAAGTAAGAGATCAAAGATCGTTACCACTAGACACACAGTGCAGCGGAAAAAGAGTTGGAGCAGCCTGATCCAACGTGGAGCGCATCAATGTAGTGGTCATTATCAATTGTCCAACGTCCTCGGTGTAGATTGTCTCCTCCAGCAGCCTATCATGTTCCATGCGTAGGTTGTGGATCTTCCTCGGTTAGCACAGTAGCGCCTCTACAATATCCACACGTCCAGGGGTGCAACACCGTACGACGGTGTGCTAGCACCAGTGCGCATGGTACACTACTACAGAAATGCTAATACTGGACGCCTAATCATAGACGGTTCATCAAAACCGCTCAGATAAACACAATCTCGCACGGTTTTGTTTACCCACCGTCGTGTTATTCTCGCGCTAAAACCGTGCAGGAAGATGTCATATCACGACGGTTCATATTTGAACCGTCGTGAAGTATCACGAGCGGTTACGACAAAACCGCTCGTGATATTACCCAATATCACGCGGTTTTGGTCGTAACCGTCTGTGATACTTCACGTATGTTCTAAACATGAACCGTCTGTGATATGACATCTTCACAGACGGTTTTTGTTAAAAACCGTCCGTGATAATTAACTCATCACAGACGGTGCAGTGTACACATATATATATATATATAGCTCCCCCGCCAACAGAGTCTTCTTGATCTCCATCTCTGGCGCTACGGTAACCACGGGAGATCTCCAAGCCCAGTTTGAGTATCGCCTCACCTCACTGAGCCGGCCCGCTCGTGTGGTCCATTTCAGCTATTGTCGCCGAGGAGCTTGCCGCCGTCGCCTCTGTTCACCGATCGACGACCAGCCGCACGCCTTGGACCTTCCCCGACTTCATTGACACCTTTCTCGTGATCGAGGTGAGCTACTGGAGCATAAGCATCCTTTAATTTGAGTAGTTTCAGGTGTTTACACCGAAATCGCTAGTTTCAAGCGCCGCCATGGGACATCAGTACCGTCGGTTCACCTCAGGCGACCTTAGGGCCGAGCCACGACTATTAGTAATGCGATGTCACCCTAAGCCCAGTTTGAGCTTCAAATCCTACTGTTTTTAATCATTTAGTTAATAAACTAACGAGTCTATGACATGTGGGACCGCCATAGATTTTATAAATAAAATCATGAAATAAAAAATGAGTCACTGACAAGTAGGGCCCACATGTAAGTTAATAAAATCCGGAAAAATGTAAAAATGAAAAAAGCGTAATTAAGCCTCAGAAAATACGCTTTCGAAGTCACCCTTTTATTTATTTTCAGGGTTTTCAATATGAACCGTGTGATGGACCGAAGTCGGATGTCTGCCGAGAACCGTGTGAGTGAAGAGTACATTAATGGCGGTTCTGCTTACAAGAGAGCCGAGGAGGATATGTTGAATAAGAGGCGGAATATATGTATTGTCCATGCATTGATCGAGAATCAAGATGTTTAACAACCGAGCGCAGATCGAAGCACACTTGATTCAAGGGTTTCAAAAAGGGTTATACATGTTGGACCATCCACGGTGAAGAGCATATTATCTGAAGTCGACGATATGCATATTATCTGAAGTCAACGATATGCCGCCGAATGATGTCGATTGTGGTTCCGATTCGGATAGGCTGCATGATGATAATCTAGATCAGATGCTTCACGATGCAGAAGGGAACTGTGATGAGAGGGAGTATGTTCAATTCCGGGGCTTGATGGAGGACTCGGAGAAACCTTTGTTCCCGGGCTGCAAGTCGGAATACACAAGGTTGTCATCCGTGCTTAAACTGCTGAAATTGAAGGCAAGCAACGGTTGGTCCGACAAGAGTTTCACGGAGCTGTTAGGTCTCTTAGCGGACACGCTTCCGGAGGGAAACGAGTTGCCCAAAACCACATACAAAGCCAAGAAGGTTCTTTGTCCATTGGGAATGGAAGTAGAAAGAATACATGCATGTCCGAATGATCAGATCCTCTACCGTAACGAGTATACAAACATGCATGTATGTGCGGTGTGCAACGATCCCGATACAAGCGTAAGAATCAATCGATGACGACGAGGAATCGAGGTGAAGAAAGGACCTCTGCTAAGGTGGCGTGGTATCTTCTGTAATTCCCGTTTGAAGCGGTTTTTATAACCCAAAGAATGCAAAAGCTAACAGTATTGGCACTCAAAGGAGCGTAAGAATGACGAAAAGTTAAGACACCTGCTGATTCCGCCCGGTGGAGAAACATCGATAGGAGGTTTGCGGACTTGATGCGGAACCGAGGAATATAAGGTTTGGATTGAGTACAGATGGAATGAATCCTTTCGGTAACATGAGCGTGACATAGCACTTGACCCGTGACGCTCAGTATCTACAACCTTCCTCCTTGGTTGTGTATGAAGCGGAAGTATATTTTGTTGTCGATACTTATCCAAGGGCGAAGCAACTTTGGGAATGATATTGATGTGTACCTTGCACCATTGATGGAAGATCTAAAAATACTTGTGGATTGAAGGGTGCAGGTATGGGATGCGTACAAACGAGAGAACTTCACTTTACGTTCCTTGTTGTTACGCACCATAAATGATTATCCCGCCTTGCTAATCTGTCGGGCGAGTACAAAAGGGCATAAGCCCATACTCACCGCTTAGATGATACCGAGAGTGTGTGGCTGAATCACTCGCGCAAAACCGTGTACATGCGTCATCGTAGGTTCCTTCGGAGGGCTCACCCATACCGCAGGATGAAGAAATAATTCGACGGAGAGAAGGAGGACAGTTCAGCTCCAAGGCATTTAAGCGAAAAAGAGGTCCATGATATGGTTAAGGATTTAGATGTTGTGCTTGGAAAGGGATGTAAATCGAGGACCCATAAGAAGAACATGTGGAAGAAGAGATCAATATTTTGGGACTTACCTTATTGGGAGCACCTAGAAGTTCGCCACTTCATCGACGTCATGCACGTAGAGAAGAATGTATGTGACAGCTTCATTGGTCTCTTACTGAACATTCGTGACAAAACAAAGGATGGTGTCAACGCACGGCTTGACTTGGTTGATATGGACATCAGACCTGAGTTAGCACCAACAAGGACCGATAAAGGACGAACGTACCTTTCCCCTGTTTGTTACACTCTGTCCAAGGCTGAGAGAACCGAACTGTGCCGGTGCTTGCATGGTGTGGAAGTTCCGTCCGGTTACTCCGCCAACATGAAGAAACTTGTTTCGATAAAAGATTTGAAGTTAATTGGCATGAAGTCTCATGATTGTCATGTGTTGATGACACAAATGCTCCCTGTTGCAATTAGAAGTATTTTGCCGATCAAGGTCCGAGAGACAATCATGAGGCTATGTTATTTCTTTAACACAATTGCTCAGAAGGTCATTGATCCCGAAGGACTAGATGCTCTGTAGGACGAGGTGGTGACGACTCTATGTGATCTTGAGATTTATTTCCCTTTGTCGTTTTTCGATATCATGGTCCATCTCATTGTTCATATTGTGAGGGAGATAAAGATGTGCGGGCCCGTGTTCCTACGTAGCATGTACCCGTTCGAGAGGTTCATGGGAATTCTAAAGTCATATATACGGAATCGATCTCGACGGAGGGGCATTGTCGAAGGTTATGCAACCGAAGAGGTCATTGAGTTCTGTCGATTACATGGCTCGAGTCGAACCGATGGGTGTGCCTCGATCTCGCCATGAGGAGGCTCGAGGGTATCGACCATCGGAAGGAAAGCAATCACTCCGAATATGGATCGTATGCTCAAGCCCATTTCACGGTCTTGCAACACATGACTAAAGTGTCCCCGTATATCGACCAGCACAAGGACGTGCTTCAGCAACAGAATCCGGTGCGGCCAGATGTTTGGATCACGAGACAACACAATAGACGTTTCAACCAATGGTTGAAGGAGTGACTTGCTAGGAGCTCGTCAAGTGATATGCTGACATGGTTGGCAAAAGGGCCAACATTTATAGTTGTAACATGGCGAGGATACGACATAAATGGGTACACATTCTATACTCAGGCTCAGGATGTAAAAAGCACTAACCAGAACAGCGGTGTCCGCATAGATGCATTCAATACCGATGGGCTGAGGAGCTCCTACTATGGGCAAATAGAGGAGATATGGGAGCTCGACTACGTGCTTTTCAAGATCCCCCTATTTCGGTGTCGTTGGGTCCATCTCCCACAGGTGAAGGTCGACAAGTACGGCGTCACTACCGTGGACCTCGAACGTGTCAGATACAAAGACGAACCATTCGTACTGGCTAACCAAGTTGTTCAAGCCTTCTATGTTACCGACCCGGCAAATAAGAAGCGCCACGTATATAGTTCTTCATGGAAAAAGGAGGATTGTCGGAGTTGAGAATGTAGTGGACGAGGAAGAATACAATCAATTTGACGAGTTACCTCCTTTCGGAAACGGCATAAGGGTCGAGGAAGAAGAATGTGACGAAACTAGCTACATACGCGTCGATCATCATGAAGGGCTATTTTTTAAAGATTAATTGAACAATGTGTGTATATATATGTACGTTCTGATGAATGGTTAATTTTACTTCATTTGAGTTAATTAATTGATTTGTACTGTGAAATGGATGTGATTGTTTCTCAACTGAATGTGAATTGGATGTATATACATGTACTTGTTGTCTTTTACGCTTGTTTGAGAGGGCATGACTAGCATTTCTGAGGCTAGCCAATAAATGATCTAGATATTAACCAATACAAAATAATATCACGAGCGGTTTGAACTACAAACCGTCTTACATCACATATCACGACGGTTGTTTATTAAAATTGTCTGTGATACATGTATATCATAGACGGTTGTTTATTAAAACCATCTATGATACATGTATATCACAGCCGGTTGTTTATTAAAACCGTCTGTGATACATCACATATCACGAGCGGTTCTAAGTGAGAACCGCTCATGCTATCACATATCACGAGCGGTTCTAAGTTAGAACCGTGCGTGATAGTATATCCTGAGCAGTTCTAATTTAGAACCGCTGTGATGTCCATCCCTATTTATATTCGGACTCTAGCTAGGGTTTTCCGCACCCGCCACTCTCAAACGATTAAGTTTCTCAACTCCTCTCGCTCCCTCCTCCCCCGAGCCCGTCGCCGCCGTCCTCGACGCCGCCTCCTTGAGCTCGGCGTGACTCTTCCCCCGATCTCGTCGACACCGCCTCCTCCTCCAGCCCGGCGTGCCTCCCCCGAGCCCGCCGAGCCTCCTCCTCTGACCCAGTGCGCCTCCCCAGAGCCCACCGTGCCTCCCGCCCGAGCCCGCCGCCTCCTCCCCTCCCAGGCCGTGCGCCTCCCCTTCGGCCTTCCTGCTCTGGTCTTGCTCCTGCTCGTCCTTCTCCTCGGCGCCAAAGGTAACCAATGCTGAGTTACCGACCCCTTTCCCTAACTATTTCTATCAATAATCTGTCATGGTCCCTCATGATAATTGTACTTGTTTTATGAATTTGTATTTGTTCTAGTCAGTTATTCATATGGTATTTGTTTTGATACTGCTACTGGAATATATTGCAATGTGGTGTGGTGGGCTTGAGATGAATGCTCTGTAGTGATGATAATAGTCTTGTACTGAAATTGTTTTGATAATTGGGTTTGTACTTGAGCTCTAATTGGAATGCTTACTCTACATCTGATAGCAATATCAAAATGTTAAATCTTAGCTTTATGCTGATTTCATTTGTTCACATGATGTTCTATTTCTTGTGAAGATGTCTTCCGCTCATTCTGACTCATCGTCGCCTCATGTGTCTGATGATGCACCATCCTCTGGAACAATATCCAACCGCGGTAGAAGAAGAGGAATATCGAAAAGGCCCGGGGGCCGATTTACCATCACGGAGGTCGATCAGTCTGGGACCCCTATCAATCCTCACCGAGCAGCATCCGCATTCCGGAGAACGGTCGGAATAGTTGCACGGGAATGGGTCAAGATCACCTACGATTCGTGGAAGGTGGTGCCCGGACCACTGAAAACTGCTGTGCTGGCGGATATTCTCGCATCGTTCGTGATCCCGGTAGAACACCTGGACTCCGTGCGACGACACACGTTGCTACAGGCGTGCAAAGCGTGGAAGAACTTCAAGAGCATGCTTGTCAAGAACTACGTGGAGAAGGATCTGAGGGCGCCCTTCCACAAGTATCCATTCTTGGAAGAGTCCTGGGCCGAGTTTGTGGCGAAGAAGACGACAGATGAATTTAAGAGTGAAAGTCGGCGGCGCTGCGGCCCTCGAGCAAAAAACAAGCACCCCACGGACTCCGCACCGCTGGGTATGCGGGTAAAGCCCCGATATGGAGGGATCAGGAATAGCAAGCAAAGTTTGTTTGAATGTCTCCTGCTATTTCCCGAGATCACTGATGTGCGCTCCCGACAGTGGTTATTTGCGAGGTTATGTATTGGGCCTCTGAGGAAGCGTACTTTCCAAACCCGAAGACTAGGAAGTGTCGATTAATGCGGTAAGATATCGAACTACCTAGTTTGTAATTACTCCATAACTTCATAGGAAGTGAAATGACATGCCGGGCTATTGCAGATAACGCTGAGTGCACAATCTTCCCAAGGCTCATTCCAGGTAGACAGGGAGAAAGATATACTCTCTGCGGCCCTAGGAAACAGTGAGCATCCGGGTCGCACGAGAGGCGCTGGTGTTTTTGTTACATGGGAACAATGGTTCCAAGCGGACTCGGATCGTCATGGGAGTAGGAAGAAAGCCAAAGCCGAGCGATGCAAAGTTCTGAGAGGATCTTCGTGCATCCCTCGAGATGAGCTCACCAAAAAATCGAGAGAGAGGTCATTGAAAAAATCGGACATGAGGTCACTCAATCCTTGATTGGAGATTTGTGCATCGAGCAAAAGCAAATAGAGACCTTTGAGGAAAGGATTAGGGATTGCAACTCCCAAGTCGGTTGGAAGCCCCCCCCCTCTTATCTTGCTAGCCCCCCCAAACATTCGAGTAGTGGCGTCCAACCCTAACCCTACCATAATAGGTGACGACAGATTTTCCGTCGATGACATCCGGTAATAATTATTATCTCCGGAATGCTCAATCCATTGATAGGCTGTTGGAGTAGCTAATTTTGTATCGTTATGTGCGTGGGTGGCTACGAAGTGCAAGCTCAAAGTGAGATATGTCTCTGTTGCCCTAGATCTTGCTTGGGGCAGGTGTATCCATCCGTGTCGGAGCTTTGGTGCACGTGCAAATCTAGCGCCGGGTTTTGCAAAAGTGAATGTGGGCGGTGTTTGTGCCAATTTGAGGCCGTCTGCTGAAAATTCCCCCAAGCGATGTGGTCATGACTCTAGGGCAAGCCGTTGGAACATTCATCCGATGGCCCAAGGAGGACATCTGCACGGAGCTACTGCTCGGTGTCAACTTCACGGGAATGTCTCTGCAACGCATCAAGTCCACGGGACTGGCACCGGCTACTACCTTGACACGGCAAGGGCCCGCATCACATGCATCTACACTCGTGCTCGATCGACTCTTGTGAAGTCGACCTATACAAAGCGAGGCAGCAAGGGCAAGGGCAAATCGAAGACGATCGAGTCCTCTCCTGATATCCCCTTCTAGCCGTTGGCCCGGAAATTCAAGCTAGGCGAGCCGTTGCTCGAGAAGTTAGACAGCCCTACCCTAGGATTTGGATTGCACGAATTGCATACATGGTACATGGAACAGTCCAACAAGCCGGTTGATCAACGATGCTCGGGTTTCACCGTCAAGTTCAAGGAGGATCATTTTAACCACGTGTATCAAGACGCTGTCTTCACGGTGACCTTCGACGACTTGTTCTGTCTCTTCAACCTCGACGAGCTCGACGTCTCACTCATACGATCTTTGGACAATCGTAAGTGTGTACAATCACGGTCAATGTTAAGTGTAATATCGATAAATGTTATATATAACTCCTAGCTTTTGTATAATAGATACATGATCTCTGAAGCGAAAGAAGGAAATCCCGGTAGGTTTCCTCGACCCACACATTGTCTCCGAGCAAAGCATCACGGCGAATGCAACATTAAATCGAGAATTACGTTATAGATTTTTTCATGGCTCGCCGTAACAAGGAATTCATACTTTTGCCCTACAACCAGAAGTAAGTAGTGTTGCACTCTGGCTATACTTGTTGATTTGTACTTTATAAGCAACACGAACTTAGGTTTAATGACCATCTTGACATACCGTAGTAGGTACCACTAGATTCTAATTGTAATTATACCAAAACGCAAATCGTAATATATCTAGATTCCCTACAAAGGGCCACTCACAACTTCACACTTATCCGGAATTTAATCATCAGGTAAACACATTTCCTCCATAGAAACTCTATTGTAGTCTTTCCTTCCTTTGCAATGGCTAAGGCTAACTTCTTGGAGTCACGTAGGGTGTTCGACGTGTTACATGCTAGAGGATGGAATATCAAGGGAAGGACGCTGTCACATGATCAAAAATTCCCAGTACTTGCTAGCTAGTACACATTAATCCTATATAACACTTCGTAGTAATGCCTCTCGAACTAACCAATTCTATTTTTGCAGTGCCACCAGCAGCCGTCAGGCCGTAACATCTGTGGATACTATGTTTGCCACAACATGCAACTACTCATCGGTTCCACGATCACCAATGATCCTCAGGTTTGTCAATCTTTCAACAATTATTTCATATATACTTACCAATTTATATAAGCCCGAATTTAATCTTCCTATCGACAGGTTGCGACCATCGACGAAACTGCGTTGGAATAGAGTGAGCTCATAAAAGTTCGATCATACCTTGCGTCATTCCTGAACAGACATGTCATAAATCCAGATGGGAGTTTGCACAGTGTAGATTGAACTTGATTGGGATAGATTGAACATAATGGTACATGTGTGTAAATTAATGTACATTAATGATTAAAGTTAATTGATTTGTGAATTGGATGTGCTTGTTTCTGAAATGAATGCAATTTTGATGTGCTTCTGAAATGAATGCGAATTGGATGTGCTTGTTTAGAGGGCATGGCTAGCATTTCTGAGGCTAGCCAATAAGCGTAAATAGATTTAGCAATGCAAAGACTACCACGAGGCGGTGCATGATCGAAACCGTCAGTGATAGTCTTACTACCGACGGTGCAGAGATGAAACGTCGTGATAGTCGATCATCACGCACGGTTTCATCTGCACCGCCTATAATAGTCGACTATCCTGACGGTTTCATCTACAAACCATCTCGTGATAGTATGTATTACTGAGCGGTTTGAAAACCGCCTGTGATGACCTCATGCATTATCGACCCATAAACTCGGGCGGCTCACGGAACCGTCTGTGATGGCGTTTTTGAACCGTCTGTGAAGGCCTTTTTTGTAGTAGTGGTAGGGCCTTCCGGGAGATAGTGGCTAGGGTTTTAGTGGTGTAACTCTCATCTCCCAACAACCCCATGAATCCCCTTATGAAGAGCCCATAATGGATGCTATCCGAACTAGTTTGCTCCAACCCGTTAAGTATGTGACCCCATAGGTTAATGCGTAATCGGTTGTGACTCCGAAACTCCTTTTCGATCACAAGTTGATAGCGGTTCCTAGAAGGACATAAGAACTCTCAAATACACATAAATATTATATCAGACGAACCTTATGCAATATGATATGTTACCAAGTCCTTATCATTTATGACCAGCTCGTTTCTCCATACGACCAGTTCACATCTAGTCATGACCAGTCCGTAACACCTTACGACCAGTTTGTGGACCAGTTAGTGATCATATACGACTAGCTCACGACCAGTCCGTATCTCCATAAGACCAATTCGTATTTGGTCGGACTGAACGACATGCTTGCGTATTCTCTTTTTGCCTCACGATATCTGGTTGAACTCTAGGTGAGGTATTTGTCATCCATGGGCTGCTCAATACTTTCTCGATCTAGTGACAGATAACTTTGTGTGGTCGACTCTTCTTTAGGATCTGTCTACACAGAATTCAACAGTTTTCTCTGTAAAAAACTGTCACATTCTGAAAGTTTATTTACAACTCCATTATACATAAATTACAGTAAATTATTTATATAATTTTGTTCTTGGTCACTATAATTATTCTTGAAAGTCTTAATAACTCATATTTTCATCACATGATTCAAAATCTCACATGTACTTTGAGAGGTTGAGCAAATACGATAATGTGGTGAACCCGTTATGTTCTTTTCATATACTTTGAGAGGTTGAGAAAAAACAAAGACAAAAAATAAACTTACATACCAACAAAATAAGGCAATGTGGTGAACCCATTATGTTCTGAATAAAAAATCATAATAAATTCATACCCAATTCATCAGACGGATAAGTACAAATCTCAAAGCATATCAAACAAATGAAAATTCTACTATTATGATTTTTTTTACAGCACGTCAATAACACAAATCTTATAGCTCATCTAACGAACAGAAAAGTGACAGTTTTGGCTTCAAAAAACTATCGGAAGTTATATAGCAATTCCCCTTTCTTTATCTGACAACATCGAGGGGCCTAGAGTTATCTCTCCTATTATGTTAGGAGGGGCAAATCCCATATCCGACCTGTCACATCCCTCCACATGTTTCATAGTATACACGAAAGCTACCTTTACAACTACCCAGTTATGAGGTAGCATTTGGTAACCCCTAAGTGCACTATTATAGATGTAGGAAACCGTGTTGATTTCAAGTCTAAGGATTATACATCATCATTGCTTAAGACCAACTAATGACACATAAAATCATAACAATCTCAATATTGTCTCAATGTGGGTCAATCCAACACCATGTTCTCTAACATGTTCTCACATTATTGATTCGATATCCCCATATTTATGATCGTTGAAACATGGTCATCAATCAATATATATGCTGGTCAATAGAGTCCCGACTATTGACATTTGACCAGGGATACATTTATAATGACATCATACAACTATTAAAGAGATTCACCAACAAGTCATATACTTGTTAATCTTTATAAATGATAATTCATCCAAGGAAAATAATGTAACTCATAAATATAGATGTGATACAATCATCTCCATAATTGCCTCTAGGGCATATCACCAACCCACGGTTTGTTGACCATCTCAATGTCTTCAACACGCTTATCATACAACTGACTAGTGTGAATGAGAAAATTGAGTAGAACGACAAGGTCGTCATATTGACATCATTTCTACTACCATCATGGGAGCAATTAGTGATGAATATTCTCGCCGAAAAATGCACTCTCAATTTCAGTGAGGTAGTGCCATATCTATCAGAGGCAAAGTCCTTCAAGAAGCCATTGAATTCTTCATCCTCGAGTGATCAAGCATTGGTTGCTGTAGGTGTTTCTTGCAAAAGCAAAAGTTGCAGGAAGAATAAGGGCAAGAGCAAAGGTACACATGTATACTATCTATATGATGAGGAAGGTCATATGATAAAGGACTGTCCAAGTTTGAAGAAAATGAGGGGAGCATGTTCAGTGGCGGTAGCGAAAATGAATCGGATGTACTAGTCGTCAGTCAATCAAGTATTTCTCGTGGATAGATATTAGATTTAGGTTGTTTCTTCCATATATGTTTGTTAAGGGAGATTTTTTACGAAGGATCTCTACGTCCGGTGCATGGAACTGTTTACTTAGTGGATTGGAAGGAGTATGCAATTACTAAGGTGGGAACAATTACATTGGAGATGTGTAATGGAACACATTGCACATTGACGGGAGTTCAGTATGTTTCCAGCTTAAAGAAGAATATAATATCTATGAGGTCGCTTGAACTCAAAGGTTGTAAAGTATTACTTTGAGGTGGAGTCATGCGAGTTACTTGCAAAGGGCAGATAGTCATGAAAGGTATCTAAATCAATGGAGGATACCGGTTGATGGGTAATCATCAGGGAAGAGCAACCAATAGGAGGTGTGATAAAAATCCTGATCAGGAGAAGGAAACCGTGTCGTTAGCGGTAGGAACTCAGATCTCATCAGCAGTTAAATGCGGAACTGCAAAAGCAGTTGCAAAATCTAGCAGGCACAAAGGCGAAGATGAGAGTTATTGGAAAAGGGAAGACGTGGTGGGACCAACCATGTGGTACCAACGAGTAGGTGGAGCTTGGAGGCAATACAAACTTATGACATGGAGGGTTGTAAGAACAGGAGGTGTGGTTAACCAAACTATACAACAAATGAGCTCTCAGGTGGAGGATCTGGGCGGGCTAGCTCAGATACCGACACGCACGTTACAATGTTGTGCATGAGCCCCTATGGTAGGGGCACTCCCAAAGGTGGGAGGAAGAAAGAGTCAAGTGCCTTCATGTCGTCAACGAGCCGACTAGGAACGAGTTCTTGGAGGAGCACAATGACTTCAATGGATAAGAGTCAAGGTGAATATTGTTGAGTATAGTGACTCACATCCTAACCTACTAGAACTTGGAGATGTGTTCTACAAAGGATTCCTATCTTAATCCTAATAATCCAATTAGGATTAGGATTCCTACTTCCTTTTAGAAGAGTACTATATGACACTATATAAAGCTATGAGGGATAGTCATAGAGAACACAAGCCACAAACCAACTCATACTTAGAAAGAGGCGCATAAGAGGATTAGAGGCTATGTTATTCTTTCGCATCAGATTCTTGTATATGGCAATGATTCTTTGTACTCTTTTGAGATTGTGATTAAGAAATTTCCGGTTAGCTTTGTCAAATCTTTCTCTCTTAACATGGTTATTTCATTGCCATTATTTAGTTCTCTCTGCGAAATTTATTTACTTCATTTTTAATATTGTACACGCTCATGCCATATCTCCCACCTTTGATCCGATTTTGGTGCTGCTGAGCATAGGAAGGGTACGACAGTATGAAAGTGGTCCTGCACTCCTGCTAGACCTCCATTGCCGCCGTCTTTTCTTCTCGCACAGTGAAGCCCGATGGCAAGAATGGAGGAGCCGCTCCTCACTGCCACAGGCACCGAGAAGAACGAACGAGCAGGTGGTGAGGAGAGCTTGGTGGTGAGTGAGATCAAGAAACAGCTGTACCTTGTTGGGCCACTCATCGCCGGATGCCTCCTGCAGAACATTGTCCAGATGATCTCCGTCATGTTCGTCGGCCACCTCGGCGAGCTCGCGCTCTCCAACGCCTCAATGGCAACCTCCTTCGCCGGCGTCACCGGCTTCAGCTTGCTGGTAAACTTGTATTACTGAAGGGACTCAACTCAAATGTATTTTCATGCTTCTGCTTAAGTGCTACTTATTGAGTACACCTTGTCAGACCGGCATGGCTAGCAGCCTGGACACGCTTTGCGGCCAAGCCTTACAAGCAGAGGGCGATGCTGGTGCTCGGTCTGGTGAGCGTCCCGATAGCGGCGATCTGGGCCTGCACTGGTGAGATCCTCCTCTTCTTCGGCCAGGACCCGGAGATCGCCGCGGGGGCGGGGAGCTACATCCGGTGGATGATCCCCACGCTCTTCGTGTACGGGCCTCTGCAGTGCCATGCCCGGTTCCTGCAGACGCAGAACATCGTCATGCCGGTGATGCTGAGCTCCGGCGCCACGGCTCTGAACCACGTGCTGGTGTGCTGGCTGCTGGTGTACAAGCTTGGCATGGGGAACAAAGGCGCCGCGTTGGGCAACGCCATCTCGTTCCTGACCAACTTGTCCATCCTGGCTCTCTATGTCAGGCTCTCGCCGTCCTGCAAGAGCACCTGGGTAGGGTTCTCCGGCGAGGCGTTCCGCGACATCCTCGGCTTCTTGAAGCTTGCCGTGCCATCTGCTCTGATGGTTTGGTAGGTCTCCTTGCACTGTACGGATTAGCAGCGCAGTTCTCTGCAATTTGCTGTGACAGATTGATGCCGTTGCTCAAAGTATACATCTGCATTGCAGCATGGAGTGGTGGTCGTTCGAGCTCATGGTGCTGCTATCTGGTCTTCTCCCTAATCCGAAGCTCGAAACGGCCGTCTTGTCCATCTGGTGTTCTATACTTTAATTCTTCTTGGTGAAGTTTAATTACTGCGTTCTCGTGTCTCCTCTAACACTATTTCTCGCTGCTGTAATTCTGGTTGCAGCTTGAACACTATTTTCTTCGCATTCATGGTCCCGTTTGGGCTTGGTGCTGCCATAAGGTCGGTTTTAATAGTAGATCAAAGTTCCAACCACACTGATCGCTTGGATAATTCTAGTATGACGGCTCAAAATATTTTTGTGCAGCACCCGTGTATCGAATGAGCTTGGAGCAGGACGACCGCAGGCAGCCCGTCTGGCGACCCGTGTTGTCATGTTCTTAGCACTCTTGGTAGGCGCGTCAGAAGGGCTTGTGATTTTCCTAGTGCGCAATTTATGGGGCTATGCATTCAGCAACGAGGAGGAAGTGGTTGGATATACTGCTAGAATGATGCCAGTTCTTGCCATGTCCATCTTGTTCGACAGCGTCCAGGGTGTTCTTTCAGGTACAAACAAACCATTCTGCTGGCCATTTTTCAAAGTGAATTCGGATTTGGATGTGAAAAAAATAACCTTTTTGCAGCTATACAAGATTCATGCGCAAAGGCTGATTTGTAGTTCAAAATTAACGACCTTTTGCAATTCTGACAGCACAAACTGAATTTTCAATATTAAAGAGCTCTTAGAACTTCCCATTACATTTGTGTCCGCACAACATACCAACAAATTAAGAAACAGATGAATGGCCACATAAACTGTGCATCTGTTTTCTGGACCTTGAGGCAGACTTTTTTTTTCTCGAGGAATCGACGGAGTGGGAGGTCCCCTCCTAAAATTAAATTGATTCTCAAAAGCGTTTACAAGATCAGGGTCTCACAGTCCATGTTGATCAGTGTTGTACCGAAACAGCGACTAGAGGAGATGAATAGGAGTACTACTCTTTTTCGACTCCGACGATGTAGCTATAGAAGCTACGAAGATCAGAAACACAAGCACAACGGAAATCTTGTATTGAAACCGACGAACCCCAAAGCAAACTGCCTACAAACAACATCGAGGCTAGTCTGACCGCCCTACTTGGCTGGTCTGACCGCATGGACCCCGGTTTGACCCCCTGGATGACCGGTCTGACCATTGGGTGCCTAGCAGCGGCCCATAAAGATCACAAATCGACCTAATTTTCTACTCCGTGATTCAAATCTTTTAAAATTTTAACCATAACTCATCAAGAAGGTCAAAAATATATTCCAATCGATGGTTGGGATGATCGACACCAAGGTTCCACGGGTTTTTTGGATGAGATAAAAAAAAGGCACAAGAATCGAGGAAATTTGAATTTTGATCCAAAAACTTGCTCGTGGGTCAATGGTGGTCAAGTTGACTCTAGATGGATTCCCACACGTCCTAGCAAGTTAGATCATAGCAAAAGACCCAAGGAAATCAAAGGAACACACAAAATCCTAAAAGACATAAAAAACAGAGCAAGAACAAGGGATAACTTATCTTGGAGGAAATCTTCTTTGGATTGATTCAAGAGATTGTAGGTTTACATTTACTCTATCATAGAGGACAAAAGCTTAACACTTGAGCATTCAATCAATCCGTCTCTCTCAAAGCCTAGCCTTCTCTCTCCACTCTTCCCAAATCACAAATTAGAGTTTCTTGGAAGGGTCTTGGATGGGGTACAAGTCCTGCACCTCTTCCTTTTATAGTGGAGGCTAGGTCAAGAGAAAAAAATCTTATCGGGTGCCTGTTAAGCCCATACACAAATGGGTCTACACTCACGCACGTTCTCAAAACAGATAACGAACTGGGTTTCCCGAATCCATCTCTTCATGATCTCCATCTTCACTTGACCTAAACCGCCCCTCCTTGCTCTGTCTTGCTCCGCAGTTTCTCCAAAGGTCACCAACCCGGTATTTTGGTAAAGATACCAAAATACCACTTCTTGATCCTTCTCCGAAGATCGAGTCCAATCATCGTAAAGCAATCCCATGTTTCGCCATAGGTTGATCAATGGTTCTTTTCATGTCGGTAAGTCTCTCCCATATGGCTCCCACTAGAACCACCATGGCACTTGCACCGACCTCCACGCCACTTAATGCAACCCGTCGCACTGAACCACCTGTTTGGTCATCCTTGTCTATCTTGCGTCATGCTTGAGTCCAATTACTTCACCCGACATCCTTGATCATTCTAAACCTTAGCTCTCTGAGCCTAGTTCCGATCATCCTCACTGTTGACTGTCGTTGACTCTAAGCCACCTGCATAACAATTGACCAAGAAGTCGTTTCTGAGCACAAGTTCTTTGCATCTTGACCCACATGAGCCAAAACATGTATCATGCAACACATGCACTGAATCCCATGACTTTGGACTTACCCACGAAGTTCACCGCCTTCCCGGCGCCTGAGCCAGAGCTGTTCGGTCAGACCGCCCGCCAGTTGGTCTGACTGCCACCCTGGCCGGTCAAATTGGCCACCAGTCTGACCACCAATTGGTGGCTAGTCGGACTGCTGATGACAGTCAAATTTTCAGCCCTGAAAATCTGCACCCTTTTTGGAATTTTTAAACTATATCTAGTTTCGGTTTGAAACTCCAAATCCATTGAGACTAAGTGCAAACACATCCTCTCACCTTCCTCCACACATGATTTTTGGCCGAATTCCAAAATTCACATTTTGGACTTTTGGCCTGTCAGACCGTCGCCTGTGGCTGATCTGAATGCCAGCTCTAGGCCTGTCTGACCAGCACCCATGGTCCGTCTGACAGCCGGCAGAGGGCAGTCAGACCGGCCACGTGGCCAGTCTGACCTCCTAAGTCCTTACAGCAATTTGAAGGTTGCTGAAAAGGAGGGTCTCTCCAAATGCCTCGACGTTATTGCCAATAGTTTAGCACACTAAGATTAGAAACATATCCTGATGATATCCACAGTTAGGAAGTTGGGTAAGGAGAGGAAAAAAACAGAGAAAAATTACATTATGTAGCTTCTAACCACATCAACGCTGTCAACTTATCTCGCTGGCAGTTGGTGCGAACTAGCCAAGTATGGAGATGTTGTTTGAGGTGGACAACCGTGGCTCCACTCGTGGTATCTTCTTTTTCGAACACTTTCCTATTCCTTGTCTTCCACACGATCCATAAGATGAGTAGCAGGAGGGTGTGTGCTAGTGGAGGTTGTTAGGAATAATCAAGACTAGTGTAATGTACGTAAGTCAGTGACGTCGTGAGTTAATTGGAAGAGTGAGTGCATGAGTTAGAGTCGTGCGTGTGTTAGTGTGCTGCTAGTGTGTGCGTTACATGCGTGAGTGCGTGCATTGCATGTGCGCATTAGTGTTTGCATTAGAGCAGTGGTTTAGTGGGTCATGGTGTTTGTTGATGAGTTATTTAGCCTCATTGACGTTGTTGTTTTTTCAGTTGAGCCAAACAGAAAAGAGAGAAGAATAGAAAGAGAAAAGTAGCACTAGGTAGTTGCAGTGCTACGTAAAAATCTTCTGTGTGTTCTTCCTCTTCGTGAGTTTGTCTCCCTTACCCGTGAAAGTGTGTGTCCACGGGTAGAATTTCCAACATTTGGTATCAAAGCCTGAGTTCTTGATCCGTGTTTGCCCAAGATCATGTCGCGCTCTCCGGGAAGTGGTATCATCGGTGACGAGGCGACGCCAAGTGGTGGCCTGTCGAGGGTATCGGGAAGAGAAAGTAGCGTCTCTCTTCAATACCCTATGCTGAAAAAGAGCAACTACGACGCGTGGGAAATCAAGATAAAGGTGTTCATGAAGGCACAAAATGTTTTGGAAGCCGTGGTAGCTGGCAACGTTGATGAAAGCCAAGATAAGCCGGCCCTTGCGACCATCTTCCAAGGAGTCCCGGAGGAGACCATCCTCCTACTCGTCGAAAAGGAGATGGCGAAAGATGCGTGGGACACGCTCAAGACGATGTATGTCGGCACTGACCGCGTCGAGGAGGCGCACACACAGACCCTCAAGAGTGAGTTCGAGGGTTTGCGCATGAAGGGAACGAAGTCAGTGGATGACTTCGCCGTGAGATTGACGACTCTCGTCAACCAGATTCGCGGTCTTGGTGACAAGATGGAGGTACATCGTGAAGAAGCTTCTCTGTGTCTTCCCGAGCAAGTACCTGCAGATTGTCTCAACCATTGAGCAATTTGGGGATTTGAAGACAATGATGGTGGAAGAAGCGATCGGCCGTCTCAAGGCGTATGAGGAGCGTCTACGCGGTTTGAGCGGCAACAACGACGACGACGAACATCTTCTCTTAATGCGCGCCGAGTGGAAGGCCCAATCGGCGGAAAATAGAGATGGCGAGCCCGACGGCTCTAACGGCAATGGTGGCCGAAGCCGCGAGAATCGTAAATTCGACAAGGCTAAAATAAGATGCTACAACTGCAATAACTATGGACATTTTGCTTCTAAATACCGCGACAAGAAGGAGGAACAGGCGCATCTCATGGAGGCGGATGCCGACGACTAACCGACGCTGCTGTGAAGTCATCTTGATTAGGGGGAAATTGTTAGGAATAATCAAGAATAGTGTAACGTACGTGAGTTAGTGACGTCGTGAGTTAATTGGAAGAGTGAGTGCGTGAGTTAGAGTCGTGCATGTGTTAGTGTGCTGCTAGTGCGTGCGTTGCATGTGTGCATTAGTGTTTGCATTAGAGCAGTGGGTTAGTGGGTCATGGTGTTTGTTGATGAGCTATTTAGCCTCATTGACGTTGTTGTTTTTCAGTTGAGCCAAACAGAAAAGAGAGAAGAATAGAAAGTGAAAAGTAGCACTAGGCAGTTGCAGTGCTATGTAAAAAACTTCTGTGTGTTCTTCCTCTCTGTGAGTTTATCTCCCTTACTCGTGAAAGTATATGTCCACGGGTAGAATTTCCAACAGAGGTGGGGTGTCGGGAAGGCACCTGAAGATCATTTTGCATAGATTGGTGAGGTCTGAGCATTGACCTGTTGCTACTGGCGCCTGCCGGGATGCTGATCCTGGTGAAGAATGCCGTGAGCCTCGGGCAGTGGGGGAACAGGTGTAGCCAAGTCTCAGCAGTTCCAGGACAGTATCGAACGCCATGCGGAAATCCAGTTTGAGGACTATACTGGGCAATGGGTATTTTTCTCTTGTGACAACACTGAACTAGCATGGCCGCATAGAGGAAGTAATCTGAAAATGTTCCTCCCTTGTATGAAGCCAGCTTGATTGAAGTACACTAGTTGGGTGATGAAGCCCTGAAGTCTAGTAGTCAGTGCATTAGCGATTAATTTCATGGTGCAGTTCTGTAACGAAATCGGCCTGAAACCACCCGCTGTAACTGCATTCTCCTTCTTCGGCAGGAGGGCGATATAAACTTGGTTGGTACAGCTTAGATCAGCCTCCAGGTTATGGAACGCCTTAGCCAAGTCGAGGAAATCACTGCCCTCTGTATCCCAGGTCTTGTAGAATCTCGGGCTAAAACCATCAGGCCCTGGACTGCTGTGGGAGCTCATCTTCAGGCAGACCTGCCCTAGCATCGATGAACGATACATTTATTTAGTTCTTTAGTACTGGACATCATGTGAGCAAGACATTTATGACAATGTACATTCATAGCTAAGATAATGAAAGATCATAGATGGAGCTACTTGATTTTGCAGGTGTTGTTAGGGGCTGCGGACGACAAAAGATGGGTGCTTTCATCAACCTCGCTGCGTATTACCTCGCCGGTATCCCTGCAGCGTTCTTTTTTGCCTATGTCTGCCATCTTGGAGGAATTGTATGTATCTGCTCTCTCATCAACTAATTTCAGTTATTTCTTGTTTTCAATTGGAGATTTTTTTTACGGGTTTGAGCTCTGAACAGGGGCTTTGGTTTGGAATATTGTGCGGACTGGTGGTGCAGATGCTCTTGCTTCTTGCCATTTCCTTATGCACCAACTGGGATAAAGAAGTAAGCATAAAGTCTAAGCTTTCATAAATTTATTTTTTTATCTTGCTCTCAATGTTTCCAGTTGGTGATAATTAATATGTATGTTTTGTTGGGTCCCCAGGCAACGAAGGCAAAGGACAGAGTTTTCGGTTCTTCGATTCCTGTAGACATGACAACATGAGATTACATCGAGCAAAGCTCAAACAATGCTCAAGAAACCATGGAGATCTTACATGGAACTCATGATCTTTTCTGACAAGCAACAAATTCATATTACATGGCTTTATGGAAGAAATGCGTGTACTGCAACAGGTTACTGTAGATGTCGAATTGTTAGAAATCAACCACTGCATTTAGTACCATAGAGAGAATCAATGCATAGGCAGGCCTAACAATAGTAACTGTGTGTATTAGCGAATTAGAGTAATACCTATGAAGTGCCTGCCTTATTCGAGCCTGAATAAGTTTCTACATACGAGAATACAAAAGAGGAACTGCATATCTTTGTTTCTAATGGAAACTAGTTGATGTGGTATCCTATTAGCGTACTTTCTAAAATCAGGAACTTATCGACTTAGTCACGAGAAGATAGATGTCATGTGGGGCCGGGTGTATAACCGGCACTGTACAGCCTAGGTCCAACTGGCAGCCCAAGAGGTGCCGGGGCAAGAGGCTTAGAGATTATTGAGGAACTGTCGCTGGCGAGTCCAGTCCGAACGATCACCTCGTAGACAAGTGTAGAATCGCTTAGAACAATGAAAAAGCACAAGTTCAGAATAATAGATTGAACACAGAGATATAGGGGGACTTCTTGCTTCTCTTTATTGCGTTTCTCTTTATTGCTCTTCTCATGACCGGCCTTTTACAATGACTAGCATCCCCTATTTATAGTATAGAGACCCTACTAGGGTTTTGAATGGGGCACACACCTATGGGCCAGCTGCTGTGTTAAACCCATGGTTTCCCAACACTCCCCCTTGGGCACCCATCCTCACATGTTCATGCCTCATCAAAAACTTCATAAAAACCCAATGGAAAAAATTTGAAGAAAGATTACATGAATCACGTTTTGCTGTGTTGCACGAATTGCCTTATTAAAAACCTTAGCCGAGAAACTTCAGGAAAATTCGTCAAGGGAAAAAGAGTACAATCCACTCAATTTCATTTAATCTCCAGGATTTACTCTTTGGGTACTTCGAGTACCCGGATATGTATCTCATGTTAACTCCAAGGATCAGCTGCTAATATGCACATATCCAAACAACATTATATCACTTGCATACACGATTAGAATATAAAAAATAAAAATTAGTAGTGGAAACATTAAATAAATAAGAACAGAAGGTCAAGTAAAATAAAATAACATTCCCAATGGTGCGCCACAACCCAAGGGCAACCCACTGGGTTAAAGCCGATGTACCAACGTTATCGCCTCAACTTGAAGCATTAACAAGGACGTTCTTACCTGCAACATAGACAAGCCAACTGAGTACAAAAATGTACTTGCAAGATTTACGAATAGCAAATTTAAGTAAATGCACTTAGGGCCAAAGGAAGGCTAAATTGGTTCTTTTTCAGTGTAAAGCTAGGTTATTTGACACGGTACTAGTATAGATTAAAATCGCCATTTGACAAACATTTTGAAATATGATATAGTAGTAGATTCTCCAATTCATGATCAATAATTCTAAGATTTTACCATCATGAAATCATACCCAAAATGGCTATCCCACCCGGGTAAACTAACATCAATACACGAACTTCCCGTTCGTGACGACAATTCATTTCCAACGATACCTTGCCTATTCCCAACAACTAACTATGCATGGTTTCCCACAAGCATTGTCTATGACCGAGGACACGGCTATTCGAATAAATTTATGACTCTGCAGAGTTTGTGTTGCTTTACCCACATGATATGAATATCTCTCAATGTCGGCCAATGCACTCTTCCGTAAGAGTGTGACTGAGATATCATAACGAGGCAGTTACAATGTCATGTGCCAACTATTAAACCACCTGAGGATACACACCATGGCAGACTGTTGGTCGCCTGAACCATAGTTACACCTTGTTGTGTAAGTAAGTCCCTGCGAAGCTTTTCGCAAACACAAGTGACCCTTATGCGCAAGTAAGACAAAACTTATCATACCCCCACTAGATTGACAATACAACAGTAACAATAATAAAAACAACAATTGTCAATCTATTTGTGATTTGATAGCAAACACACTTCAAATTAATAGGCCAAGCCTTCGCCATTTACCCAGCATGTGGTTGCACGTATGATTTGGTTCAACACTACACAGACCGGTCCTTAATCACCTAGACAGGGCTACAGAAATCCATAACAATTTCTCATCATACCCTACACCCGTCCAAGTTAAAAATAAAGAACACAATGCCCAACATGTCCATAATAACTTAGATTCAAGATCTAAACATAATCTTGAATTTCAACTTAATTCAATTTTATCTCAGCCGATGGACTAGCTCCATCAACTACTTTCGACTACATCTACTAGCATGGCTAAGCATCGTTCTAAAAATCATTAAACAAACCCATATAACCTTAATCAGTCAAGGTAACAATGGTAATCAACATTCAAGGAAGGCCAGTGCAGCAAGTAGGGCATATCTAAAGCTACCCATTTGACATATCGATATTTGAAATTAAAGCAATGCATAGAATACTTAAAAAATCAACATAGATACTTTTTGAAAATTAATAGGAATTCAACGTGCATCAAAGGAAAGAACTGCTTGCCTTTGTTGGTACCACTTGTAAATACCCTCAGGTTGAATTCATAATACGTCGGAATCGTCGAAAACCTAACGAAAAGACGATATTGCAATAAACTGCAAATAAAGCTGGAAATATCAAATCATTCAAAATTGCATACAATTCACACAATAGGTATATTAAGATTTTAGCTGAATTTTGGTGAAATTTTCAGTTAAATTGGGGCTCATAAGTCATTAATGTACAAACCATACAATTATCAAAATTTTCTATAACAGAAACATACTTAAAACCTAGTCCATTGAAAAGTACATTAAAAATGAAAACAAGCAAAATTTGTTTCATTCAATTTGGAGTTAAATTGAATTAGTTATGAATTTTTCAAGTTATTTGAAATTTCTGTGCAAGTTTAAATCATTTCGGAATTACTAACCGAATTAAATACCTTTTTCACTCACCCTCAGCTAGCCTTAGAGAATGACAAGTAGGGCCCAGGGTGAGGGTTTGACCCGGTCAATGTTGACTTGGTCTCTGTCGAAACTATGTTGAAAGCGTATTCTAATGAATACATCTTCCATTCACGAAATCGTAAATTTGTTCTAAGTATACTAGTAATACATTTTCCCTTAAGAGGAAACGTACTTCTCGATTTTACACCATCACTTAACCGGCCCTAAGGCCCACATGCCAATCACTATAAGGTTCAAATGAGTTTGAATTAGGTTGAAATCACGGTTAACCCTTGGTGGGTCCTACACGCCATACATACAATACAAAACTCAACTAGTGTTAATGATATTTCATTACCTAAATCCCGTCGGCGGTTCAACAAAGCTCCCACGGGCGGCGGCGCGGCGAAGAAGAGCGAACTAGCACAACAGCGGGTCTACGGGTGCGGAATCAAGTCACACAGGTGCGGAGCAGCTTCACGAACCTGCTCGAGGTGATGCGGAGTACGAAAGTCATCGGTGACAGGCCCGCGACGACCGGAGGCGGAGCCGAAGAGGTGGCGCTCGAGGAGGAGGCATTACGAGCGTCGATTGAGCCTGGGGAAGGTGGCTTCAGGATCACCCGACCACTAGGATCGCAGCGCCCTCAACGCCGATGACGAAGGAGGTCGGAGATTCTCGAATGGTATGCGGTGGCGGCTCACTGTTGTCGGAGAAGAATGGTTGGCACGCCCTCGAGGCAAGAAGAAAATCAAATTAACTTCGCCCAGGAAATCAATGGAACGTTGTGATCATAAAGGACAAGACAGCAGAGAAAATGTCTCATTGGAGCACTTGACAGCTTTGAGACCGCGGTGGCCGAAGGCGGGGACGATGAAATGGCTCCCGAGAATTGAGTGGGTGAAGATGGTTTAGACCAGCAAAAATGGGCGCGGCGTGGATACTAGAGTCCGGCGATGAGGTTGCAGGCTCGTGGGAAGCACCGAGATGATCTCTCTCCAGTTGTCTTCTTCCTCGGCTGAGGTGAAAAATAGAGCAGAGTGGGTGAGAGAATGCACGAGGGAGAAAATGGATGAGCTTAGAAGGATTAGGGAAACCAGACAATGCCTAAGAGATGGACACGAAGGCGCTAGGTGGAGTTTGGTGGCTCGGTGGCACGCATGCAAAGCGCCAGCACGCTCGGTACCGATGATGAGGACGACGATGACCGTTCGGACCGGTGGGGCCCACTCGTCAGGGGAAGAAGGAAAACGACGCGGTCGAGTGCGAGTCGGAACGAAGCGGCGCGGTCCAAACGAGTCAAGTGGAGGTTGGGTTCGAGTTAGACTTGGGTGCAGGTCACAACAGCGATGCAGTGCAGTCGAGTCCACTTGACTCAGATGGTGCGATCGGACCTAGTCCGAACAGGCCAGTCGGAGCTAGGGTTTAGATTCAAGTTTGACCGAATTCCAAAATGTTTGACCGAGCAATTTTAAATAGAAGATAAATTCTAAAAATTCTAAAAATTTTTGTGGGTGTTATGATAATCAAATAGGACATAGCAAAAATAATTTAAAGCACTATTCATACTGAAATTTGTTAGAATTAAATTATTTTCAAAACTACATTAGTGAAATGGTTTGGATTTTTGGTGAGATCAAAATGACTTCTAAAAATTTGTGAAAAATTATATTAATTTGTTATAAATAATATAGTATTTAAATAAATTATTTCTAACAACTTATAATGACACATTTTTTTAACTCATATTAAAACTTGAATTCAAGTTGAAAATTTGGGACAAACTTTATTACAACAACCAAAGTTTTACATTAATACATAATTTACACACATAACACTTGATATGCTTAGCTAATCCAACTTAAGGGTTTTAGAGGATGTTACAAACCTACCCCCCTTAAAAAGAATCTCGACCCCGAGATTTCGGTAGTTCGGAAATCGGAACGAGATGCTTCTACACAGTTGTTTTAAAGGAAAACAACATATGTTGTCTTGTACAGTTCTTTTAAAGGAAAACAACATATGTTGTCTTGATTTCCTTCAAAGATAGATCCTAACAAGATAACATGGTGTTGCTATTACTTTTTCATTTCCATTACTTTGTTTAACTTTTCCTTTCTTGATTCGAAGACACTCCAAGCAGAAGGAAAAATGTTGGGATATTCAGTTTGTAACATCCCAAAGTTCTGTTACCAAAATAAAAATTAATAAAGTTATTATTTTATTGGATTTTCTGAAATTTAAAAGAGTTTTATTGCTTTATTTGAATTTCCTAAATTTTAAAAGTCAAAAATGGAATTTATTGAAGTTTTCTTGGATTTAAATTGAAAATTAAACATTTAATTAATTTCTAGAATTTTTGGAATTTTAAAAGTTTTTCCCTAATTATTTTAAAGCCAAAATAAATTATGCGCAAAAACTATTACCAAATATGAGTTGGAAATATTTTATTTAAATCCAAAATGTCTTAGAGAATTTCTGTGAATTTTCTCATAATTATTTTTTATTTTTTTTGCTATTTTCTAAAGCTTAAATGAATTAATTGGATTATTTAAATTAGAAAATCAATTAAAATCCTTTTAACCTTCGGCGAATCTCTACCACTCCTTTTTTCCTGCTGCAGCCCCATCTTCGTCGCCAAATCGCCATCCTCCCCTCTATCATCACACCGCCGTAGGGCCCCACCACCACGTCACCCTTCTTCCCCACCTCCTCTCTTCCTCCTCGCACCGAACCGCACACGGCCGCCATTGCCGTGCGTGAAGAGCTCCATCACCACCGTAATTCCCTCCCTTTCCTTTCCCCGAATCGCGCGCATTCAAACCCCCTAGTTATGCCGCACCCGTTTTCGGCCATCTCTCGGCAATCATCGGGATTTCGCCATGACCGCCGTGATCCTCGCTGGTCGATCTCCCTCTCTCAGCCCCCTCCGCCCCTATAAAAGGGAGCACGAGGTGCCCCTGTTCCTCCTCATCCCTTCCCCCTCAATCATCCTTCCTCCCTCGCTCCCTAGTCACCGGAACCCCCTTTTCTCCGTCACCGACTGAGCTCCTCTCCGCCGCCTCTAGCACCGCCTCCAGTGGGTCTCCGCCGCCCTCGTCACCATCGCCAGCTTCGCACAGCCACGCGCTACCCCGTGCGCACCTCCTTGCCATCGGAGCACCGTCGGAACGCCACCGCAGCCACAAGCCCGATCGCGCCGTCGCTCTCTCCTCACCGCCGGTTGCCTCCGTCCTCCTACGGCCACCCAGGTGAGTGCACCACACTCCCCGCACCTCCCTCTCTCCGGCGCACACCTTGCCCCCCGTCGTCAGGCCGCCTTCATTTGGTGAGCCTCAGTTCTCGAAGGCCCCATCTAAGGCTGGCGTGGCAACCACCTCAGCGCCATGTGGGCGCCACGTTGGCCAAAAACAACTTGTCACCGCCTGCGTGTCATGCATACGTGGCGATGCCACAGTGCAATGCACCCGGTCCACCGTGGACAAATGCGTTCTCGTGGAACCGGTCCATGCACCCGGGCCCACTTGTTAGTCATACAAACCATTTTCTTTTACAAAAATATTTGGCCGAAAATCCATTTTCCGGGCGATGACATCAGCATCACGCATTAATCCGATTTTCCTTTGGAAAAATAATTCCATTAATTCCAGAAAATCCATTTTCATCATTTCATGTGTTTTAAAAACTTCCAGGGGTTCGTTCTCCTTCATACGAACTCTGATTTCATCGATTCAAATTTCTAAATTAATATAAATTCAATATCTAGCTAACTAAACCAAAATTTCTTAATTTGGAGTTTATTTGAATTTTATTTGAATTTGGCTTATTTTCGCGTATAGATTTCGACGACTTCGAAGAGTCAGATTTCGACGCCGTTTGAGAACAACTAATTGAGCAAGGCAAGTTACATATTTTATCATATTTGATCCCATTATTTAAAATTATTTAAATTCTGTTTTAAATTATTGCATGCTTATTTATACTCAAGTTAATTTAAATCCCTGTTTTAAATTTATAGTTATTCCTAATTCCTTTGTACATCCAAATTTTGACATTGAACAGACATACCTTGACACCTTAGATGAAAATCTAGTTTATGCAATAGTATAAAGTAGAACATTTTGAGAAAAATTATGCTTAGCAATGCTTAGACCCAAAATTATTCAATTTGGGAACTTTCAGCCAAAAATCAAATGTCGTTTAAATTGTATCCATTGCATTGGTGTGCCATGGATGTTTGAAAAGGATTTAAAAAGTAAAATAAAAATTGGTTTGGACTTGGGCAAAATGGATGGTTGGTGGGTGCAGATTTATGCACAGGCTCAATCCGAGTAAGGTTGTGACCTAGGGTTGCTATTGGAAATTGCCCAAGTGAATTAAGGACCGGTCTTCGAGCCACATCTTGCTAAGCCTCATCGTACTACCACATGTCCTGTGTGGGCGGGGCCTGGCTAACTAACTTGCAACATCTCATTGTGGTCGTGCCATCCGGTTGTGTGGGTGTCTTTATGACTTACTTTTATGTATTCCCACCTGGCGCAAGAGGGGGCCTGAACCCGACAGATGGTTAGTCCAAAGGGGTTGAATCCTTAGCGAGGCGGGACTACGGTGGGGTGACGCATTGTAAAGGCCTTGACACGTGCTCTAGACTGCTTACCTAAGGTAGTGAGCAATGGTATCGACGGATGCCAAATAAACTAGAGAAGTTGTGTCATGTGGGTAAAGCTGTACAACTTCTGCAGAGTGTAAAACTATTTGAATAGACATGCTGAGTAAAGCCACTCAAAGTTAGACTTTGATTTTGTTTTCAAAAGGTTTTGTAAAACAGTTTTTGACATGGATGGGTGTCCATGAGAAAAGTTATGGGTTGAAGCCCCGGGTTGGTGCCCATGTTTAAGTTATTGTTAGGTTGGTGCCTACACTATCTGTATTAATTCAAACTCAATTTTAGTTGTTGTAAAATTTGAGCTTTTGAACTTAGTATTGTATTTAAAATGTCAAATATTGCTTTTGCACAAATAACCCTATAATCCTTCCTTGTTAATATCCATGCATGCATTAACTTTCTTATTGAGTGTAACTTGTGAGCACAAAAGTTGTGCTCATCCTTGCTTAATGCAAATAAATTTCAGAGGAGAAGGACTTCGCTATCAGTGTGGATCTCGATGACTAGGTCGCTACCCAAGTCGATTGCTTGTCACTACTATAGAAATGCTAATACTGGATGCCTGATCACAAACGGTTCATCGAAACCATCTGTATTAAACACAATCTCAGACGATTTTTGTTTACCCACCGTCTATGTTATTCTACGCGCTAAAAACCGTCTGTGAAGAGGTCATATTACAAACGGTTCATGTTTAAAACCGTCTGTGAAGTATCACAGATGGTTCTGACCAAAAACCGTCTGTGATATTACCCAATATCACAGACGGTTTTTTGTCAGAACCATCTGTGATACTTCACAGACGGTTTTAAACATGATCCGTCTGTGATATGACCTCTTCACAGATGGTTTTTGTTGAAAACCGTCTATGATAATTAACTGATCACAGACGGTGCAGTGTACATATATAGCTCCCCAATAGAGTCTTCTTGATCTCCATCTCTAGCGCTACGGTAATCGCGGGAGATCTCCAAGCCCGGTGACTCCATCGGCACTCTGTGCCCGGTTTGAGCATCACCTCACCTCACTGAGCCCGCTCGTGTAGTCCATTTCAGCTATTGTTGCCGAGGAGCTTGCCGTCGTCGCCTCTGTTCACCGATCGACGACCAGCCGTCTTGGACCTTCCCCGACTTCATTGACACCTTCCTCGTGATCGAGGTGAGCTACTGGAGCATAAGCATCCTTTAATTTGAGTAGTTTTAGGCATTTACGCCGAAATCGCTAGTGAAGCCCATGGCACCGCCACGGGACATCACCATCGGTTCACCTCAGGCGACCTTAGGGCCCCGAGCCACGACTATTAGCAATGCGATGTCACCCTAAGCCCAATTTGAGCTTCAAATCCTACTGTTTTTAATCATTTAGTTAATAAAGTAACGAGTCTATGACATGTGGGACTGCCATAGATTTTATAAATGAAATCATGAAATAAAAAATGAGTCACTAACAAGTAGGGCCCACATGTAAGTTAATAAAATCCGAAAAACATGAAAAAATAAAAAAAATCCACCTTTAGTTCAGAGAAAAATACACTTTGTTTGTTGGAAAGTGTAATTAAGCCTCAGAAAATACGCTTTCGAAGTCACCCTTTTATTTATTTCCAGGGTTTTCAATATGAACCGTGTGATGGACCGAAGCTGGATGTATGTTGAGAACCGTGTGAGTGAAGAGTACATTAATGGCGTGTGTGCTTTTACAAGAGCTGTCGAGGAGGATATGTTGAATAATGGGGCGGAATATATGTACTGTCCATGCATTGACTGCGAGAATCTGATGATGTTTAAGAACCGAGCGCAGATCGAAGCACACTTGATTCAAAGGGGTTTCAAAAAGGGTTATACACGTTGGACCAGTCACGGTGAAGAGCATATTATACAGGAAGTCAACGATATCAATATGCCGCCGGATGATGTCGATTGTGGTTCCGATTCGGATAGGCTGCACGATGACAATCTAGATCAGATGCTTCGCGATGCAGAAGGGAACTGTGATGAGAGGGAGTATGTTCAATTCCAGGGCTTGATGGAGGACTTGGACAAACTTTTGTTCCCGGGCTGCAAGCCAGAATACACAAGGTTGTCATCCGTGCTTGAACTGCTGAAATGGAAGGCAAGCAACGGTTGGTCCGACAAGAGTTTCATGGGGCTGTTAGGTCTCTTAGCGGACATGCTTTCGGAGGGAAATGAGTTGCCCAAAATCACCTACAAAGCCAAGAAGGTTCTTTGTCCATTGGGAATGGAAGTAGAAAGAATACATGCATGTCCGAACGATTATATCCTCTATCGTAACGAGTATACAAACATGCATTTATGTCCGGTGTGCAACGCATCTCGATACAAGCGTAAGAATCAATCAGATGACGACAAGAAAATCGAGGTGAAGAAAGGACCTCCTACTGAAGTGGCGTGGTATCTTCTTGTAATTTCCCGTTTGAAGCGGTTTTTTGTGAACCCAAAGAATGCAAAACTACTGCATTGGCACTTAGAGGAGCATAAGAATGACGGAAAACTAAGACACCCTGCTGATTCCACCCAGTGGAGAAACATCGATAGGAGGTTTGCAGACTTAGGTGCGGAACCGAGGATTATAAGGTTTGGATTGAGTACAAATAGAATGAATCCTTTTGGTAACATGAGCAGCCGACATAGCACTTGGCCCGTGACGCTCTGTATCTACAACCTTCCTCCTTGGTTGTGTATGAAGCAAAAGTATATTTTACTGTCGATACTTATCCAAGGGCTGAAGCAACCTGGGAATGATATTGATGTGTACCTAGCACCATTGATGGAAGATCTAAAAATACTGTGGATTGAAAGGGTACAGGTATGGGATGCGTACAAACGAGAGAACTTCACTTTACGTTCTTTGTTGTTCTGCACCATAAATGATTATCTTGCTCTTGCTAATCTGTCGGGCCAGAGTACAAAAGGGGGCAAAGCCTGTACTCACTGCTTAGATGATACCGAGAGTGTGTGGCTGAATCACTCTCGCAAAACCATGTACATGCGTCATCATAGGTTCCTTCGGAGGGCTCACCCACACCGCAGGATGAAGAAACAATTCGACAGAGAGAAGGAGGATAGTTCAGCTCCAAGGCATTTAAACGGAAAAGAGGTCTATGATATGGTTAAGGATTTAGAAATTGTGCTCGGAAAGGGATGTAAATTAAGGACCTGTAAGAAGAACATGTGGAAGAAGAGATCAATATTTTGGGACTTACCTTATTGGGAGCACCTAGAAGTTCGCCACTGCATCGACATCATGCACCTAGAGAAGAATGTCTGTGACAGCTTGATTGGTCTCTTACTGAACATTCGTGACAAAACAAAGGATTGTGTCAACGCACGGCTTGACTTGGTTGATATGGACATCAGACCTGAGTTAGCACCAACAAAGACCGATAAAGGACGTACGTACCTTCCCCTGCTTGTTACACTCTGTCCAAGGCCGAGAGAACTGAACTGTGCCGGTGCTTGCGTGGTGTGAAAGTTCCGTCCGGTTACTCCGCCAACATGAAGAAACTTGTTTCGATGGAAGATTTAAAGTTAATTGGTATGAAGTCTCATGATTGTCATGTGCTGATGACACAAATGCTCCCTGTTGCAATTAGAAGTATTTTACCGATCAAGGTCCGAGAGACAATCATGAGGCTGTGTTATTTCTTTAACACAATTGCTCAAAAGGTCATCGATCCCGAAGGACTAGATGCTCTGCAGGATGAGGTGGTGACGACTCTATGTGATCTTGAGATATATTTCCCTCCGTCGTTTTTCGATATCATGGTCCATCTCATTGTTCACATTGTGAGGGAAATAAAGATGTGCGGGCCCGTGTTCCTACGTAGCATGTACCCGTTCGAGAGGTTCATGGGAATTCTCAAGTCCTATGTACGGAATCGATCTCGGCTGGAGGGCAGCATCGTCGAAGGTTATGCAACCGAAGAGGTTATTGAGTTCAGCGTCGATTACATGGCTCAGGTCGAACCGATAGGTGTGCCTCGATCTCGCCATGAGGGGAGGCTCGAGAGTATCAGGACCATCGGAAGGAAAGCAATCACTCCAGATATGGATGCGTATGCTCAAGCCCATTTCACGATCTTGCAACACATGATCAAGTACCCAGATATCGACCAAAGACAAGGACGTGCTTCGCAATGTAATCCGGCATCTAGATGTTTGGATCACGAGACAACATTAATCGACGGCTCAACCAATGGTTGAAGGAGCGACTCGCTAGGAGCTCGTCAAGTGATATGCCGACATGGTTGTCAAAAGGGCCAACATTTACAGCCAGACATGGCGAGGATACAACATAAATGGGTACACATTCTATACGCAGGCTCAGGATATAAAGTGCACTAACCAGAACAGCGGTGTCCGCATAGATGCATTTAGTACCGATGGGCTGAGGAGCTCCTACTATGGGCAAATAGAGGAGATATGGGAGCTCGACTACGTACTTTCAAGATCCCTCTATTTCAGTGCCGTTGGGTCCATCTCCCACAGGTGAAGGTCGACAAGTACGGCGTCACTACAGTGGACCTCGAACGTGTCGGATACAAAGACGAACCATTCGTACTGGCTAACCAAGTTGTTCAAGTCTTCTATGTAACCGACCCGGCAAATAAGAAGCACAATGTAGTTCTTCATGGAAAAAGGAGGATTGTCGGAGTTGAGAATGTAGTGGACGAGGAAGAATACAATCAATTTGACAAGTTGCCTCCTTTCGGAAACGGCATAAGGGTCGAGGAAGAAGAATGTGACGAAACTAGCTACATATGCGTCGATCATCATGAAGGGCTAATTTTTAAAGATTAATTGAACAATGTGTGTATATGTACATTCTGATGAATGGTTAATTTTAGTTAATTGATTTGTACTATGAAATGGATGTGATTGTTTCTGAAATGAATGTGAATTGGATGTATATACATGTACTTGTTGTGTTTTCTGCTCATTTCAGAGGGCATGGCTAGCATTTCCTGAGGCTAGCCAATAAACAGAACTAGATTAACCAATACAAAATAATATCACAGACGGTTTATAGATCAAAACGTTTGTGATTCTATATCACAGATAGTTCCCTGGTAAAAACCGTTTGTGATACAATATATCACAGACAGTTGTTGGTCAGAACCGTCTATGATACATCACATATCACAGACGGTTGTTGGTAAGAACCGTCTATGAAACATCACATATCACAGACGGTTCTACTTTAGAACCGTCTATGATATATTGTATCACAGACGGTTCTACTTTAGGACTGTCTGTGATGTCCATCCCTATTTATATTCGGACTCTAGGGTTTGCCCGCGCGCACTGAAATGATTAAGTTTCTCAACTCCTCGCTCCCTCCTCCCCCGAGCCCGGCGTGACTCCACCCCCGAGCCCATCGACGCCGCCTACTCCTCGATCCTGTCATGACTCCTCCCCCGAGCCCGTCGACACCATCCTCGACGCTGCCTCCTCTTCCCGTGGCGCCTCCTCCCAGAGCCCGCCTCCTCCTCCCATGAGCCCGCCAAGGCCTCCCCCGAGCTCGCCGCTCCTCCTCCCCTCAGAGGCTCCCACAGCGTGCCTCCCCTTCGACACCGCCCTACTGCTTCGGTACTGCTCCCTACTCGTCCTTCTCCTTGATGCCCAAAGGTAACCAATGCCGAAGTTGTCAATTCCGACGCCTTTTCCTCACTCTTTCTATCAATAATCTGTCATCTTTGTTTTAGGAATTTGTATTTGTTTTAGTCGATTATTCATATGGTATTTGTTTTGATCGATACTGCTACTGGAATATATTGCAATGTGGTGTGGTGGGCTTGAGATGAATGCTCTGTGATGTTATAATAGTCTTGTACTGAAATTGTTTTGATAATCGAGTTTGAACTTGAGCTCTAATTGGAATGCTTACTCTACATCTGATAGCAATATCAAAATGTTAAATCTTAGCTTTATGCTGATTTCATTTGTTCATATGATGTTTGTGTTGAGCATATTATTCCTTTTAAATGACTTGGAGGATTTACATGTCTATGTCAATTATCCCAATTATTATTAATTGGTGTGTATATCCATACACATAGAGATAAAATCTTATGATAATATGTTTATGCGTGTCAGAACTTCTATTTCTTGTGAAGATGTCTTCCGCTCATTCTTCGTCATCGCCACCTTATGTGTCTGATGATGCACCATCCTTTGGAATATCCAACCACGGTAGAAGACGAGGAATATCGAAAAGGCCCGTGGGCCGATATACCATCATGGAGGTCGATCAGTCTGGGACCCCTATCAATCCTCGCCGAGCAGCGTCCGTATTTCGGAGAACGGTCAGAATAGTTGCACGGCAACAGGTCAACGTCACCTACGATTCGTGGAAGGAGTTGCCGAAAGTCGAAAAGTCGCTACTGCTGATTCGGATATTCTCAAATCGCTCAAGATCCCTAACAACACCTAGACTCGTGCAACGACATCGCGTTATTACTAGCGGCAAAGCGTGAAAGAACTTCAAGAGCACGCTTGTCAAGAACTACGAGAGAAGGATCGACGCCTTCCACAAGTATCCGTTCTTGGAAGATTTCGCCGAAGTTTGTGGCGAAGAAGATGACAGATGAATTTAGGAGTGAAAGTCACGGCGACACGCCCTCTAGGCAAAAGACAAGCACCCCACGCACTCGGACCGCTGGTATGCGTAAAACTCGATATGGAGGGATCAAGACTAGCAGGCAAGCCGTTCGAATGTCTCTCCTTCATTTCCCGAGATCACTAATGTGCGCACCCGACAGTGGTTATTTGGGAGGTTACGTACCCTGCCTACGGAGGAAGTCTCCTTTCCAAACCCCGCAGACCAGGAAGTGTCCCAGTGCCTGGTAAGATATCGAACTACCTAGTTGGTAATTACTCCATAACTTCATAGGAAGTGAAATGACATGTCGGGCTATTGCAGGTAACACTGAGTGCACAATATTCCCAAGGCTCATTCCAGGCAGACAGGGAGAGAGATATACTCTCCGCAGCCCTAGGAAACAATGAGCATCCGGGTCGCACGAGAGGCGCTGGTGTTTATGTTACATGGGCAGAATGGTTCCAAGTGGACTCCGGATCGTACCGGAGTAGGAAGAGAGCCAAAGCCGACCGTGATGCAAAGCTACGAGAGGAGATTTGTGAATCCCTCAAAGATGAGATCACTGAATCCATCACAGATGAGATCGAGGATGGCGTCAGAGCTGTGTCGCAACGGTTCGAGGAAAGGATTAAGGAATTGCAAATCTCAAATCAGTTGCAAGCCCCTGCCCCTACTGTGCTAGCCAGCCCCCCCAAACTTCTGAGTAGCTGCGCGTCTAACCCTACCCCAATAGGCGGCGACAGATTTCCTGTCGATGACATCGACGTAATAATTATTATCTCTGGAATGCTCGATCCATTGATAGGCCTGTTGGAGTAGCTAATTTTGTATCATTATGTAGGCGGCTATGAAGTGCTGCTTGGGGCCAGGTGTATCCATCCAGTGTCGGGGCTTTGGTGCATGGTGAAAATCTAGCGCCGGGTTTCGCAAAAGTGAATGTGGACGGTGTTTGTGCCAATTTCGGGGCCGTCCCGCTACATATTCCCCCAAACGACAAGGTCATGACTCTAGAGCAAGCCGTTGGAACATTCATCCAAAGGCCCAAGGGGACATCTGCTCGAGCTACTCGCTCCCCTGTCAACTTCACGGAATGTCCCGCAACAAGATATCAAGTCCACGGAGCCGATCGCACCAAAGCTACTGCACCGATGTGGCAAGGGCCCTGCATCGATGCATCTACACTCATGCTCAGTCGACTCTTGTGAAGTCGACCTATACAAAGCTAGGCAGCAAGGGCAAATCGAAGACGGTCAACTCCTGTTCTAATATCCCCTTCTTGCCGTTGGCCCAGAAATTCATGCTAGGCGAGCCGTTGGTCGAGAGGTTAGATAGCCCTACCCTAGGACTGGCTTGCACGACATTGCATACATGGTACATGGAACAGCCCAACAAGCCGGCTGAACAACGACGCTCGACTGTCACCGTCAAGACTGTGTCTTCACGGTGACCTTCGAGGACTTGTTCTGTTTCTTCAACCTTGGCGAGCTCGACGTCTCACTCATACGATGCTGGACACTGTAAGTGTGTACAATCACAGTCAATGTTCGTGTAATACCGATAAATATTATATATAGCTCCTTTCTTTTGTATATAGATACATGATGTCCGGGTCGAAAGAAGGAATTCACGGTAGGTTTCTCGACCCACACGTGGTCTCCGAGCAAACCATCAAGGCAAATGCAATATTCAATAGAATTACGTTATAGATTTTTTCATGGCTCGCCGCAACAAGGAATACATACTTTTGCCCTACAACCGTGAGTAAGTGTTGCACCATCGCTATATTTGTTGATTTGTACTTTATAAGCAACACGAACTTAGGTTTAATGACCATGCTGACATACCTGTGTAGCTTCCACTGGATTCTAATTGTAATTATACCAAAATAGAAATAGGTAATATACCTAGATTCCCTAAAGAGTTCCACTCACAACTTCATAGTTATCCGGAATTTAATCAACAGGTAAACACATTTCCTCCATAGAAACTCTATTGTAGTCTTTCCTTCCTTTGCAATGGCTAAGGCTAACTTCTTGGAGTCACGTAGGGTGTTCGATGTGTTATATGCTAGAGGATGGAATTGCAGGGGAAGGTGGCTGCAACACGATCTAACTTTCCCAGTACTCGCTAGCTAGCACACATTAATCCTATATAACACTTCGTAGTAATGCCTCTCGAACTAACTAATTCTATTTTTGTAGTGCCACCAGCAGCCGCCGGGCCGTAACATCTGTGGATACTATGTTTTCCACAACATGGAACTACTCATTGGTTCCGCGATCACCAATGATCCTTAGGTTTGTCAATTTTGCAACAATTATTTCATATATACTTACCAATTTATATAAGCACGAATTTAATCTTCCTATCGACAGGTTGCGACCATCGCTGAAACTGCGTTGGAACAGAGCGAGCTCATAAAAGTTCGATCACACCTTGCGTCATTCCTGAACAATCAAGTCATAAATCCAAATAGGAGTTTCCACAGTGTAGATTGAACTTGATTGGGATAGATTGAACTTAATGGTACATGTGTGTAAATTAATGTACATTAATGGTTAATTTTAGTTAATTGATTTATGAATTGGATGTGCTTGTTTCTGAAATGAATGCAAATTTGATGTGCTTCTGAAATGAATGCGAATTGGATGTGCTTGTATCAGAGGGCATGGCTAGCATTTCCTGAGGCTAGCCAATAAACAGAAATAGATTTAGCAATGTAAAAGAATATCACAAACGGTTTGTAGATGAAACCGCTCAGGATTGTTGATCATCACTGCACGGTTTTGAGTTAATAACCGCTCGTGATATTATATTACTGACGGTTCAAAACCGCCTCGTGATGACCTATGTCATTATTGACCCATAAACTCAGACGGCTCACGAAACCATCTGTGATGACGTTTTTGAACCGTCTGTGAAGGCCTTTTCTGTAGTAGTGTGTGGCAGATCAGCTGGACTCCACTACTTCTTCGTCTTCCGCTGTGTTTGTTTATTGTTGGCTTGTAAGCCTTTCTTGTAATAAACTCTGTTGATTATTAATAAAGTTGTGTGATGTTACCATATCTGTTTACTGTGTGAACTAGCAACTGATCATGGGACTAGTTCAGAAATACACAGAGGATTTGGGGTGTTATTCTCGGGTCCGACACAATCCTTATATGGTCTTCACGTTCCCATGTCGCCTCATCTTCAGTATGGTTGCTCCACTGGACCTTCACGAATTTGATGATGTGATTTTTTTTTGTCTTGCGCTCCGTTTCTTCAAGAATACCAATCAGATACTCCGCGTATGAAAGTTCAAGTTGTAATTCAAGAGCTTCAAATTCAGTGGCTTCAGTTGGAACTCACAGGCACTTCTTCAATTGAGAGACATGAAAAACATTGTGCATATCAGAAAGCGATGGTGGCAACTCCAGCTGATAGGCTACCAATCCTCGCTTCGCTAGGATTCGAAATGGCCTGATGTAGTGAGGTGCTAACTTTCCCTTGACATGAAAATGATGCACTCCTTTCATCAGGGTGACCTTAAGGTAAACATAATCGTTCACCTCAAAACTCAGCTTGCATCGACGACGGTCGACATAACACTTTTGACGTGACTAAGCCGTCCGAAGTCGCTCTTGGATCAACCGAACTTGTGCTTCAGCTTCATTTATCAAGTCTGGGCCAAATAATTGTCTTTCTCCAGACTCAAACCAGTGGAGAGGTGTCCTACACCATCTCCCATATAATACTTCAAAAGGTGACATTTGGAGGTCGGAGCTAGGGTTTGGATTCAAGTTTGATCGAATTCCAAAATGTTTGACCGAGCAATTTAAAATAGAAGATAAATTCTGAAAATTTTTGTGGGTGTTATGAGAATCAAATAGGACTTACGAAAAATAATTTAAAGCACTATTCATAATAAAATTTGTCAGAATTAAATTATTTTCAAAACTACATTAGTGAAATGGTTTGGATTTTTGGTGAGATCAAAATGACTTCTAACAATTTGTGAAAAATTATATTAATTCATGATAAATAATATAGTATTTAAATAAATTATTTCCAACAACTTTTAATCAAATAATTTTTGGACTCATATTAAAACTTGAATTCAAGTTGAAAATTTGGGACAAACTTTATTACAACAATCAAAGTTTTACATTAATACATAATTTACACACATAACACATGATATGCTTAGCTAATCCAACTTAAGGATTTTAGAGGACGTTACAAGTTCTTTGGCACCTTGGAGGTATCAGAAGATGTCCTTTATCCCCTGCCAATGCCTTTTGGTAGGTTCTATTGATCTAGTACAGTTTGCTAAATACATGAGTGCTCCTATATTGCTTACGTATGGGAATTCCGGTCTCAGGACTTTCTCCCCCTCTTCTTTAGGTCTGTATGGATCCTTGTCTTGCTGCAAAGATCTCCTGACCATTGGTACTTTCGAAGGGTATGCCTTTTCAAAGTCGAACATTTCTAACACCTTCTGAGTGTAGATTGATTGATGTACTAATATTCCTTCAGAGACATGCTCAAGCTGCAAGCATAGCCAATATTTGGTTTTACCCAAAATCTTTCATTTCGAACTCTAGGTAAGAGCTTGCTTTCTTAATACCTTACAGGGTTTCGATGATATTCAGATCATGTACATACACTGAAATTATACAAAATCCATCCTGGGATCGTCGTATAAATACACAGGGACAATTCACATTGTTCGTGTAGCCTTTCTTGCATAGAAAGTTGCTTCAAGCGATTATACCACATCATGCCTGATTGCTTAAGTCCGTACAGTGACTTTCTGAGTTTCACACTGTATATGTTTCTATTTGCTCTGTCTTAGTTCAGGACAGAGATACATTTAGGTACCTTTATATAAATGTCCGAATCCAAATTTCCATAAAGGTATGCAGTTACTACATCCATCAATTTCATTTCTAAATTCAAGTTTACTGCCATTGAGATTAAATATCTAAAGGGAGTTTTGCCTATGACCAGGGAATAGGTTTTTTCATAATCATCTCTTGGACATTGAGTGAAACCTTGTGCAATGAGCCTTGCTTTTTTTCATTTCTCTTTCGAACAAATACCCACTTTTTCCCTGTGGGGTGCACATGGGGAGGCGTGCGGCTTACAGACCCAAATACCTCTCTTTTATTCAGAGATAATATAATTATTCAGTTTCTATTGCCTTCTTCCAATCTTCTCAATCTGATGTAGGCTCTGGATCAAGATCGATGATTGTTGCAATTTTCTTTGCAAAATCAATGTATATTGGCTGCTGTCTTATTCATAGATTCTCCCAAGGTCATAAAGTTTATAGCTATTTCTTCATGGGGCGAATCTTCTAGTGCTTGTCTCTTTAGTTTTTCAGCTCTGATGTGTGCGCACACATCCCTGCTGATTTCTCCCTTCATGGGGATGTTCAATTCTAGTATGCCTTTTTCTGAAGGTTCCATATTGGTGCCAGGTCTCAATTGGCTCCGCTTCTGGTTCTAAGGAACTTCGGTGATCGGCTGTGTCAAGTCCTTCTTATCCTTTTTCACCAGGCGTCCCTGGTTACTTCGGATTCGAGGGGCCGGAGTTTTCATCCTTTCTAAGACCTCAGGACGGGATTAGGGATACCTTTTTCTTTCTTCGGTATTTCAACCCTCTCCGGTGCATTGCGTGTAGGTATATGCGACTTGGTCACGCTCTTCAAATCACTAAAGTGGTTAGGTAGTTGATTCGCTAATCACTAAAGCTCAAGGCCAAGTTTATTTCAGAGTAATTTTTATATTTAATTTGTGATCAAATTTGACCCAAGTGGCGAGGAGGCCAAGATCTCATCTGGAGCAGCTCGACATCTGAGAGCAATAAACAATCAACTAAATCTGAGCATTATGCTAATTTTGTTTGTTCTCAAGTTCTATCTTGTGAGCATTTTATCATGTTTAATTGATATGAGAAGATTACATGATAATATGTGTTTTATGTCTTTTATATGGTGTTGGAAATGTGCTTTAATTCTAAAATTTTAGTTCATTGCATATGTAACTTACATATTTTCAATATTTAATATCTTACCAAGTAGAAATTCTCCATGAAAATGTAAACTAAAATTTAGTATCTTCTATTTGGTTCTTTGGGTGTGTATCTTCTATTTGGTTATATATTTAATATCATTCAAAGGAAATTCTCGATAAAAATACAAACTAGGTATCAACTTCCACACCATTCCACTAAAACTTTCAGAGTTAGCAATGTAATACCAGAAATAATTATATGAAATTATATTTTTTTTGTTGGTATTGCTTCTCAGAGTTAGCAAGTAAGCGAGATGGCATCCGCACAGTCTTCACCGCCATCGCCGAATGCGTCTAGTGCTCTGAAGAAAGGGGCCACAGAGCAAGATGGTAGAGGAATATCGATAAGTTCTGAGGGCCGAACGACCATCATGGAGGTCACTACCTTTGGAGTTCCTTTACATCCCAAGAAAGCAGCGGCAGCATTCCGGACCACCTACATGATACTTGGAAGGAAACGAGTCCCCATCACTACACCAAGCTGGAAGTCTCTGACGGACGTAGAGAGAGACTAGCTATGGGCTGAAATTTCAAGCTCGTTCAAGATCCCAACAGAAGTCTAGGGACTCGTGCGATGGTAGGCGTTGCTCGCGATGGGAAAAGCGTGGAAGACCTTCAAGAGCACGCTTGTCACGGAGTACGTGAACAAGGATCGGACGCCCTTCACGAAGTATCGTTTCGTGTCAACGGATATATGGGACGCTTTTGTGCGGATGAAGATGATGGCCGAATTTCAGGAGCAAAGTGCGGTGCACAAGGCTGTCCAGACACAAAACACTTACCCCCACAGACTCGGCACCGCTGGGTACACGGGTATAATCCAGTAATGCGTGGGGTAGGACGAGAACGCAATCTAATGGGAGGCCTCCCTGCCATTTGCTAGGATCACAGACGAGCGCGTCCGAAACTGGTTAAGAGTGAGGTCATTAGCCACATCTTCAGGCGCCATCTCTTTCACAAACCCAGCAGATGAGGAAGTGTCCCAACGTCAGGTAAGATATGTCGAACTACCTTGTTGTTAATAAGTCCATAACTTCACAGGGTCTAAAATAACATGATAGCCTCTTGCAGCAAACATTGACTACCAAACCTTCCCAAGGCTCCTTCGAAGTAGTCAAGGAGAAGGATATACTATCCACGGCCCTAGGAAACAAGGAGCACATGACTCCGAGGTGTATAGGAGTCGAAAGAGATCCAAGGCCGATCGCGAGGAACAGTTGAAAGAGGAGATTCGTGCAGAATTTCAAGGATAGATAACAACATTGCAGGAACATATGACACAAGTTCTCAACCAGTCACAAGCCGCCCTCGTTATTTTGGGAGCCAGTCCCCCTTAACATCGGAGTAGTTGCGCATCCATGCCAATTTCTGAACATAGCGACGTTCAATTACCTATCGACGCCATCCAGGTAATGTACATCTCTGGAATGCTCGAAAGATTGACCTGTATGACGCCTTAGCTAATTGTGTATTGTTTTGTAGGAGCCCACACCCTGCAAGCTCCAAGTGAGGCTGGTTGGATCCATTTCAATTGAGACTGGGCGAGGGATGGCATTTCCATACTAGGAAGGGACAATGTTGCACGGTGTCCAGCTGGCACAGGGTTACGCCAAGGTCCAGGTGAACATGGTACATGACAATTTCAAGGCCGTCCTGCTAGAGAAGGCCCCAAATGAAGACATCATAACACTAGGTGATGCCGTGCACACTTTTGTCTAGTGGCCCAAGAAGGACATCGCCCTTGAACCTGTAGTGCCACGATCTCCACACGAACTTAGGTTTAATGACTATAGTGGCATACATGAGTAGGCTCCATTGGATCCTTTTAGTCATTGTACCGAAGTGGAACAAGGTAATATACCTTGGTTCCCTACTCAACAAAAACCAAGACTTCACCCTTGTGCAAGAAATACTCAACAGGTATACTCATTTCCTCCATACATAACTCTATTGTAGTCTTCCTTCGTTTGAAATGGCTGAGGATAACTTTTTGGAATCACGTAGGTCGTTCAGCACCTATCTTGCCAAGGGAGAGACACACAAGGAATCGAGCACCACACTGCAACACAGGACATGAATTTCGGTACGTGCTACAACACAATAATCCTATATCACACTTCGTAATAATGCCTCTCGAACTGACTATACCTATATATGTAATTCTATTTTTGCAATGCCACCAGCAATCACAAGACAACATATGTGCATTCTACGTTTGCCATCATATACAACAAATCATGAGTGCTAATATTAGTGAACCAGAGGTTTGTCAATCTCGAAATAATTATTTCCTAATTATCAATTTAAATATATATGCTTACTACTTTACTCCTAGCGACAGCGCATGACAATCGAATCAAGTGCATTCCATTTGGGCAAAGTCTGGGACGTTTGAGGATGGCTCTCCGCCTTAATCAAGACGGAGATCATTAACTCCAATGGAGAGTTTCACTCCATCGACATCGCTGAACCACCTTCAAACAATTGATTCAATTGTAATTTACTTTGAGTTGTAATTCAATTGCAACTCTAGCGACAATACATGAACAATATTTTGTAATTGGTTTTGAGTTGTAAATCACTTTGAGTTGTAAACAATTGATTCATCTGTGATTTATCTGTTTTCTGCTTGCTTGTTTTCAGAGGGCATGGCTATCATTTCCTAAGGCTAGCTGAAAAACAGAAAAAAATAGTTAGGTATAACAAACTATCACAGATGGTTTTTGGTCGACACCGTCTGTGAAGGCCTACTATCACAGACGGCTACCACCAACAACCGTTTGTGATATGACAGGCGGGACTGCAGCGAAGGAGATGGCAGGAAATCTCTCGTGTATAGATCAAAAGAGAGATCGCGTATACAAACACTAGCTTAGAGTCTACCGCGACGTCTATAAACAATGGACTAATTGGAATCAACAGGGTGGTTTATAATTGTCGACCTAGCTAGGTCTATAGATGCCATTGTATTAATATGGGGTGTTTATAAATGACCCCAAAGCGCTCAATTAGGATTGTTTATAAACACCATCGTAGTTGGAAAACGGGTGTGTTTATAAATGGTAGGTGGAGAAACGTGGGTTGTTTGGTCTGTTACCCATGCAAACCAAACTAAATATTGGTAACATCAATGCAAATTGACTGTTGTTTGGTTTGCTATAAAAATTTGATAACACTAAAAAAAATTGGTAACGCCAATGAAATCCAATGTCACACATAGGCAATCCGAAGATGAGGAAATCGGTCACCAAAATTTTGATAATGCCAAAATTTGGCTTGGTCACGATCCAAACAACACTTTTTTTTTGCCAATATTTGGCTTTGCGCAAGTTTTGGCTATATCAAAATTTTGGTTTGGCTCATTTTGGCCAACAACCAAACAACCCCATGGTCTTTGTATATATAAACGTTGTGGTAAGCAGAGAAACAGGTGCATTTATAAACCGTGGTGGTAGATAGAAATAGGGTTGTTTATAAATGTTGTATGAACCAGGAAACACGGGTGTTTATATATGCCATGGTAGAAAGAGTAACAGGGGTGTTTATAAACACCGCAGTAGCCCAAAACGTCTGGAACTACTTCCCCCGATACTATTTTCCTTGACTTCTATAAATGCCATGGAATATACATTTTGTAGCATTTATTGTGATTCAACACTACTATGGAAAAGGTCATCACAGACGGTTATAAACCATCATCACAGACGATTTTTGAACCGTCTGAATTTATGTGTCTGTGATAACATGCAATTATCATAGACGGTTTGTGAGTCATCTGTGATAAGTCATAACACAGACGGTTTTTTGGTATAAACCGTCTGTGAAGTCCTACTATCACAGATGGTTTTTACCAAAAACCATCTGTGAAGGCCAACTATCACTGATTGCTTCTACCAAAAACCATTTGTGATACGTCAGCCATCACAGACCATTTGTGATACGTCTGTGATTGGAGATATCACAGACGGTTAGTAAAAAGAACCGTCTGTGATATTTGACATATCACAGACAGTTGTTAGTAAAAAGAACCATCTGTGATATCCTATATATTACAAGCGGTTAGTAAAAAGAACCATCTATGATATCCTACATATCACAGACGGTTGGTGGTGGTAGCCGTTTGTGATAGTAGGCCTTCACAGACGGCGTTGACCAAAAACTGTCTGTGATAGTTCGTTATGCCTAACCTTTTTTTCTTCTGTTTTTTGGCTAGCCTCAGGAAATGCTAGCCATGTCCTCTCAAAACAAGCAAGCAGAAAATAGATAAATCAGAGATGAATCAATTGTTTACAACTCAAACAACTCAAAGTGATTTACAACTCAAAATCAATTACAAAGGTTATTCATGTATTGTCGCTAGAGTTACAATTCAATTACAACTCAATGAAGCGGGGGATGCCCGATCTTCATGACGTAGGATCGATGATAACTTTGGATCCGTACAACCTGACGAACAGATGGCGCCAACCACTGTCAAAATAGCAACCTGCGACAAAAGAATTCGCCCAACCACACGCTCGTGATCCCGTCTACCTAACCACACAGAGTAGACGTGTCGATGCTCCTACAAAACACAAGGATTCACAAGAACAACGAGGTTGAGAATGCCCAATTCCCCTCTAGGTTGTACTGTATGTCAAACCCTAGAAAGAACAAGCGTATAGCTCTCTCTCAAAATAATAGATTCATATTCGTGGTCCTCCAGCAAGTCACGATACATCAAGTATTTAAAGGCACTCGGTCCGACTCATATCTTGTTCAGTGTTTAGAAACCGAATAGAACTCCTAAACAAATACATATCACGCTGTGTACTTCGGCCCAATAAACAACTTGATTCGGTTGGCGAAGCAGAGGGAAACTCGGCGTGCAACACGCACCTTCAGTTTAATGGGGGCAGCCATGCACGCCATGCAAACATTGCATGCATGCAACAACTCCTTTTGTTTAATGGGATAGCCATGCATGTGTGCCATCCCTTTTGTCTTCACCTGTCATCCCTTTTGTCTTCACGTGTCCATGCATGTGTGCCAATTCTCTCTAATGCTTTCCATGCATGCTGATGGTCACGCAGCACATATACATGTATCTTTGTGTTTTTGTTTATCTTGCCAATACTTTATTTCTTTCCTTCCTTGTGACGCATGCACAGGCAGCTTCCATGCATCCATGCCTCCTTGTGGTCCCAAAGTCTCCTCACACATAAACCTGAGAACAATTAAAATACTAGCATTAGGTAATAACCAGTTCTCACGTAAATTTACATCAAATTTAACTAGGAGTGAGTTCACCTATTGATTAATCTTTTTAGCTCGTGCCCGTGTAATTGGTCCAATCGGGATGTCCTCATCACTCAAAGTGAATTACAATTGAATCAATTGTTTGAATGTGGTTCAATGGTGTCGATGGAGTGAAACTCTCCATTGGAGTTAATTATCTCCATCTTGATGAAGGCGGAGAGCCATCGTCGAACGTCCCACACTTCATCCAGATGGAATGCACTTGATTCGATTGTCATGTGTTGTTGCTAGGAGTAAAGTAGTAAGCATATATATTTAAATTGATAATTAGAAAATAATTATTGCGATATTGACAAACCTCTGGATCAATAATCTTAGCACTCATGATTGGCTGCATATGATGGCAAACGTAGAATGCACATAGGTGGTCTTGTAGTTGCTGGTGGCACTGCAAAAATAGAATTACATATATATGTATAGTCAGTTCGAGAGGCATTATTATGAAGTGTGATATAGGATTATTGTGTTGTAGTGCGTACCGGAAATCGCATCCTGTGTTGCAGTGTGGCACTTGATTCCTTGTGTGTCCCTCCCTTGGCAAGATAGGTGCTGAACGACCTACGTGATTCCAAAAAGTTATCCTCGGCCATTTCAAACGAAGGAAGACTACAATAGAGTTATGAATGGAGGAAATGAGCATACCTGTCGAGTATTTCTTGCACAAGGATGAAGTCATGGTTTTTTGTTGAGTAGGGAATTAAGGTATATTACCTTGTTCCACTTTGGTACAATGACTAAAAGGATTCAGTGGAACCTACTCATGTATATTGCTATAGTCATTAAAACTAAGTTCATCTTATGTAATTCTCAATGTAGGATGCATCTTGGGTGATGCATTGCTTAGAGATCAAGTGTGGGTCGAGGAAACCCACCGGTTCTTGCGATTGTCGGGCTTGTTGCATCATGTATCTATACATAACCAATGAGTTATGATATTTATTGGTATTACATGAATGTAGAACTTGATTGTACACATTTACAATGTCCAGCATCGTAGAAGTGAGGCGTTGAGGGCATTGAGGTTGAATAGTTCAAATAAGTCATCGAAGCCCGCGACGAAGTGGCCCAGCTTGTGGAGAAAATGCCTCTTCGTGTATCTGACGTTTATTCCAGTAGGCTGGTTTGAACTCTACTCGTTGGTCTTCTGCATATACCAGGCATGCAAACTCTGGCAACCCATTCTAGTGTGGGATAATACTGTGTCGGGGACTAAAGGACTTCCGAGGGAATATTTCCAGGGCTTGGGAGGCACCTTAATGATCTTCGATTTTGATTTGACCTTAATGACTCGCTTGCTAGACATTTTCCCGTGAGACGACTCGGGAGGGCTTGGGAGGCGCTTTAATGTTCTTTGATTTTGATTTGGCCTTAACGACTCACTTGCTAAACATCTTCTCATGAGATGACTCGGGAACCAATACGGCGGCACGCTTTTCTGGTTCCTTCGGCGTCTTCTCCACAAAAACCAATACAACGGCCTTTTGATGCGGAGGTTGAAGTGGAGTCATCAAGGATCCTATTGGAGAGGCATGGCCATCTGGAGATCGTAGCACTGCAGGGTCAAGGATGACGTCCCTCTTGGGCCAAAGGACGATGTCCCTCTTGGTCCACTAGACAAAAGTGTGCATGGCATCCCTTAGTATTATGATGTCTTCATTTGGGGCCTTCTCTAGTGGGACAGATATGAAATTGTCATGTACCATGTCCACCTGGACCTTGGCGTAACCCTACACCAGCTGGGCACCGTGCAGCACTGTCCCTTCCTGACATGGAAACGCCATCCTCCGCCCATCCCCAATAGAAATGGACCCAACTAGCCTCACTTGGAGCTTGTAGGGTGTGGGCACCCCACTTACACTTTCGTCCTCACTTCGTGTAAAAGGGTTAACCTAGAGGTGCTAAGTTTGGACCCAACAGGCATTATATACTACTACAACTCACTTTATACAAGCAATATGGGACTAATCTGTAACAGCCCAAATTTTCAAATTTCAGAAAAAATTAAAACTTATTTATTTTTGTGGGTTTTCTAAAATTTTAAAAGCTTTTACTTAATTATTTCAATGCTAAAACAAATTTAATTGCAAAATCTATTACCAAATAATAGTTGGAGTTATTTTATTTAAGTCCAAATGCCTTTGAGAATTTCTGTGAATTTTCTCATAATTTTTGGAATTTAATTGCTATTTTCTAAATCTATTTTGATTTATATGAATTAAATCAATTGGAAAATCATTAGAAAACCTCAGCACAGTGTTTGGGCTGAATCTCTGACTCGGCCCAACTCCTTTCCACATGCATGCGGCCCACACGGCCAGCTCCTTCCGCACGCTCACGTTTCGACCGTTGGATCGCGAATCAACGGACCGATTAGAGTCAAGTACGGATGGTCCGAACGTCACATCAATGTGGACCGTCCGATTTGAGTTTAACAGCCAGGATTTGTTGTACACTTCGGACAGTCCAAACGGCCCACTCAATGTGGACCATTCGATTTAAATCCAACGGCCACTGCTTCATCGCTTCCTTTCCTTTCTTTTTCTTTCACCGACAAATAGGGCCACTGTGAACAGTGCCTTCATCTCCTTTCCTTTCTTCCCCGTTGCTCTTTCCTTTTCTTTGCTGTGCGTCCGCCATTGACGCTAATTCGGACCTTCCAAAAACCGATGCAATCCTCTTTGAATCCCCGCAATCTCGCACGCATTGATGACGCCGCGTCATGCCGCGTCCATCTCAGCCTCACCCCTTCCTCTCCGGCACCAAATCCCTTTAATTTTGCCGATGAACTCGCGCGGCCATCTTGCTCCCCACGCCGCCCAGGCCACGCCCGCGCCCTATAAATAGGAGCATCGGGAGCGCCTTGGTCACCAAATCCGAGCGCCACCACTCTCCTAGCCCCTCTCGTCCCATAGTGCCCGAATTTTGAAGGTCTTCGCTGCCGGCCAAGTCTGCTTCAATCTTCGATTTCGCCGCCGTCGAGCCCGCTCCGCCCCCATCGTCTTCACCAATAGCTTCGCGACGTCACCGCGAACACGGTGCGTCCACTCACTTCCTCGGAGAACCCCCGGAGCCCTTCACCGTCGACGACCCCGCGCCACCTCCACTAAATCCCTCGTCGCTAGCAAATTTTTAGTGCCCCTCCGCTGCAAGTTATACCAATATGCTCAGTGAAGCCTTCCCGTTCATTTGCGCACCTCCATTTGGTTCGCCGTGGCGTGACGCGCCGGCAAACCCGAGCCCTAGCGCCGCCGTTCACCGGAGCCTACGTGGCATGACCATGTAGGTGCCGTGTCACTGCCACCTCAGCGTAGGATCCTACGTGGTGCCACATCACTCCGCGCACAGCCGCACACATCCTCCCGTTCACTGTTGTGTGGACCACGTCCACCATGAGCGTTGACCGGTTCGTGGGCGTGGTCCATTGACCACGGTCCCACCCGTTAGCGGCACACCGTGTGCTGACGCATTAATCCAGAATTTCCTTCGGGAAAACAAATCAAGAAATTCAACTAAAATCTGATTTAGGGTTTTTAGTAGATTTAAACTTTTAAAATCCATATCTGTTGCATCCAAACTCCAAATTGGGTGATTCAAATTTATAAATTTGTATAAAATCATTATCTAGCTAACTAAACTAACATATTTTGTTTTGGAGTTAGTTTTATTTGTCTTTTTGAATTTATTTGAATTTCAATTGAATTTGTCGTATTTTCACGTATAGACTTCAACGACTCCGGAGAGTTCGATCCTTTAGAGGATTTAGAGTACCAAGACTTCAACGAAGGCAAGTTATACCATTGACCATATTGATCCCAATATTTTAAAGTTATTTAATTCAATTTTTAAATTATTATTGCATGCATATTTTTATTCAATTATTTTAATTCCTGTTTAAATGTTTAGTTAATCCAAACCCTTTGGTATAGCCAATTTGAATATTGTTTGCCATACCCTTGTAACCTTAGTAAAATAATTAAGAAAATTATGCTTAGCCAATGCTTAGACCATAATTGTGATTTTGGGAGGATTTAGCCAAATCATTTCAAACTGATTTAAACTTGAATCTATGGTATTGCTTTACCATAGAAAATTTTATAAAGATGGTTTTATCTAAAATAAAATCAAAATGGGTTTGGACTTGGGTGAAAGGGATGAATGGTGGGTGCAGGTTTATGCACGGACTTAATTCTGGTTAAGATTAAGGCCTAGGGTTTAAATTGGAAGATGCCCAAGTCAGTTAAGGATCGGTCTTTGAGCCGCATTTTGCTGTACCTTACCGTACCACCACATGTCTTGTCTGGGCAGGACTTGGCTTAATAATTTGTGATACCTCATCGTTATTTGTGCCATGTTGTTTGTATGGGTGTTGGTCAGACAATAGTCCCACCTGGCGCAAAAGGGGACTCCCGAAGGACGGTCAGTCCAATAGAAGCGAAACCTTAGCGGGCATAAATACTTTAAGGTAGAACTCTGTAACGGCCTCGTAATAATTGCTTAGTCGCACGCCTTTGGAAGCGTGTATTGGCCGACATTAAAAGCAAGTTATCTCGTGTGGGTAAAGCTGTACAAACTCTGTAGAGTAGAAAACTTTTCGAATAGCCGCGTCTGCAGTCATGGACATGCTAGCAAAGCCACTCCGAGTTAGACTTTGATTTTGGTTTTGAAATGTTTTCAACAAATGATTTTAGGATGGATAATCCTTGTGGTAAAATTGGGCGGGTAGTCATATGATAGGAGGGTATCCTTCACCATTCAATCACGGAGGTTATCCATACTATAAAACTGTCATTTTAAAATTTGATTTTAAATATAGTATAAAAATGGCCTTGGAAATTAATATGAGTATTTAAACTGAAAATGTCGTTTATGCAAATAAACCCTGCCAATCTCCTTTGTTTACCATATGCATGCATCATAATTCAATATTAGGTGTAACTTGTGAGCACGGTAGTTGTGCTCACTCTTGCTGAATATTCTTTATTCAGGAGAAGACCTCTATCAAGACGGTGAGGACCCAGACGCTTAGGCTACGCCCCCAGACGATTGCTTGTGGCAAGTCGTGTGGCCTACTACTACTGCTTTGCTTCCGTTGTGTTTTACTTTATTTGGCCTCAGGCCCTTTGGAATAAACTCTGAGTTATTAATAATAAAATGCGTGATATGTTTGTGTTATCACTTTTGTTTGACGATGTACACTAGCTATCCTGGACTAGTGTATGAACACAGAGAATTTGGGATCCTTCGCTCCCGGGTTCGACATAATCCCACCACATGACTCCTCATGAGCCACATGGGCCGCACTATGAGTAGGCCGGGGTATTACATTCACCCCCCCCTCAAGGGTTGACGCCCTCGACAGCACACCGTATATGCGGAAAATGCCCAGAACCACCCCTCGGTACATGTCCGTGCGTCTAGTGCCGGCACATATGCCATGCCGTGTGTCCACTCCGGGACCACACGCGCCATGCGCCATATGCCCGCGCCCCTGTCCCACACGCTCCTGTGCAGCGAAGGTTGATGCTCTGATACCATCTGTAACACCCTGGCCCAAAATCTGCTCAATGCCCAAATTTCACCGTGGGGACGGACCACAAGCACACATAGCACCCCACTTACACTTTCGTCCTCGCTTCATGTAAAAGGGTTAACCCGGAGGTGCTATGTTTGGACCCAACAGGCATTATATACTACTACAACTCACTTTAGACAAGCAATATGGGACGAATCCCACCACATAACTCCTCATAGGCCACATGGTCCGTACTATGGGTAGGCCGGGGTATTACAAGGTCTTCCACGCTTTTCCCATCGTGAGCAACGCCTACCGTTGCACGGGTCCCTGGACTTCTGCTAGGATCTCGAACGAGCTTAAAATTTCAGCCCACAGCTGGTCTCTCTCTACGTCCGTCAAAGACCTGCAGCTTAGTTTGGTGATGGGGAATCATTCCCTTCTAAGTATCCTGTAGGTGGTTTGGAATGCTGCCACTGCTTTCTTGGGATGCAAAGGGACCCCAAAGGCAGTAACCTCCATGATGGTCACTTGGCCCTTAGGCCTTGTCGATATTCCTCTGCCGCCTTGCTTAGTGGCCCCTTTCTTTGGAGTGCCAGACGCATTCGGCGATGGCAGTGAAGACTGTTCAGACACCATCTCACTTGTAAACTCTGAGAAGCAATACCAACAAAAATATATAATTTTATATAATTATTTCTGGTACTACATGTTGGAAATATGCCCTAGAGGCAATCATAGAGATGATTATATTTCCTTATGTTCATAATATTGGATAAAATGTTGTCGTGTTCCAAGAATAATATTGTTAATATTGATTATCAAGTATGTGACTTGATTGTGAAACTCTATATATCTGCGATAATTATTCTTATACGATCCCTGGTCAAAAACATATGAGGACACATATGAATAGACTAGCATATGTATTGGTTGATGACTATGTTTCACGGGTCATGGATATGGAGATATCAAACCAATAATATAGACACATGTTAGAGAACATGATGTTGGATTACACCCACCTTGAGACACTATTGAGATTGTTATGATTCTATGTGTCGTTAGTTGGTCTCAAGTAATGTTGATGTATAATTCTTAGACCTGAGATTAGCATGGTTTCCTACATATGTAATAGCACTCTTAGGGGTTGCCAAATGCTACACCGTAACTAGGTAGTTATAAAGGTAGCTTTCGGGTATGCTATGAAACAGGCAGAGGAATGTGACTGGTCGGATATGGGATTTGCCCCTCCTAACATAACAGGAGAGATGTCTCTGGGCCCCTCGTTGTGGTCGGATAAAGAAAATGCATGGCCATGCCACTAGTAGTCGAAGTGTTCGACCACGTGAAGTTATCCAACACCTGATCGAGAAAGTATTGAATAGTCCATGGATGACACAACATCTCACCTGGAGTTCAACCAGACATCATGAGGCAAAGGAAGTATACACGAGTAGGTCACTTAGTTCGAACAGTTACGGACTGGTCGTATGGAGACACGAGCTGGTTGTAGACTGGTCGAACGTAATCACAGAGAGGTCGTAACCTAGTCACAAGGAGTTACGAACTGGTCGTGACCAAATACGAACTAGTCGTATAGAGATAAGACCTGGTTGTAAGTGATGAGGACCTGGTCATAGATCATATTACATTATGGTTCGTCTGATATAATTTGTGTGTATTCGGGAATCGCTATGTTCTGCTAGGAGCCACTACGACTCGTGATCGGAAAGGGTTTCCGAGTCACAACCGATTACGCATAAACCTACAGGGTCACACACTTAACGGGTTGGAACAAACCAGTACAGATATGATTCGTAAACGTGTTCGGATAGGATTCGTCACGAGCACTATATAAGGAGATGCATGAGGCTGTTGGGAGGTACGCGTGAATCACCACCGAAACCCTAGCCGCCATCTTCCTGAGAGCTCTACCGTGCGACTTGGTGCTAGCGCTTGAGGACGATCCACGATCTTCACAAGGAACTGCAGACGTTGCTGGAGGAGACGATCGACTCGTGAGGACGCTAGACGATTGACTACGACCACTACATCGACGTGCTCTACGTTGGACCAGGCTGCTCCAACCCTTCTTTCGCTGCTCTACACGTCTGGTGGTAACGATCTGTGATCATCTACTTGCTTGGCTTCCTGGTTTGTGTGGTAGAAATTTTTGATTTGTAGCTATCGTAGCCTACCCCGTGGCCCAACACTACATTGCTAACTCTAAAAGTTTTAGTGGAATGGTATGGAAGTTGATATATACCTAGTCTGTATTTTCATTGAGAATTTCCTTTGAATGATATTAAATATAGAATCAAATAGAAGATACACACCCAAAGAACCAAATAGAAGATATTAAATTTTAGTTTGTATTTTCATGGAGAATTTCTGCTTGGTAAGATATTAAATAAAGAAAAATACATAAGTTACGTACGCAATGAACTAAAATTTCAGAATTAAAGTGTAATACTCCAGCCTATTCGTAGTGCGGCCCATGTGGTCCATGAGGAGTCAAGTGGTGGGATTAGTCCTATATTGCTTGTCTAAAGTGAGTTGTAGTAGTATATAATGCCTGTTGGGTCCAAACTTAGCACCTCCGGGTTAACCCTTTTACACGAAGCGAGGACGAAAGTGTAAGTGAGGTACTATGTGTGCGCGGGTCCGTCCTACGGTGGGCTAGGCATTGGACGGATTTTGGGCCAGGGTGTTACATAAAGCATATTTCCAACACCATATAAAAGACAAAATACATATTATCATGTAATCTTCTCATGTCAATTAAACATGGTGAAATGCTCAAAAGATAGAACTTGAGAACAAACAAAATCAGCATAATACTCAGATTTAGTTGATTGTTTCTCAAATGTCGGGCTGCTCAAGATGAGATCTTGGCTTCCTCGCCACTTGGGTAAAATTTGATCACAAATTAAATATAAAAATTACTCTAAAATAAATTAGGCCTTGAGCTTTAAATAAAATCTTGCTCTTCTAATCAGTCACTTAAAGCAAATCAAAAATTCATAGTTCACTGACAGCAGGCAATTGAATCAACTACACAAGATATCAATTAACAAGACTACATAACAGTGACTGAAAATGAAACACATAACAATATACTACAATCGAATGAAGCAATTGCATAGCACAATAGAAAAAAACAAGTAATCTACAAGCTCAAGACCAAATTATATCCAATTGTTGTATTCAATTCCAATTTGACATCAAATCTTCATCGAGCATATACCGAGCCCACAAACCATACGATGCAAAGTCTCCCAATCTTCATACTTCACTGAGCATTGTAAAGCGAAAATCAGAAATAGCAAACTCATGGTGTGGATATGGCACTCAAAGCCACCGAGTTGAAACCAAGGGGGTGGCACACGGTGGGGGAGGAGGAGCAACAAGGGGGAGGAGGAGGCCGAGCGGCATGGCTCTAGCGTGGAGGAGGAGGCCGAGTGGTGCGACTCGGGGTAGGAGGTGTCGGGGAGGGGGATTTAGGCGGCGCCGACATGACATGGGAGCGGCCGTCGCGGAGGAGGCTTCAAGGTCGGAGGCGGCGGCATCGATGTTGGGGGCGGCGGCGTCAAGGTCGGGGGCGCTCAGGTGGGGAGGGGAATGGGAGAGAGTAATGGTGCTGGGATGGGAACGGGCAAGAACGATTAAGGGCACAAACCATAGTGCGCCCTACAAATAAAGGGATATCACAAACGGTTCTATTTTAAAAACAGTCGGTGATAAGTATCACAAACGGTTCCATAATAGAACCATCTATGGTATGCGACCATATCACAGACGGTTCTATTATAAAACTGTCTGTGATATTTGACCATAGCACAGACGGTTGTATTTTAGAACAGTCTATGATACATATCACAAACAGTTTGTTGCACTAAACCGCATGTGATAGTTCATTCTATAGCTAAAAAATATTCTATTTTTCGGCGAGCCTCGAAAAATGCTAGCCATGCCCTCTAAAAACAAGAAAGCAGATACAATCACTGATGGAATAATTTCTTAATTACTAAATCAATTACAATGTGATAAATTCTTAATTACATGCCGAGTTTCTTAATTACAATGGAATAAATTATTAATTAAAAAAATAGCCCTTCACGATGATCAACGCGCATATAGCTAGCTTCCTCACTAGGTTCTTCCTCAAGCCTAATGTTGTCTTCGAAAGGAGAAAACTTGTCAAATTGACTCTTCCTCATCCACGACATTCTCAACTCCGACAATCCTTTTTCCATGAAGAACTACGTGGTGGTTCTTATTTGCCGAGTCTGTTACCCGGGAGCGAAGGATCCCGGATTCTCTGTGTGTCATACACTAGTCCAGGAACAGCTAGTGTACACAGTCAACAAAAGTGGATAGCATAACCATAAGATGTCATTCATAGATAACAATTAAGGTTTGTTACAAAAGGGGCATAAAGCCAACAAGCAAAATACAGCAGAAGCAAAAGAAGTACGGTAGACCACATGATTGGCCACAGGCAATCATCTGGAGGGCGTCGCCTAGTTGTCCAAGTTCTCATTCTCCTCGTAGTACTCTTCTCCTAATCAACAATTTATTAAGCAAGGTGAGTACAAATGAATGTACTCCGCAAGTTACACCCAATTTAACAAAATTATAATGCATGCAAGCATTCAACAAAAGGAAGGCTTATATGGCTCAATTTGCATAAAGCAATATTTTTCATTTAAATATTCATACTATGTTCTAAAGCAATTTACTCTATAACTAAAAATTCATTTTTGAAATCTCAACTTTTATATTCAAATAACATTCATCAATGAGTGGTGAAGGATACCTTCCTATCACATGGCTACCTGCCCAAATTTCTCAATTGGATAAACTAACCAACAACAGTAGATAAAGTCTTTTTTTAAAAAATAAAAATCTAACTTGGAGTGGCTTTGCTAGCATGTCCATGACCGTGGACATGGCTATTCGAATAGTTTTACACTCTACAGAGGTGTATAGCTTTACCCATATGACACGACTTCTCTAGTTTATTTGGCATCCATCAATACCACCGCTCACTACCTTAGGTAAGCAGTCTAAAGCACGTGACAAGGCCTTTATAATGCATCGTCCCACTATAGTCCTGCCTCACTAAGGTTTCACCCCCTTTGGATAGAAACCTGCTAGGTTCAGGCTCCCTCTTGCACCAGGTGGGAATACATAAAAGTAGGTCATAAAAGATACCCACGCAATCGGATGGCACGACCACGGTGAAACGTTGCAAATTAGTTAGCCAGGTACCTCTCATTCGAGACATACGGTAGTATGATAGGGCTTAGCAAAATACGCTCGAAGACCGGTCCTTAATTGACTAGGGCGACTTTCCATAAAACCCCTAGGCCTTGGCCATAGAAATGACTCAATCTCGAGCACCATCCAACCATCTATTTCGCCCAAATCCAAACCAATTTTCCTTTTGTTTAACAAGTTAAATCTTTTCATAAATTTCTATGGTATAGAAATACCATAACATCATCTTAAATCATAGTTGAGCTTCTGGCTAAATTACCCAAATTAAATATTTTTGAGCTAAGTGGTGACTAAGCGTAGAGTTTTGCAATGTGTTTTAGTCCATACTAATGTACCAACTAGTTTTTAAATATGGTATCAAGGGGTGATTAAATCAATATTCAAGTTTGGATGTACAAAGGAATTAGGAATAACTATAAAGTTAAAACATGGATTTAAATTACTTGAATTTAAATACGCATGCAATAATAATTTAGAACATAATTTAATTAATTCGAAATATTTGGATTCAATATGATCAAATATGTAACTTGCCTTGCTCAAATGCTTGAGGATCTACTTCTTCGCAAAATTTGGGTTCCTTGGAGTCATCGAAATCTACACGTGAAGACGAAGCAAATTCAAATAAAATTCAAATGAATTCAAATGAACTCCAAATCAAATAATTTTAGTGTAGATAGCTAGATCTTGATTTTATATGAATTTATAAATTTGAATCACTCGAATCAGAGTTTGAATGGAGGAGAACGAGCTTCTGAAAGTTTGAAAATACATGAAATGATGAAAAAGGGGATTTTCGGATTTATTTTTTAATTAGAAAATGGCTGAGCTACTGACAGGTGGGCCCCCAGACCGGGGGACTGGGTCCACGCGCGTGCGCCGGTCCGTAGTGGACTCGGCTCGTGGCATAGTGCTGTGCCACGTGGGCTTTGCCACACGGGCGGCCACGCCAGCGAGGAGGGTGAGGTGGTGCCTATGTGGTAGCGAGGTGGAGGCCACATCAGTGCGGGGACGCCAATAGCTCGTGCGTGCAGGCTCGCCAGTTCCACGCACCGCGGCGAGCCTCGGTGAGGGCACCGAGAGGGAGAGGGAGGTGAGGGGGATTCCAGGGCGCATGGTTTTGGCGATGTTGCACAAGGTGGAGACTGGCAGCGAGCGGAGGAAGCGGCGGCGAGGATAGGGCTACGGTGGCGCTACGGCTCCGGTGGCTTTCGGAGGGAATGGGTGTGAGCACGGGGTAGGGCTCGACCGTGCGAAGCCATCGAGGGGGATGGATGCGGCGGAGGAGCTTCCACGACGACGCAATCACCGACGGTGAGGACTACGGCTGAAGCTCTTGGAGCTCAAATCCCCGACGATTAAGGGCGAGAGAGAGGGAGTGGGTTGGGGGAAAAGGGAGAGGAGAAGAAGGCGCTCCGGATGCTCGCCTTTATAGGCGCTAAGGAGGAGGAGAGAGAGGATTGCTTAAGCATGGGCGCCTGGCTTGGCCATCAGCAGGCATGGCGCGAGGCAATGGATTTGTGACGAGGAGCGGGGCAAAGTAGGAAGTGACAATGGCATGGACGGGCATTTAATGCGCATTGATGGGGCGACGCTGCGAGGGCATGGGCAGCAAGGCGGTGACAAAGGAGAGGCGGTGGCCCTGTCGAGGGCACGGGATGGGGCGCCAATGGGAAGAAGATGAGCAGGGGGGAGGAGGCCAACAGGTGGGGCCCACTTTGGTGAGGAGAATGAGCAAAGGCGGCCACTGGCCGGGCGCAGAGTGGGCAGCGTCTTGAGCGGGCCGGGAGGTGGGACGAAGGCGCGGGAAGGAAACGGGCCAAGCGAGATTTAGCCCGAAAGCAAAAGAGGAATTTTAATTAGTTTTTTATTAAATAAATACAAGAAATTAAAAAGGCTTTTTAGAAAATAGGAAATTAAGTCCAAAAATTTCAAGAAAAATACACAAAAGTTCCTTGAATTATTTGGAACTTAATAAAATTATTTATAACTTAAATTTAGCTTTTAATTTTTGCAATTAAATTATTTTTGGCTTTCGGCAAAAAACCTCTTTTAAATTGCGTAAAATTCAAGAAAATACTAAATGCACTCTTTTTATTTTCAATCCAATAAAACCCTAGAATTTCAAATAAACCAAAATTTGATTTAATTGAAGTTTGATTAACTCATATTAATTTTTTTTTTATTTTTCTAAAATTTCAAGTTTACGCTTTATTAATCCAATAAAATTGAATGGTTAATTTTAATTTTGAAAATTTTCAAAAATCCTCGGAAATTGGGATGTTACACTTAGCGAGTACGAATGGTTTGTCCTTGTATCCGACACGTTTGAGGTCCAAAGTAGTGACACCGTACTTGTTGACCTTGACACCCTGTGAAAGTTTGACCCAATGGCACCGAAATAGGGGAATCTGAAAAAATACGTAGTCGAGCTCCCAAATATCCTCTGCGAACCCATAGTAGGAGCGCAACCCATGTGGCCTAGTGGTATTGAACTACTCGTAAAACGCATCTATGCGTATACCATTGTTCTGGATTGTGCTCTTCCTCTCCTAAGCTGTCGTATAAAATATGTACACATTTATGTCGTATCCTTGCCATGTCACAATTGTAAATTTTGGTCCTTTTGCCAACCATCATAGCATATCATTACTTGATGACCTCCTAGTCAATCGCACCTTTAACCATTCGTTGAACCGACGGTTGTACTCTCTCGTGATCCAAACCTCCAACCAGCATGGATTCGGTTGGTGTAGCATGTCTTTGTGCTCGTCGATGTACGAGAATACTTCGTTCATGTGTTGTGAGACTAGAAAATAGGCTTCAGCATACATATCCAGATCGGGAGTGATTGCTTTCCTTCTGATGGTTTTGATACCCTCTAGTCTCCTCTCGTGACGAGATAGAGGCACACATATCGGTTGCACCTAAGCCATGTAGTCGACGCAGAACTCAATGACCTCTTCGGTTGCATAACCTTCGATGATGCTGCCCTCCAGCCGAGATCGATTACGTACATAGGACTTGAGAATTTCCATGTACCTCTTGAACGGGTACATATGACGTAGGAACACAGGGCCGCATATCTTTGTCTCTTTCACAAGGAGAACAATGAGATGGACCATAATATCGAAAAATGACGGAGGGAAATACATATCATGATGACATAGAGTCGTCACCACCTCGGCCTGTAGAGCATCTAGTCCCTCGGGATCGATGACCTTCTAAGCAACCGAGTTAAAGAAATAACACAGCCTCATAATTGCCACTCGGACCTTGTTCAACAAAATACTTATAATTGCAACAGGAAACATTTGTGTCATCAGCACATGATAATCATGAGACTTCATACTAATTAATTTCAAATCTGCCATAGAAACAAGTTTCTTCATGCTGGCGGAGTAACCGAATAGAACTTTCATACCATACAAGCTCTGGCATAGTTCATTTCTCTCGGCCTTAGACAGAGTGCAGCAAGCTGGGGTAAGGTACGTTCGGCCTTTATCAGTCTCTTTCGGTGCTAACTCGGTCCTTATATTTATATCAACCAAGTCACGCTGTGCGTTGACACCATCCTTTGTTTTATCACGAATGTTCAGTAAGAGAACAATCAAGTTATCACAAACATTCTTCTCCACGTGCATGACATCGATGTAGTGGCGAACTTCTAAGTGCTCCCAATAAGGTAAGTCCCAAAAAATTGATCGCTTCTTCCAGATGTTCTTCCGACGGGTTCTCAATTTACGTCTCTTTCCAAGCACAACATCGATATTCTTAACCATATCATAGACCTCTTTCCCTCTAAAAGCCCTTGGAGCTGAACCGTCCTCCATATATTCGTCAAACTGTTTCTTTATCTTGCAGTATGGGTGATACTTGAGAAGGAACCTACAGTGACGCATGTACACAGTTTTGCGTGAGTTGTTCAGCCACACACTCTCGGTATCATCTAAGCAGTACGGACAGGCTTTGGCTCCTTTTCTACTAAACCCCGATAGGTTACCAAGGGTAGAAAAATCATTAATGGTACAGAATAATATGGCGCATAAAGTGAAGTTCTCTCGTTTGTACGCATCCCATACCTGTACCCCTTCGTTCCACAAGGTCACAAGATCTTCTAGAAATGGTGCTAGGTACACATTAATATCGTTCCTAGGTTGTTTTGGCCCTTGGATAAGTAGTGATATCAAAATGTACTTCTGTTTCATACACAGCCAAGGAGGACGGTTGTACATACATAGATTCACGGGCTAGGTGCTATGTTGGCTGCTCATGTTACCGAAAGAATTCATTCCATCTGTACTCAACCCAAACCTTATATTCCTTGATTTCACACCGAAGTCTTCGAAGCTCCTATCTAAGTTTCTCCACTAGGCAGAATCAGTAGGGTGTCTTAGCTTTTCATCTTTCTTACGCTCCTCCGAGTGCCAACGCAGTAATCTTGCCTCCTTTCGGTTCACAAATAAATGTTTCAAACAGGGAATTACAGGCAGATACCACAACACCGTAGCAAGAGGTCCTTGCTTCATAGACGAGCGCTTGTATCGGGATGCTTTGCACATTGGACATACATGCATGTCTGCATACTCTTTACGGTAGAGGATACAATCGTTCAGACATGCATGTATTCTTTTTTACTTCTATTCCCAATAGATAAAGAACCTTCTTGGCTTGGAAGGTGGTTCTAGGCAACACATTACCCTCTCGAAGGATGTCCGCTAGGAGGCCTAATAATATCTTAAAACTCTTGTCGGACCAACCATTGCTTGCCTTCAATTTAAGCAGTTCAAGCATGGATGACAACCTTGTGTATTCTGGCTTGCAGCCTTGGAACAAAGGTTTCCCCGAGTCCTCCATTAAGCCCTCGAATTTACCAAACTCTCTCTCACTATAGTTCCCTTCTGCATCGCGTAGCATCTGATCCAGATTGTCATCATGTGACTTATCCTCATCGAAAGCACAGTCCACATCTGGCATATCGTTGTCTCCCTCGACAATGTTACTACCTTCCAGTATAATCTACTCTTTACCATGACTGGTCCAACATGTATACTCCTCTTTGAAACCCATTCGAATCAAGTGCGCTTCGATCTGCACTGGGTTGGTAAACATCTTCAGATTATCACAATCAATGTATGGATAGTACATAAATTTTATCCCCTTCAACATATCCTGCTCGGCAGCTCTTGTAAAAGCAAACACGCCATCAATGTACTCTTCACTCACACAGTTCTCAATGTACATCCAACTTCGGTCTAGCCATGCTACGCACATAGATAATTAGTGTTAAATTAGATTAATACACACAACTACTCTTCCTATTGACCAAAAATAGTACAAATTGAATAGCAATTAACCTAGGGCAAATATAAAGGATTACAGATTGTTACCCTTGGAGCTCACGACGAAAATCCCAAATATCCCATGAGATCCTCCTCACTTTCTTTCTCCTTTCCTTCTTCTCCCTTCCTCCTTCATTTGACATAGTCGGAACTGAGGCTCACTATGATGTAAACACTACGATTTTACACAATACACGACAAGTCAATGTATATATACATGCTGCTCATTGTTCTATTGTAAATCTTAACTACCAATAACCTCCTTGGATGATAAACCTATCTATCATCAATCTCTCTATAGTATAATGCATATAATTAGAAGCAAATACTAACCTTAGATCACCAAGAACAAATAGATCTACAAGCACACTTGCAAATCTGCCGCCTCCTTCAAACGCATATCATAGACAGATCTAATTACAAACAGATCTGTCGGGACGACTAGATATTTAATGGTGCATATCACAGACGGTTATAGTTAAGAACCGTTTGTGATAAGTATCACACACGGTTTTAAATAGAAACCATCTGTGATATTTGGAGACTTCACAGACCGTTTGTATTTAAAACCGTCTGTGATGCTACACAGACCGTTATTAACAAGAACCGTCTGTGATATGCGACCATATCACAAACGGTTTGTTCCACTAAATCGCGTGTGATAGTTCCATCTATAGCTAAAAAATGTTCAGTAAACATGTTTAACATAGACAGTAATTTCAACTCTAAATTGGAATTTTTTTTTAATTTTTGTATTTATATATGGCCTAACAGCGTGCCTAGTCACTTCTTACAAAGATTTTTTTTTAAAAAAATAGAAACCTAAATAATCAAAAATTTTCTAGTGGGGGAGGTAGCATGCTATCTCCATGTTCAAAACTTCGTAGGCGACATCGTTGGCATTAGATGGTTTGTGATCATCAGCGAACGAAGCCCGAAATGCATCCACCCACTGACGCGCTGGTTCGAGTGTCTCCCGAAGACCCTCCAACCATTGAATCAAGTTGAATTGAGCCCATGGGCCATCTACCCTTGCTTGAGGGGTCTCGGCAAGGTTGACTTGGTCGCCCGCTGCCTCGATTAAGCAGTCCAAGCAACGGCAAGCCTCTTGGAGATGTGCAACGTCATTGTGGAGGACCACATCGATGGCGAGGTTAGCTCACCGGAAGTGGGAGACCACCCGAAAGACACGGCGTAGGAAGATGTCAAGATGGCGGAAGGTGGCCATCACCTGCTCCGACAAATCCTCGGACGAAGGAGGGAGGACACTGTTGGCACAATGTCCTTCCGTAGCATCCGCCATCGTACGGCCAGAGAGGTGCTCGTACAGGATGGCCAGGTTGGCAATCAATGCCGGTGACAAGGAAACAGAGGAGGGAGCCATTTCTACATTAGAGTAAAGCGATGTGGGGATGATCATCTTCGATGGAGGATGATGCTTTTTATAAAACGTGAATAAATTCACGCGTGAGACGAAGAGATGCATCGGGGAGCCAAAGTGGCATTGGTGCGACAAAGAGACGCATCGGCGATGAAGAGACTCATCGGGGAGCTGAAGCGAGATATTACAGATACTTCCAACCACAAACCGTCTGTGATACGTAATTATCACAGACGGTTCTTATTAAAAAAACAGTTTGTGATAAGTATGTATCACAAACGGTTCTAGCCATCGCTTGAAACACAGACGGTCACGCTTGTAAAACCGTCTGTGATAATTACAACATAGACGGTTCCCGGGAACCATCTGTAATGAGACGTCCAGTATAGCCTGTTTTATAGTAGTGCGAGAGCATTTATAGATGCCCTAGGAAGCCAAACATGTTGTAGTGACTGTTGGACGTGCGAAATGTTGCCTATGGACTGTTAATTTGAGGAAATGCCTTAGATTGGCGGTTTGAAAAACTTAATGTTGAGGGGCCAAAAGTGATTTGTGTGTAATATTAGCCAATATTTCAAAAGGTGTTTGCTGAAGTGGAAAAACATCACATTGATCGAATTTATAGTTTACAAAAAAACAAGAATAATTTTAACTCAGTTAAAACATGCAGAGATTTAGCATTTTAAGAGGTGATATTTTGAAAACGAGGGGTATGTTCTCTATTATACATATTTCGTTAATATATTCTGAGTTACTAGTTCACCATTTGCATTTTAAAATTTTTCCGCCTTTCATGTAAGATCTTATCTAGCACTCCCATGTTTCTATGGTACGGTGTACAATTACATCCAATCAACATCTTAGTGTACAATTTGGAGCAAAGGAATTTTGGAGAAAAATGGAGGAATGCAAATCCAAAAGGGCAAAAAACCAATTAAGGGTGTTTGGATTGTATTATTGCTCCAATGGAATTTCATAGGATTGAAAAAAATTCTACATATTTTGGGGAATTCTAACATGAGGCTTAACCTCATGTTGCCTCCTGTTAAAATTCCTTTGAGAGTTTTAATGCATTTTCTCTCTTTCTCGTACTAGCAAACATCTAACTCCAAAATTTATGTATTTAACCCGTGAGGCATCCAAACACTCCCGTGAGCAATCCTTGTTTTTTCGTTCTTTAGGGCTCCACTGCACATGACATCGAATTCCAATATTTTTTATTCCCATTTTTTTTTGTTTCACGCGTTCCAAAGAACCTAAGATATACGATTTTAAGTTTGAATGATGTCTTCTGTGTCGAATTGTTCAGATCTGGGGAATGCCTCATAAGCATATACTATTTTTAATCTCTCATCCACTGAGTGAGACAATCAAGTCATTTGTTTTCATGGGCACCTATATTATATTTTCTCTGACAATTAGCTTTGTCGTTTGTCCGGACGGCTTCCTTTCGGCGCTTGGCGGCAAATTGACCAGCGTGTTCTTCTCTCATTTTCGTTCGAATAAAAATAGTATGCTCGATCAGTGCGGTTGTTGAGTATGTTAATTTATATCCTAACTTACTAGGATGTGAAGATGTGTTCTATAAGGATTCTTATCCTAATCCTATTAAGATTTTGATTCCTACTCATCCAAAGCTATGAGGAGTGGTCATGGAGAACACAAGTTAGAAATCAACTCATCCAAAGCAAAAGATGTACGAGAGGATTAGATGTTAGGTTATTCTTCGGCACTAGATTCTTCTATAGGACAAGGATCTAAGGATCCTAAAAGGTTCAAGAGGATTATGAGAGAGATATGATCCCTTATACTTTTTTGAGGTTGATCGTAAGGAATTTGCGGTCGGTTTTGATAAATATTTCTCTCTCGACGTGGTTATTTTGTCGTATTATTTGGTTCTCTCTACGGGATTTATCTACTTCGTTCTTAATACTGTGCATGTTCGCACCGTCACTACTACAAAAGAGGTTATACTGGACACCTCATCACAGACGGTTCCCCAGAAACCGTCAGTCTTGTAATTATCATAGACGGTTTTACAATCGCGGCCGTCTATGTTACTAGCGATGGCTAGAACCATCTGTGATATGTAATTATCATAGACGGTTTTTAATAAGAACCATCTGTGACAATTCACAGACGGTTCTTAACAAGAACTGTCCGTGATAATTGCAGACATTACAGACGGTTTGTGGTTAGAACCGTCTGTGATATGTTCAATGCTTCGGCTCCCGCGTGATACGTCTCTTCGTGTCACGCTTCGGCTCCCGTGCGATGTATCTCTTCATCTCGCACGCCAAAGTTACTCCCTGTTTTATAAGAATGATCATCGCACGTCATGGTGAGCACGCACGGTATTGAATACATACACAGCTCGCTAGTCCTGTCGCGCGCCATGGTGAGCACGCGGAGCATGACGGTGAGGACCAAGGCAAGGAGGTCGGCGATCGCCGTCGCTCTTCCTCATGATATCGTCGTCCACATCGTCGGCCTCATGGCCACGAGCTCTTCTCAGCCCATGGCTGACCTCTGAAGCCTACGAGCCACCTATGTATTTATATACCTATAAAAATATGTACTGCTATTTGTGGTGACAACCAATCTATGCATGCATACATTTTATTGTTTTTATATTATTTTTTAGAGATACATTGTTAGTTTTAATCTTGTAGTTTTTTATGAGTTCTTTTGTTTTTGGTAGGTCTGAAAGGAGTCAATATTCTGTTCTATTTTTGTTCAGAGTCAGTTTCTGAAGATCATACTGTAGCGTATCATCCTAGTTGTTAGAAAGCTTCAGGTGTTCGTTTCGATTTCAGAGACCGATAGAGAACCTGGTTGTAATTCCTCTAAAAATCTATAAAAAGGAGAAAAACCGAATAGTCGTATCAGTTGATACGGCTCAAAATAATATCATGTTGATTTCATTTTGTGTCCAATATCCAGTTCTGAACTGAAGGAGACAGTCTCGGTTGTATTTGTTCTATCTGAAATATCGGCAAATTTAGTTTCTGGTTCTTGTTTCAAGAAACATGTCACTAATCTGACTAGCAACAACGACCTTAATTTGACCTTTTAATTTTCTCTTATGAAGTAATTCTTGTATTAAGATTCTGTCGTCTTGAATTTTAGTTGCAAGGCCATGTACAAGGCATCCAAGGAGCGTGTCATGGGGAGGCGTGTGGCGCAGGAGCAGGAGGAGCGATGAAGTGGCTGGACAACGAGTGCCACCTCACCATCGTCAACCACCTGGCCAGCGCTAGCAACCCGGAGGCCTGCTTCATCGTCGGCCTCACGCTCATCTTCGTGCACCAGAACATATAGCGTGACCTCGTGTGCCTCAACTGGGCAGCCATGGCCGGCCACAAGGCCGTGGCCTACGTGCTCGGCCTCCTCCTCAACACGGCCAGTGAGGCACGCAACGTTGGGAAGTACTATATCAGCCAGGTCGAGCGCGAGCCGGCCGACAGCAGGTGCGAGACGGCCAAGAGGACCAACCGGCAGTGTAGGCCATGCCAGAGGCTCACTGCGGACGCAGTCCGATAGGCGACGTGGAAGAAGATGGCCGGACCGCAGGGCCGGGTGTTGGCGCTGCGGGAGGACGGCCATTGGTGCACGAGCACCGGCTGCGGTGTGACGGAAGGGTGGGGGCGACTACATCGTCTTCTGCAGCGACGACTGTAGGATTAGGCATGAGTACGCCAAGTTCTTTGCACAGGTGTTGAATTACTTGTCGTAAAATTAGCGGTTTTAGCAAATATTCAGATATAATTTCAACAATAATAATAATCATAGTTAAAGCATATTTTCAACAGCATTTAAATGACAAAATTGACATACAAACATATAATTTCTTCACTAATTAAATATGACAACTGCAAATCAGACTTTGAGTTCAAACTAATTCTTTACTAATATGTCAAGAATTATTCTTCATGAAGACGGTTGACATTCCTTTTCCTATCTCTTCGGGAAAACTGTTTTTATCATAGACGGTTCTACTTTAGAACCGTTTGTGATGTATATTATCATAGATGGTTATTTATTGGAACCGTCTATAATGTGTATTTATCACAAACGGTTTTACTTTAGAACCGTCTGTGATGTCCCACCCTATTTATATTCGGACTCTAGGGTTTGCCCACGCCCCAATCAAGTGATTAAGTTTCTCTAACTCTCCCCTTCTCCCCTGAGCCCGTCGTCGCCATCCTCAATGCCACCTCCTCCTTGAACCCGGCGCGCCTCCTCCCCCCTAGCCCGCCACCTCCTTCCCGAGCACGAGCCCGTCGCCTCCCCGAACTCGGGCGCCTCCTCCCGAGCCCGGTGCACCTCCTCCCCCGAGCCCGAGCACACACCGCCTCCTCCTCGATCCTGGCACGCCTCCTCCCCTGAGCTGAGGTAACCCCCTCCTACCTGGACCCTAGTGTGCGGCAATCCTTTCCCCTTCCCTTCGGCCAGCGTGTAGTGTGAACGTGTTGTGGAAATGTGGAATGGCAATTGGTAGTGGCTGGCTGTGGAAATGTAGAATGGCAATTGATGTCTGAAAAGTCTCTAACCGATTTGCTTCTCGCCTTCTCCTTTGCATGAATGGGTGACGCCGTGACGGCTGTTGACTGTTGTGATGCTGTCTTCACTCTTTAGTAGTTCAGTTCTTTCTACTTGTGGTTGCGAAGAGGAGGCGAGGTGGGCGGCGGGGTCGAGTGGCTAGAAACCGGGATGGTTCCTCAAAATGTCAATTTTATGTCCAAAGGCAAGGGTAAGAATTGGTTGATTTGGTTCTAGTGATTTATCATTTATCATTTATATTATGCTATTGTCTAGGAATTCCATTGGATTGTGATTTGTTGATTATTTGATTTGCCAGATTTAAAGAGTTATTTTACCATTGCGTCGAGTGGCTCGACCCCAAGTACCGGTGCAAGCGAGAATTAAGAAACAATTTCAAGACATGAAATCTCGAAGAATGAAACTACCTCGGCCTCCTAGATGTAATTAGTACTTTAGTGGTATGTCTTTCTGTTTTATGACTTATTTTTATGATTTATGATGAATTAATCTGAATACTCACTATCCATCTATTTTTGACAGGTTGTTACTAGTATATTCAATAATTTAGTATTTTGGTGTCAAATTGTTATGTAAACTTCATTGATGAGGTATATTTTCTACATTTTACCAATCTTTGAATGTTCACATGATGCAGATTGTAGTTTTGAGTTCCATTTAGTGTCATATGCTCTATTTACAGTGATAACAATGTGTATTATGTATGTCTTGCTTTGTTATTGGATAATACTAGTTGTTCGTTCCACCCAACCTAAATTTCAATCCTAGGTCCGCCACTGTGTGGGATGAATGATGAATGGATCATTTAGTACATATATTTCCTGTAGGATGAATGGATCATTTAGTACATATATTTTGTAGAGAATACAATTGCAGTTCTAGACTTCGAGTAGCATATAATGACTAAAGTCATGTGACAAGTTAATGATGCATTCAACAGCACATAAACAATGTAAAATTTATGGAAAAAGAAAATAGTGCAGTATGAACATTTTGTTTCAGAAATCATGAATTGAGAAGTGTACTTGCTAGAATTGCCAGTCTCATATATGGTAATGTAAAATTATTAAAATATAAATGCATAACACTATGTTAATGTTCTTAAGCAAAAGCATTTCCCTTTTAAGTTTTTTTGTAAAATTGGATGGTGGGCCTGGTGGGCAGGGGCGAATCTAGTATAGTTTTAAATGGTGCATAGTCAACTATCACAAATAGTTTTATCTACAAAATTTGCTATTCCATTCCAAAACAAGACCAATTGAGTCAAAAACTACTACTACACCTCTTCACCTGCCTCTCACCATTCATTTCACCTTTGTCTATGTATCCATGTTCATGCCGGTCAAGTTCTCCTCCCTTACATCCCAGGGTCCTACCATTCCTTTACGCAGTGGCTGCTTGTGCCTTTAATATATATATATATATATATATATATATATATATATATATATAGGAAAATGGATGGTACTTCTGGGAGTATGTACTCCCACTCCTCTGCGTCGTTCGATCCGACGCAGATGCGCTCAGCGTGGAGTGCGGTCAGCGCAGCCACATCGCCCATGCCTCCAAATTTAAGCTCTACTGCCTCGCCTGCCCTCACGCGCACCCTCTCCCTCTCTCCAACGCCGCCTCCTCTCCGCCGCCGCCGCAATCCTCTCCGCCTCCTCTCTCCCGAGCCCTCTCCTCCCCAGATCCCCCTCTCCCTAGACCCCCTTCTCTAACGCCTCCTCCTCGCCGGCCTCTGCCGCAGTCCTCTCCGCCTCCCCTCTCCCGAGCCCTCTCCTCCCCAGATCCCCCACTTGCGTCCGCTCTCCCAAGATCCCCATCTCCAACGCCTCCTCCTCGCCGCCGCCGCTGCCGCAGTCCTCTCCTCCGCCTCCTCTCGCCCGAGCCCTCTCTTCCCCAGATCCCCAGATCCCCCTCTCCCCAGATCCCCCTCTCCAACGCCTCCTCCTCACCGCCGCCGTAGTCCTCTCCGCCTCCTCTCTCCCGAGCCCTCTCCACCCCAGATCCCCCACTTGCGTCCGCTCTCCCCAGATCCCCCTCTCCAACGCCTCCTCCTCGCTGCCGCTGCTGCAGTCCCATTCTTTCCCATGCTACCCCAGCCTGCTCCCCGTGCTACCACCGAGGAGGACCGAAGTAGGCCTGAAGTGCCTCTGTCGACGGCGGTGCAGAATAGGGGTGACGAACTGAGTCCAGATGGGGCGACCAAGCGCCGAGGTCGTCACCTTCCTCCTGTCGTGGTGACGGCCATGTCCAGCAGCCACTACCAGTGAGAAAATTCTTTGCATTCTTGCATTCGAGGTGTTCGACGTAATGCCGCTGTGGACATCAGGTAGCTGTGATGAAACAATGAGGTCAATATTGTTGTTTTATACGCTATGTTCCAATTTCCGATTGATGGCAGCTCTACTGTGCCAATTTGTTGCAGATTAGCTTGACATATCTCAATGGCATCTAGGAACAAGTTTATGTGGGAAATGGTAGTCTGGTCAACACAACAACTAAATGTGGGAAATGGTAGTCTATTCAACACAACAACTAAATTAATCAAAGAAAACTTGCAGAAGAAGAGGTCACAAGAAAAAAGTAAAAATCATAGAGCTCTACATGTATGCATATGCTTTTCTCAGGCTGATCAGTAAATTTTTGCTCCAATTATGACATGATTTATTATTTATTTATGCTAAGATTGTAATTAATGAGTCAGTCTCTATGTTTATGTTCACATATTGATGTCTATAGATTATGAATCCCCAGCTAATAGAATCAAAATGCCTTTTTTTTATAATTGGTAACGTAAATCATATCAAACATAGTAGATGCTCTAATCATTTTGAACTTGCTTATATGTTCTTTTTATATGAATGTACAGCCTTTTCTTGAGTCACTCTAGGAAGCCATTCATGTCTATGTATGCATGTACACCCTTTCATAGACTTTTGTCATTCATATATGTATTCATGTACAACCTTTTACAACATTTTCTTTAGCCACTCTATGAAGACATTTGTGTCGATGTATGCATGTATATATATGAATGTGTGTTCCATTACATCTCAGAACTAACAGGTTCACCAGCAAAAAAAAAACATACTTACAGTACAGACTTTCCAGTTTTCAGTCAATGCCATTTTTTTAATCAAGAACAAGCTGTTCTCTCGGAAGAACCAAGCAGTGGAACATGTACAGATTTCCTTTTTGGCAAAGCTTAATCTTTTCCAGAGAAACTGTCACTTGGTGTTTACCCCCAAACAACAAACAACTACTATATCGCACAAGAATAAGCAAATTGGTAGCATGTCTTAGATTCTTGGGAAGTAATCACTCATCAGTGTAGGACGATTGGTTGTAAAATAGCTAGGCTAGAACAAAAAAATTGTTTTGATAGTTACAGTCATAACTGAGAAATCAAGGTGCTTTTCAGTGGAGCTTTGCTCCAATCAGCAGAGGACTTATACATAGTTGTGTCATTCATAGCACAACATTATATGTTTAGTGGGTAAGACACATCATTATCTTGAGCAGGAGGTTGTTATCACTCTTATTTCTTAGAGTGAGTATACATGTGCTAATTCGATGAGGTAGGACACATAATAGTAACCATTCACTTTAAAATATATACTTAATATTATTGTGCCAGTATGTCAGAAATTTCATTGTTAAAACCAACATACCTATGTTCTATTTTTGTATTAAACACACATTTAGAATTTTGGTATAGCAGTATTCCTTAACAGGTTAAAGAATGAGAAAAGCTGACCTTTAATACTTGATATTTCAGATATCTGAATCGCCACGAGAATTGTTTGACAATAGCACTTGATGGAGCAATTTTTGGTATCTTGGTTAATCCCAATCTCTCTTAATTCTCTCTTTATATGTCTCCCTGTAAAAAATATATGTATATTAGCCTAATCCTAGTATCGCATTTATACTATGCATGGATCCTATGTCAAGTCATTATGCTATTTACCAATGAATTGGCTTATGGAGGTCGCTATCCTTGCCATCTTTTACCATGATTCATCCAGTTGGGGACTTGATTTTTATTTCTCAATGCCTCTGTAGGTTTAATATATGTAATAGTTTTTCTGTGAAAGAAATGCCATCGAAGTGGGACCTCTCGAGCACCCTCACAAACTTGAAAGTGAGGAGCCCATTTCCCCCGGTCCTTCTCTTGCCATGCTTGGCATCTCATGGGTTGTTGTTGTTGTCCTTTGTGTTTGTGTGTGTGGTGTTGCGATTTATGTAGTGCGTGGCGGTCGTGCAGAAGATGGCTAAGGAGAAGCCTAAGGTGGAGGCGTAGGCAGCGGCGGAGATGGTGACGGCGGCGAATGGACGCGTTGGGTCATCGGTTCGGGTCGCCAGGATGTGGTATAGGGATTAAAAGCTTCGTGTTTATTTTAATTGCTCCTAATGTTATTGTGTTTGAATACAATGCCATAAAGAGATTTGGGATTTACGGAAGTACTATTGAGATTTACATTTTCGTATATCATGGCAAGTTTGTATAGTATAGTAAGTTACGTTGAGCAGATATTCGAGTTCTCAAGCATAGTTTTGGTCCAAGCGAAATTGAGTTGCATAGGGGAAATTGGTTGAAAAGTGCACGCCTTTTGGCTGAAATGTTTGTTATGCTGGAAAGCCCACCAAAAAAAATTGTGAACAACATCTATTATGCTTAAATTGGATGAAATTGCACACCTTTAGACTGAAATATTTGTTATGCTGGAAGACCCACCAAAAAAATGTGAACAACATCTATTATGCTTAGACAGGCACTGTATGTAGCAAGAGTTAGGTATGAAAGTGTAGTCACAGTTTGGGAGAGGGAGTGTGTTGCCAAAGTGTTACATGCTTGTGTGTATATCTTTTGAGGTTCGTCATATGGGTTACCAGCCTGAAGATACATTACGAACCTAGCAAACTTTTTAAATTAATTATGTTCTCATTGGAATTCGTTTTCCTGTTTCCTCAGGAGATGTAACATTTCATTACTAACTACTTAGCTTATGCAATGAAACCTTTATGGAAAATTATTAGTTTTTATCTTTTAGTGCGACTAAACCAAATACTAATTCCTTAATTCAGCATAGTTATCATGGAGGGCAATCCTCATCCAGAACTGTAAATGGTCGATTGTCATTCTAGAATTTTAACCCATCCATCAATGTGAGTTTTCAAGGTTGTTCTATTACATGTCATTCTGCCAATTATCTCTATGTACATGTGTGTTCCCTTACACAAGCCTGGACCAGCAGAAACTAAATGAATAGCCAACAGGTGGATGCTCCAAACGAAATATATGCTAATTACTCTTGAAGACATGCTCCACAAAATAGGATACCTACCTCTTTATGACAGCAATAAATTTATGTTCTATTGCATTAGTGATAAGCAAGGAGCCCCTTTCGTTAATCAGAAAACTTATAGATTTATGTTCTATTGATCTAACCCTGTAAATGATCAAGCATAATCTCATGTCGGCTCAACTATCTCTTCTGCAATTGACAGTGCTACCATTTCTAAGTCATTACATATCTTGGAGGAGATAGTTACTTGTGTGTGCGCTTACACGCATATCCAAATTGACATCTTTCCTTCTACGTATATGGGATAGGGGGTTTGGAGCATATATTCTATTTGTTTCACTTTCTAATGTTTGTCAACCATAGATCTGTCAACTACAATTTGATGAATTGATAATGCTTTAGCAATAAAGTTCTTTTGTTTCTTGGCTGAAGAAGCAAATCTAGGAGGAATTTGGTCCTAAAATTAATGAGTTGCTTGAGCTAGGTTAAACAGGAGTAGTAGCTTCCATTTTAGCATCATGTCAGCGGCTTGAAACAAATCAACTTAAGGTATTCTATCAACTTGAAATCTCTGCATTGATATTTGAGAACTATCTTTAACTTCATTATATATGATTCCTCTACTTTGAACCGTAGAGCTCTCAAACTCTTTCTACAGCAATAAGTTCACATTCTGAGTCGCCTCATAGCATTGTTGCACATATACTTTTTCTTGAGAATTCCCTCTGGGAGAAACCTTCTTGGAAATGGACATTCGGTGCAAAGATGAACTTCCTTTCTTCTTTCCACATTGTAAATGTTTTTTTGCTTCTTATTTAATAAATATATACAGTAGGCCTAGCTTGGTCTTACTGTTTTCCTATTAAAAAACAAAAACTGCTCCTTGGTTGCCTGATGCTGCAATCAATTTTTCAATACCCCTATGTTAAAGTTACTGTATTCTTTTTAAATTCCCTTTTTGCATTATTCCACTATTCCAGTTTTACAATATATAATCCAGTTTTAATAGTAATGCTGATGAGCATTTCATCGCCGTTCTCTGTTGTATTGCAAATTGTTTTGTGGTCTATAACAAACTCACTTTGTTACTGTGCTTTTTGCTAGCTTTTTAATATATTGCACTATGTGCTCTTCACCTGCCAACCATGTTAACTTTGTCCTCTTACACTGTTACACTATGTTGTTAAATTTATTTTTTTAACAATAATATTTACAAAAATGTGTATAATCTTACCTGTTGTCGATTCAATCTCATTGACGTAAATTTAAAATTATTTGTTTGATAGATTTTGTTCAAGAAATTATACTTCTTATTCCATAATTTGAATTGCTTCTTTGACCGAAAAAAAACTACAGGTGAGACTATATACCTTACTTTTATTTTACAAAGGTATTTAGTCTTACCTATTGTCGATCCAGTCTCATTGATGTAAATTAAAAACTATTTGTTCGATAGATCTGGTTCAAGAAATTATACTTCTTCTTATTCCATAATTTGAATTGCTTCTTTTATGGGAAAAAAACTACAGGTAAGACTATATACCTTACTTTTAGTTTACAAAGGTTTTTTTTTTGTGTTTCATTTTCCTTTCCTTTCGATGCTCAAAACTAGCAGGACAACATTTACAAAAATAATCTATTTACAAAGATGATCTATTAGTGAAGCTCACAACCGACAACAAACACAGAAAAATACAACAGCCTCCTCAAACCTGTAAACAATCACATCCGCGCCAATTGGCGCGGGTTAAATTCTAGTATATATATAGTAGTCCCTTGTTATCTAACTCGAGGCCTGAATTCAGCTAGCTAGCTCACTCCTTGTGTAACACCCTAGCCCAACATGGAGCCTAGAATGCCACTAACTACACTAACTATCAATTTTATCAGCAATTAATAATGAATTTCAACAAGCAATTCAACAATAAATCCCGTCCACGGGTCACAATAACACAAGTATAATAATAAGACAATCATAGATAATTTAATCTTAGGAGAATAGCAAGGTAATAAGCTAGGATTAACGCAAACCAAGCATCTAAGGTTATTCAATACCAACATGTCCTGTATATAAATCAACATGTTATACTAAAGGTTTCTCATGTCCAATGAATCAAGTAATTGGGAGTAGTGTATGATTCCAAGTGCGCTAGCCCTTCCTAAGTGAAGCGTCATCAATAGTCACCTGAAAACAACAATAGAGCAAGAATGAGTCCAAGACTCAGCAAATACATAATAAAGCCATAAACAACAGTTTATCAACCATATTCAAAGCTATCATCATCATCTATCTATTTAATGCCATTCTCATACTCAAACAATCAAGCCATATTCCATATAGGTAAAGTTGCATATCTTAACAATTTACTCATATATGCGAATGCACCATCATGCTCATGCTCATATGCATCTCATCAGCTGATACCGGTATAGCGGAGTGTTCACCCGTCGATGACACACTCTATCCTTCACTCCCGTGAAGTCCCCATCGAAGTAGGATTTTATCTAGAGCACTCTGGACTAGTCATATATCTTTATCACCGACCTCACCGGAATAGTTACATGACTTTCTCACCGACCTGGCTCGTGCAACTCCTGTCATGATGAATGTAAATGATGCAATATCTTTAATTATTCATCAACATAATTCATCTCATTAACTCAACATCTCATTCTCACTCAATATCGTAATCTCATTCACTCAATGTCATCAATATCATGCATAAGAATAAGCTTAACAAAAGCATAATAAATAGCATGATAAGTAATATCAATGATAATGGCGAACAACACGTTGTTCACCACTCTATCATGTACTTGCCTCTTAGTGCTTCGAAGCCGGATGACGAAATTGTGGCACAGCGCATGAGGCCACAGTCCCTGAACAAACAAGTAATAACACACACTCAAAAACATCATCACAGCACCAACCCGTCACACTAATCGACCTCGCATGTTTACGCCAAACCGACCAAATTAACTCAAATCTACCGGACACATTACCCGTTGTCCCAGTAGTACAATGTCTCTAATTTACTCATCCGAACCAACAAGTTTACTATTTTCATAACTTCTGTTTTATCCAACCAAAATTCATGTTCTTAGACTGTCTAGAATCCTTAGACAATTATCTATACCTTTCATGTAGATCAAAAACCCTAATTATCTTATTTACTAATTTTAATCTACAGTCTACCAAGATGTGATGCCAAACGACGACAACTCCCTAGGCAGCAGGCTTACAAAAACAATCGTAACTCGAAATTTAATCATCGATCGATAAGATTAAATATTCTACAGAAAGCTACTAAAATTATCTACAATTAACTAGTAGAAGACGTCCTCACATTACGCCCATATGATACCCGAAATAATAGTACAACAATATAGCATATTAACCGATCTACTATTCGATCCCTTGACTAGAAGTTACTAGTACTCGTTCTCTAATATTGATTCTTTAATCCATAATTAAAAAAAAACAATCAGAGATGAAAACTTAATCATTACCCCGAGACCGCAACGAGGAACACCGATTTTTCCCACAAAATTCTCCTCTCTTTCTTCCTCCTTCCTTCTTTCTTCTTGCTTCCTTTTCCTTGATCAACATTGTCACAGAGAATCCCATTATGCATGCAAAGTAGCAGCATGCATGTTGCATCTTCTCTCTCTCTCTCTCTCTCTCTCTCTCTCTCTCTCTCTCTCTTTTCTCTCTCTCGGCAATACTTATGGAGACAATGCATGCATGCAACAAAAACTAGCAGCAGCCACCAACCAAATGCAATATGCAGCATGGCAGGCAGCTACGCAAGAACATGCAGCACGGCAGGCAGCTACGCGAGGGCGTGCGCATGCATGCGGGTAGGCTCACTCAGGCAGGAGGCGACATGCGGCGAGCGCACGGCCGACGCTGAAAAGGGCAGGCAGCTATGCGGCCGGGCCACACTGGCCGAAACTCAGGTGCACACGGCCCCCACGCGATGAGACAAAGCTGTCTTGGCGGCGGCGCACGACCATACCTGTGCTGCTTGGATGAGAACGGCGGCGGCACAAAGTAATTAGAGGCGGCAGCGGCTGTGCGTCTGGCAGGCGGCAGGGGAAAAAGACAGAGCAGCTAGGGTTGCACCTCCCTCCATCTGGCCCTTTTTAATGCTAGTCAGCCCCCCACATGGGCCACAGGGCCATGGGCCGAAGGCCCAGGTTCCTTTTCAAAGCTAAAATTTCTGAAATTCAACTAAATAATTGTATTTAATTTTGTCTCTAATTCATTTAATTCTCTATTGTCTGAACGGGATATTACACCTTGGGTGTTCATCCTAAACATGCAGGTGAACCATGGCCTACTTCACCGAATTTGACACACTGGAGTATGTGAATTGCTTCACGCCATGGAAGCCCAAGTTTAGGAGGATTCTACACGCACTTGGATGATTTGTTGTCGTGGCATGAAGCAAATCACACACACCAGTGTGTTAGGTTTGATGAAGTAGGTCGTGGTTCACATGTACTTTTAGGATGAACGCCCAAGGAGTGAGCTAGCTAGCTGAATTCAGGCCTCGAGTTAGCTAACAAGGGACTATGAATTATATATATACAGCCGATTTTAAAGGCACAAGCAGCCATTGCTTGGAGATTTTATAGAGAAGAGATCAAGAATGAAATGGTAGGACCCTAGGATGTAAGGGAAGAGAACTTGACCGGCATGAACATGGTTACACAGACAAAGGTGAAATGAATGACGAGAGGCAAAGACTATCATAGACGGTTCCTTAGGACAGACCGTCTGTGATACATCAGCTATCATAGATTGTTTCATCTAAAGACCGTCTGTGATACATCAGCTATCACAGACCATTTTATCTACAGGCCGTCTGTGATACATCAGCTGTCACAGACGGTTCTTAGTTAATAACCGTCTGTGAATGAATAATTGGTTATCAAGATTAACAAGTATGTGACTTGTTGGTGAAGCTCTTTTAACTTTTATGATGTCATTCTAAATGAATCACTGGTCGGATGTCAATGGTCAGAACACTAGTGACTCTATCGACCAGCACATTGTACTGATTGATGACCATGTTTCACCGGTCATGGATATAGGGATATCGAATCAATAATGTCAACACATATTAGAGAACATGGGGTTGGATAAGACCCATCTTGAGACACTATTGAGATTGTTATGATTCTATGTGTCATTAGTTGGTCTCAAGCAATGATAATGTATAATCCTTAGACCTGAGATCAGCATGGTTTCCTACATGTGTAATAGCACTCTTAGGGGTTGCCAATCGATACTCGTAACTGGGTAGTTATAAAGGTAGCTTTCGGGTATGCTCTAAAACATGTGAAGAAATATGACTAGTCGGATATGGGATTTGCCCCTCCTAACATAACAGGAGAGATGTCTCTGGGCCCCTCGTTTTGGTTAGATAAAGTAAGTGCATGTCCATGACACTAGTGGTCGAAGTGTTCGACCATGTGAAGTTATCCGACACTCGATCAAGAAAGTATTGAACTATCCATGGATGACACAACATCTCACCTGGAGTTCAAACAGATATCGTGAGGGAAAGGGAGAATACACTAGTAGGTCACTTAGTTAGATCAGTTATGGACTGGTCGTATGGAGATACAAGCTGGTCGTAGACTGGTCGAACGTAATCACAAAGTGGTTGTAACCTGGTCGTACGGAGTTATGAACTGGTCGTGACCAAATACGAACTGGTCGTACAGAGATAGGACCTGGTCATAAGTGATGAGGACCTAGTCGTAGATCATATTGCAATAAAGTTTGTCCGATATAATTTATGTGTATTTGGGAATCATTGTCCTGCTAGGTACCGCTAACCACTCGTGGTCGAAAAGGTGTTTCAGAGTCAACCAAATACGCATAAACCTAACGGGTCACACACTTAACGAGTTGGAACAAATCAGTACGGATGCGATTCGTAAAACGTGTTCGGATAGGATCTGTCATGGACACTATATAAGGAGATACTTGAGGCTATTGGGATAGACGGGTTGACGTGAGTTGCTCTATCGAAACCCTAGCCACCATCTTCCTGAGAGCACTGCCGTGCGACTTGGTGCTAGCTCACCGGTGTACGGTTGTTCATTCCCTGGACGTGTAGATACCGTAGAGGCGCTACTGCGGTTGTTGTTGCGCTTGAGGACAATCCGCGATCTTCATAAGAAACTGCAGAGGTTGCTGGAGGAGATGATCGACTCGTGAGGACGCAGACAATCGACTACGACCACTGCATCGATGTGCTCGACGCTGGACAATTGACTACGACCACTACATCGATGCGCTCTACGTTGGACCAGGCTGCTCCAACTCTTCTTCCACTGCTCTGCACATCTGGTGGTAACGACCTGTGATCATCTTCTTGCTTGGCTTCCTAGTTTACGTGGTAGAAGTTTTGAATTGTTGCTATCGTAGCCTACCCGTATCCCAACAGTGGTATCAGAGCCATCTTACGTAGTTTTTAATTTGGATCGGTCGCATATACTTTATATGTGGTAGTAGTAGATTGGATCTATTACTGGTCAGGTCTAGTAACCTAGATCGGTTCATATAGATGGAATGGTCTAGGCCCTGGTCGATAAGATCGATTGATTTTCAGTGGTAGTAGATGGGTTTACGAGGAGGTATGAGCTAAAAGGACCAGATGGTTTATTGCGCTTGTTGACGACCACACTGCATAACACTTCTACCGGTCGAAATTTCACCATCGGAGTATGCTGCAGTGTATGTTCGTATCAAGGCAATGATCGGATTGGTTCGGAATAGGGTTAATTTGATTAGTCCAACGATTTCCAAGGCCGGAGCATAGAGATGCTGCCCAACAACAAGAGTCATATAAAGATATGATTAGCAAAGGGTTACTTACCAAATTCACTAATCTTCTAGCAGTGATGCCAAAGCTCACTAGTAGATTAACTAATTGTGGGTCTTGAATCACTAATTGTCATAAGAGGGATATGGTATTTAGTGGGAGTATTTTTATTAAATTGTTTAATAGAAGTTACTTTTCTTGAACATATGTCTTAGCTTTGCATATTTATGTTGTAGATCATGGCACCAATTGTTGTACCTACATCCAGTTTTGCATTACGTTCGATACTTGATAAGGAAAAACTGAATGGAACAAATTTTACGGATTGATCCCACAACCTAAGAATTGTTCTTGGGCAAGATAAAAAGGAACATATTCTAGAGGAACCAATTCCAAATGTGCCTGCTAAAAATGCTGCTACTACTCTTAAAACCACCTATAAAAGGGCATGTGATGAGTCCCTTGATGTTAGCTGTCTCATGCTTGCTGCTATGAACTCAGACCTTTAGAAGCAGTTTGAGAATATAGAGGCCTACGATATGATCGTGGCGCTTAAAGGCATGTTTGAGATACAAGCAAGAACTGAGAGATATGAGATCTCAAAGAAATTGTTTGGGAGTAAGCTAGCTGAGGGTAGTCTGGTGAGCCTACATATGATCAAAATGGTTGGTTACACACAGAGCTTGGAAAAACTTAGTTTTCCACTTAGTCAAGAGTTGGCTACAGATTTGATTCTTGCTTCGCTACCTGCAAGCTATGGAAAGTTCATTCTGAACTTCCATATAAATGGCTTAGACAAGAATCTCACCGAACTGCATATGATGCTCAAGACTGCAGAGGACATCATTAAGAAAAGCAACAGTCATGTGATGATGGTGCAAAAGAGTACAAGCTTCAAGAAGAAGGCTAAGACTTGGGTCAAAGGAAAGGGCAAGGCTAAAGTTTCGGATGGGATCCAAACTAACAACCCTAAGCCCAATACCAAGTCTGGCCCGACTCAAGAGAATGAATGCTTTTACTACAAGGAGCCAGGCCATTGGAAGAGGAACTGCAAGAAATACTTGGCTGATTTGAAAAAGAATGGTGGAACTAAACCTTCCACTTCAGGTATTAATGTTACATATGTTTTTCTTGCCGACTCTTCTGTTAAGTCTTGGGTATTTAATACCAGATCGGTTGCTCATATTTGCAATTTGATGTAGAGTCTAACAAAGAGTAGGAGAATTGCAAGGGGCGAGATGGATCTTCGCATCGGGAATAAAGCAAGGGTTGCTGTATTAGCCGTTAGGACTTTGCCATTACTTTTGCCCTTAGGATTTATTATGGAATTGAATAATTGTTATTACGTTCTAGCCATGAGTAGAAATATTATCTCTGCCTCATGTTTGATGGCAGAGGGTTATAAATTCATTATAGAGAACAATGGTTATTCTATATTTTTGAATGAGATGTTTTATGGCTATGCTCCTATTTCGAATGGGTTGTTTATTTTAAATCTTGATTATGCACTCGTCTATAATATTAATGCAAAGAGGCTTCGGCCTAATAATATGAATTCCACTTTTATTTGGCATTGTCATTTGGGTCACATAAGTGAGAAACGCATGAAGAAGCTCCATGATGATGGAATTCTAAACTCATTTGATTTGGAATCATTTAAAACATGCGAATCTTACCTACTCGGAAAGATAACCAAGACACCTTTCACTGGTCGGAATGAGAGGGCGTTCGACTTGTTCGCACTCATACATACTGATGTGTGTGGACCAATGTGCACGACAGCTATAGGTGGTTTTCAGTACTTCATTACTTTCACCGATGACTATAGTAGATATGGATATATCTATTTAATGAGGCACAAGTCAGAATCCTTTGAAAAGTTCTAGGAGATCCAGAGTGAGGTACAGAATCAACTTGGCAAGATAATCAAATCTTTACGATCTGATCGTGGAGGGGAATTTTTAAGCCATCAATTTGGTGATCATTTGAAACAATGTGGAATTGTTCCACAGCTTACACCACCAGGCACTCCACAATGGAATGGGGTGTCCGAGTGGCGTAATTGAACCTTGTTGGACATGATTCGGTCGATGATGAGCCAATCAGATCTGCCACTTTCTTTTTGGGGTTACGCTCTAGAAACAGCCACTTTCACTTTAAATAGGGTACCATCTAAATCGGTAGATAAGATACCATATGAGATATGGACTAGAAAGAGTCCTAGTTTGTCTTTTCTAAAGATTTGGGGATGTGATGTCTATGTTAAATGTTTGATGTCTGATAAACTCACACCCAAGTCAGATAAATGTTTTTTTATAGGATATCCTAGGGAAACCAAAGGATATTATTTCTACAACCGAGAAGAGGGCAAAGTTTTTGTTGCCCGAAATGATGTCTTTTTGGAGAAAGAGTTTCTTTCAAAAGGAGTCAGTGGGAGTAAGGTGCAACTCGAAGGAATTCGGAAAACATCTGAAAGTGTTTCAACTCATACTGAACCTCTACAGGACGAACAAAATATTGTTGAACCTGCAGATGAGGCATCAGCCCCACATAGATTTAAAAGGCCACATCAATTGCCTATAAGGTATGGGCATGACATATTATTGTTGAATAATGATGAGCCTAAGACTTTTGAGGAAGCAATGATGGACCCAGACTTTGAGAAATGGCTTGTAGCCATGAAATCCGAGATAGACTCCATGAGTGACAATCAGGTTTGGAACCTGGTCGATCCACTTGATGGTGTTAAAACCATTGAGTGCAAATGGATCTATAAGAAAAGATTGACATGGATGGAAATGTTCACATTCATAAAGCATGACTAGTCGCCAAAGGGTTTCGACAAGTTCAAGGGGTTGACTACGATGAGACTTTCTCACTGGTAGCGATGCTTAAATTTATACGGATCATTCTAGCTATTGCTGCATATTTCGACTATGAGATATGGCAAATGGATGTCAAAACGGCTTTCCTTAATGGAAACCTAGATGAGGATGTGTACATGACACAACCTGAAGGTTTTGTTGATCCAAAGAATGCTAGTAAAGTATGTAAACTTCAAAAGTCCATTTATGGGTTGAAGCAAGCATCTCGGAGTTAGAATATACGTTTTGATGAGGAGATCAAAAGGTTTGGTTTTGTCAAGAACAAAGAAGAATTTTGTGTTTACATGAAGGTTAGTGGGAGCACGCTTGTTATTCTAATCTTATATGTGGATGACATATTATTGATTGGTAATAACATTCCTATGCTGGAATCCGTTAAGGCATCATTGAAAAATAGTTTTTCTATGAAGGACCTAGGAGAGGCAGCATATATCTTAGGGATAAAGATCTATTGAGATAGATTAAGAAGGCTAATTGGATTAAGCCAAAGTACTTATATTGACAAGATGTTGATTCGGATCAACATGAAGGATGCCAAGAAAGGGTTCTTGCTTATGTCACATGGCATAAGTCTTAGCAAGAGTCAGTGTCCTTCAACAACTGATGAGTGAGACCGTATGAATGGTATTTCATATGCTTTAGCTATTGGATCTATCATGTACGCCATGATATGTACTCGACCAGATGTATCATATGCTCTAAGTATTACAAGTAGATACCAAGCTGATACCGGTGAAGGTCATTGGACAGTTGTAAAAAACATTCTTAAGTACTTGAGAAGGACTAAGGATGTGTTCCTAGTTTATGGTGGTGATAAAGAGCTCGTTGTAAATGGTTACACCAATGCAAGCTTCCAAACCGACACAGATGATTATCGTTCGTAATTTGGTTTTGTATTCATTTTGAATGGAGGAGCAGTGAGTTAGAAAAGTTCCAAGCAAGAAACGGTTGCTGATTCTACGACGGAGGCCGAGTACATCACGGCTTCTGAAGCTGCGAAAGAAGGTGTTTCGATAAAGAATTTCATTGCTGAGTTGTGTGTGGTTCCGAGTGCCTCAAGTCCAATGGATCTCTATTGTGACAACAATGGAGCCATTGCGCAGGCTAAGGAGCCTAGATCCCATCAGAAGTCCAAGCATATACTCAGGCGTTATCATCTTATTCGCGAATTGGTGGATAGAGGAGATGTTAAGATATGCAAAGTTCATACGGATTTAAATATTGCGGATCCATTGACAAAGCCTCTCACACAGCCAAAGCATGAGGCGCACACAAGAGCTATCGGTATTAGATAGCTAAATGATTGACTCTAGTGCAAGTGGGAGACTGTTGGAAATATGCCCTAGAGGCAATCATAGAGATTATTATATTTCATTATGTTCATAATATTTGATAATATATTATCCTATTCCTTGAATGAATCATTGGTTATGAAGATTAACAAGTATGTGACTTATTGGTGAAGCTCTTTTAACTTGTATGATGTCGTTCTAAATGAATCCCTGGTCAGATGTCAATGGTCAGAACACTAGTGACTCTATCGACTAGCACATTGTATTGATTGATGACCATGTTTCACTGGTCATGGATATAGGGATATCGAATCAATAATGTGAACACATGTTAGAGAACATGGGGTTGGATAAGACCCACCTTGAGACACTATTGAGATTGTTATGATTCTATATGTCATTAGTTGGTCTCAAGCAATGATGATGTATAATCCTTAGACCTGAGATCAGCATGGTTTCCTACATGTGTAATAGCACTCTTAGGGGTTGCCAATCACTACTCGTAACTAGGTAGTTATAAAGGTAGCTTTCGGGTATGCTCTGAAACATGCGAAGGAATGTGACTGGTCAGATATGGGATTTGCCCCTCCTAACATAATAGGAGAGATGTCTTTGGGCCCCTCGTTGTGGTCGGATAAAGTAAGTGCATGGCCATGCCACTAGTGGTCGAAGTGTTCGACCACATGAAGTTATCCGACACTCGATCGAGAAAGTATTGAACAGTCCATGGATGACACAACATCTCACCTGGAGTTCAAATAGATATCGTGAGGGAAAGGGAGAATACTTGAGTAGGTCGCTTAGTTAGATCAGTTACGAACTGGTCGTAGACTGGTCGAATGTAATCACAAAGTGGTCGTAACCTGGTCGTAAGAAGTTACGAACTGGTCATGACCAAATACGAACTGGTCGTATAGAGATAGGACCTGGTCATAAGTGATGAGGACCTGGTCATAGATCATATTGCAATAAGGTTCGTCCAATATAATTTGTGTGTATTCGGGAATCATTATGTCCTGCTAGGTACCGCTAATGACTCGTGGTCGAAAAGGTGTTTTCGAGTCACAACCGAATACGCATAAACCTAACAGGTCACACAGTTAACGGGTTGGAACAAAAACAGTACGGATGCGATTCTTAAAACGTGTTTAAATAGGATCCGTCATGGGCACTATATAAGGAGATTCTTGAGGCTATTGGGATAGACGGGTTGACGTGAGTTGCTCTATCGAAACCCTAGCTGCCATCTTTCTGAGAGCTCTGCTGTGCGACTTGGTGCTAGCACACCGGCATACGGTTGTTCCTTCCCTGAGCGTGTGGATACCGTAGAGGCGCTACTGCGGTTGTTATTGCGCTTGAGGACGATTCACGATTTTCATAAAGAACTACAGAGGTTGCTGGAGGAGATGATCGACTCTTGAGGACGCAGACGATCGACTACGACCACTGTATCGACGTGCTCGACGCTGGACGATCGACTATGACCACTACATCGACACGCTCTACGTTGGACTAGGCTGCTCAAACTCTTCTTCCGCTGCTCTGTGCGTTTGGTTGTAACGATCTGTGATCATCTTCTTGCTTGGCCCCTTGGCTTATGCGGTACAATTTTTGAATTGTTGCTATCGTAGCCTACCCGTATCCCAACATGTAACACCTTACGGCTAGTTTGTTGACCAGTTAGTGATCATGTATGACCAGCTCATGACCAGTCCGTATCTCGATATGACCGGTTCATATCCGGTTGGACTGAACGACATGCTTGCGTATTCTCCTTTTACCTCACGATATCTGGTTAAACTCCAAGTGAGATATTTGCCATCCATGGACTGATCAATACTTTCTCAATCTAGTGATGGATAAATTTGTGTGGCTGACTCTTCGACCAACAATGGCATAGCCATGCACTTTCTTTATCCGGCCACATCGAGGGGCCTAGAGATATCTGCCCCATTATATTAGGAGGGGTAAATCCCATATCCGACCTGTGACATCTCTCCACATGTTTCGTGGCATACCGAAAGCTACCTTTATAACTACTTAGCTATGGAGTAGCGTTTGGTAACTCCTAAGTGTACTATTACACATGTAACAAATCGTGTTGCTCTCAGGTCTAAGGATTATACATCATCATTGCTTGAGACCAACTGATGACATATAAAATCATAATAATCTTAATAGTATCTCAAGGTGGGTCAATCCAACACCATGTTCTGCTGCATGTGCTCACAGTATTGATTCGATATCCCCATATTTATGACCGGTGAAACATGGTCATTAATCAATACATATGCTGGTCGATAAGTCAATAGAGTCCCGACCATTGACATCCTACTAGGGATATATTTATAATGACATCATACAACTATTAAAGAGATTCACTAACAAGTCACATACTTGTTAATCTTTATAAATGATAATTCATCCAAGGAACCTAATGTAACTCATAAATATAGATGTGATACAATCATCTCCATGGTTGCCTCTAGGGCATATCACCAAGGCATGGTTTGTTGACCATGTCAATGTCCTCAACAAGCTTATCACATAACTGACTAATGTGGATGAGAAAATTGAGTAGAACAACAAGGTCATTATATTGGTGCCATCTCCACTACCATCATGGGAGCAATTGGTGATGAATATTCTTGTTGAAAAATGAACTCTCAACTTCAATGAGGTAGTGCCATATATATTTGAGGCGGAGTCCTTCAAGAAGCCATTGAATTCTTCATCCTTGAGTGATCAAGCATTGGTCACCGTAGGTGTTTCTTGCAAAAGCAAAAGTTATAGGAAGAATAAGGGCAAGAGTAATGGCACACATGTATGCTATCAATATGGTAAGGAAGGTCATATGATAAATGATTGTCCAAGTTTGAAGCAAATGAGGGGAGCATGTTCAGTGGCGATAGCGATGATTCGGATGTACTAGTCGTCAGTCAATCAAGAATATCTCATGGATGGATATTAGATTTAGGTTGTTGCTTTCATATATGTTCAGCGAGGGAGATTTTTGATGAAGGATCTCTACGTCCGAAACATGGAACTATTCACTTAGCGGATTAGAAGGAGTATGCAATTACTAATGTGGGAATAGTTACATTGGAGATGTATAATGGAGCATATTACACATTGACTATGTTCCCAGCTTAAAGAAGAATGTACTATCTATGAGGTCACTTGAACTCAAAGGTTGTAAGGTATCACTTCGAGGTGCAGTCATGCGAGTTACTTGCAAAGGGTAGGTAGTCATGAAAAGTATCTAGATCAATAGAGGATACCACCGGTTGATGGGTAATCATCAGGGAAGAGTAACCAATAGGAGGTGTGATAAAAATCCTAATCAGGAGTAGGAAACTGTGTCGTTAGTGGTAGGCACTCAGATCTCATCTGCAGTTGTGTGCGGAACTGCAAAGATAGCTGCAAAATCTAGCAGGCACAAAGGCAAAGATGAGAGCTGTTGGAAGAGGAAAGATGTGGTGGGACCAACCATGTGGTACCGACAAGCAGTTGGAGCTCAGAGGCAGTACAAACTTATGATATGGAGGGTTGTAAGAACATAAGGTGTTGTTAACCAAACTACACAACGAATGAGCTTTCAGGTGGAGGATCTGGGCGGGGTAGCTCGGATACCGACACATACGTTACAATGATGTGCATGAGCTCCTATGGTAGGGCCACTCCCAAAGGTGGGAGGAAAAAAAGAAGAAGAAAAACAAAAAATGTGGAGTCGACTAGGAACGAGTTCTTAGAGGAGCACGGTGGCTACTATGGATAACAATCAAGATGGATATTGTTGAGTATAATGACCCATATCCTAACCTACTAGAACTTGGAGATGTGTTCTATAAAGAATTCCTATTTTAATCATAATAATCCTATTAGGATTAGGATTCCTAATCCCTTTTAGAGGAGAACTAGGTGGCACTATATAAAACCATGAGGGGTAGTCATAGAGAACACAAGCCACAAATCAACTCATGCAAAGCAAAAAGCCCACGAGAGTATTAGAGACTATGTTATTCTTTCACACTAGATTCTTGTATATGGCAATGATCATTTGTACTCTTTTGAGATTTGTGATTAAGAAATTTGCGGTTGGCTTCGTCAAATCATTTTCTCTCTTCGTGGTTATTTCGTCGTTATTACTCTGCAAAATTTATCTACTTCATTCTTGATAATTATACACACTTGTGCCGTATCTCGTAACTGTGGTCCGATTTTGGAGCTACTGTGTATAAGAAGGATACGAGAGTATAACAGTGGTCCTGCACTCCTGCTAGACCTCCATTACCCGATGGCAAGAATGGAGGAGCCGCTCCTCACTGCCACAGGCACCGAGAAGAACGAACGAGAACGTGGTGAGGAGAGCTTGGTGGTGAGTGAGATCAAGAAACAGCTGTACCTTGCTGGGCCACTCATCGCCGGATGCCTCCTGCAGAACATTGTCCAGATGATCTCCGTCATGTTCGTCGGCCACCTCGGCGAGTTCGCGCTCTCCAGCGCCTCCATGGCAACCTGCTTCGCCGGCGTCACCGGCTTCAGCTTGCTGGTAAACTTGTATTACTGAAGGGGCTCAACTCAAATGTATTTTCATGCTTCTGCTTAAGTGCTACTGAGTACTGTACACCTTGTCAGGCCGGCATGGCTACCAGCCTGGACACGCTTTGCGGCCAAGCCTTCGGAGCAAAGCAGGACTACCTGCTCGGCGTCTACAAGCAGAGGGCGATGCTGGTGCTCGGTCTGGTGAGCGTCCCGATAGCGGCGATCTGGGCCTACACCGGTGAGATCCTCCTCTTCTTCGGCCAGGACCCGGAGATCGCCGCTGGGGCGGGGAGCTACATCCGGTGGATGATCCCCACGCTCTTCGTGTACGGGCCGCTGCAGTGCCATGTCCGGTTCCTGCACACGCAGAACATCGTCATGCCGGTGATGCTGAGCTCCGCAGCCACGGCTCTGAACCACGTGCTGGTGTGCTGGCTGCTGGTGTACAAGCTTGGCATGGGGAACAAAGGCGCCGCGTTGGGCAACGCCATCTCGTTCCTGACCAACGTGTCCATCCTGGCTCTCTACGTCAGGCTCTCGCCGTCCTGCAAGAGCACCTGGGTAGGGTTCTCCGGCGAGGCGTTCCGCGACATCCTCGGCTTCTTGAAGCTTGCCGTGCCATCTGCTCTGATGGTTTGGTGGGTCTCCTTGCACTGTACGGATTAGCAGCGCAGTTCTCTGCAATTTGTTGTGACTCTGAGATTGATGCCGTTCTCAAAGTATGCATCTGCATTGCAGCATGGAGTGGTGGTCGTTCGAGCTCATGGTGCTACTATCTGGTCTTCTCCCTAATCCGAAGCTCGAAACGGCCGTCTTGTCCATCTGGTGTTCTATACTTTAATTCTTCTTGGTGAAGTTTAATTACTGCGTTCTCGTGTCTCCTCTAACACTATTTCTCGCTGCTGTAATTGTCGTTGCAGCTTGAACACTAATTCCTTCTTATCCATGGCCCCGGTTGGGCTTGGTGCTGCCATAAGGTCGGTTTTAACAGTAGATCAAAGCTCCAACCACACTGTTTGCTTGGATAATTCTAGTATGACGGCTAAAAATATTTTTGTGCAGCACCCGTGTATCGAATGAGCTTGGAGCAGGACGACCGCAGGCAGCCCGTCTGGCGACCCGTGTTGTCATGTTCTTAGCACTCTTGGTAGGCGCGTCAGAAGGGCTTGTGATGTTCCTAGTGCGCAATTTATGGGGCTATGCATACAGCAACGAGGAGGAAGTGGTTGGGTATACTGCTAGAATGATGCCAATTCTTGCCATGTCCATCTTGTTCGACGGCGTCCAGTGTGTTCTTTCAGGTACAAACAAACCATTCTGCTGTCCATTTTTCAAAGTGATTTCGGATTTGGATGTGAAAAGAATAACCTTTTTGCAGCTGTACAAAATTCATGCGCAAAAGCTGACTTGTAGTTCAAAATTGACGACCTTTTGCAATTCTGACAGCACAAACTGAATTTTCAATATTAAAGATCTCTTAGAACTTCCCGTCACATTTGTGTCCGCACAACATACCAACAAATTAAGAAACAGATGAATGGCCACATGAACTGTGCATCTGTTTTCTGGACCTTGAGGCAGATTTTTTTTTTTTTGAGGAATCCACGGAGTGGAGGTCCCCTCCTAAAATTAAATTGATTCTCAAAAGCGTTTACATGATCAGGGTCTCACAGTCCATGTTGATCAGTGTTGTATCGAAACGACGACTAGAGGAGGGTGAATAGGAGCACTATTCTTTTTCGACCCCGACAGTGTAGCTATAGAAGCTACGAAATCAGAAACAAAAACACAACGGAAGTCTTGTGTTGAAACCGATGAACCCCGAAGCAAACTACCTACAAACAACACCGAGGCCGGTCTGACCGCATGGCCCCCAGTTTGACCGCCTGGATGACCGGTCTGACCGTTGGGTGTCTAGCAGCAATCCGTGAAGATCACAAATCGACCTAATTTTCTACTCTGTGATCCAAATATTTTGAAATTTCAACCATAACTCATCAAGAAGTTCAAAAACCTATTCCAATCGACGGTCAGGATGATCGACGCCAAGGTTCCACGGGTTTCTTGGATGAGATAAAATAAAGGCACAAGAATCGAGGAAATTTGAATTTTGATCCAAAAACTTGCTCCTGGGTGGATGATGGTCAAGTTGACTCTAGATGGATTCCCACACGTTCTATTAAGCTAGATCACAGCAAAAGACCTAAGGAAACAAAAGGAACACACAAAATCCCAAAAAAATAAAAAAGAGAGCAAGAACAAGAGATAACTTATCTTGGAGGAAATCTTGTTTGGATTGATTCAAGAGATTGTTGGTTTACAATTACTCCACCATAAAGGACAAAAACTCAACACATGAGCATTCAATCAATTTGTCTCTCTCAAACCCTAGCCTTCTCTCTCCACTTTTCCCATATCACAAATTAGAGTTTCTTGGAAGGGTCTTGGATGGGGTGCAAATCCTGCACCTCTTCCTTTTATAGTGGAGGCTACGTCAAGAGAGAAAACCTTATCGGGTGCCCGTTAAGCTCATACATAAATGGGTCTACACTCATGTATGTTTCTCAAAACGAATAACGAACTGAGCTTCCCGAATCTGTCTCTTCATGATCTCCATCTTCACTTGACCTAAACCGCCTCACCTTGCTCTGTCTTGCTTCGCGGTTTCTCCAAAGGTCACCAACCCGGTATTTTGGCGAAGATACCAAAATACCACTTCTTGATCCCTCTCCGAAGATCGAGTCCAATCATCGTGAAGCAATCTCATATTTCGCCATGTGTAGGTTGATCAATGATTCTTTTCATATCGGCAAGTCTCTCCCATATAACTCCCACTAGAACCACCATAGCACTTGCACCAACCCCCACGCCACTTAATGCAACCCGTCACACTAAACCTTCCGTTCGATCATTCTTATCCATTTTGCATCATGCTTGAGTCCAATTACTTCACCCGATATCCTTGATCATTCTGGATCTTAGCTCTCTTAGCCTAGTTTCGATCATCCTCACTGTTGACCGTCGTTGACTCTAAGCCACTTGCATAACAATTGACCAAAAATCGTTTCTGAGCACAAGTTCTTTGCATCTTGACCCACATGAGCCAAAACATGTATCATGCAACACATGCACAGAATCCCATGACTTTGGACTTACCCACGAAGTACACCGCCTTCCCGACGCTGAGCGTGGCCGTCGGCCGATCGCCCAGCTTGATCTCGATCGCCACCTGGCGGCCGATTGGCACGGCCGATCACCAACTGGTGGCTAGTCGTATTGCTCATGACAACCAAATTTTCAGCCTTGAAAATCTACACCCTTTCTGGAATTTTTAAACTATATCTAGTTTCGGTTCGAAACTCCAAATCCAATGAGACCAAGTGCAAACACATGCTCTCACCTTCCTCCACACATGATTTTTGGCCGAATTCCAAAATTCACATTTTGGACTTTCAACCTGTCAGACTGTCGCCTGTGGCCGATCTGAATGCCAGCTCTAGGCCTGTCTGACTGGCACCCATGGCCCGTCTGACGTCCGGCAGAGGGCAGTCAGACCGGTCACGTGACCGGTCTGACCTCCTAAGTCCTTACAGCAATTTGAAGGTTGCCGAAAACGATTGTTTCTTTAGACGCCTTAACGTTATTGTCAATTGTTTAGCACACTAAGATTAGAATCATATCCTCATGATATCCACAGTTAGGAAGTTGGGTAAGGGGAGGAAAAAACAGATAAAAATTACATTATGTAGCGTCTAACCACAGCAGCGCTGTCGACTTATCTCGCTGGCAGTTGGTGCGAACTAGCCAAGTATGGAGATGTTCTTTGAGTTGGACAACCATGGCTCCACTCGTGGTATCATTTGAAGACAATGATGGTGGAAGAAGCGATCGGCCGTCTCAAGGCGTATGAGGAGCGTCTACGCGGTTTGAGCGGCAACAACGACGACGAACATCTTCTCTTAATGCGCGCCGAGTGGGAGGCCCAATCGGCGAAAAATAGAGATGGCGAGCCCGACGGCTCTAACGGCAATGGTGGCCGAAGCCGCGAGAATCGTAAATTCGACAAGGCTAAAATAAGATGCTGCAACTGCAATAACTATGGACATTTTGCTTCTAAATACCGCGACAAGAAGGAGGAACAGCGCATCTCATGGAGGCGGATGCCGATTTACTAACCGACGCTGCTGTGAAGTCATCTTGATTAGGGGGAAATTGTTAGGAATAATCAAGACTAGTGTAACGTACGTGAGTTAGTGACGTCGTGAGTTAATTGGAAGAGTGAGTGCGTGAGTTAGAGTCGTGCATGTGTTAGTGTGCTGCTAGTGCGTGCGTTGCATGTGTGCATTAGTGTTTGCATTAGAGCAGTGGGTTAGTGGGTCATGGTGTTTGTTGATGAGCTATTTAGCCTCATTGACGTTGTTGTTTTTCAGTTGAGCCAAACAGAAAAGAGAGAAGAATAGAAAGTGAAAAGTAGCACTAGGCAGTTGCAGTGCTACGTAAAAATCTTCTGTGTGTTCTTCCTCTCTGTGAGTTTATCTCCCTTACTCGTGAAAGTATATGTCCACGGGTAGAATTTCCAACAGAGGTGGGGTGTCGGGAAGGCACCTGAAGATCATTTTGCACAGATTGGTGAGGTCTGAGCATTGACCTGTTGCTACTGGCGCCTGCCGGGATGCTGATCCTGGTGAAGAATGCCGTGAGCCTCGGGCAGTGGGGGAACAGGTGTAGCCAAGTCTCAGCAGTTCCAGGACAGTATCGAACGCCATGCGGAAATCCAGTTTGAGGACTATACTGGGCAATGGGTATTTTTCTCTTGTGACAACACTGAACTAGCATGGCCGCATAGAGGAAGTAATCTGAAAATGTTCCTCCCTTGTATGAAGCCAGCTTGATTGAAGTACACTAGTTGGGTGATGAAGCCCTGAAGTCTAGTAGTCAGTGCATTAGCGATTAATTTCATGGTGCAGTTCTGTAACGAAATCGGCCTGAAACCACCCGCTGTAACTGCATTCTCCTTCTTCGGCAGGAGGGCGATATAAACTTGGTTGGTACAGCTTAGATCAGCCTCCAGGTTATGGAACGCCTTAGCCAAGTCGAGGAAATCACTGCCCTCTGTATCCCAGGTCTTGTAGAATCTCGGGCTAAAACCATCAGGCCCTGGACTGCTGTGGGAGCTCATCTTCAGGCAGACCTGCCCTAGCATCGATGAACGATACATTTATTTAGTTCTTTAGTACTGGACATCATGTGAGCAAGACATTTATGACAATGTACATTCATAGCTAAGATAATGAAAGATCATAGATGGAGCTACTTGATTTTGCAGGTGTTGTTAGGGGCTGCGGACGACAAAAGATGGGTGCTTTCATCAACCTCGCTGCGTATTACCTCGCCGGTATCCCTGCAGCGTTCTTTTTTTCCTTTGTCTGCCATCTTGGAGGAATTGTATGTATCTGCTCTCTCATCAACTAATTTCAGTTATTTCTTAGTTTCAATTGGAGATTTTTTTTACGGGTTTGAGCTCTGAACAGGGGCTTTGGTTTGGAATATTGTGCGGACTGGTGGTGCAGATGCTCTTGCTTCTTGCCATTTCCTTATGCACCAACTGGGATAAAGAAGTAAGCATAAAGTCTAAGCTTTCATAAATTTATTTTTTTATCTTGCTCTCAATGTTTCCAGTTGGTGATAATTAATATGTATGTTTTGTTGGGTCCCCAGGCAACGAAGGCAAAGGACAGAGTTTTCGGTTCTTCGATTCCTGTAGACATGACAACATGAGATTACATCGAGCAAAGCTCAAACAATGCTCAAGAAACCATGGACAGATACATGGAACTCATGATCTTTTCTGACAAGCAACAAATTCATATTATATGGCTATAGATGCCTGTATATTTTTCAGATTCAATTATTTCATGAGAACTGTAGATCCTTTGCTTATAAATAAATCTTAACCGTTTAAAAAGCTATTCACACCGTATAAATATTTAAATAAAAAATATCGCTCAATTTGCATAAAGCGATATTTTTTATTTAAATATTTATACTATGTTCTAAAGCAGTTTACTCTATAACTAAAAATTTATTTTCTAAATCTCAAGTTTTATAGTCAGATAATATTCATCAATGAGTGGTGAAGGATACCTTCCTATCACATGACTACCTGCCTAAATTTTTCAATTGGATAAACTAACCAACAACAGTTGATAAAGTCTTTTTAAAACAAAACAAAAATCTAACTTGGAGTGACTTTAATAGCATGTCCATGACCGTAGATACGACTATTCGAATAGTTTTACACTCTGCAAAGGTGTACAACTTTACCCATACGATACGACTTCTCTAGTTTGTTTGGCATTCGTCGATACCACAGCTCATTACCTTAGGTAAGTAGCCTAGAGCATATGATAAGGCCTTTACAATGCATCATCCCACCATAGTCCCATCTCGCTAAGGTTTCGGCCCCTTTGGATAGAAACCTGCCGGGTTCAGGCCCCCTCTTGCGCTAGGTGGGAATACATAAAAGTAGATCATAAAAGACACCCACGCATCCAGATTACACGACCACGGTGAAACGTTGCAAATTAGTTAGCCAGGTCCCTCCCATTCGAGACATGTGATAGTACGATAGGGCTTAGCAAAATGTTGTAGCGCCCGTTTTTGGACAAGTGAATAGTAATTAATATTCGGTTTTCGTTCTTCGCCGTAATTCAATTATCAAACTAATTTTGAAAACTTTCTTTCTCGGTGTGTGTTTCAAATGTAATGTCCATAACATTTGAAATTCAATTTCGCGGGTTGGAGTTTTCTCCTCTCCTTTGAATTCTCGGGCCAATTTGAGTTAGACCTCCATTCTCTTTCGGGCTCAGCCCATTCCTCCTCTAGGCCCAGCTGGCCCTTTTCTCCCCTTTTCTTTTTCCGCCTGGCCCGACCCTTCTCCTTTTCTCCCCCTCCGGCCTTTCTCCAGCCCAGACCTCAGCGCACTGGGGTCATCTTCTTCGTTTTTCCCACGGTCAATCATACTGGTCTTCTCTCCTCCCATGATGCTTTGCTGGCCGCTCTACGCCACCGGCCTCGCCACCCCATCCCTTTGCTTCTGCAGCGCCCGAGCCCTCACGCACACCCACTCCGCGTCCTCTGTAGCGACGACCCCGCCTCGCGGCGCAGACGTCGCCACGCCATCTCGCCGCGCCAGACACCCGGTCAAGCCACGCCGACGCCGTCTGCGGACCATCTCGAGCTCGCGGACCTCGTCAGCAGCCCCCGAGGTCGCGCCAAGCTCACCAGCTCCCGCCCCGTCTTCTCGGCCGTGAGAATCCCTTTAGCGCCATCGTCATCACCGCCCTCGCTCTGGACTAAGTTGCAGGCCAAGAAGCGGACGACGCTACAAGACTCCACGCTGGCGTGGACGCCAGAGTCGCCGCTCGTCCTCACAGCGCCTCAACCGCTCCCTTGCTCTATCCCTTCCACGCGCAGGCGCCCATGCCGCCGCTTCGGGACACAACGCAACTACCCGTCCTCGCCAGCGACTCCCGCTCCCTCCCATTGGTCTCCCACGCCCTTGACCCCCTATAAACCTCCCCCTCTGCCCCCTTGAGCTCCTCACTTCGCCCCTTGGAGCTTTGGTAAGAAGCCCCCCAAAAACCGCTGCTCTCCGTTTCGGTCGCCGCCCTTCCGTTTCGGCCGTCGCCACCTCCACCGCCGTTTTGCCGCCCCGGTCACCTATTCGCACCGCCAACCCCATCACCGTGAGCCCCTAGCCACCAGGAGCCTTTCACCTCAAACCCTTTCGAAGATCCTCCACCACAGCCGCTGCAATCGGGTTTCTTCCTCGCCTCCGGCCGCCACATTCACCAGCACCCTCCGCCAGCTACGGACCTCCTCCGACCACCCAGTCGAGCCCATTAGCTTCGCCTCGTCGAGAGCCACCCCGTGCTCACCTCCCCCGGCCCGAACCACCTCGACCGCCTCCACCATGGCCGAGCCACCATCGCCGCTTAGCACCACCGTCCACCGGCCACCGTCCCCTTTCTGGCGCCGCCACCCCTGGCCACCAAGACCGCCTCCTCACCACTTTCCCATTCTCAGTGCTCGCGTCGCCTCATTGTGCCCTAGCCCACGCAAGACCACGCCGAGCCGCCAAATGTTCAAGACGTGGGCTCTGTCTTGACCAAAGACTGTTCCCTCATCATTAGGCGTTAATGATGTCTTAAGCCCTAATGGCAGTCATTAAGTCTTAATGGTGTCTTAACCCATCCCCTGATTTCACTTCCAGTGGGCCCCCACGCATAGTAACAACCAATTTTTCCCCTCACGCCCAAGGGCCCTCGGTGCTGCTTGTCAGGCCGTGAGCCTACTCACCTCTTGGCGTGGACTCGGTCCACACTGTGCTGTGAACCAAAACTCTCTCTCTCTCTCTCTCTCTTTTTCAATTCATTTAATCTTCGTTAATTCATTTCTCCTCCGTTATAACTCCAAAAATTATGAAATAAATTTCTAAAAATTTGTTAAATCAAGATCTTGCTAATGGCATAGGACTTGATTAATTTGGAGTTCATTTGTGTATTCTTGTGTATTTACTTGCTCTCTTTGCCGTTGTGCCTTTTTTCGGTAAATTCGCTCGTTTAGGATTTGAAGACGCCGGAGATCCTCAAGTTGATCAAGACCAAGAGTGTCACGATCACATTGCCTTTAACCAAGGCGAGTCAATACTTTGATCATTTTGAGCCTACGTTTTATGCAAATTATATTCGTTTAAATTAACAAATTGCATGCTTTAATTTCTTAATCAAATGTATGTTAAATCTTAAGGTAGTTAAACACCCACTTGTTGATTAATTAATTAATATGCCATCCTTGATAACTTGAATCCATTATTCCTTGTCACCCTAGTAATTATATGGTAATACTAGCTATAGGGTGTACTTAAGTGACATGCTAGCCTTGCTTAAGTACCGGGGTATTAAATACCCCAAATCATCATTTCTTCAATCATAAAATGTTTTGGGTAGTCATTGGTGGTCCATTGACTAAAAGGTGTGAAAATAATTTGGTTTTACTCCTCAAAACACTAATTGCTAGATCTATCTGGGCGGATGGTGAGGCGGTGGGTGCTCGGGGAGCACAAGGATGGTTGGGTTGTGGAATGAACCGCCCAGATAACCCTAAGGACTTAATCTTGTCACGACCTCCCGTGTTAAACAAGTACAACCACAAGTCTGCAAAGTGCAACTTGGCTTAGTAAAGTTATTGAACCCTGAAAGTCATCTCATTGGGGGGGGTCGAAGATGTACAAGTGACGGAGATACTCCGGCTTGAAAGGGACACCAAAAAGGTGAAGTTACAACAACGCTAGTTGTTGTGGTTTGGCCACCAAGCTAGTCATTGTGGTGAACATCCCGCACAACATATGGGCGAATCCCGTATGGGTGAAATGACGAAGGCGAGATATCTAGAAAGGTTATCAGGATAATACCCAACTACATGACTACTAATCATGTGGGGTAACGGTATGACTATCTCTTGTGGGTAAAGTGTATAACCTCTGCAGAGTCTAAACTGTTTAAACAGCCGTGCCTACGGTCAAAGGCGGACATGGGGATCATAACTTGAGTTAGTTCTATTTCAAAACTTGGTGGGTGGTATGAAAATGGTGGAAGGGCTCACCTAGCCCTGTATTGGATTTTACCTGAGTCGTCGAGCTCAGCGGTGGTGGTAATTGGAGGCAGCTCCAATCAAAAGAAAATGCATTGGTAGAGTTTCCGCTGGATGGAACCTCTAGTAAAATAATTATTGCACATTACTCTCTTTACCAAAATGCAATTTGTTAAAATGCTAAGTCATAGGATTTGTAATTATGATATTTGAAAAGATTGCTTTCGCAAATAAATGAACCTGAGCCATCCTTGTTAAGCCTTGCATGTATACTATTGCATTGTGTGTTGGCTCGCGAGCATGGTAGTAGTGCTCATTCTCGCTCCTCTCCCCAACCCTTTAGATAACGAAGATGAAGGAGACTACGCTTTCTACGAAGGACCAGAAGATGATGGACAAGGATATGACGAGGAGTAGAATAGTTATGTAGTTCAAGTCTCGCTCACTCTAAGTAGACTCGCTGGTACCCGTGTACAACCGATATTATCCAGTCCTTGGTTAATATCCGTCGTACACAGGTCACCCCAGTCGCTTGCCTGTGTGAGATGAGCCCTACCTCCCCCTTTTGCTTCCGCTATAGATATCATGATCTTTCTGTAATGTAATCTAGTTGGCCTTGTGCGGCCCCTTTTGTAAAACTCAACCCGATGAGGTCTATGTTACCCTGTGCTGTAATATATTTGTTTTGTTTCACGACTTGTATGGTTGATTCAGCAATGTACCTGTGAGTGCTATATACTGATCCAAGGAATAGCACAGTGTTTTCACAGAGGATTTGGATTCTCATAATCCGGGTCCGATAGAGCTGGTATCAGAGCATACGACTGTAGGACCCCTAGTTAGATTGGTCGATTGCCTTAAGGACTTGGATCTTATTTCTAAAAATTAAGAAAAGTCTTGCCAAAAATATAGAGTATTTATTGCTTCTACTCATCATTCCTAGTTCCATACTTATCTCTATTCTCATTAAGTGTTACTAATCTTTTCTCTTGTTTTCAAAATTTGTAGATGGCTTCTTCTCCAGCTACGGGCCCATGGGACCTCTGTTCTCATGGAGAGCGCGACGACGGTTTCGCTGATCTCCTTTGTCAGCTGATGCAGTATCTTGGTTTCCCCCGCCCTCTGCTCTTCAGAGGCCGGATGACGAGGATCATGGCTCACGAGTCCTGGGACATGGAGGTTTTCCTCTATGCTAGGATTGGCGAGTTCGTGACCCATGCCTTCCATGCCGAGGCACCGTGCCACAGCAGTCTCGACGCCATCCAGGATGCAGCCCGTGTCGCCATCACCCGCTTGTGTTGGATACACCAAGACCTCCTGCATGAGTCGCCATTTTGCTTCTTTCCGTGCCTCCCAAACGGAGAGCGCTTCCCGGAGGCCTTCGACGCTAGAGACGACGAACCTCGCCTGACCCACCAGGTGCAGTTGACCCAGGCGATGATTCTCAACATCCACTCCTGCACCGACGAGATCCAACGACTCCGAGTACTTCTCATCGGCAGCGAGGCCCACTCCGACACCCTCCGTGCCAATATGATCAGGAGCGATGAAGCCCACCATGCTGCCCTATGGGAGGGAGACACCGTCACCGTAGAGAGGGACGCTGCACTTGCAGAAGTGGCACGTCTCACCGCCGCCCTTGCGAGCGCTACTTCAGCTCCAGCTCCAGTTCCTCCTCCAACCATCCCCTCCAGCGACAGGACGCGCGACCGACCTCTTCGTCCCCAAGGACCCCGCAGACCAGATCATCTGCAAGAAGAGCGTGCGATGCCCCAGTCCGCCGCCCTTTGACGATCTTCCAGTGTCGAGCATGGACACGCCCCACCGCCCGCCTCCTGCTCACGAAGCTTGACCAGAGCCGCCTCCGCCTCCGCTCCTCAATGGAGTAGTCAGGATAGCTAGGGTTAGCTAGCAGTGCTTGCTAGGCAGTCTTTTGGTTGCAAACACTTTTGTTTCCTTCTTTTGTAGACGATGTGTTTGTATCCTGTGTCATAACTTAGCTTAGCATATAAGCTTTGTTCAAAAGTTATGTAACACCTAACCCCCTTAATATAATGTAGCCATTCTAGGCTTGGTATTGTACTTATTCGATCTTCCTACTTGGTTTAAGTTCTTTTGTGTGTGCCTTAGAGGGCTAGTGAACCCTCATATATACCTCTCTCTAGTCCTCCCTAGTTCTAAGCCTTCGCCTTTCTTCAGGATGCCGCCAAGAAGAGCCACCGCCCCAGTCTGCGGAGCTTATGCAACTGGCAGAGGAAGAGGTCGTAGCCGTGGTCGTGGACAAGGACAAGATCTACCTCCCCCACCGCCAGCTCACCCGACAATGGCACAAGTGATGCTTCAGTAAACTCAGATTCTCCAAGCCTTACTCAACAATCAGCAGACAGGACCTGCCGGCCATAACTCCAAACTCGCTGACTTCCTAAGGACAAGACCCCTCACCTTTGCTGCAGCTAATGAACCTCTTGAAGCCGAAGACTGGCTCCGGGACACTGAAAAGAAGCTTCGACTCGCTCGTTGCTCAAACGAAGAAAAAGTGGACTTTGCTACCCACCAGCTGAAGGGTGCCACCGCTGCGTGGTGGGAGAATTACCTTGCTGCTAGAGGTAATGAAAGTCCATAGGTTGAAGAAGAAGAAGTAGCAGAACCAGAAGTAGTGGAATCTACGACTGGAGAACCAGCAGCCCCCGCCGCCGAAGCCGTTGTAGAAGAAGTTGCCGAAACACATCTTGATGAAGACGAACCAGCTTGGCAGTCAATTCCTTGGACGGAATTCAAAACCGCTTTCGGAACCAATTTTGTACCAGCCGGTACTATGAGATTGAAGAAGAACGAGTTCAGAGCTCTTAAGCAAGGTCACATGACAGTCAATTAGTATTTGACCAAGTTTAACTAACTTGCCCGCTACGCCTCCAATGATGTAGCCGATGAAGAGGAGAAGATAGACCGTTTTGTGGAAGGCATGCGTAGTGACATGCGTGGAAAGCTCATCCTCCATGACTATGCTAACTTTCATCAATTGGTCAACAAAGCCCTAGTGCTAGAAAATGAGAATAAGACAGCAGAAGCTAGTCACAAAAGGAAGATGCCATTCCAGAGGCCACAAGGAAACTTTCCACAGAAGTCAACATTCTAGGGCAGTTCCTCCTTCAGATCATCTACTACAACACCACAGAGAAGTTCAGCTCCAGCCCCAAAACCCCAAGGAAGTGGTTTCCGCACTCTCCGCCCCGCTGGACAACCTGCCACGGTCAACCCAGCAGCTAATCTCCACTGCTTTGCTTGCGGAGAAAAAGGATACTTTGCTAATCGGTGCCCTCATCGTAGCAACCTTGCTCCAAAGAACAACCCAGGAGCCGCCCCAATTCAAGGTCGAACCTCAGCTCCAAGCAAGAGCCACCAGACTTCTCAAGCTTCAAGGTCTACCCCGACACAAAGTCGTGGCCATGTGAATCATGTCACCGCTGAGGAGGCACAAGATGCTGCAGGAATGCTAATGGGTACGTTCTCTGTTAATTCAGTACCCGCGCAAGTTTTGTTTGATTCTGGAGCTTCGCACTCCTTTGTTTCAAGAAAGTTTGTTGAAAGGCTTAAGTTGCCGACCTATAAGTTAAAGAAACTCGTGGTACTTAGCTCACTCGAGGGACCCCTATATGCTACCTCAGTTAGTCCCAGAGTAGAAATTGCTTTGGAAGATTCTGGATTCCTAGCCACCCTTCTTGTGCTAGAATCTCAAACACTGGATATCATCCTAGGGATGGATTGGTTGGCCGCTTATCATGGATTAATAGATTGCGCCAACAGGAAAGTGGTACTTGCCAAAGATCCTGAAACCACAATAAGGATTAGTGTGGATCATTCCTCTCCTTCGGCTCGAACAATCCACCACCTTGAAGAGTTGTCCCTAGAGACAACACCTGTAGTTCAAGCTTACCCTGACGTCTTCCCAGAAGAATTGCCAGGCATGTCACCTGACAGACATGTCGAGTTTGTGATCAATTTGAAGCCAGGGACAGCCCCAATTGCTAAAAGACCCTACAGAATGGCCACTAACAAACTTGAAGAGCTGAAGACACAACTTGAAGACTTGCAAGAAAAAGGATTCATTAGACCTAGTTCTTCTCCCTAGGGTTCGCCAGTTCTCTTTGTAAAGAAGAAAGATGGTTCCGCCAGATTATGTGTGGATTACAGAGCACTCAATGAAGTGACCATCAAGAACAAGTATCCCTTGCCTCGCATTGATGACCTATTTGATCAGTTGACAGGAGCTTCAGTTTTCTCCAAGATAGATCTAAGGTCAGGATACCACCAACTCAAGATAAGGAATGAGGACATTCCTAAGATAGCCTTTACCACTCGGTATGGCCTGTATGAGTTCACAGTCATGTCGTTTGGTTTGACTAATGCCCCAGCCTACTTCATGAACCTAATGAACAAGGTATTTATGGAATACCTGGACAAGTTTGTAGTCGTGTTCACAGACGACATCTTGATCTATTCCAAGACCAATGAAGAGCATGTTGGACATCTGCAAATAGTCCTGGAAAAGCTTAAAGAGCATGAGCTCTATGCCAAGTATAGTAAATGTGAATTTTGGCTTCAAGAAATCAGTTTCCTCGGACATATTGTATTCGCAGGAGGAATAGCAGTTGATCCAGCCAAGGTAGAAGCTGTGATGGATTGGAAACAACCCACATCTGTGACAGAAGTTCGTAGTTTCCTCGGTTTAGCCGGATACTACAGACGCTTCATAGAAGGATTTTCGAAGCTTTCCAAGCCAATGACCCATCTGCTCAAGAAAAAAAGAAGTATGAATGGATTGAGGCTTGTGAGAAAAGTTTCCAAGAATTGAAGAAGAAGTTAACTTCTGCACCAGTATTGACCCTGCTGGACATTCATCAAGACTTTGAAGTCTACTGTGATGCATCGCGCCAAGGTCTTGGTTGCGTACTTATGCAAGGAGGAAAAGTTGTAGCCTATGCATCCAGACAACTCCGTCCTCATGAAGACAACTATCCAACTCATGACTTGGAGTTAGCAGTAGTAGTGCATGCCCTCAAAATTTGGCGGCATTATTTGATTAGAAATCATTGTAATATCTACATAGACCACAAGAGTCTCAAGTACATCTTCACCCAATCCGATCTCAACCTCCGACAAAGAAGATGGTTGTAATTAATAAAGGATTACAACTTGGATGTTCATTATCATCCCGGAAAGGCTAATGTAGTTGCCGATGCATTAAGCCGTAAGTCTTACTGCAATAATGTTATGATTCAAGAGCATCAGCCTGAGCTCTATAAGGAATTTGAAGCTCTCAACCTGTGTTTGATAGAACAAGGCACTACAGATGCTATGGAAGCACATCCAACTTTAGTAGAGCAAATCAAGACCGCTCAACAAGGACACTCTGGAGTCCAGAGATTCAAACATCTCATGGCAAAAGGAAAAGCCCCCAAGATGATCGAAGATCAGCAAGGAATCCTATGGCATGGGAAACGTCTCTTTGTTCCCCACCAGAATGAACTCAAGGATTTGATTCTCGAAAGAAGCCCACACTCAACGTATACCCTCGCACCCAGCAAAGACCAAGATGTATCAAGACATGAAAATTTCAGACAGGCCATGCATGAAAAGAGATATTGCCGAGTATGTAGCTCACAGATGTATGTCGTGAATCAAAGTTTAACATCGGCTGCCAGGATTGCTTCAACCCCTACAAATCCTCAAAGGAAATGGGAGGAGATTGAATGGATTTCATTATCGGTCTACCCCAACCAAGTCCGGATGTGACTCAGTATGGGTTATAGTTGATAGACTGACCAAAGTAGCCCATTTCATCCCAGTAAAGACAACTTACAAGGGAGACAAGTTAGCCGAGTTATATATGGCTCGAATTGTGTGTTTACACGAAGTACCCAAAAGGATAGTTTCAGATCGAGGATCTCAATTCATCTCGCACTTCTGGGCTAGTTTGCATGATGCCCTTGGAACACACCTTGATTTCAGCACAGCTTACCATCCGCAGACTGATGGTCAGACAGAAAGGACAAATCAAATTCTAGAAGACAAGCTTTGAGCTTGTGCTTTGGAATTTACAGTAGACTGGGAAAAGTATCTACCGTATGCCGAGTTTGCATACAATAATAGCTATCACCAAGTCTGAAAATGTCCCCTGCTCAAGCAATCAGATGGAAGAAAATGCGAACCCTCTCGCATTGGTCGAATCAGTGAAGGATATATCTTCGCATCAGATACTCTCAAGCAAGTCAAGAGAAGGTTCGACTAATCGAGATCGCTCTCCAAGCATTTCGATCAAGACAAAGAGTTATGCCGACAACCGTCGAAGGAAATTGACTTTTGAAGTTGGAGATGCTGTATACCTCAAGGTATCACCTCTTCGTGGAACTCGAAGATTCAAAGTGAAAGGCAAGCTTGCCCCAAGATACATAGGCCTGTTTTCGATCACTGCCAAGCATGGAGAGGTAGCCTACCAGCTAGAGCTACCAGAAAACTTGTCAGAAGTTCACAACGTGTTTCACGTCTCCCAGCTCAAGAAGTGTCTTAGAGTACCTGAAGAACAGATGCTCGTTGAAGACATTGCCCTTCAGCAAGATCTGACTTATCCAGAGCATCCGATCAAGATCCTCGACGTCATCGAGAAGCGAACAAGACGCCAAGTCTTCCGCCTTTGTAAAGTCCAGTGGAGCCACCACTCAGCAAAAGAAGCCACCTGGGAACCCGAAGATCAACTGAGGCAAGACTACCCATCCCTGTTCTCGGAGCAGCTCGAATCTCGGGGTCGAGATTCCGTTTAAGGTGGGTAGGATTTGTAGCGCCCATTTTCGGACGAGTGAATAGTAATTACTATTCGATTTTCGTTCTTCACCGTAATTCAATTATCAAACAAATTCTGAAAACTTTCTTTCTCGGTGTGTCTTTCAAATGAAATGTCCGTAACATTTGAAATTCAATTTCGCGGCTTGGAGTTTTCTCCTCTCCTTTGAATCCTCGGGCCAATTTGAGTTGGACCTCCATTCTCTTTCGGGCTCAGCCCATTCCTCCTCTCAGCCCAGCCGGCCCTTTTCTCTCCCTTTCTTTTTCGGCCTGGCCCGGCCCTTCTCCTTTTCTCCCCCTCCCCCCGGCCTTTCTCGGCCCAGACCAGCTCCAGCGCCTGGGGGTCATCTTCTTCGTTCTTCCCCCTGGGTCAACCGCGCCGGTCTTCTCCTCTCTCATGCTTGCTGCTGGCCGCCTCTGTACACCCTCTCCTGCCGCCCATCACGCTTTGCGCTCTCTGGCCCCAGCCCTCAAGACACCCACTCCGCGTCCTCCACAACGCCCCGGGTCCGTGCCTGACAGACGTGCGTCACGCCGTCCTCGTCGCGCCAGGTCACCTGGTCCAAGCCACGCTGACGCTCATCCTCGACCGTCCTGGAGCTCACGGACCAAGCGCCACGCCTGCCAAGAGCTCTCGAGGTCGCAAGCTCACCAGCTCCCGCCATCTTTTTTCACCAGCGAATCCCTTGGCGTCACCGCCCGTCATCGCCGTCCTCGCTCCTGGACCAAGCCGAGCACTGCGTAGCGCACGCGCGCGCCCGCATCAGCGTGGAAGCCTGAGTCGCCGCTCGTCCTCGCTGCGCCTCAACCGCTCCCTTGCTCTGTCCCTTCCACGCGCAGGCGCCCATGCCGCTGCTTTGGGACACAACGCAACTACCCGTCCTCGCCAGCGACTCCCGCTCCATCCCGTTGGTCTCCCACGCCCTTGACCCCCTATAAAGCTCCCCCTCTGCCCCCTTGAGCTCCTCACTTTGCCCATTGGAGCTTTGGTAAGAACCCCCCCCCCAAAAACCGCCGCTCTTCCATTTCGGCCACCGCCACCTCCACCGCCGTTTCGCCGCCCCGGTCACCTATTGGCACCGCCAACCCCGTCACCGTAAGCCCCTAGCCACCAGGAGCCTTTCCCCTCAAACCCCTTCGAAGATCCTCCACCACAGCCACCGCAATCGGGTTTCTTCCTCGCCTCGCCAGATTCACCAAAGACTGCGCCACCCCACGGACCTCCTCCGACCACCCAGTCGAGCCCATTAGCTTCGCCTTGTCGAGAGCCACCCCGTGCTCACCTCCCCCGGCCCGAACCACCCGGACCGACCGCCTCCACCATGGCCGAGCCACCACCGCCGCTTAGCACCACTGTCACGGCCACTGTCCCTTTCGGCGCCGCCACCCCGCCACCAAGACCACCTCCTCACCACTTTCCCATTCTGTGCTCGCGTCATTGCAGTGCCCGACCACGTAAGACACGCGCCAGAGCCGCCACACGCTGCACAGGGTCTGTCTGCAACCAAAGACTGTTCCTCATCATTAGGCGTTAATGATGTCTTAAGCCCTAATGGCAGTCATTAAGTCTTAATGGTGTCTTAACCCATCCCTTGCTCTCACTTCCAAGGGCCCCCACGACGCAATGCACCGCCCCTTTTCCCCCTCACTTGCCTAGTGGGCCCTCGGTGCATGCAGGCCGTGAGCCGGCCTCATCTGTCTTGGCGTGGACTCGGTCCACACTGTGCTATGAACCAGAACTCTCTCTCTCTCTCTCTCTCTCTCTCTCTCTCTCTCTCAATTCATTTAATCTTTGTTAATTCATTTCTCCTCCGTTATAACTCCAAAATTATGAAATAAATTTCTAAAAATTTGTTAAATCAAGATCTTGCTAATGGCATAGGACTTGATTAATTTGGAGTTCATTTGTGTATTCTTGTGTATTTACTTGCTCTCTTTGCCGTTGTGCCTTTTTCCGGTAAATTCGCTCGTTTAGGATTTCAAGACGTCGGAGATCCTCAAGTTGATCAAGACTAAGAGTATCACGATCACCTTGCCTTTAACCAAGGCGAGTCAATACTTTGATCATTTTGAGCCTACGTTTTATGCAAATTATATTCGTTTAAATTAACAAATTGCATGCTTTAATTTCTTAATCAAATGTATGTTAAAGCTTAAGGTAGTTAAACACCCACTTGTTGATTAATTAATTAATATGCCATCCTTGATAACTTGAATCCATTATTCCTTGTCACCCTATTAATTATATGGTAATACTAGCTATAGGGTGTACTTAAGCGATATGCTAGCCTTGCTTAAGTACCGGGGTATTAAATACCCCAAATTATCATTTCTTCAATCATAAAATGTTTTGGGTAGTCATTGGTGGTCCATTGACTAAAAGGTGTGAAAATAATTTGGTTTTACTCCTCAAAACCCTAATTGCTAGTTCTATCTACATGGATGGTGAGGCGGTGGGTGCTCGGGGAGCACAAGGATGGTTGGGTTGTGGAATGAACCGCCCAGATAACCCTAAGGACTTAATCTTGTCACGACCTCCCGTGTTAAACAAGTACAACCACAAGTCTGCAAAGTGCAACTTGGCTTAGTAAAGTTATTGAACCCTGAAAGTCATCTCATTGGAGGGGGTCGAAGATGTACAAGTGACGGAGATACTCTGGCTTGAAAGGGACACCAAAAAGGTGAAGTTACCAACTGCGCTAGTTGTTGTGGCCGGGGCCAGCTGCGCTAGTTGTTGTGGTGAACATCCCGTACAACATATGGGCGTAACCCCGTATGGATGAAATGACAAAAGGGGCGAGATATCTAGAAAGGTCACTGTGACGGTCGCCCAACTACATGACTACGGAATCATGTGGGGTAACGGGTATGACTATCTCTTGTGGGTAAAGTGTACAACCTCTGCAGAGTCTAAACTGTTTAAACAGCCGCGCCTACGGTCAAGGGGATGATAACATGAGTTTGTTCTATTTCAAAACTTAGTGGGTGGTACGAAAATGGTGGAAGGGCTCACCTAGCCCTGTATTAGATTTTACCTGAGTCGTCGAGCTCAGCGGTGGTGGTAATTGGAGGCAGCTCCAATAAAAAAAATGCATTGGTAGAGTTTCCGCCGGATGGAACCTCTAGTAAAATAATTATTGTACATTACTCTCTTTATCAAAATGCAATTTGTTAAAATGCTAAGTCATAGGATTTGTAATTATGATATTTGAAAAGCTTGCTTTCGCAAATAAATGAACCTGAGCCATCCTTGTTAAGCCTTGCATGTATACTATTGCATTGTGTGTTGGCTCGCGAGCACGGTAGTAGTGCTCATTCTCGCTCCTCTCCCCAACCCTTTAGATAACGAAGATGAAGGAGACTACGCTTTCTATGAAGGACCAGAAGATGATGGACAAGGATATGACGAGGAGTAGAATAGTTACAGAGTTCAGTCTCGCCAGCCTAAGTAGACTTCATTGGTACCAAGCAGCACAACCGATATTATCCTCGTCCTGGTTAATATCCGTCAGACATGTGTCACCCGACCACTTGCTCTGTGAGATGAGCCCTACCTCCCCCTTTTGCTTCCGCTGTAGATATCGTGATCTTTCTGTAATGTAATCTAGTTGGCCTTGTGCGGCCCCTTTTGTAAAACTCGACCCGATGAGGTCTATGTTACCCTGTGCTGTAATATATTTGTTTTGTTTCATGACTTGAATGGTTGATTCAGCAATGTATCTGTGAGTGCTATCTACTGATCCAAGGAATAGCACAGTGTTTTCACAGAGGATTTGGATTCTCAGAATCCGGGTCCGACAAATGTGCTCGAAGACCGGTCCTTAATTGACTTAGACAACTTTCCATAAAACCCTTGGACCTCGGTCATAGAAATGACTCGATCCCGTGCACCGTCCAACCATCCATTTCGCCCAAGTCCAAGATAATTTTCTTTTTGTTTAACAAGTTAAATCTTTTTATAAATTTTATATGGTATATACATACCATAGCATCATTTTAAATCATAGTTGAGCTTTTGGCTAAATTCCCCAAATTAAATATTTTTGAGCTAAGCGGTGACTAAGCGTAGAGTTTTGCAATGTGTTCTAATCCATACTAATGTACCAACTAGTTTTTAACTATGGTATCAAGGGGTGATTAAATCAATATTCAAGTTTGGATGTACAAAGGAATTAGGAATAACTATAAAGTTAAAATAGGGATTTAAATTACTTGAATTTAAATACGCATGCAACAATAATTTAAAATAGAATTTAATTAATTTCAAAAATATTGGGATTCAATATGATCAAAGATGTAACTTTCCTTGCACAAATGCTTGAGGATCTACTTCTTCGCAAAATTCGGGCTCCCTAGAGTTGTCGAAATCTACACGTGAAGATGAAGAAAATTAAAATAAAATTCAAATGAACTCCAAATCAAATAATTTTAGTGTAGATAGCTAGATATTGATTTTAAATGAATTTAAATTTTTGAATTGCTCGAATCGAAGTTCGAACGGAGGAGAACGGGCTTCCAGAAGTTTGAAAATACATGAAATGATGAAAAATGGAATTTTCATAATTTTTGGATTTATTTTTCGATTCAAAAATGGCTGAGCCACTGATAGGTGGGCCCCCAGACCGGTGGTCTGGGTCCACGCGCGTGTGCTGGTCAATGGTGGACCCGGCTCATGGCACAGTGCCGTGCCACGTGGGCTTTGCCACACGGGCGGCCACACCAACGAGGAGGGTGAGGTGGCGCCTATGTGGTAGCGAGGTGGAGGCCACATCGGCACGGGGACGCCGACGGCTTGGGTGCGTAGGCTCGCCAGCGCTACGTGCCGTGGTGAGCCTCGGCGAGGGCACCGAGAGGGAGAGGGAGGCAAGGGGATTCCAGGGCGCACAGTTTTGGCGACATTGCACATGGTGGTGGCTGGCAGCGAGCGGAGGAAGTGGCGGCGAGGATAGGGCTACAACGACGCTAGGGCTTCGGTGGCTTTCGGAGGGAATGGGTGCGAGCACGGGGTAGGGCTCGACCGTACGAAGCCGTCGAGTGGGATGGAGGTGGCGGAGGAGCTTCCACGGCGGCGCAATCACCGGTGGCGAGGACTGTGGCTGGCCGAAGCTCTTGGAGCTCAAATCCCCGGCGATTGAGGGCGAGAGAGAGAGGGAGTGGGTTGGGGGAAAAGGGAGAGGAGAAGAAGGGGGCTCCGGATGCTCGCCTTTATAGGCATTGAGGAGGAGGAGAGAGGGGGATTGTCGGCATGGGCACACGAGCGAAGCTTGGCCACCGCAGGGCATGGCGCGGGGCAGCGGGATTCGCGGCGAGGAAGCGGGGGTAGGCGCGGGAAGTGACAGCGGCGGGATGGGCGTTTAATGCACGTTGACGGGGCGACGCTGCGAGCCCATGGGTGGCAAGGTGGTGACGAAGGAGGCGGTGGCGCTGACACGGGCACGGGATGGGGCGCCAATGGGAAGAAGATGAGCAGGGGGGAGGAGGCCGACAGGTGGGGCCCACCTAACGGTGAGGTTGAGCAGAGGCAGTCGACTGGGCTAGCACGGTGAGCCGGGCGTCGCGAGCGGGCCGGGAGCCGGGCCAAGGTCTTGAGGAAGGAGACGGGCCGAGCGAGATTCGACCCGAAGGCAAAAGAGAAATTTCAATTAGTTTTTGAGTAAATAAATACAAGAAATTAAAAAGGCTTTTTAGAAAATAGGAAATTAAGTCCACAAATTTCAAGAAAAATACACAGAAGTTCCTTGGATTATTTGGAACTTAATAAAATTATTTATAACTTAACTTTAGCTTTTAATTTTTGTAATTAAATTATTTTTGGCTTTCGGGCAAAAAGAAAAACCATTTTTAAATTCCAAAAAATTCAAGAAAATACTTAATGCACTCTTTTTGACTTTCAATCCAATAAAACCCAAGAATTTCAAATAAACCAAATTTTGATTTAATTGAAGTTTGATTAACTCATATTAAATTGTTTTTATTTTTCTAAAATTTCAAGTTTACGCTTTATTAATCCAATAAAATCGAATGGTTAATTTTAATTTTGAAATTTTTCAAAAAGCCTCGAAAATCAGGATGTTACTCTTAGCAAGTACGAATGGTTCGTCCTTGTATCCGACACATTTGAGGTCTAAAGTAGTGATGCTGTACTTGTCGACCTTCACACCCTGTGAAAGTTTGACCCAATGGCACCGAAATAGGGGGATCTTGAAAAGTACGTAGTCGAGCTCCCAAATATCCTCTACGAACCCATAGTAGAAGCTCAACCCACGTGGCCTAGCGGTATTGAACTGCTCGTAAAACGCATATATGCGTACACCACTGTTCTGGATTGTGCTCTTTCTATCCTGAGCTGTCGTATAAGGTGTATACCCATTTATGTCATATCATTGCCATGTAACAATTGTAAATTTTGGTCCTTTTGCCAACCATCATAGCATATCATCACTTGATGACCTCCCAGTGAATCGCACCTTTAACCATTTGTTGAACCGATGGTTGTGCTCTCTCGTGATTCAAACCTCCAACCAGCATGGATTCGGTTGGCGTAGCATGTCTTTGTGTTTGTCGATGTACGGGGACACTTCGGTCATGTGTTGCAAGACCGTGAAATGGGCTTGAGCATACATATCCAGATCAAGAGTGATTGCTTTCCTTCTGATGGTTTCGATACCCTCTAGTCTCCTCTCGTGATGAGATAGAGGCACACATATCAGTTGCACCTGAGCCATGTAGTCGATGCAGAACTCAATGACCTCTTCGGTTGCATAGCCTTCGATAATGCCGTCCTCCTGCCGAGATCGATTTCGTACATAGGACTTGAGAATTTCCATGTACCTCTCAAACGGGTACATATGACGTAGAAACACAGGGCCACATATCTTTGTCTCTTTCACAGGGTGAACAATGAGATGGACCATACTATTGAAAAATGATGGAGGGAAATACATATCATGATGACATAGAGTTGTCACCACCTCGCCCTATAGAGCATCTAGTCCCTCGGGATCGATGACCTTCTGAGCAACTAAGTTAAAGAAATAACATAGCCTCATGATTGCCACTCGGACCTAGTTCAGCAAAATACTTCTAATTGCAACATGAAGCATTTTTGTCATTAGCACATGATAATCATGAGACGTCATACCAATTAATTTCAAATCTGCCATAAAACAAGTTTCTTCATGCTGGCGGAGTAACCGGACGGAACTTTCACACCGTGCAAGCTCTGGCACAGTTCATTTCTCTCGGCCTTAGACAAAATGTACCAAGCTGGGGGTAAGGTACGTTCAGCCTTTATCGGTCTCTTTCGGTGCTAACTTGATCCTTATATTCATATCAACCAAGTCACGCCGTGCATTGACACCATCCTTTGTTTTGTTACGAATGTTCAGTAAGAGACCAATCAAGCTATCACATACATTCTTCTCCACGTGCATGACATCGATGCAGTAGCGAACTTCTAAGTGCTCCCAATAAGGTAAGTCCCAAAAAATTGATCGCTTCTTCCAGATGTTCTTCTAACGGGTTCTCAATTTACGTCCCTTTCCAAGCACAACATCGATATTCTTAACCATATCATAGACCTCTTTCCCTCTAAAAGCCCTTGGAGTTAAACCGTCCTCCTTATACCCGTCGAATTGTTTCTTCATCTTGCGATATGGGTGATACTTGAGAATGAACCTACGGTGACGCATATACACAGTTTTACGCGAGTTGTTCAATCATACACTCTCGGTATCATCTAAGCAGTGCGGACAAGCTTTGGCTCCTTTTCTACTAAACCCTGACAGGTTGCCAAGGGTAAGAAAATCATTAATGGTGCAGAACAACATAGTGCGTAAAGTGAAGTTCTCTCGTTTGTATGCATCCCATACCTGTACCTCTTCATTCCACAATGTCACAAGATCTTCTAGCAATGGTGCTAGGTACACATTAATATCGTTCCCAAGTTGCTTCGGCCCTTGGATAAGTAGTGACATCAAGATGTACTTCCGTTTCATACACAGCCAAGGAGGACGGTTGTACATACATAGATTCATGGGCTAGGTGCTATGTCGACTGCTCATGTTACTGAAAGGATTCATTCCATCTGTACTCAACTCAAACCTTATATTCCTTGGTTCCGCACTAAAGTCTTCGAAGCTCCTATCGAAGTTTCTCCATTAGGCAGAATCAGCAGGGTGTCTTAGCTTTCCATCTTTCTTACGCTCCTCCGTGTGCCAACGCAACAATCTTGCCTCTTTTCGGTTCGCAAATAAATGCTTCAAATGGGGAATTACAGGCAGATACCACAACACCTTAGCAGGAGGTCCTTTCTTCACAAACGAGCACTTGTATTGGGATGCTTTGCACACCAGACATACATGTATGTCTGTATACTCTTTACGGTAGAGGATACAATCGTTCGGACATGCATGTATTCTTTTTTACTTCTATTTCCAATGGATAAAGAACCTTCTTGGCTTGGTAGGTGGTTCTGGGCAACACATTTCCCTCTTGAAGGATGTCCGCTATGAGACATAACAATATCGTGAAACTCTTGTTAGACCAACCATTGCTTGTCTTCAATTTCAGCAGTTCAAGCATGGATGACAACCTTGTTTATTCTGGCTTACAGCTCGGGAACAACGGTTTCCTCGAGTCCTCCATTAAACCCTCGAATTTACCAAACTCTCTCTCTCACTATAGTTCCCTTCTGCATCACGTAGCATTTGATCCAGATTGTCATCGTGCAACCTATCCTCATCGAAAGCACAGTCCGCATCCGGCATATCGTTGTTTCCCTCGATGATGTTACTACCTTCCAGTATAATCCGCTCTTCACCGTGACTGGTCCAACATGTATATTCCTCTTTGAAACCCATTCGAATCAACTACGCCTCGATCTGCTCTGGGTTGGTAAATATCTTCAGATTATCGCAATCAATGTATGGATAGTACATAAATTTTATCCTCTTCTTCAACATATCCTGCTCAGCAGCTCTTCTAAAAGCAGACACGCCATCAATATACTCTTCACTCACACGGTTCTCAACGTACATCCAGCTTCGGTCCAGCCACGCTACGCACGTAGATAATTAGTGTTAAATTAGATTAATGCACGCAACTACTCTTCCTATTGACCAAAAATACTACAAATTGAATAGCGATTAACCTAGGGAAAATATAAAAGATTACAGATCGTTACCCTTAGAGCTCACGACGAAGATCCCAAATATCCCATGAGATCATCCTCTCTTTCTTCCTCCTTTCCTTCTCCTCCCTTCCTCCTTCATTTGACAAAGTCAGAGCTGAGGCTCACTATGATGTAAACACTATTATTTTACACAATACACGACAAGTCAATGTATATATACATGCTACTCATTGTTTTATTGTAAATCTTAACTGCCAATAACCTCCTTGGATGATAAACCTAGCTATCATCAATCTCTCTATAGTGTAATGCATATAATTAGAAGCAAATACTAACCTTAGATCACCAAGAACAAATAGATCTACAAGCACACTTGCAAATCTGCCGCCTCCTTCAAACGCATATCAGAGACAGATCTAACTAAAGACATATCTGTCGGGACGGCCAGATATTTAATGGCGCATATCACAGACAGTTATAGTTAAGAACCGTCTGTGACACGTATCATAGACGGTTTTAAATAGAAACCGTTTGTGATATTCGGAGACCTCACAGACCGTTTGTATTTAAAACCGTCTGTGATGCTTCACAGACTGTTATTAACAAGAACCGTCTGTGATATGCGACCATATCACAGACGGTTTGTTCCACTAAACTGCCCGTTATAGTTCCATCTATAGCTAAAAAATGTTCAGTAAACATATTCAACATAGGCAGTAACTTCAACTCTAAATTGGATTTTTTTTTTGTAATTTTTGTATTTATATATGGCCAAACAGCGTGGCCAGTCACTTCTTACATTTTTTTTTAAAAAAAGTAGAAACCTAAATAATCAAAGTTTTTCTAGTGGGGGAGGTAGTATGCTATCTCTGTGTTCAAAACTTCGTAGGCGACATCGTCGGCATTGGACGGTTCGTGATCATCAGTGAATGAAGCCCAAAATGCGTCAACCCACTGACGTGCTGGTTCAAGTGTCTCCCGAAGACCCTCCAACCGTTGAATCAAGTCGAATTGAGCCCATAAGCTCTCTACCCTTGCTTGAGGGGTCTCAGCAAGGTTGACTTGGTCGCCCGCCGCCTCGATTAAGTAGTGGCAAGCTTCCTGGAGACGTGTAACATCATTGTGGAGGACCACATCGATGGCAAGGTTAGCTCGCTGGAAGTGGGAGACCACCTGGAAGACACGGCGGAGGAGGATGTCAAGACGGCGGAAGGTGGCCATCACCTACTCTAACAAATCCTCGGATAGAGGAGGGAGGACACTGTTGGCACAATGTCCTTCCGCAGCACCCGCCAGTGTACGGCCGAAGAGGTGCTCGTACAGGATGGCCAGGTTGGCCATCAATGCCGGCGACAAGGAAACAGAGGAGGGAGCCATTTCTGCTTTAGAGTAAAGCGATGTGGGGATGGTCATCTTCGATGGCGGATGATGCTTTTTATAAAACGTGAATAAATTCGCGCGTGAGGCGAAGGGACGCATCGGGGAGCCGAAGCGGCATTGATGCGACAAAGAGACACATCGGCGATGAAGAGACTCATCGGAGAGCCGAAGCGACGTATTACAGACACTTCCAACCACAAACCATCTGTGATACGTAATTATTACAGACGGATCGTAACTAGAACCATCTGGGAATTATCATAGACGGTTCTTATTAAAAAACCGTATGTGATAAAGTATGTATCACAGACGGTTCTATCCATCGCTTATAACACAGACCGTCGCGCTTGTAAAACCGTCTGTGATAATTACAACACAGACGGTTCCCGAGAACCGTCTATAATGAGACGTCCAGTATAGGCTGTTTTGTAGTAGTGCGAGAGCATTTATAGATACCCTAGGAAGCCCAACATGTTGTAGTGACTGTTGGACGTGTGAAATGTTGCCTATGGACTGTTAATTCGAGGAAATGCCTTAGATTGGCGGTTTGATTTGTGTGTAACATTAGCCAATATTTCAAAAGGTGTTTGCTGAAGTGGAAAAACATCACATTGACGGAATTTATAGTTTACAAAAAAACAAGAATAATTTTAACTCAGTTAAAACATGCTGAGATTTAGCATTTTAAGAGGTGATATTTTGAAAACGAGGGGTATGATCTCTATTATACATATTTCGTTAATATATTCTGAGTTACTAGTTCACCATTGGCATTTTAAAAAATTTCCGCCTTTCATGTAAGATCTTATCTAGCACTCCCAGGTTTCTATGGTACGGTGTACAATTACATCCAATCAACATCTTAGGGTCTCTTAATTTGGAGCAAAGGAATTTTGGAGAAAAATGGAGGAATGCAAATCCAAAAGGGGAAAAAAACCAATGAAGGGTGTTTGGATTGTATTATTGCTCCAACGGAATTTCATAGGTTTGAAAAAAATTCTACATATTTTGGGGAATTCTAACATGAGGCTTAACCTCATGTTGCCTCATGTTAAAATTCCTTTGAAAGTTGTAATGCATTTTCTCTCTCTCTCTCTCTCTCTTCTTTCTCGTATTAGCAAACATCTAACTCCAAAATTTATGTATTTAACCCGTGAGACATCCAAACACTCCCGTGAGCAATCCTTGTTTTTTCGTTTTTTAGGACTCCACTGCACATGACATCGAATTCCAATATTTTTTATTCCTTTTTTTTGTTTCACGCGTTACAAAGAACCTAAGATATACTATTTTAAGTTTGAATGATGTCTTAATTTGTGTCGAATTGTTCAGATCTGAGGAATGCCTCATAAGCATAAGCATATAGTATTTTTATTCTCTCATCCACTGAGTGAGACAATCAAGTCATTGTTTTCATGGGCACCTATATTATATTTTCTCTGACAAGTAGCTTTGTCGTTTGTCCGGACGGCTTCCTTTCGGCGCTTGCCGGCAAATTGACCAGCGTGTTCTTCTCTCATTTTCGTTCGAATAAAAATACTATGCTCGATTAGATCCACATCGATCAGTGTGGTTGTTGAGTACGGTGATTTATATCTTAACTTACTATGACTTAGATGTGTTCTACAAAGATTCTTATCTTAATCCTATTAGGATTTTGATTCCTAGTCATCCAAAGCTACGAGGAGTGGTCATGGAGAACACAAACCAGAAACCAACTCATCCAAAGCAAAAGATGTACGAGAGGATTAGATGCTAGGTTATTCTTCGGCACTAGATTCTTCTATAGGACAAGGATCTAAGGATCCTAAAAGGTTCGAGAGGATTATGAGAGAGATATGATCTCTTATACTCTTTTGAGGTTGATCTTAAGGAATTTGTGGTCGGCTTCGATAAATATTTCTCTCTCGATGTGGTTATTTCGTCGTATTATTTGGTTCTCTCTGTGGGATTCATCTACTTCGTTCTTGATACCGTTCATGTTCGCGCCGTCACTACTGCAAAAGAGGTTATACTGAACACCTCATTACAGACGGTTCCCCAGAAACCGTTAGTATTGTAATTATCATAGACGGTTCTACAATCGCGGTCATCTATGTTACTAGCGATGGCTAGAACCGTCTGTGATATGTAATTATCATAGACAATTTTTAATAAGAACCGTCTGTGATAATTGCAGACATCGCAGACGGTTTGTGGTTGGAACCGTCTGTGATATGTTCAATGCTTTGGCTCCTGCGCGATGCGTGTCTTCGTCTCACGCTTCGGCTCCCGTGCGATGCGTCTCTTCGTCTCACGCGCTGACATTACAATGCATCTCTTCGTCTCGTGCGCCGACGTTACTCCCTGTTTTGTAAGAATGATCATCGCGCGTCATAGTGACCACACACGGTATTGAATACGTATGCAGCTAGCTAGTACCGTCGCGCGCCATGGTGAGCACGCGGAGCATGACGTCGAGGACCAAGGCGAGGAGGTCAGCGATCGCCGTCGCTCTTCCTCACGATATCGTCGTCCACGTCATCGGCCTAATGGCCACGAGCTCTCCTCAGCCCATGGCTAACCTCTGAAGCCTACGAGTCACATACGTATTTATATACCTACAAAAATATGTACTGCTATTTGTGGCAGCAACCAATCCATGCATGCATACATGTTATTGTTTTTTATATTATTTTTTAGAGAAACATTGTTAGTTTTAATCTTGTAGTTTTTTGATAAGTTCTTTTGTTTTTGGTAGGTCTGAAAGGAGTCAATATTATGTTTTGTTTTTGTTCATAGTCAGTTTCTGAAGATCATACTATAGCGTATCATCCTGGTTGTCGGAAAGCTTTAGGTGTTCGTTTCGGTTTCAGAGACCGATAGAGAACCTAAATGTAATTCCTCTGAAAATCTATAAAAAGGAGAAAAACCGAAAAGTCGTATCAGTTGATACGGCTCAAAATAATCTCGTGTTGATTTCGTTTTGTGTCCAATATCCAGTTCTGAACTGAAGGAGAAAGTCTCGGTTGTGTTTGTTCTGTCTGAAATATCGACAAATTTAGTTTCGATAGAAACATCAATTCCGGTTCTTGTTTCAAGAAACATGTCACTAATCTGACTAGCAACAACGACCTTAATTTGGCCTTTCAATTTTCTCTTATGGAGTAATTCTTGTATTAAGATTTTGTCATCTTCAATTTTAGTTGCAAGGCCATGTAGAAGGTGTCCAATGAGCGCGTCGTGGGGAGGCGCATGGCGCTGGAGTAGGAGGAGCGATGAAGTGGCTGGACAATGAGTGCTACCTCACCTTTGTCAACCACCTGGCTGGCGCTAGCAACCTAGAGGCCTACTTCATCGTCGGCCTCACACTCATCTTCGTGCACAGGACATATAGCGCGGCCTCGTGTGCCTCGACCGGGTGGCCATCGCCGGCCACAAGGCTGCAGCCTACGTGCTCGGCCTCCTCCTCTACACGGCTGGCAAGGCGTGTGACGTTGGGAAGCACTACATCAGCCAGGTCGAGGGCGAGCTGGCCAGCGGCGGGTGCGAGACGGCCAAGAGGATCAACCGGCAGTGCAGACCATGTTGGAGGCTCGCTGTGAACGCGGTTCGATAGGCGACGTGGAAGAAGATGGCTGGACCGCAGGGTCAGGTGTTGGCGCTATCGGAGGACGGCCACCAGAGCACGAGCACCGGCTGCAGCGTGACGGAAGGGTGGGGTGACTACGTCGTCTTCTGTAGCGACGGCTGTAGGATTAGGCATGAGTACGCCAAGTTCTTTGCATAAGTGTTGAACTACTTGTCGTAAAATTAGCGGTTTTAGCAAATATTCAGATATAATTTCAACAGTAATAATAATCATAGTGAAAGCATATTTTCAGTAGCATTTAAATGACAAAATTGACATATAAACATATAATTTCTTCACTAATTAAATATGACAACTTCAAATCAAACTCTGAGCTCAAACTAATTCTTTACTAGTATGTCAAGAATTATTCTTGATGAAGATGGTTGACGTTCCTATTCCTATCTCTTCGGGAATACTGTTTTTATCGTAGACGGTTCTACTTTAGAACCGTCTGTGATGTATATTATCATAGATGGTTATTTATTAGAACCGTCTATGATGTGTATTTATCACAGACAGTTCTATTTTAGAACCGCCTGTGATGTCCCACCCTATTTATATTCGGACTCTAGGGTTTGCCCACACCCCCACTCAAATGATTAAGTTTCTCTAACTCTCCCCTCCTCCCCTAAGCCCGTCGTCGCCATCCTTGATGCCACATCCTCCTCGAACCCAGCGCGCCTCCTCCCCCGAGCCCGCCACCTCCTCCCCGAGCACGAGCCGCGGCCTCCCCGAACCTAGCACCCCTCCTCCCTTGTCGAGACCCAAAAATGCAATTCTGGACTCTCTGTGTATAATGCACTAGTCCAGGATCATGCTAGTGCACACAGTGTCCATAACTGCGAACACGGCTATTCGAATAGATTAATTTAACACTCTGCAGAGGTTGTACACTTTACCCACACGATACAACTAGTGTAGCTAGCACTAATCACAACAAAACGTTTCAGAAACTTTATCTCAAGCATTGACACTCCCGGTGTGCTTTTCGTCATACCAATTCTAACACAGTGTTTGGCATAACACACACCGTTGGACAGGGACACGGTGAACCGCCCCGTGATGCGACTACCTGGTAGTGCACCTCCACCCTTTCACACAGCCCAACCTACTGCCTGAGTAACCAATGTCAAGACTCCGTAACTTACTAAGTTGGGCCTGACCCATACCAGGCATGTGGTTGTACAGTAAGGCTTTGTTCAATGGCGCACAAAATTAAGTCCTTAATTGACCAAGACAAGACTTTCAATTTCTAACTAAGGTCACACAGTTTATCATTCCCAATCACAAAGTTCTACCAATGCACACAGTTCCACTTGCCTCCGTCCAAATCTTTTCCCACCCTGTTGGTTAAGTGCAACGCATGCCATCATGAGTAACAACACACAGTACACACAGTTTTATCACACAGTTCCATAATCACTTAGTTAGGTTTATATTTGCAACTTACGTGAGATGATGACTCGTGGCATGGCTAAGCAATCTACTCATATCTAACCAACCCACGTTGGTGCTATGATATTACCAACTAAATAATGAACCAATCTAGGATGACAAAAGATTATGACATAACAATAGACAAGGTGGATATAACAAATTGGATTAATAACTAAACCCAAAAGCATTTAAATAAATACTTAAAGTAGATGCAATAATTTGAATCAATATAACTTTTAAAAACTGGGTTCAATATGATCAAATGTATAACTTGCCTTGGAATAGGTCTATGTACTGATCTTGCTCTTGAGTCACTCCTTCTTCAAAACTTCCTGAAGTATCAACGTCTACTCACAAACTAAACAAATAAACAAAACAAATAAATAACAGAGAGCAAACAAACTCCAAAAATTAAATAAAAATCTCAGATAAATAGATCTCGAATTTAGATGAATTTAGAAATTTGAATGGGCTCAATCAAAATTCGGATAAAGAAGATATGGCTCTTGGAAGATCAAAACAAAGGAAAATACTCAAAAAGAAGTTTCGAGTACTGTTTATTGAGCAGTGTTCAACGAACACTGTGCATCAAGTACTGTTCAACGTTTATGACCACGTGTGCTCAGAAGGAAATTCGACCACTGATCGGAAGGAAGCTACGACTACTAGTCGTAGCACAGATTACGACCGTTGGTCGTAGAACAAGTTACGACTACTGGTCGTAGGAAGGCTTACGACTACTGATCGTAGGACACATTACGACCGCTAATTGAAGGATAGATTATGACCGCTGGTCGTAAAACAGGTTACGACTACTGGTCGTAAGAATTCATGGCCACGCGATAGGCTCGGGTCTCCACGATCGACGGTGAACGGCGGAGCTTCACCAACGATGAGTGGTACCAACGCGTAGTTGATGCAACTACGAACACAAAGAGGTGCTCACTGGGCGGTCGAAGACGACGGTGGTGGTCGGCGGTGAGGTTCAAGCGGCGAAGAAGGTTCAGCTGTTATCGACGACAAACACCAGTGGCGTCTCGTGGTCGTAAAGGGTTGCTAGAGGTAGCTCTAGTGACGGTGGTGATGATGGTGCAGACCACGACAACAAGATGATGACGACAGCAGCGCAATCAAAGAAACAGTGGCGGCGGTGGAAACCCTAAAACTTGGATTGCGGTGGCTCTCAAGTTCTTGGGAGGCGGCGAGTTAGGGTTATGAGGGGCGGGGGCAAGGGCGAACCCTAGGGAACTATTTATAGGGGTGCAAGCGTGCCGGTATAAGGAATACCCAAATCGAGTCCAAGATGAACATGAAATCGACTTCGGGATTCTAGGAGATAGGATACCATTCGGGATACGATTGCAACCAAAACAGGCGTGGGAAGGAAGGAGATAGAATTTGGCATTAAAGCTCGAGAGATTTTAGTTGGAGAAGTCCCGTTGTCGGACAGGCTTCTAGAAGGCGGCAATGGCAGTCGAAAGCTCGGGCGCGACGAAGACGACGAAGGCGCGGGGTCCACCGATTAAAGGGAGAAAGAGCGCAGCGTGCTCAGACGCGCACGATTGGGTCGCTTCACGGGCCACGTGCGAAAAAAGAAGACTGGGCCGAAGGAGATTCGGCCCACAAGGATTTCTGAGATTTTATTTAGTTTTTCTTTTTAGAAAATTCAGAAAATCCAAAATAGCAAATGAACTTGGAAAAATTCTAGAAAAATCTAAAACAATATATCCAAGCACATAGAATCCAAATAAAAAAGTTTTGACAATTGTTGATGTTGGTATTAATCATATTAAATTGTTTTGATACTAAAAGTCCATGTTAAGCTTTTGAATTAAAATCAAATAAATCCAAATGGTGAATTTTCCACTACTAACTAAACAAAAGATTTTTAAAGCTCCAAAAATTGGGATGTTACATCCCCCGAGCCCAGTGCACCTCCTCCCCCGAGCCCGAGCACGCATCGCCTCCTCCTCGATCCCGGCGAGCCTCCTCCCCCGAGCGGAGGTAACCCCCTCCTACCGACCTCGGATGCAAGGACCTTCCCCTTCCTTCGGCAAAGACGCAGGGCGTGCTATGGAAATGTGGAATGGCAATTGGGAGTGGCAGGCTGTGGAATGGCAACTGATGTCTGAAAATTGTCTGACCGATTTGCTTCTCGCCTTCTCCTTTGCATGAATGGGTGACACCGTGACAGCTGTTGACTGCTATGATGTTGTCTTCACTCTTCAGTAGTTCAGTTCTTTCTGCTTGCGATTGCGGAGAGGAGGCGAGGTGGGCGGCGGGGTCCGGTGGCTAGAAATCAGGATGGTTCCTCAAAATGTCAACTCTATGTCCAAAGACAAGGGTAAGAATTGGTTGATTTGGTTCCAGTGATTTATCATTTATATTACGCTATTGTTCAGGAATTCCATTGGATTGTGATTGGTTGATTATTTGATATGTTAGATTTAAAGAGTTATTTTACCATTACGTCGAGTGGCTCGACCCCAAGTACCGGTGCAAGCGGGAATTAAGAAACGATTTCAAGACATGAAATCTCGAAGAATGAAATTGCCTCAGCCTCCTAGACGTAATTAGTACTTTAGTGGTATGTCTTTATGTTTTATGATTTATGATGAATTAATCTGAATACTCACTATCCATCTATTTTTGACAGGTTATTACTAGTATATTCAATAATTTGGTATTTTGGTGGCAAATTTTTATGTAAACTTCATTGATGAGGTACATTTTCTACATTTTACATGTCTTTGTATGGTCACATGATGCGGATTGTAGTTTTGAGTTCCATTTAGTGTCATATGCTCTATTTACAGTGATAGCAATGCAGATTATGTATGTCTTGCTTTGTTATTGGATAATACTAGTGGTTCGTTCCATCCAACCTAAATTTCAATCCTAGGTCTGCCACTGTGTAGGATGAATGATGAATGGATCATTTAGTACATATATTTCTTGTAGGATGATTGGATCATTTAGTACAAATATTATGTAGAGAATACAATTGCAGTTCTAGACTTCTAGTAGCATATAATGACTAAAATCATGTGACAAGTTAATGATGCATTCTTAACAACACATAAACAATGTAAAATTTATGGCAAAAGAAAACAGTGCAATATGAACATTTTGTTTCAGAAATCATGAATTGAGAAGTGTACTTGCTAGAATTGTCAGTCTCATATATGGTAATGTAAAATTATTAAAATATAAATGCATAACACTATGTCAATGTTCTTAAGCAAAAGCATTTCCCTTTTAACTTTTTTGTAAAATTGGATGGTGGCCTGGTGGGCAGGGGCGAATCTAGTATAGTTTTAAACGGTGCATAGTCAACTATCATAGATGATTTTATCTACAAAATTTGCTATTCCATTCCAAAACAAGACCAATTGAGTCAAAAACTACTACTACACCTCTTCACCTGCCTCTCACCGTTCATTTCACCTTTGTTTAGTGTAATCAGAAATTATGTTAAAAGTTCTCCTCCTTGCGTCCCGGGGTCCTACCATTCCATTCTGATCTTTTCTCTATAAAATCTCCAACTAGTGGTCGCTATGCCTTTAAAAACTTCATATATATATATATATATATATATATATATATATATATATATATATATATATATATATATATATATATATATATATATATATATATATATATATTAAGACCTCGAGTTAGCTAACAAGGAATACGAACTATATATATATATATATATATAAAGCCAATTTTAAAAGCACAAGCACCCACCGCTTGGAGATTTTATAGAGAAGAGATCAGGAATGGAATGGTAGGACCCTGGGATGCAAGGGAGGAGAACTTGATCGGCATGAACACGGTTACACAGACAAAGGTGAAATAAATGACGAGAGGCAAAGACTATCACAGACGGTTCCTTAGGACAAACTGTCTGTGATACATTAGCTGTCATAGACCGTCTGTGATACATCAGCTATTACAGACGGTTTCATCTACAAACCATCTGTGATACATCACCTATCACAGACGGTTTCATCTACAAATTGTTTGTGATAGTCAACTACCACAGACGGTTCTTAGTTAATAACCGTCTGTGATAGTCTACATCATAGACGGTTTGAAAACCGTTTGTGATGACCTCATGTCATTACTGACCCATAAACTCAGACGGCTCATGAAACCGTCTGTGATGGTGTTTTTGAACCGTCTGTGATGGCCTTTTCTGCAGTAGTGCGTATCTCACAACTCTGATCTGATCAGGGGCGACTGCACATAAGAAGGGGTATCAGAGTATAACAAGTGGTATTAGAGCCAAGGTTGGATTAATCTTATTTGTGAGAAGATCGACGAAACGTCAAGGGGCTCAAACTTTGGGCATGTTTTGTTTGTCACCAAAGTGAACCAAACCAAATTTTGGTAACACCAATTAAAATTGGCTATCGCTTGGTTTGCTACCAATATTTAGTAATGCCAGCAAAAATTTGGCTTAGTCGTAATCCAAACAACATTCATTTTGTCAAAATTTGGCTTTGCCAAGTTTTGGTTATGCCAATTTTTGGTTTGGTTTATTAGGCCCATGAACCAAATAGCCCCAAAATCCATATCGATGTCGTGGATGTGGAATCAAGTGGATAAATTTGATGGCGGACGAAATTTCAATGTGTGGCAATGTGTGGTGAATGATGTCCTTATCCAGCAAGGGTTAATCGATGCTCTTGAAGGGGACAAACCGGAAAAGATGTCCGTTGAAGAATGGAAGGTGATGGAGCAGAAGACTGTCACTACAATCCGTCTATGTCTCTTCGATGAGGTAAAATACTTGGTGATTAAGGAAAATTCACTTAAGAAATTATGGAGTGACTTAGAAGAATTGTATATGGCAAAGTCGCTAACAAACTGATGGGTCCTAAAGAGGCAACTGCACAGATCGCGCATAGAGGAAGGCACACAGTGATGGGATACAGGTAGGCCACACTAGCACACAATTCAAAATTCTACCATGTAAACCAAGAAGCCATGCAAGTAAGAGATCACATATTGTTACCACTAGACGCATAGTGTAGCGGAAGAAGAGTTGGAGCAACCAGATCCAACGTGGAGTGTGCCGATATAGTGGTCACTGTTGATCGTCTAACATCCTTGGTATCGATCGTCTCCTCTAGCAGCCTATCACGTTCCTTGCGTAGGTTGTGGATCGTCCTCAGTCAGCATAGCAGTAATCGCATCAGCGCCTCTACGGTATCCACACGTCTAGAGGTGGAACATCGTACGCCGGTGTGCTAGCACCAGCGCGCATAGTAGGGCCTTCAAGGAGATGGTGGCTAAGGTTTCGGTGGTGTAACTCTCATCTCCCGACAGCCCCATGCATCCCCTCATAAAGAGCCCATATGGATCCTATCTGAACTAGTTTGTCCCAACCCGTTAAGTATGTGACCCTATAGGTTAATGTGTAATCAGTTGTGACTCAGAAACTCCTTTCTGATCATAAGTCGGTAGCGGTTCCTAGAAGGACATAATGACTTTTGAATACACATAAAATTATATTAGACAAAACTTATGTAATATAATATGTGACCAGGTCTTTATCACTTACGGCTAGCTCATATCTCCATACGACTAGTTCGCATCTAGTCATGTCCTGTTTGTAACACCTTACGACTAGTTCGTCGACCAGTTAGTGATCATCTACGACCAGCTCACGACTAGTCCGTATCTCCATACGACCAGTTCGTATCCGGTTGGACTGAACGACATTCTTGCGTATTCTCCTTTTGCCTCACGATATCTAGTTGAACTCCAAGTGAGATATTTGTCATCCATGGACTGATCAATACTTTCTCGATCTAGTGATGGACAAATTTGTGTGGCCGACTCTTCAACCAACAATGGCATGGCCATGCACTTTCTTTATCCGGTCACATCGTGGGGCCTAGAGATATCTGTCCCGTTATGTTAGGAGGGGCAAATCCCATATCCGACCTGTGACATCCCTCCACATGTTTTGTGGCATACTGAAAGCTACCTTTATAACTACCCAGATACGGAGTAGCGTTTGGTAACCCCTAAGTGTACTATTACACATGTAACAAACCATGTTGATCTCAGGTCTAAGGATTATACATCATCATTGCTTGAGACCAACTGATGACACATAAAATCATAATAATCTCAATAGTATCTCAAGGTGGGTCAATCCAACACCATGTTCTGTAACATGTGCTCACAGTATTGATTCGATATCCCCATATTTATGACCGGTGAAACATGGTCATTAATCAATACATATGCTGGTCGATAAGTCAATAGAGTCCCGGCCATTGACATCCGACTAGGGATACATTTATAATAACATCATACAACTATTAAAGAGATTTACTAACAAGTCACATACTTGTTAATCTTTATAAATGATAATTCATCCAAGGAACATAATGTAACTCATAAATATAGATGTGATATAATCATCTCCATGGTTGCCTCTAGGGCATATCACCAATGCACGGTTTGTTGACCATCTCAATATCTTCAACAAGCTTATCACATAACTAACTGTAGTGTGGTTGAGAAAATTGAGTAGAACAACAAGGTCATCATAATCTCCACTACCATCATGGGAGCAATTGGTGATGAATATTCTTATCGAAAAATGCACTCTCAATTTCAATGAGGCAGTGCCATATCTATTGGAGGCGGAGTCCTTCAAGAAGCCATTGAATTCTTCATCCTCGAGTGATCAAGCATTGGTCACCGTAGGTGTTTCTTGCAAAAAAAAGTTATAGGAAGAATAAGGGCAAGAGCAAAGGCACACATGTATTCTATCTATATGGTGAGGAAAATCATATCATAAATGATTGTCCACGTTTGAAGCAAATGAGGGGAGCATGTTCAGTGGTGGTAGAGAAAGATGATTCGGATGTACTAGTCGTCAGTCAATCAAGAATCTCATGGATGGATATTAGATTTAGGTTGTTGCTTCCATATATGTTCAGCATGGGAGATTTTTTACGAAGAATCTCTACGTCCGGCACATGGAACTGTTCACTTAGTGGATTGGAAGGAGTATGCAATTACTAATGTGGGAACAATTACATTGGAGATGTATAATGGAGCACATTGCACATTGACGGGAGTTCGGTATGTTCCCAGCTTAAAAAAGAATATACTATCTATGAGGTCGTTTGAACTCAAAGGTTGTAAGGTATCACTTCGAGGTGGAGCCATGCGAGTTACTTGCAAAGGGTAGGTAGTCATGAAATGTATCTAGATCAATGGAGGATACCACCGGTTGACGAGTAATCATCAGGGAAGAGTAACCAATAGGAGGTGTGATAAAAATCCTGATCAGGAGTAGGAAACTGTGTCGTCAGCGGTAGGCACTCAGATCTCATCTGCAGTTGTGTGCAGAACTATAAAGATGGTTGCAAAATCTAGCAGGCACAAAGGCAAAGATGAGAGCTGTTGGAAGTGGAAAGATGTGATGGGACCAACCACGTGGTACTGACAAGCAGGTGGAGCTCGGAGGTAGTACAAACCTATGACATGGAGGGTTGTAAGAACATGAGGTGTTGTTAACCAAACTACACAACGAATGAGCTCTCAGGTGCAAGATCTGGGCGGGCTAGCTCGGATACCGACACACACGTTACAATGATGTGCATGAGCCCCTATGGTAGGGCCACTCCCAAAGGTGGGAGGAAAAAAGAAGAAGAGAAAAAAAAAAGGAAAAACAAAAAATGCGGAGTCGACTAGGAGCGAGTTCTTGGAGGAGCACGATGACTTCAATGGATAAGAATCAATGTGGATATTGTTGAGCATAGTGACCCATATCCTAACGTACTAGAACTTGGAGATGTGTTCTATAAAGAATTCCAATCTTAATCCTAATAATCCTATTAGGATTAGGATTCCTAATTCCTTTTAGAGGAGAACTAGGTGGCACTATAAAAAACCATGAGGGGTAGTCATAGAGAACACAATCCACAAATCAACTCATGCAAAGCAAGAGGCCCACGAGAGTATTAGAGACTATGTTATTCTTTTGCACTAAATTTTTGTATATGACATTGATCTTTTGTACTCTTTTGAGATTTGTGATTAAGAAATTTACGGTTGGCTTCGCCAAATCTTTCTCTCTCGTCGTGGTTATTTCGTCGTTATTATTTGGTTCTCTCTACGAGATTTATCTACTTCATTCTTGATAATTATACACACGTGCCAGTTGGAATTAATCTTGACAGAGTAGTGGAGATAGTGGTAAAGTCTATTAACTTGCATGTAGAGGCATTGACAGAGTAGTGGAGATAGTGGTCAAGTCTATTAACTTGCATGTAGTGGTATTAGTTGAATTAGTGGGCTGCATAGAGTTGGTGGCCTACGTGCAGGTAATACTTATTAGTGGTTTGCATGGCGCGAGTTGAGGGCAACTTGTTGCCTAGCGTGTGTATAAATATGTACTTAGTCATCGTATTCGTTGAGTCGAGCAAAACAGAAAAGAGAGAAGAATAGAAAGAGAAAAGTAGCATTAGTCAGTTGCAGTGCTAAGCAAAAATCTTCTGTGTGTTCTTTCACCCCATGAGTTTGTCTCCTTCACTCGTGAAAGTGTGCGTCCACGAGTAGAATTTCCAACAGTGCCGTATCTCGTAACTTTAGTCCGATTTCTGTGGATAAGAAGGGTACAAGAGTATAACAGTGGTCCTGCACTCCTGCTAGACCTCCATTGTCGCTGTCTTATCTTCTCACACAGTGAAGCCCGATGGCAAGAATGGAGGAGCCGCTCCTCACTGCCACAGGCACCGAGAAGAACGAACGAGAAGGTGGTGAGGAGAGCTTGGTGGTGAGTGAGATCAAGAAACAGCTGTACCTTGCTGGGCCACTCATCGCCGGATGCCTCCTGCAGAACATTGTCCAGATGATCTCCGTCATGTTCGTCGGCCACCTCGGCGAGCTCGCGCTCTCCAGCGCCTCCATGGCAACCTCCTTCGCCGGCGTCACCGGCTTCAGCTTGCTGGTAAACTTGTATTACTGAAGGGACTCAACTCAAATGTATTTTCATGCTTCTGCTTAAGTGCTACTTATTGAGTACACCTTGTCAGACCGGCATGGCTAGCAGCCTGGACACGCTTTGCGGCCAAGCCTTCGGAGCAAAGCAGGACTACCTGCTCGGCGTCTACAAGCAGAGGGCGATGCTGGTGCTCGGTCTGGTGAGCGTCCCGATAGCGGCGATCTGGGCCTACACTGGTAAGATCCTCCTCTTCTTCGGCCAGGACCCGGAGATCGCCGCGGGGGCGGGGAGCTACATCCGGTGGATGATCCCCACGCTCTTCGTGTACGGGCCTCTGCAGTGCCATGTCCGGTTCCTGCAGACGCAGAACATCGTCATGCCGGTCATGCTGAGCTCCGGCGCCACGGCTCTGAACCACGTGCTGGTGTGCTGGCTGCTGGTGTACAAGCTTGGCATGGGGAACAAAGGCGCCGCGTTGGGCAACACCATCTCGTTCCTGACCAACTTGTCTATCCTGGCTCTCTACGTCAGGCTCTCGCCGTCCTGCAAGAGCACCTGGGTAGGGTTCTCTGGCGAGGCGTTCCGCGACATCCTCGGCTTCTTGAAGCTTGCCGTGCCATCTGCTCTGATGGTTTGGTGGGTCTCCTTGCACTGTACGGATTAGCAGCGCAGTTCTCTGCAATTTGCTGTGACTGAGATTGATGCCGTTGCTCAAAGTATGCATCTGCATTGCAGCATGGAGTGGTGGTCGTTCGAGCTCATGGTGCTGCTATCTGGTCTTCTCCCTAATCCGAAGCTCGAAACGGCCGTCTTGTCCATCTGGTGTTCTATACTTTAATTCTTCTTGGTGAAGTTTAATTACAGCGTTCTCGTCTCCTCTAACTCTATTTCTCGCTGCTGTAATTTTTGTTGCAGCTTGAACACTAATTCCTTCGCATTCATGGTCCCGTTTGGGCTTGGTGCTGCCATAAGGTCGGTTTTAACAGTAGATCAAAGCTCCAACCACACTGATCGTTTGGATAATTCTAGTATGGCGGCTAAAAATATTTTTGTGCAGCACCCGTGTATCGAATGAGCTTGGAGCAGGACGACCGCAGGCAGCCCGTCTGGCGACCCGTGTTGTCATGTTCTTAGCACTCTTGGTAGGCGCGTCAGAAGGGCTTGTGATGTTCCTAGTGCGCAATTTATGGGGCTATGCATACAGCAACGAGGAGGAAGTGGTTGGGTATACTGCTAGAATGATGCCAATTCTTGGCATGTCCATCTTGTTCGACAGCGTCCAGGGTGTTCTTTCAGGTACAAACAAACCATTCTGCTGGCCATTTTTCAAAGTGATTTCGGATTTGGATGTGAAAAGAATAACCTTTTTGCAGCTGTACAAGATTCATGCGCAAAAGCTGACTTGTAGTTCAAAATTGACGACCTTTTGCAATTCTGACAGCACAAACTGAATTTTCAATATTAAAGATCTCTTAGAACTTCCCGTTACATTTGTGTCCACACAACATACCAACAAATTAACAAACAGTTGAATGGCCACATGAACTGTGCATCTGTTTTCTGGACCTTGAGGTAGACTTTTTTTTTTTTTGAGGAATCGACGGAGTGGGAGGTCCCCTCCTAAAATTAAATTTATTCACAAAAGCGTTTACAAGATCAGGGTCTCACAGCCCATGTTGATCAGTGTTGTACCAAAACGACGACCAGAGAGGGTGAATAGGAGCACTACTCTTTTTCGACCCCGACGGTGTAGCTATAGAAGCTACGGAGATCAGAAACACAAGCACAGCGGAAATCTTGTGTTGAAACCGACGAACACCCAAGCAAACTACCTACAAACAGCACCAAGGCCGGTTTGACAGCCCTACTTGGCCGGTCTGACCGCATGGCCCCCGGTTTGACCGCCTGGATGACCGGCCTGACCGTTGGGTGCCTAGCAAGTACCCGTGAAGATCCCAAATCGGCCTAATTTTCTACTCCGTGATCCAAATCTCTTGAAATTTCAACCATAACTTATCAAGAAGGTCAAAAACCTATTCCAATCAACAGTCGGGATGATCGACACCAAGGTTCCACGGGTTTCTTGGATGAGATAAAAAAAAGGCACAAGAATCGAGGAACTTTGAACTTTGATCCAAAAACTTACTCGTGGGTGGATGATGGTCAAGTTGACTCTAGATGGATTCTCACGTCTTAGCAAGCTAGACCACAGCAAAAGACACAAGGAAACTAAAGGAACACATAAAATCTCAAAAAACAATAAAAAAAAGAGAGCAAGAACAAGAGATAACATATCTTGGAGACAATCTTGTTTGAATTGATTCAAGGGATTGTTGGTTTATAACTACTCCACCATGGAGGATAAAAGCTCAACACTTGAGCTTTCAATCAATCCGTCTCTCTCAAACCCTAGCCTTCTCTCTCCACTTTTCCCAAATCACAAATTAGAGTTTCTTGGAAGGGTCTTGGATGGGGTGCAAATCCTGCACCTCTTCCTTTTATAGTGGAGGCTAGGTCAAGAGAGAAAATCTTATCGGGTGCCCGTTAAGCCCATACACAAATGGGTCTACACACACGCACGCTTCTCAAAACGGATAACGAACTGGGCTTCCCGAATTCGTCTCTTCTTGATCTCCATCTTCACTTGACCTAAATCGCCTCTCCTTGCTTTGTCTTGCTCCGCGGTTTCTCCAAAGGTCTCCAACCCGATATTTTGACGAAGATACCAAAATACCACTTCTTGATCATTCTCTGAAGACCGAGTCCAATTATCGTGAAGCAATCCCATGTTTCGCATGTGTAGGTTGATCAATGGTTTTTTTTCATGTCGGCAAGTCTCTCCCATATGGCACCTACCAGAACCACCATGGCACTTGCACCGACCCCCACGTCACCTAATGCAACCCGTCTCACTGAACCTCCTGTTCGGTTATTCTTGTCCATGTTGCACCATGCTTAAGTCCAATTACTTCACCCGACATCCTTGATCATTCTGAACCTTAGCTCTCTTAGCCTAGTTCCGATCATCCTCACTGTTGATTGTCGTTGACTCTAAGCCACCTGCATAACAATTGACCAAGAAGTCGTTTCTGAGCACAAGTTCTTTGCATCTTGACCCACATGAGCCAAAACATGTATCATGCAACACATGCACTAAATCCCATGACTTTGGACTTACCCACGAAGTTCATCGCCTTCCCGGCGCTGAGCAGTGTCCGTCCGATCGATCGCCTGCCAGCTTGGTCCGACCGCACACCCCGCCGGTCAGATTGGTCACCGGTTTGACCACCAACTGGTGGCTAGTCGGACTGCTCATGACAGTCAAATTTTCAGCCTTGAAAATCTACACCCTTTCTGGAATTTTTAAACTATATCTAGTTTCGGTTCGAAACTCCAAATCCAATAAGACCAAGTGCAAACACATCATCTCACCTTCCTTTACACATGATTTTTGGTCGAATTACAAAATTCACATTTTGGACTTTCGACCTGTCAGACCATTGCTTGTGGCCGATCTGAATGCCAACTCTAGGCCTGTCTGACCACCACCCATGGCCCGTCTGACGGCCGGCAAAGGGCAGTCAGACTAGCCACCTGGCCGGTCTGACCTCCTAAGTCCTTACAGTAATTGGATGGTTGTCAAAAACGAGGGTTTCTCCAAACGCCTCAACGTTATTGACAATTGTTTAGCACACTAAGATTACAAACATATCCTCATGATATCCACAGATAGGAAGTTGGGTAAAGGGAGGAAAAAACAGAGAAAAATTACATCATGTAGCGTCTAATCACAGCAGCGTTGTCGACTTATCTCGCTGGCAGTTGGTGCGAACCAGCCAAGTATGGAGATGTTCTTTGAGTTGGACAACCATGGCTCCACTCATGGTATCTTCTTTGTCGAACACTTTCCTATTCCTTGTCTTCCACACGATCCATAAGATGAGTGGCAGGAGGGTGTGTGCTAGTGTGTTGGATTTAATCCTTCTTGTAATAGTTTTTTGTTGAATCAGAGTTTGAGTCAGGGTCTATTAGAGTAGTCAATGTAACCAAGTCGTACTCGTAGAAATCAACTCGTCTCCGAGTTGTATTGTCCGAGTCTGATGTTGACTGCTCGTACTCAGCCTATATAAGTCACCATTGAGTCTTATATCGATAAGAAGTCATGAGTTGAGAAAAGTAGTAAAAAACAAAAAGAGGAGCAATTGCTCCTGAAACCAATCACATGTTTTTCGTCTCAAGCACTATTCACCTAAGCACTATTCATTACGAGCACTGTTCATTACAAGTACCTGGTCGAAAGGTTTCGACTGGTCGGTGATCGGAAGGTTTTCGACTACATGGTCGTAAAAGGTTACGACCACACCTGGTCATAGAAGGAGGATCGACTACATCCTGGTTGAGTGTCTTGGACTAGTCGGGGAGTTCCGACCACCTGGTCGTAGGTGGTACGACAACACGTGGTATCAGAGCGGTGTATGAAAATTGGTCATTCGACTCTAGAGAAGAAGAGACTGATGGCTCCCAACAGATCTTCGTCGATAATGAAGGATGGTCCAAACTCGCTGTCGTACCCAGTTCTCACCTCAGAGAACTACCTCACTTGGGCTATGAAGATGAGGGTCAATATGCGTGCCCAAGGGGTCTGGGAAGCAATAGCTGATCCGGTCGATCTAAAGGGAAAGATCGATCCAAAAGGAGAGGTTGTGGAGGTCGACTTGAAGACGGATCAAACGGCATTGGCGCTGATCTATGCTGCGATACCCGACTCAATGCTCAATCAACTTATCGGAAAGGATACAGCTCGGGAGGCCTGGGTTGCTCTTCGTACTATGCACGAATGTGTGGATCGAGTGAAGAGAGTTTGTCTCCAAACTCTCAAAGGGGAGTATGAGGCATTGTATATGGGTGAAACTCAATCAGTGGATGAGTTCGCAGGAAAATTGATGGCGGTGGTCAATGAACTTCGAGCTCTTGGCGATAAACTAGAGGAAATTGATGTGGTCGAGAAATACTTGCAAGTCCTATCTGAGAGATACGTGTCTGTGGTCACAACTCTTTTGTATTCCAGTGATCTTGAGAGCATGAAGCTGGAAGAGGTAACTGGATCTCTTAAAGCACATGATGGGCTACTAAAAGGTTGCAAAGCTCGCAACGATCAAGCCTTATTTGTGAAAGCTGAGCTGAAGGGAGAGAACAAGCAGATTCAGCGCGACTCTTCATCAAATCAAGGTGGTTGCGGCTCTGCTTGGCGTGGCCGAGGAGGTCGTAGTCATGGTCATGGCCGAGGTGGTTGAGGAGATTTTGCCGGACGCGGCTACAAGCCTGGTCGTGGCAACGGTGAGTTCAAGCAAGATAAGTCAAAAATTAAATGCTTTGAGTGTGATAAATTTGAACATTATGCTTCTAAGTGCCGAAGTCATATCAAATGCTTTGAGTGTCAAAAGTTTGAGCATTATGCTTCTCACTGTCGGAACAAGAAAGAAAAGGTGGAATCAAACTTGTCACAAGCTCAAGAGGAGAAAGAACCGGCTCTATTGCTAGCTATTTGTGAAGAGAAATCATCTGAGCTGGTCATGCTTGAGGAAGGGATTCACCCAAAGCTACTGAGAATTGGTGAAGAGGTGATAGACACAGATGTTTGGTACCTCGACAATGGAGCTTCCAATCACATGACTGGACAGTTGGGAAAATTCAAAGAACCCAGCCAGGAGTTTCATGGGAAAGTTAAATTCGGAGATGGTTCTGTTGTATTCATAGAAGTCAAAGGCTCAATTCTACTCCAATGAAAGAATGGAGAGCAAAGATTATTATCAGATGTTTACTACATCCCAAGACTTTGCGACAATATCATCAGCCTTGGTCAATTAACTGAAGATGGTTGTGATATAGCATTATGAGGCTCTTTGCTGCTTCTACATGACTGAGATGGAAAGATACTGATGAAAGTTCCTCGTACACCAAACAGGCTATATAAGATTCAATTGCATATATGCAAATCGATATGTTTGAATGCAAGTCTTGAAAACCCGACATGGCTATGGCATGCAAGATTGGGGCATGTAAACTTTCAGTCTTTGAAACAGATATCAGACAAGAAGATAGTCCTTGGTCTGCCACATATTGATCATCCTACTCACATTTGTGAAGGTTGTATCGTTGCCAAGCAGACGAGGTTACCTTTCCCAGCACATGTGAGTCACAGAGCCTCACGACCATTGGAGCTGGTGTACATTGATATCTGTGGGCCAATTAATCCCTCTACTGATGCTAGAAACAGGTATTTTCTTCTCCTGGTTGACGATTATTCAAGAGTAATGTGGGTTTACATGCTTAAGAAGAAGAGTGAGGCTAAAGACGTGTTCCAGAAGATTGTCAATCTTACTGAAACTAAGACTGAACACAAGCTAAAGGTTTTGAGATCAGACCAAGGAGGAGAATTCATGTCTAGTGAATTTGAGTCAATTTGTGAGACAAGGGGCATCACCCGATTCTTCACTGCTCCTTACAGCCCCTAGTAGAATGGAGTGGTGGAACGGAGAAACAGGATAGTGATGGACATGGCACGGAGCCTGTTGAAAAACAAGTTCATGTTGTGCAAATTCTGGGCTGAGGCGGTAAGACACACAATGTATATTCTCAATCGAGTTCCGATAAAAGTGTTGGATGGAATCACACCGTATGAAGCATGGAGTGGAAGAAAACCAAACCTGGAGCACTTAAGAGTGTTTGGTTTCTTAGTGTATGCTAAGGTGACTACATACTTGAAGACACTCGATGACACAAGCCAAAAGTTGATATACTTGGGCGTCGAGCTGGGCAGCAAAGCTCACAGATTGCTTAACGACCCTATTGACAGTAAAATCATTGTCTCCAGAGATTTTTTTTTTCAAGAAGATCAACAATGGCAGTGGGAAGATAATCAAGAAGCAAATCAAGAAATGCGAAACTGGGTTTCTTTCACTGTCGATGGAGAGGACAATGATGAACTCACTTCACCTATATATTGCCTCTACAACACTAACTGTGTCACAATCACAAATTCTGGATACAACTGTTGCAGACACCGACAATGATTTTGGGGCAACTGAAAGCTCGACTGAATCCACACCAAAACTGTAGCACCTAAATACAGAAGCTTGAGGGAAATATATGACCACACTGAGCCAATGGATCATATGGGAGATCTGTATATGATGGATGTGGAAGAACCTGCGGACTTCCAGGAGGCATCAAAGGCGGAGCACTGGAGAAGTGCAATGAAGATTGATTTGGAAGCAATTGAAAAAAATAACACCTGGAAGTTGACTTCTCTCTCACATGGTCATAAACCCATAGGATTGAAGTGGGTATATAAATTGAAAAGAGACACCGAAGCTAATATTGTGCGTTATAAGGAAAGATTGGTTGCTAAGGGGTATGTTAAAAAACAAGGAGTTGATTATGAAGAAATTTTTGCACCTATGACAAGAATTGAAACAGCGAGAGTACTTCTTGCACTTGCCGCATATTTTGGTTGGGAAGTCCATCACATGGATGTCAAGTCGGCATTCTTAAATGGTGATCTCACCGAGAAAGTATATGTCAATCAACCTGAAAGTTATACTATAAAGGGCCAAGAAGACAAGGTTTACAAGTTATCAAAAGCATTATACAAGCTCAAACAAGTGCCTAGGGCCTGGAACCACAAACTAGATGATAGTTTGAAGAAACTTGATTTTGAGAGATGCAATCAGGAGCAAGCCCTTTATAAGAAACAGGAAGGCACATATATAACTATAATTGGTGTCTACGTGGATGACTTGATTGTCATAGGCACTGATATTGTAAAGGTTTAGTAATTCAAACATCAGATGATGAGAAAGTTCAAAATGAGTGATTTGGGACTTCTCAGTTTCTATCTAGGTCTTGAGGTAGAACAAATAAGTCACATCATTTCGATCAAACAGTCAGCTTATGCAAGGAAGATCCTTGATAAAGTCGAAATGGCAGATTGCAATTCATGCAAATATCCTATGGAATCAAAAATCAGATTGGAAAAAGATGATAATGCAGAATCGGTCGATGCTTCTAATTATAAAAGCTTGATTGGCTGTTTGCGCTATTTGCTACACACCCGACTAGACCTCAGTTATGTAGTAGGAGTTGCAAGTCGATTTATGGAGAGCGACCAAGACGCATGAACAGGCGTTGAAACATATTATGAGGTACGTGGTTGGCTCTATTGATCATGGGATGATTTATTCCAGGAAGGAACATGTGCAGTTGCTAGTTGGATATAGCGACAGTGACTTGGCTGGAGATTTCGTTGATAGAAAAAGCACCACAAGAACTATCTTCTTTCTATATGGCAACATAGTAACATGGTGTTCTCAAAAACAAAAAAAATGTAGCGTTATCTAGTTGCGAAGCCGAATTCATGGCAGCAACCTCAGCAGCTTGTCAAGGAATCTGGCTAAAGAGATTGTTGCAAGAACTGCAAGGGGAGGATACTGGATTGTTTGAGTTGTATGTCGACAACAAGGTAGCATTGGCGTTAATGAAGAACCCAGTATTTCACGGGAGAAGTAAACATATTGATACACGTTTTCACTTTATAAGAGAATGTGTTGAAGAGGGGCTGGTCGATGTACATCATGTACCAACAGACCAACAGAAGGCTGACATCCTGACAAAAGCTTTGCCGCGTGTGCAATTTCAGAAGATGTGTGACTTAATTGGTATTCATGTTCTCACTGATAATAGTCAGGATTAGGGGGAGTGTTGGATTTAATCATTCTTGTAATAGTTTTTTGTTGAATCAGAGTTTGAGTCAGAGTCTATTAGAGTAGTCAGTGTAACCGAGTCGTACTCGTAGAAATCAACTCGTCTCCAGGTTGTATTGTCCGAGTCTGATGTTGAGTCCTCGTACTCAGCCTATATAAGTCATCATTGAGTCTTGTATCGATAAAAAGTCGTGAGTTGAGAAAAGCAGTAAAAAAAAACAAAAAGAGGAGCAATTACTCCCGAAACCAATCACGTGTTTTTCGTCTCGAGCACTATTCATTATGTGCACTATTCATTACACGCACTATTCATTACGAGTACTTGGTCGAAATGTTTCGACTGGTCGGTGATCGGAAGGTTTTCAACTGCGTGGTCGTAAAAGGCTACGACTACACTTGGTCGTAAGAAGCTAGACTATACCGGTCGTAGAAAGAGTTTACGATCACACCTGGTCGTAGAAGAAGCTACGACCACACCTAGTTGTAGAAGGAGAATCGATTACATCCTGGTCGAAAGTCTTGAACTAGTCGGAGAGTTCTGACTACCTAGTCGTAGGTGGTACGATCACATAGTGGAGGTGGGGTGTCGGGAAGGCACCTGAAGATCATTTTGCAGAGGCTGTTGAGGTCTGAGCATCGACCTGTTGCTACTGGCGGGATGCTGATCCTGGTGAAGAAGGCCGTGAGCCTCGGGCAGTGGGGGAACAGGTGTAGCCAAGTCTCAGCAGTTCCAGGACAGTATCGAACGCCTTGCGGAAATCCAGTTTGAGGACTATACTGGGCAATGGGTATTTTTCTCTTGTGACAACACTGAACTAGCATGGCCGCATAGAGGAAGTAATCTGAAATGTTCCTCCCTTGTATGAAGCCAGCTTGATTGAAGTCCACTAGTTGGGTGATGAAGCCCTGAAGTCTAGTAGTCAGTGCATTAGCGATTAATTTCATGGTGCAGTTCTGTAACGAAATCGGCCTGAAACCACCCGCTGTAACTGCATTCTCCTTCTTCGGCAGGAGGGCGATATAAACTTGGTTGATACAGCTTAGATCAGCCTCCAGGTTATGGAACGCCTTAGCCAAGTCGAGGAAATCACTGCCCTCTGTATCCCAGGTCTTGTAGAATCTCGGGCTAAAACCATCAGGCCCTGGACTGCTGTGGGAGCTCCTCTTTAGGCAGACCTGCCCTAGCATCGATGAACGATGCATTTATTTAGTTCTTTAGTACTGGACATCATGTGAGCAAGACATTTATGATAATGTACATTCATAGCTAAGATAATGAAAGATCATAGATGAAGCTACTTGATTTTGCAGGTGTTGTTAGGGGCTGCGGGCAACAAAAGATGGGTGCTTTCATCAACCTCGCTGCGTATTACCTCACCGGTATCCCTGCAGCGTTCTTTTTTGCCTTTGTCTGCCATCTTGGAGGAATTGTATGTATCGGCTCTCTCATCAGCTAATTTCAGTTATTTGTTGTTTTCAATGGGAGATTTTTTTAACGGGTTTGAGCTCTGAACAGGGGCTTTGGTTTGGAATATTGTGCGGACTGATGGTGCAGATGCTCTTGCTTCTCGCCATCTCCTTATGCACCAACTGGGATAAAGAAGTAAGCATAAAGTCTAAGCTTTCATAATTTATTTATTTTTATCTTGCTCTCAATGTTTCCAGTTGGTGACAATTAATATGTATGTTTTGTTGGGTCCCCAGGCAACGGAGGCAAAGGACAGAGTTTTCGGTTCTTCGATTCCTGTAGACATGACAACATGAGATTACATCGAGCAAGGCTCAAACAATGCTCAAGAAACCATGGAGAGATACATGGAACTCATGATCTTTTCTGACAAGAAACAAATTCATATTATATGGCTTTCTGGAAGAAATGCGTGTACTGCAACAGGTTACTGTAGATGTCGAATTGTTAGAAATCAGCCACTGCATTTAGTACCATAGAGAGAATCAATGCATAGGCAGGTCTAACAATAGTAACTGTGTGTTTTAGCGAATTAGAGTAATACCTATGAAGTGTGTGCCTTATTCGAGCCTGAATAAGTTTCTACGTACGAGAATACAGAAGAGGAACCGTATATCTTTGTTTCTAATGGAAACTAGTTGATGTGATATCTGAAGGGATACGGATAGGCTACTCTAGCTGGCAATTTTAAAAATTCTACCACGTAAACTAGGATGATATACAAGCAAGAAATTATAGATCGTTACCACCAGACGCGTAGTACAGCGGAAGAAAAGTCAGAGCAGTCTGGTCCAACGAAGAGCGCGTCGAGGTGATGGTCGTAGTCGATCGTCCTCGTCAAAAAGATCGACTTCCTCGCCAAGGTTGTGGATCGTCCTCAAGCGCAATAACAATTGCAGTAGTGCCTCTACGGTATCCACACGTCCAGGGAAGGAACACTGTACGTAGGTGTGCTAGCACCAAGTCGCACGAGAAGGCTCTCTTAAGAAGATGGTGGCTACGGTTTCGGTAGAACAACTCATGTATATCCCCCATCCAATAGCCTCAAGCATCTCCTTATATAGTGCCCGTGACGGATCCTATCCGAACACGTTTGACGAATCGTATTCGTACTAGTTTGTTCCAACCCGTTAAGTATGTGACCCATTAGGTTCATGCGTAATCGGTTGTGACTTGAAAACTCCTTTTCGATCACGAGTCGTCAGCGGCTCCTAGCAGAATATAACGATTCCTGAATACACACGAATTATATCGGACGAACCTTAATGCAATATAATTTACGACCAGGTCCTCATCACTTACAACTAGCTCATATCTCTATACGACCAGTTCGTATTTAGTCATGACCAGTTCGTAACTCTTTACAATCAGGTTTTGACCACTCTGTGATTACGATCGATCAGTATACGACCAGCTCGTATCTCTATACGACTAGTTCGTAACTGATCGAACTAAGGCACCTACTCATGTATTCTCTCTTTGTCACATGATATCTAATTGAATTCCAGGTGAGATAATATGTCATCCATGGACGGTTCAATACTTTCTCGATCGAGTGTCAGATAACTTTACGTGGTCGAACACTTCGACCACTAGTGGCATGGCCATACACTTTCTTTATCCGATCACATCAAGGGGCCTAAAGATATCTCTCCTGTTATGTTAGGAGGGGCAAATCTCATATCCGACCAGTCACATTCCTTCGCATGTTTCACAGCATACCTGAAAGCAACCTTTATAACTACCCAGTTATGGAGTAGCGTTTGGCAACCCCAAAGTGTACTTTTACGCGTGTAGGAAACCATGTTGATCTCAGGTAAGGATTATATATCATCATTGCTTGAGACCAACTTGACGACACATAAAATCATAACAATCTCAATAGTGTCTCAAGGTGGGTCAATCCAACCCCATGTTCTCTAACATGTGTTCATATTATTGATTTGATATCCTTATATCCATGACCGGTAAAATATGGCCATCAATCAATACATGTGCTGGTCGATAGAATCACTAGTGTTCCAACTAGTGACATCTGACTAATGATACATTTAGAACGACATCATATAAGTTAAAAGAGTTTCACCAACAAGTCACATACTTGTTAATCTTATAACCAATGATTCATTCAAGGAACAGAATAACATTTATTCAATAACTCATAAACATAGATGTGATACAATCATCTCTATGATTGCCTCTAGGGCATATCACCAATAGTCTCCCACTTGCACTAGAGTCAGTCATACAGGTATCGAATACCCATAGCTCTTGTGTGCGCCTTATGCTTAGGTTGCGGGAGAGGCTTTGTCAACAAATCAGCAATATTCAAATCCATGTGCACTTTGCATATCTTCACATCACCTCTCTCAGCGATCTCATGAATAATGTGATATCATCGAAGTATGTGTTTGGACTTTTGATGCGATCTAGGCTCCTTAGCTTGTACAATGGCTCCACTATTATCACAATAGAGATCCATTGGACTGGAAGCACTCGAAACCACACCTAGTTCATTAATGAACTTTCTAATCCACGCGGCCTCTTTTGCAGCTTCCGAAGCTGCAATGTACTCGGCCTCTGTTGTAGAATCAGCACCGTTCTTTGCTTGGAACTTTTCCAGCTCACTACTCCTCCATTCAAACAAAACACAAACCTTGACCGTGATCTGAAGTCATCCTTGTTGGTTTGGAAGCTAGCATCGGTGTAACCATTTACGACCAGCTCTTCCTCACCCCCGTAAACAAGGAATGTATTCTTAGTCCTTCTCAAGTACTTAACGATATTCTTGACTGCTATCCAGTGACCTTCACCTGGATTTAATTGATATCTACTCGTAACACTTAGAGCATACGACACATCTGGTCGTGTACACAGCATGGCATACATGATAGATCCTATAGCCGAAGTATATGTGATTCTACTCATTTTGTCTTGCTCATCAGTGGTCGTAGGACACTAACTCTTGCTAAGATTAATACCATGTGACATGGGCAAAAAACCTTTCTTAGAATCTTGCAAGTTGAACCGTTTCAACACCTTGTCAATATACATATCTTGACTTAATCCAATCAGTCTTTTAGATCTATCTCTATAAATCCTTATTTCAAGAATATATGTTGTATCTCCTAAATCTTTCATTGAGAAACTATTTCTTAATGAAGGTTTAACAAATTCAAGCATTGGAATATCATTTTCGACCAGTAGTATATCATCCACATATAAGATCAGAAACACAAGCTTGCTCCAACTAACCTTCTTCTAAACACAAGGTTCTTATTCGTTCTTGATGAAGTTAAACCATTTGACCACTTTATCAAAACGAATGTTCCAACTCCGAGATACTTGTTTCAATCCATAAATGGATTTATTAAGCTTGCATACCTTTCTAGCTTCCTTTGGATCGACAAAACCTTCAGGCTGTGTCATGTACACATCCTCACTTAGGTTTCTATTTAGAAAAGCCGTTTTGACATCCATTTGCCATATCTCATAATTGAAATATGCAGCAATAACTAGAATGATCTGGATAGACTTAAGTATAGCGACGGGCGAGGTGGTTTTATCACAATCAACACCTTGAATTTGTTTGAAACCCTTTGCGACCAGTCGTGCCTTATGAATGTGAATATTTCCATCCATATCTATCTTTTTCTTAAAATCCACTTGCCCTCAATGATCTTAACACCATCAGGCGCATCAATCAAGTTCCAAACTTGATTATCGTACATGGACTTTATTTCGGATCTCATGGCTTCAAGCCATGACTTAGAGTCTAGGTCCACCATCGCTTCCGCATAAGTTTTAGGCTCATCATTATTCAATAATAATACGTTATGCCCATACCTTATAGGCAATTGACGTGGCCTTTTTGATCTTCGTGGGGCTGATGCCTCATCTACAGGTTCAACAACACTTTGTTCATCATGTAGAGGTTCAATAGGAGTTGAAACATTTTCAGATGGTTCTCGAATTTCTCCGAGTTGCACCTTACTCCCACTACTCCTATAGAAAGAAACTCTTTCTCTAAGAAGACACCATTACAAACGACAAACATGTTATTATCAACCCGATTATAAAAATAATATCCTTTAGTTTCCTTAGGATACCCCACAAAGAAACACTTATCAGACTTGGGTGTGAGCTTGTCAGACATCAAATGTTTCATATATGATTCACAACCCCATATCCTGAGAAAAGACAATTCAGGACTCTTCCCGGTCCATATCTCATATGGTGTCTTCTATATAGTTTTTGATGGAACACTATTTAAAGTGAAAACCACTGTTTCTAGAGCGTATCCCCAGAATTGTAATGGAAGATCAAATTGGCTCATCATAGACCGAACCATGTCCAACAATGTTCGGTTCCATCGTTCCTACACTCCATTCCATTAAGGTGTCCCCGGCGGAGTAAGTTGTGGAACAATTCCACACTTCTTTAGATGATCACCAAACTCATGGCTCAAATATTCACCTCCACGATCAGATCATAGACATTTGATTGTCTTGCCAAATTGATTCTGCACTTCATTCTGAAATTCTTTGAACTTTTCAAAGGATTCCGACTTATACCTCATCAAATAGACATAGCCATATCTACTAAAATTATCAGTAAAAGTTATGAAGTATTGAAAACCACCTCTGGTCGGAGTGCTTATTGGTCCACATACATCCGAATGTATTACAACTAGTAGATCACTCACCCTCTCACCTCTGGTCGTGAAGGGTGCCTTTGTCATCTTGTCAAGTAAACAAGATTCACATGTTTCAAATGATTCAAAATCAAATGAGTTTAGAAGACCATATTTATGGAGCTTCATCAAGCGCTTCTCATTTATATGACCAAGATGACAATGCCAAACGAAAGTGGGATTCACATCATTAGGTCGAAGTCTCTTAGCATTAATGTTATAGATGGGCTCATCCTCAAGATTCAAAACATACAATCCATTCACCAATGGAGCATGGCCATAAAGCATATCTTCAAAATAAACCGAACAACAATTGTTCTTTATTCTGAACTCATAACCTTTTGCTCCTAAATAAGAAGTAGAAATAATGTTTTTGCTTAAGGCTGGAACATAATAACAATTATTTAGTTCCATAACTAATCTTGAGGGTAAAGCTAATGGTAAAGTGCCAATAGCTAATGCAGCAACTCTTACTCCATTGCCCACGCGAAGATCAACATCTCCTCTTGCCAAACTTCTACACCTTATCAGTCCCTACATCGAATTGCAAATATGAGCAACCGATTCGGTATCAAATACCTAAGAACTGGTCAGAGAAGTGGCAATATTAATTTGTATAACGTTTATACCTGAACTGGAAGTCTTCCTTCCTTTGTTCTTTTTCATTTCTGCTAAGTGCTTCTTGCAGTTTCTCTTGCAATGCCCAGTCTCATGACAATGGTAACATTCTGTGTCAGGCTTAGGACCCAGTTTAAGCTTCTTATGCTTAGCCTTGAGACTCTCGATCTCATCTTGAGTCTTTCCTTTTTATTTTTCCTTTCCTGACTTACCCTTCTTCTTGAAGGTTGTAGTCTTTTGAACCATCATCACATGATTGGAACTTTTCTTGATGCTCTCCTCAGCACCTTTAAGCATGCCATACAACTCGGTCATTGACTTCTCCATGCCATTCATATGAAAATTCAATATGATAGGCTCGAAACTCGCAAAGAGCGATTGGAGAATCACATCAATAGCCAACTCTTGGCTAAGGGGAAAACCAAGCTTTTCCAAGTTTTCAATGTGACCAATTATTTTGATCACATGAGGACTGACCGAGTTGCCCTCCGATAGCCTACAAGAGAGCAATGCCTTAAGAGGTATTAAACCTCTCTACCCTTGCTTCATCCTGAAACATACCCTTTAGACCAACAATCACATTGTAAGCCGAGGCAAGAGGCTTAGAGATTGTTGAGGAACCGTCACTAGCGAGTTCAATTCGAATGATCACCTCGTAGACAAGCGTAGAATCGCTTAGAACAATGCAAAAACACAAGTATAGAATAGTAGATTGAACACAGAGATATAGGGGGGACTTCTTGCTTCTCTTTATTGCGCTTCTCTTTATTGTTCTTCTCATGATCAGCCTTTTATAATGACTAGCACCCCCTATTTATAGTCTAGAGACCCTACTAGGGTTTTGAATGGGGCACCTACCTATGTGTCGGCTGCTGGGCCAAGCCCATGGTTTCCCAACACTCCCCCTTGGGCACCCATCCTCACATGGTCATGCCTTGTCAAAAACTCCATAAAAACCCAGTGGAAAAAGTTGAAAAAAGATTACATGAATCATGTTCTACTGTGTTGCACGAATTGCCTCATTAAAAACCTTAGCCGAGAAACTTCACGAAAACTCATCAAGGGAAAAAGAGTACAATCCACCCAATTTCATTTAATTACCAGGATTTACTCTTTGGGTACTCGATCTTCGTGATCAAGTTTTAATAATGAGTTCGTGAAGATTCTCCTCTTGAATTCTACACTTATCTAAGTCTTATCATTCCAATTCCACAAATGCATCTTTCGAAGCTAGATACTGGAAGTGACTTAGTGAATAGATCTGCTAGATTTTCACATGACTTAGTATGCAGTACTTTAATTTCATCCATCGTTTGCAATTCATGAGCAAAGAAGAACTTGGGGTTGATATGCTTTGTGAGATGACTCTTCACATAACTCATCTGCACTTGTGCAACACAAGCTGCATTATATTCATAAATAATAGTGGGGGTTTGCACGGTATTCAATCCATACAACTGCTGGATGTGGTGAATCATCTGCTGAAGCCAAGCACATTCTCGTGAGGCTTTGTACAGTGCTATTATTTCCGAGTGGTTCGTTGAAGTCGATATTAGACATTGCTTAGACGATTTCTATGGAATTGCAGTTCTACCACATAGGAATACATAGCTTGTTTGCGACTTGACTGTATGTGGGTCCGACAGGTACCCAGCATCTGCATAGCCAGACATATTCAGGTCTTAGTTCTTTCTATAGAACAGTTCTTTACTTCCTTAGAGGTATCGAAAGATGTCCTTTATCCCCTACTAATGCCTTTTGGTAGGTTCTGTACTATACCTTGCTAGTAGGTTTATGACAAATGCAATGCCCGATCTAGTACAATTTGCTAAATACATGAGTGCTTCTATTGCACTTAAGTATGAGAATTCCGGTCCCAGGACTTCCTCCCCCTCTTCTTTAGGTCTGTATGGATCCTTGTCTTACTGCAAAGATCTCCCGACCATTGGTACTTTCGAAGGGTATGCCTTTTTAAGGTTGAACATTTCTAACACCTTCTGAGTGTAGATTGACTTATGCACTAATATTCCTTCAGGGACATGCTCAAGGTGCAAGCATAGGCAATATTTGGTTTTACCCAAATCTTTCATTTCGAACTCTGACTCCAGGTAAGAGCTTGCTTTCTTAATACCTTCTAGGGTTTCGATGATATTCAGATCATGTACATACACTAAAATTATACAAAATTCATCATGGGATCGTCGTATAAATACACAGGGATAATTCTTATTGTTCGTGTAGCCTTTCTTGCATAGAAAGTTGCTTCAAACGATTATACCGCATCCTGTCTGATTGCTTAAGTCTGTACAGTGACTTTCTGAGTTCCACACTGTACAAGTTTCTATTTGCTCTGTCTTAGTTTGGGATAGGCATACAATCAGGTATCTTCATATAAATATCCGAAGCCAGATTTCCATAAAGGTATGCAGTTACCACATCCATCAATTTCATTTCTAAATTTAAGTTTACTGCCATTGAGATTAAATATCTAAAGGGCGTTCCACCCATGACTGGGAATAGATTTCTTCATAATCATCTCCTAGACGTTAAGTGAAACGTTGTGTAACGAGCCTTGCTTCTTTTCATTTCTCTTTCAAACAAATACCCACTTATGCCCTACGGGGTGCACATGGGAAGACGTGCGACTTACAGACCCAAACACCTCTGTTTTATTCAGATATAATAATTCATATTCTATTGCCTTCTTCCAATCTTCTCAATCTGATCTTTTCTTACATTCAGCAAGCGATGCAGGATTTGGATCAAGATCGATGATTGTGGCAATTTTCTTTGCAAAATAAATATCAACATTGGCTGTTGTCTTGTTCATAGATTCTCCTGAGGTCACAAAGTTTATAACTATTTCTTCATGGGGTGATTCTTCTAGTGCTTCTACTTGCCCATCGCTACTTCCAATTACGGGGGCAAGTCTCTTTAGTTTTTTAGCTCCGATGTGTGCGCACACATCCCTACTAATTTCTCTCTTCATGGGGATGTTCAATTCTAGTATGCCTTTTTCTCAAGGTTCCATACTCGTGCCAGGTCTCAACTGGCTCCCCTTCTGGTTCTGAGGAACTTCGATGATCGGTTGTGTCAAGTCCTTCTTATCTTTTTTCACCAGGCGTCCCCAGTTACTTCGGATTCGAGGGACTAGAGTTCTCGTCCTTTCTAAGGCCTTAGGACGGGATTAGGGATACTTTTTTCTTTCTTCAGTATTTCAACCCTCTCCGGTGCATTACGTGTAGGCACATGCGACTTGGACGCGCTCTTCAAATCACTAAAGTGGTCAGGCAGTTGATTCGTTAATTCTTGCAAATCAGTTACCTTCTGGACTTCAATTGTTTTCTAGACTTCAATTATCTTCTGGACTTCTCTTGTTGTCAGGACCCGAATCTGCAAATTTAGACCCTCTGTGTATTCTAAACTATTCCCAAGATCAGTAGTTAGTTCACACAGTGTCAACATTGATGAAATCATATCCATACAACAAAATAGCTAAGAAATAAGCAAACCATTATTAATGAGAAGCAACAGACCTTATGGTCAAAGTTTTACAAAGTTTACCACATAAGGCTTAACAACAAATAAATAAACTTGCAGCGGAAGAAAATCCTGCGGTAGCCATCTGACATGCCCACAGGCAATCGAGTGGAGAGCGCACTCTAGTTCGCATAGTCTTCGAAGTACTCCTCGTAGAACTCAGTGTTCTCTGGGTCTTCCTCGATGACTGATCAACAAATGGCATATAGCCGTAAGTACATAAAGTACTCAGCAAGTCATAGGGAAATGTATGCAAATAGTATTTATGCAAGGCTTTGAACAAGAGTAGCTTTATGCCTATTTTGCAGAAAGCAGTATTGACTGTAAATATAGTAGATAGATTGAAAAGCACAATTTAAAATATTACACACATAAGTAAACAAGTTCTTTAAAACAACTAGTGAACAAACCTGTTCACTTCCCAACCAACAACCAGTGAACGACTAGTTCACCTCCCAACCATTTCACCATTCCAACAGTTTTGAGAAAAATCTAACCCTCGTGTGAAATCACTAGGCATTGTCCATAACTAGGGACACAGCTATTCGAATAGTTTTTAACATTCTGCAGAGGTTGTACAGCTTGACCAACAAGAGATAATCAACTTATAATGTCCGTTTAACACACTTCCAAGGTGTGTGACTAAGTAATTATCACAAGGCTTTTACAAAGCTCTGTTTTGACCTAGTTCTGCTCGCTAAGGATTCACCATTCTAGGCCCCCTCTTGCGCCGCTCATCAACCCAAACAAAACCAAACCAAAACATTGCTAATTAGTCAGCCAAGTCCACCCCATCCTGGACATGTGGTTGTACGGTATGGCCCAGATTAATGGCGCACAAAGTTAAGTCCTTAGTGACTACTCAAGCGAGTCAACCACATCCCAAATCATCCCCTTTACTGCACGATCAATCACCTAAGTATGAAATCATTTTTGGTTCAAAACCCGACCAATTGGCAACCCTTGCCATGGCACAACAAATTTTAATAATAGAGGTCGCGCCATAATTCCATATATCATTAAGTCAAATTTTCATGATTAACATGGTGAAGGAACCCATCGCTCAACTAAAGCATGACTAAGTAATATACGATACCCATGTTGGTAATAAAAATATGACCAACTAAAATTAAACCAGGCTATGGTGTCAAAGGGTACATGTCAACATATAATTCATAATTATTCAAGGAGACATATTGTCAAATAGGCATTTAACTATTCCCAAAATCAGTTGATATAAAATTAGTAATGCATGTTAATATAAAACAATATAATTTTGTAAACTGGGTACCAAATGATCAAAGATCTATGACTTGCCTTCGTTGAAATTTGTAGATGCTTTGGTAGATTGCTCTTGGAAGGTTTCGGAAACGTCGGATTCTATACATGCAAAACGTGATAAATAAATAAAAAAATTCAAATAAAATCCAAAAATTACAAAATAAATACTGGAAGGAAGATGTTGAATTTAGATGAATTTAGAAGAAAGAAACTATGGATTTGGAGTTCGTATGAAAGAGAACGAATGTTTGGAAGATTGATGTCACAAGAAAAGATAGAATTCTGAAAATACTATTCACTTTCCGAGCACTGTTCATCTTCGAGTACTGAACACTGCTCGACCTCACGTGGTCAAAAGGAGTTACGACTATACTGGTCGGAGAAAAGGTTTCGACAAGACTAGTCGAAGGAATTATGACCACTTGGTCGAAAGGAGCTACGACCACCTGGTCGAAAGGGCTACGACCACTAGTCGAAAGGGCTACGACCACAGGTTGAAAAGGGCTTCGACCACTGGTCGAAAGAGCTATGACCATAGGTTGAAAAGGGCTTCGATAACTGGTAGAAAGGGCTACGACCACAGGTTCGACTACAGGAGGGGCACGGGTCTCCAAGGTCGCCGGCACTATGCGCCACGGCAAGCTACGCGAAGGAGCGCAAAAGGAAGGGGAGATGACACTGAACCTATTGCGATACCTGGAGGCGGTAGAGCACAACGGAGTGACCGACGGCGAGAAGTTTGGCGGTGACGGGTGCACGAGTGTTGGCAGCACACGGGGTGGTGGCACTCTGGTGACGGCACCGATGAGGGTAAGTGAGCATAGGGTGTGCCTCGGTGAGGGGAACGCGATGGTGAAGACGACTCGGCTGGGGAATCACCGGAGAAGGAGATCGATGAGGAAGCGACGTTGCCAGACTTGGAGAATGGCGTCGACGCTCCGAGCAAATGAAGAGGAGATAGATGTTGTGGCTTGGGGCGAATCGATGAGGGAACCCAGGAACACGTGGTGCTCCTTTTATAGGGTAAAGGTGATGCTCCAATTGATAGGAAACATTTGGAAAATAAATGGACATTTTTTAGTGTAAATGGAGAAACGTAAAATTAATTGCAAGGAGTGGAGGAGGCAGCAATTAATGATATGGTAACATGGGTGAGGTTAGTGGGAATGTTTCAGCAATTGATGGTATGGATTTTAATGGTTTGGGCGAGGAGAAAAGAGGAGAGAGGTGTAGGTCGGCCATTAATGGTCATGGAGCTCGGTTTGAAGATAGAAAGCAAAGCAATAGAACGAACGCTTTGGGAAGAAGATAGGTAGGAGAGAAAGAATAAAGAAAGGAAATAAAATAAAATCCAAAAAATCCAAAAAATCCAAAAATAAATAAATTTGGAAAAATTCAAGAAAATTCCACAAAAATCCTTGGAACCTGAAAAGAGTGAATAAAATAATTTTGGATTTAATTGAAGTTTATTTTAATCATTTAAAATGTTTTTATTTTTCTAAAAATTCAAATTAAACTTTAAATCAATCCAATAAATTGCAAATGATTTATTTTATTTTTAAGACTTCAAAAAGGCTCTGAAAATTAGGATGTTACACTTATCTTCTAGACTTCAATTGTCTTCTAGACTTCAATTATCTTCTGGACTTCTCTATTTACTTCACTAGTGTGCAGGTCATGTGCATGGATTCCCGTGGCTTGCTACATTATTTCCTGATATTTTTCATCAAGGGGTTGATTTCCTCCCCCCTAATGATGGGAAACTATTCTCATCTAATATACTATCAGCGAATCAAGCAGTATGCAAAACTCCTGTCATAGGTTCCAAATACCTAATTGTGGATGTTGTCTCATAACCAATGTATATCCTAGACTTTCGGAGAGGGCCTATTGCAGTTCGCTGCGGTGGTGGTATAGGTACATAAACCTTGCGACCAAATCTGCGAAGATAAGAAATTTTTGGTGCTGACCATTGCGCTAGTTACATAGGTGAATGGATGTTATATGCTGGTGGTCTAAAACACTACAACAAGGTTGGTTTGTGGCAGCGTTTATATATGCCAGCATATGTGCCTAAATGTCCCTGAAAACTTTTTGGGGGCGCTTATTGGCCATCAAAGAAAACGCCATCGGGGAAAAGTATTTCCCGGCATTTAGCCAACTGGGGCGATTACATACGCCATCTTTGATCAAATGCTGGCATATAGTACACACCCCTATTTGGGAATCACTGGCATATGGTAAACGCCATAGTTGATCAAGTCTGGCATATATTAAACGCCATGGTTGATCAAGTCCGGCATATATTAAACACCATGGTTGATCAAGTCCAGCATACATGAAATGTCATGGTTGATCAATTCCAGCATATAGGAAATGTCGTGGTTTCTCAAGTCCGGCATATATTAAACACCATGGTTGATCAAGTCCGAAATACAGGAAATGTTGTGGTTGATTCATAACTTCCCTGGCATAACGTAAACACCATGTTTGATCATCCCCGACATTTGGCGAACGCCAGACTAGCCTTATGCATCATATGTTCATCAGGCATATTTGACAGCACAATACTATGGTCCTTTTGCTGCCATTTTTTCATTCTTGCATTCATCCTTGTCTATACACTACACATGACATTCATCTCAAATATCAAATAATACATAGCGGAAGTAAAACGAGTACACACATGTACACCTCATGCATAGTAAATTCGCACTTCATAGATGGTCCATAAGACATGCCCAAGTGATATTACATGTCACACTACTTTCATACACATGGATACTTATGTTTCCTCCAAAAAAAAAGTCTAGGTAGCAAAAGCCACAAATTATTTCTTTGTGCCTTCTTGCTAGAGTTCCATAGTTTGGTTTCCCAAACATATGTAGCCAAGTGTTTAATAGTAAAAGTTTACTACTAAATCAATTTGGCATCATCAGGCCCACAAAATAAAGTCAACATCTTTCCATCACATATTATCTATCACAAAATAATCTAGACTTACACCACTACTATCCTTCCTCCATTAAAAGAGACTAACTGCATCCATCATCTGATCACTTGTGAAAATCTGGATAAGGAAAGAAAAGAGTAGAAAAACTAAGTGACATTTTTGTAAATTTATAATCACTCTAAATTAGGTACAATCTCAAATAATTATTACCTGTTGCACGCTTGGACATATTTAGATATGATCCATCTCTTTGAACAACCTACAAATAAAAATAAGATCATATGTAATCAAGAGTTATACACATATAGTATAATTGGGTGTGTATTAACATTCCATACATTCTGAAATGGCCAAGCGATAACATAGGCTATTTAAGCAACTAGTAGTAAGCCCAAGATGCACGGATTTCTATTTATCATTGTGTTGTGATTACCACATAAGATGCACATACGCACCTAATCATTGTTGTATATGTCAGGTAAGCCTAAATACAGCTATCATTCATCAGATGCATAACAAGTAACTATATAAAATCCATAGAAAGATATATTAAAATAATTGATTGCAATGATTGCTTAATAATTGTCATGTAGTAGTCTGGCATGGCAGAATATATTCATCAACTTTATAAAAATAACTACTGAAAGCAATAACTATAAATCCATCCATATAAAGTCATGGTTAGCCATGCCTCCATGTGACCGTGTGTGGACGCAAAATGTGTGCGTGCAGGTACGCAAGGGCATACGCTGACATACCATACACCCCCAGGGTCAAACAAATTGTGCCTACTGTGTAGTAAATAAAAGAATCCTAATATACGTGCAAGTAGAATTATTGGTGCAAAAACCACTTTAGTTCAATCAACAGATAAGAATTCAAAAGATAACCAATTGCTACAGGTTCATTAAATTGCCTCAGTAGTCAGTCCAAAACTACCCCAAGGATACAACCACCTTTAGGTTTCACTCATTTTGGAATGAAGGTTAACTTACCCAAGGAGCATATTGTGTGTTTTCACAAGGGTTGCCATCCTTCCTAGAACTCATTTTTTTCTTCTTCTCGAGAAGGATTTCCCATTCATCCGAGCAGTCAGAAACTAGCAACTGGAGCCTCTCACTTCCCTATATCAAAACAAACATCAAACAAACCTAAGAAATAAAAAAACAACATAGTTAACCAGAAAATGGCATGGCACTCTAATTCTCCATATATGCTGAGAAAGGCAAACAAGATATAACTTTCTCAATTAGAACAAGACCTGTAGAACTCTCCAATGAGAATAAGCCCGAAATAGGCCCCAAAAATGGTATGTTTGGTAAAGGTAGTACATGCAAATGAATAAATGGAGTCAAATAATGATGGCATCTCATCAGAGTCTACTGACTGAATACCTATCACATACATTTAAATTGCATGTATAAACACGTAGATTTCCAAGATATATCATCTATTCGGCATTCTTTGCTATTATGAATCTTATGTAGCAAAGAACAAGAATGCAAAATACAATCACATCATTTGATTAAGCTCATAATGATATTGTGGTCAATGAACATAACATAACAGCCTGTTGAGTAATCAGGATGTATATAAAACTGGTAGCTAGCATAATAAATTAGGAAAATGCATTGGAAATGGTTAGCTACAGCTATGTACTACACTATTAACTAGACAGCATGAACCACAATTCCACACTAACAATTATTTTACATGATATAACTGAATCAGCATTGTGAGTATAAATTGTACTCCTGCAAATCTCAACAAGCAAGGCTGGTTTCTGGATCTTTAAAATATGCACATGAGCTTATCATCTTTTTCTTAATTTGGAGTACTAGGTCACAAAGTAGACCAAACAGGAGAGTAGCTTTGACAAGTGTATTAGACAAAAAAAAATGCCTAATACTTTCCAGTCTTTGATCAACACTTGATGGCAGTAAAATCAACAACAAATGTAAAATAACAATCTCTTAAGAATACATTTAAATAACCCCACTGAAAGCACTGTTATGGATTGCTAGCTGACACCACCTTTTCCAAAGCAAATGATTGTAAACTTACCGTGAAAACACTAGTGACTGGAAGCAAACAAACTAAGCCATAAAGAAATTTCCTGTGAACCAATGCACCCCTGATTATCAGAAATAATGTACAAGCAAAGGGGTCAGGAAAGATCAACATTGAAATAAAAAATATAGTAATATAACCAATTCTAGGGGTGGGGGTCATCAAGCATTCACCTAACAGCAATGTGCCGCAACCGTCGACACACAAGACGAGGATTTATACTGCAATGAGAAGTTATAAATAGAATAAACAGGCGTAAAAATAAAAGAGTGCACGTGAGTAAGAAAATTGCCGACCAACTGTGTTGGCAAAGGGAAGAGCATATAGACATAGTGATGCTTGATAGTGCCATAGCGATTCCTAAAGCTCAACAGCTAACTTCTAAAGTACAATAAGCATATGATTTAGTAAGACACATACGAGGTTTTTCAAGTACAACGAAAGTCAGTAAAAGAAAATCATACTACCAATTCCTCACTGCAGACAAAGATTCCCAACCTGTCTTAAAAAAGAGGCTATACAAAACTGAGCTTCGATATAGTTATCCTAGTGCCATATTTCTAAAAAAAATTAGGTGCACTTAGGATTAGTACGACAATTTCTATAGGAATAACAAATGGCAAAATGACAAATTTATAGGAACAGATACCTGCAAAACTGAAAGGATGTTATCTAATTTCAACCTAAATCATCCCAGGTCGTTACTATTGCGCGAGATTAGCATAATAATACAGGAAAAAAGGGTTAAAGAAATAAGACTATCATGATAATAGAGGAAGACACAGGTGAAAGGAAGAAGACCTATTACTTCCAACAAATTATGTTCTTAAGCACGTTTTCCATAAGGCCAATTCCTTCAAGGATATTTGTAATGTCATATATACACTAATCATAAATCTGTATCATAGAAAAATATGTGAATCTGGACCAAGTGGAAGAGAAGAAGTGTAAGATGAAATAGTAAACCTCCTTGATGGAATACTTTGGGCAATAACAATTATCCAGATGTAAGAACATTGAGCTCATCTTCACTTGTTGTAACAAACATTCCTTGATCCTCCAGGCTTAAACAAAATCAGATTGAGTCAATGGAGCAGGAACATATCTTGAGCAATAAAAACTATCTTGAATCCTCTCACACCTGTGAACAATTCTTAAAATAAATGTGGATTGTGTCTGCATAATTCCAATTAAGCCCACAACCAATGACATGTAAAGCACCAGATAGATCCCTGGCGTCACCTAAACTAGATTGTGTCAGCTCTTGTTGAATTGGAAAATGCAAACTCCATAAATTTCTTAATGCCATTTTGGTACTCGACTGTGTGCCTGGGTAAATGCATCCATTTCTTGTCCATTTTTTGTGCTGCTAGTAAATAGATATTATTGCATATTACAATGTCAAACTTATGACAATAGAAAATATTTAGCTAATCTGTGTAAAGCATATCAAATCTTAACTCGCCAGGATAACACTGACAACGGGACAGTTGCAACTCGACGCAACCACCTTCACTAAAGCCTCCTCCTCGGTTTACTCCTTGTGTCAATCACTACATCTAAACAACAAAAGTAACAATGACATTAGCTCAGATGCAGTCCAAAAACAAAGCAACTCTCATCATAAGCTGCTATACACAACAATTTGTAAGACACCTTGAGTACCAGACCAGGTTGTTAGCACATCATTCATATATAGGATTCAAGAAACATCTTCAATCTTCGAACAAGCTTGTTAACCTGCCTGATTCATCAACATGTGGGATCTTGATGGTTGAGCTAGAAGAAGAGGATCTTGATGGCGACACCTTCGAGGTTGCTGAGGCGGTCGACGGTGACGCGGCCAGTGATGGAGGGATGGTAGCGCAGCGAGTAGGATCCCCGAATGGAGAACTCGCAGGTGGAGGTGGTGTTGAGGGTCGCTGTGAAGTCGTTGGTGGCTTTGGGGACGACCGGGTGGCTGAGAAGGACGACGGGTGGAGCTGGGTGACGGGTCGAGGGGGAGGCGACCGGTGGAGGAGGTGGAGGCGGCGGTGGAGCCGGGCGGAAGTGAGGCGGAGGTGGGCCGGAGCCGAGCAAGGGGCCAAGGGGGAGGCGGTGGGTGGAGGAGGTGGAGGCAGCGGGTGGAGCTGGGCGAGGGGGAGGCGACCGGTGGAGGAGGTGGAGGTGGCAGGTGGAGGCTAGGCGAGGGGGAGGTAGCCGGTGGAGAAGATGGAGGCGGTGGGTGGAGCTAGGCGAGGGGAGGCGGCGAGTGGAGGCTAGAGCTGGGCGAGGGGGCTGATCGAGGGGGAGGCGATGGGTGGAGGAGGTGGAGATGGTGGCCGGTGGGTGGAGCTGGCCGGGCGAGGGGGAGGGGGAAGGGGAGGAGGCGAGTGGATTTGAGGGATTGGCTGATTTTGGGATAGAGCTGATTCGGTAGGTTTTGTGTCCTCCCGCGCCCGACTTGCTCTCCTGCCTAAAATTTCAGTTTCTATAGAGGATATGGTCTAAGCTGGCGTTTCCAAATCTCCGGCACTTATAAACGCCGTGCTTGATCTAACTCGACGCATGCTATGTGCCCTTCTTACTTCATACATATATTAAGCGTCGGTCTATGGTCTAAGCCGGCATTAATATATGCCCTTGTTAATTAAGAATATGCCGACGCGTATTTGTGCCATGGTGCATCCTACTCCGGCACATTTATACGCCATCCTAGTAAATGCCCATAAATTAAGATAAATGCCATGGAATTGTTATTTGGTGGCACTTAAGCTAAACGCCAGGTTTAGTTAAACGCCCTAGAATCCATATCTGTGTTGTAGTGAAATTGATGAGAGTTACTGTGTGCAGGACTGCGTGTCCGCAACATGTAGTTGATAAATTATAATTCTGTAAAATCTACTAGTCCATTCTGGGTGTGGACATGTGGTACGGAATGCTCAACTTTAATTCCCATTTCCATGCAATAATCATCAAATTCCTTTAAAGTAAATTCTTCAGTGTTGTCCATTCTGATTGACTTTACATGATGATCTGGGAAATTATTTTTCAATTTTAATTATCTGCGAGACTAGTTTTGCAAAAGCATTGATTCTCGTAGACAATAAACATATATGCAACCATTTCGAAGAAGCATCGATGAGCGCCATAAAATAACTAAATTGCCTTGATAGGGGTTGTATAGGACCGCAAATGTCTCCCTGGATATGGTCCAGGAATGTAGGGACTTCATCCTTCACTTTCAGAGCAGAAGATCTAGTAATTAATTTCCCGATAGTACATGCGGGACAAACAAAATCTTTCTGATTTAGGAAATTCTTTACATTGATATTATATCCCTGTGAAGTGTTAATTATATTTCTTATCATCCTAAGACCTGGGTGGCCTAATCTATCATGCTAGAGACAAAAAAGTTCAGAGTTTCTAAATACGGCTTTCAGGGTAGTACAGGCTGTAGGTACCTTAATATTAGTGTAGTATAACCTAGTTTTATATAAGGATGTTGTTCTAATACCCTTATTTCACTTTCTTCATGCTTTGTAATGAGTAGGTATTCCTTACCATACTCTTCTTTAGTCTCTACGTGGAAACCGTTAGCACGAATATCCGAGAGTTCTAATCTATTCTGGGTACAACAAGGCTTTTTTAATGACTAAAGTTGTGCCCATCAGGAGTATAATTGTGGATTTTCCTGAGCCTATTATACAAGTATCGCTGCCCGCGATTGTCGTAAGACTACCAGCATTCTTGTTGATCGACTGAAAGAATTTCGTCTCTCTCAAAATGGTTCTCGTTGTGCCGCTACCTGCTAAGCACACTTCCTCCGTAGGGTGCCACACGCGTTCTAATATAAGGTACATTATTAATATGCAGTAGGAAGCAAGCAACACATAAATAAAATACTTCAGATATCAGAATATAACTTGCTATTATAAATACAGGAAAATAAGCCTTGTAGGACTCATCATAAGAATTTAATGCTTTGCACTCCTAGAGCTTACAACCATTATTCAAAGAATAAAATAATTCAATGTTCTGCTTCAATTACAAACTGCAAGTTACTATAAAAGATCCGAGTGCAATGCGTGCACTAGATCGAATCAACGAAGTATTCAGAAACTTCTGCCTCAATCTGCTCCATGATGATCTTCTTCTCTTGGGCAACTACAACTGTGGCCGCTGTGATATCCAAAGGAGGGATGATGGGGGCTGCTACTGGGTTGTCCACATCCATGAGTGCAACTAATGGATATGGAACCTCCATGCCTGCAATGGCGAGGTGTGCCTCATGCTATCATTTGCCCTTCTTCTTAGACTGGAAAGTATCAATAACGTGCGACCCACGACCATACCCTTCTAGCCCTCTCCTTCATGAGAGGTTTCATCACCTTGTAACTGTTAGCGTTGGCTTCATGGCCAACATTGCTACTAGGTGGCTGTGAGATGTAGTTCTTCCTTAGAACATCATCTTGGGCCTTCACAACTTGCAAGATGTCAATTAATTCGGCATACTCCTTGTAGCCATCTTAACGATAGTTGCGTGCGGATTGCACCGCATTCGCGTAAAAGGTAGAGAGTCTTCTCAATCTTCTGCTCATCTGTGATTACCTTATCACAGAGTTGAAGACTGGTACAAATTCTGGCCATACTGGGTTAGTTCTTCGAACTCCTGGTTCGTGATGCTAGTATTTTTCTACGTATTTTCATGATTTACTGCTATTTTTAGTGATTTAAAAGTAATATAAACAATCACAGATAATTAGAACAGTAAATACAATAAATAAATTGCATAGAAATAATAATAACAAAGTTAAACATGCTACAAAAGCTCAAAAAGATTCAAAATTTGAATTCCTGAGGCCCTTTTCTGCTGGAAAATGATTTTTTAGTGAATTCTGCAATTTCCACGGGCTAAACCGCGAATTTTCAGTTCTGAGAAAATTTTCGTGCAATTTTTCAATTTCTGAGCGGTTATTTTGCAAGAATTTCTTTCCTGAAATATTTCCTCATAATTTTTAGAACTTCAAGGGTTTATTTGCAAATTGTTGGAATTTTTCCTTTTCCCTCCCCCGTTTTCTTTCTTTTCCCGGATTTTTTTCTTTTTCTTCCCGGAATTCCATTCTGGCTAGCCTTTTCCTTTGTTTTTTCAGCCCATGCTTGGCCGGCCCACTTTGGCCCATTTGCAGGCTCAAAAGAGGGTGAGGGATAGGGTTTCCCTACCCCGTGGCGACGACGGCTCTATGTCTTCATCTGCACGGCGAACTTAGGCGGTGTGCTCACGCAATGGACAAGCAGGGCAGCAAGGTGGTGGCGGTCTTGGTCTCGAGGCGCGAAGACGGTGGCCGTCTTGGCGCGCAGACGGACGGCAGTGCGGCTATAGGCGGGCACCTTAGGGCGGCCGATAAGCGACTCGAGGCGGGAGGCGCAGAGTGTCTTGGCGGCGCGCATGATGCTCGTGTTGAGCCATTTGCTGGCAGTGTAGCTCTGTGCGAGTGGCGCGCAGCCAGGCGGGCGGATTCAAGCGCGCACGGCGGGGAGCCCGAGTGGGGGCGGTGCCAGCTTCGAGCGACACGGCGTAGCATGGCCGGCGTCGGTGTGACTTTGGGTGCGGGCGGCCAGCAGGAGCACGCGTCATGGAGGACCGGCGGCAGTGCATGGCTTCAAGGTCGGTGGTGTGCACGTCGTGCTCGGTGACGGTTCGGCTCCAGGCCGGTGCGGCTTCGCGGGCGCCACAGTGCCATGTGCGGTGGTGGCTATAGGCCAGTGGCGGCACCGCCCAAGTGGAAGTGGCGTGAGGGTGGCCGGGCGCGGTAAGCTCGTGAGGCTCCATGCCAGGTGGCGTGGTGCTACGGGCGCGTGGGTATGGCGCTACGAGCGTGGAGGCTCGACCGTGTGTGGACGGCGCGGTGCTATGGCCATGGCTTCGGGCGGCGCGGCTTCGGGCGCGGATGCGTAGTAGGGCTTTCGTCGCGTACACGTGCAGCGGCGTATGGGCGAACCCAGGCGGGGGCCGCACCGACTTCAGGTGGCGTGGCATGTAGGCTGGGCATGGCTCTGGGCCGGTGCGTGGCTCCCGGTCTGCGAGCAGCTCCATGGCCAACGCTCGCGGCTCCAGGCCGGTGAGACACGCTGCAGCTTCTGGCCAATTGCCACGTGCGAAGGAAAAACAAAATTTCATGTACTGTTCATCCAAATATTGTTCATGCAATGATCTATGGTGCAATCAACATCATCTCTTTCATGCAATCCCACTGATCGGCTTGGCTGGCAACTTCAAATCGGCTCGCGGTAGATTAGAGAGGATTTGCACCGTAGGAACTAATCTAGAAAGCCAAATTTGCAGAATTGAAAGTGATCTAGAAAAATGATTCGATCTACGAGCGTCGTGCTATGACGGTTACCTTTTGATCCGAGTAGAGTAGACCTAGAGGTAGGTCGGAGTCGATCGTGCTGATAACATGTTGAGAAACCATCACTGGCAAGTCATGTCTGAATGATCACCTCGTAAACAAGCGTAGAATCGCTTAGAACAATGCAAGCACACAAGTACAGAATAGTAGATTGAACACAGAGATATAGGAGGACTTCTTGCTTCTCTTTATTGCTCTTCTCATGATCAGCCTTTTACAATAACTAGCACCCCATATTTATAGTCTAGAGACCCTGTTAGGGTTTTTGATGGGGCACCCACCTATAGGCATGCTGCTGGGCTAAGCCTATGGTTTCCCAACAGAGATAAGCCTCTCTTTCCTTTGCTTGCAAGTTAGGATTATTCAGATTTAGAAAGATTAGATTGAGATCCTTCCGATCTCTTTAAAGATTAGATTGGACTCCTCTCGATCTCTTTAAAGATTAGATAGCGATCCTTTCGACCTCTTAAGTTTCTATAGTTGTAATATCTCTATTTAAAGGGGAGAAGAGGAAGGAATAAAGCAAGATTAGTTATCTAATTTCTCTTCACCCAGCCCTCTCCCTGCCTTGCGCACCCTCTCCCTATCCACGCCGTGTGCACGCCGGCCTCCCTCTGCCATGCACCGACCTCTCCTCCACCACAGCTGTTGGGCACAAGCCCAGGCTGAAACCTCCCACCTCCCACTCTTACCCGATTAGATATATTCCCGAAGCACGTGACAACTTGGTATCAGATTCAAACGTTGCCCCTCCCACCATGACGGGCAACGACGATGATGTCTCTACACAGCTCGCAGTGATCCTGGCGCATATGAAGAAACATGACACCATTGAAGACAAGCTTCAGCACTTGGAAATGGCGCAGCATACACAACAACAAGACATCGCCTGGCTCGAAAGCAGCCAGGTTGTCACCACCATGGCCGATAGCCATCTCCAGGCTCCACGGGAGCCATTGCTGGCGACCGCTTCCGAGCGCCCTCCTCCTCGCTACTACAAGCTTGACTTTTCGTCCTTCGATGACAAAAGCGATCCGCTACACTGGGTGAACCGATGCGAGCAATTTTTTCGCGAGCACCGAACAATGGAGGAAGAAAAGGTATGGCTTGCCGCCTACCATCTCATCGATGGCGCCTAGCAATGGTACTATCAGCTAGAATGCGATGGCGGTACAGCAAATTACAGGCACTTCACCGAGCTCGTCAATCTCCGCTTCGACCCACCCCTGCGTAACAACCCCTTGGGGGAATTGGCATCTTGCCGACACATGGGAACAGTCACCGACTATCAGGATAGGTTCCTGACTTTGCTCAATCACGCCGGCGACCTCTCCAAATTGTAGCAGATTCAACTCTTCACTATGGGACTCGACGACCCATTACGCATTGATGTCGAGCTACAATGCCCGAATAACTTGGAGGTGGACATGAGCTTGGCACAGCCGTACGAACTACGTCTATATATACCAGCCCTCCCGCCTCGCGTCACGAGCCTCCCACAAGCCTACCCCCCCCCCCTCGATGGCCTGGGCTTCCTCTGGGACAACCAGCACCACCCCCGTTTTGACCAACACTACTGCCGGTCCAACCAGGACCTACCACTATCTGACCGGTGTGACCTCCTTAGGAGCACCCCCACGACAGACAACCTCCACAGGCAGCCGCTTCATCCACCGTCTCACCGTGCTGGCGACGGAAGAACAGAAGCGCTTATGACTTTGCTACAAGTGTGATGAGAAGTGCTCCCACTTCCACACCTACAAGAACCTTTTTCTCCTAAAGGTTGACTACTCTATAGACACCATGGAGCCGACCGAGGACTCAGAGCCCCATATCTCCTTGCTCGCCATCACCAATGTCCGTACCAGCAAGACGATGCAGATTGAGCTCAAGATCGGCGACATAAGCTTTGTCACTTTACACAACTCCGGGTCGACACATAACTTTGTGTCGGCCAAAGCGGCTCGCCGGTCGACTCTCTCCTTCTCACCCGTGACAACCTCTGAGTCACCGTGGCCAATGGCGAGCGGGTCACCTGCGACGAGGTATGCCACAACGTCGTTATCTCCATCAACGAGGACCTCTACGCAATTCCATTAGGCGGATACGATGTTGTCGGGACCCCGGGTATGCAACCTCAGGACCCTCTGTGCATTCTAAACTAGTCCCGTGATCAGTAGCTAGTTCACACAGTTGCAACATTAGTGTAATCATAACCACACAACCAAATAATAGATGAAGTAGACAAATTAATATTATTAAGCAAAAGAGACCTTATGGTCAAGTCTTATGACGTTTGCCACACAGGGCTAGCAACAAAAGAGTAGCTTGCAGCGGAAACAAAATATCTAGTGGAGGTCACCCAATATGCCCACCAGCAATCGAGTGGAGGACGCGACCTAATTCGCATAGTCTTCAAAGAAGTCTTCTTCATAAAACTCGTTGCTTCCAGGTTCTTCTTCAGTGACTGATTAACCAGAGGGCATAAAGCCGTGAGTACTTTGAATGTACTCAGCAAATCGCAGAGAAATGTATGCAAGTAATATTCATGCAAAGCTTGCCAAGGATAGCTTTATGGTTATTTTGCAGAAAGCAATATTGACAGTAAATACAGTAATTAGATTGAAATGCATTATTTAAAAGATTAATACATAAATAATCAAGTTTCTTTGAAACAACTAGTGAACACCCCGTTCACTTCCCAACCATCAACCATCTACAAGATTCAACCAACCCATTCCAATATTTTTGATAAAAGTTCTACCCCTTGCGTGAAATCACCAGGCATGTCCATAACCGGGGACACGGTTATTCGAATAGTTTTACACTCTGCAGAGGTTGTACAGCTTGACCCACAAGACACGAATTTCTCTAGTTTGTTCGGCATATATCTATGCCACCGCTCACTACCTTAGGTAAGTAGTCTAGAGTACGTGACAAGGATTTTACAAAGCTCTATTTTTAACTCGGATCTGCCCGCTGAGGTTTCGCCATTCTAGGCCCCCTTCTTGCGCTGCTTATCAACCCTTGACAGAACCGAACCAAAATATTGCTAATTAGTCGACCAGGTCTATCATGTGATTGTACGATATGGCCCAGATCAATGGTTCAAGGTTAAGTCCTTAGTTGGCTGCTTAGACGAGACTTTCCGCATTCCAAATGTGCTTTTCGCACCCACCTTTTCCACCACCCACTCGTCTGAGCATAAATCATTTTTGGTTCAACCCGGCCAAATGACCACCCTAGTCATGACACAACATCTTTTATCAATAGTGGCTCCACTACGGTTCCATATTTCCTTTAGTCATATTCATCCATTCTTAGAGCAAGTGATCACGAATCCCATCGGGACTAGGCATGGCTAAGCATAATACGCACCCGGGTTGGTATTACAATTTTGTCCAACTTATAATTAACCATCCTATGGTGTCCAAGGATTTATGTCATTCAAGGATACATGTCTTTCACAATTTATCAAGGAGACATAATGACAGTTAGGTAATTAATTATTCCCGAAACCATTTATTATAAAATTAGCAATGCATGTTCATAGCAAACAATATACTTTTATAACTTGGGTTCAACATGATCAAAGGCCTGCTACTTGCCTTCGTTGTAGAGTTGAGGTGCTTCGGTCGTCAGATCCACGAAGTCTTCCAAAACACCGGAATCTATACGTGCGAACAAAGCTAAATAAATAAAAACAACTCCAAATAAATACAAAATAAATACTAACAGCAAGATAATTAATTTAGAGGAATTTAGATATTTGAATCACTCGAATCAGAGTTCGAATGAGGAAGTTATGGCCTTTAGAAGTTGGAAAACACATGAAATGAAGAAGTTAGGGTTTTTCCCGATTTTTCGATTTATTTTTACAAAGGAAAATCGATTTACTGCGTCGGGTGACGTCAGCCCTAGGGAATTAGATTTCGGCCGAATTATTTTTCAACGGGAAAAGAGGAGGAATGCCACGTGGACTACACGTGGCTGACACATCAGCAAATGGCTGATGTGGCTGCTGACTTGGCGCTGATGTGGACGCCATGTGGCGGCCACGTAGGACCCGAGCCGGCGGTGCTCACGTCCCGATGGTCGCCGGCGTTCAGCTGGGTTCCAGTGGCCGACGAGGGTATCTACGGGAAGAGGGAGTCACGAGGAGCACGGTGCGCACGGTTTTGAGGACGCGGCGGCACGGGGAGGCCGGTGGCGAAGACGAAGAGCGGCGGAGGCGGCGGCTCGAAGGTGACGGTGGGGCTCCGGTGGCCTCTGGGAGGAGTGAGTGCGCGCACCGGGTACGCCGCGATGAGGCGGTGCCGGCAGCGAGGTCGATGGCGTCGGAGGAGGTTCGACGGCGGCGGCGGATGCGGCGGAGCAAAGCTCGGCGGTGGCGACGAAAACTCGAATCGCAGCCGAGCTAGGGCGAGGGAGAGAGAGGGGGTAGAGGGGAATGAAGGAGGAAGTCATGGCGCTCCTGGTGCTCGCCTTTATAGGGCGCGGGGAAGTCCAGAGGGAGAGGGTGGCGGTATGGGCGGCGGAGCTTCGGGTCCGAAGCCAGGGTCGACGGAGGGTGGTGCGCAAGTGGGCGATGGTCGGTGGCGGAGGACACCGCCTTTAATGCGCACGAGGGAGGTGGGGGCAGGGAGTCGGAGGAGGACGCGGCGATGGCGTGGACGGCGCGCCCACTTGGCACGACGCTGTACCCGCGCGAGGAAGAAGATGACCCGAGCGGCGAGGGCGGACGCTGACAAGGCGGCCCCACATGGCAGCGGTAGAAGCGGGGCGCGAGTGGGAAAGGCGTGGCGATTGCGAGCCGTCCGATTTCAATCGGACGGTGCTTAAGCGAAGAGTCTTGGTGGCGCGCAGACCAAAGCGTGGCGGGCCGAGGAGCTAGGCCGACAGAGAGAGGTGGAATGGGCCGAGAGGGAGAGATTCGGCCCAAATATCTTTGGAGGATTTTAAATAGGTTTCCAATTAAATAAATACCAGAAACAAAAAATATTTTTTAGAAAATAGTTAAATCTATCCAAAAATTCTAGGACAATTCACATAAATCCCTGGAATTATATGGAACTTAATAAAAAATACTTTTAGCTATACTTTTGCTTTTAATTTTGCAGATAAATTATTTTTAGCTTTGGTTTAAAAAGGAAAACCCATTTCTAAATTCCAGAAAATCCAATAAAATACTTAAAATAATACTTTTGACTTTTAAATTCAAGTAAAAGCCAGAAAACTCAAATAAACCAACTTCCGAATTAATTGAAGTTTGGTTAGTTCATATTAAATTGTTTTGAAATTCTAAATTTCAATTTAAGCTTTAGCAAATTAATAAAACCAAATGGTTACTTTTAAAGTTTGGAAATTTTCAAAAAGGCCCTGAAAATTGGGATGTTACAGATGTGGTGCTCAGCGCGCAAGGGCTCGCGATGTTGGGGCCCGTCTTATGGGATTTCAGCCTCTTCACCATGTCCTTCTAGTGACATGACCACCAAGTCGATGGATAACGCAAAATTGCACGTGTGCGACGGTCGTGAGCTCTTGGATGCCCTTCTCTGGGAGTTCGACGATGTCTTCTCTGAGCTGACCAGACTCCCGCCCCCACGCATGCTTCACCACCACATTCACCTCCTTCTTGGAACGGTGTTGGTAGCTGTCCACCCTTACTATTACCCGGTGGCCCAGAAGGAAGAGATTGAGCGTCAATGCAAACTTATGGAGGAGCAAGGTCTGATTCGCCGAAGCATGTCTGACTTCTCCTCTCCTATCCTGTTGGTGCAGAAATAAGATAAATCATGGTGCTTCTACATCGACTATCATGCCATCAATGACAAAATGGTGAAAGACAAGTTCCCAATTCCTGTGGTGGACGAATTACTCGACGAACTGAAAGGCGCTCATTACTTCACCAAGCTCGACCTTCGTTCCGACTATCATCAAGTCCGGATGCACTGACCAGACATTGACAAGACAGCTTTCCAGACTCACGACAGCCTCTTCGAGTTCCTCGTCATGCCGTTTGGTTTGACGAACACATCGGCTACGTTCCAAGCTTTGATGAACGACGCACTACACCCCTTCTTTCGTCAGTTTGTACTCATTTTCTTTGACAATAGTTTAATCTAGAACACTTCTTGGTTGGCACACCTTTGAACCTTCGAGCCGTTCTGGATGTTCTTTGCCAACACTAGCTCTTCCTCAAACATAGCAAGTGCTCCTTCGGCGAGACGACAATGCCCTATCTTGGGCACATTATATCGGCCAACGGAGTTGCCATGGATGACAAGGTGCAAGCTGTCAATGGGTGGTCGGCTCCCACGCCGACTCGCACCCTGCGTTGCTTTCTCGGCCTCGCTAGGTACTACCGCAAGTTCATCAAGGCGTACGGTACCATTACCACACCCCTTATTCAACTCTTGAAGAAGGACAAAGGATTCGCATGGCCTTCAGTGGCATAGGAAGCCTTTGACACTTTGAAAAAGGCCCTAACTACCACACCAATCCTACAACTTCTGGATTTATACTGCGGCTCATTGTGGAGTGCGACACGTTAGGAAAATGACTCGGTGCAGTCCTTCACCAAGGCAGCGGCTCCATTGCATTCTTCAGCCGGCCGATTGCGGCCCAGCATCACTCGCTGGCCACCTACGAATGTGAGCTGATTGGGCTAGTATAGGCGGTGCGGCACTGGTGTCCTTATCTTTGGGGGCGTTCGTTCCTCATATGTACAGATCACTATAGGCTGAAATTTTTGCTGGATCAACGTCTCGCCACCATCCCCCAACATCATTTGGTCAGCAAGTAGCTGGGGTTTGACTTCTCCATGTAATATCGACCCGGGAGGCACAATACAGTCGTTGATGCTCTCTCCTGCCGCGACGTCGATGTGGGATCCACTTTTGCCTTATCCACCCCACACTTCGACCTCTTTGACGTGGTTCGTTCGATAGCTGCTACCGACCCGGCGTTGGTCACCCCCCATGACCAGATTACTGCCAGCGAACTTGGCGCTCCTTGGGCAGTGGTGGATGGCCTTGTGTTGTTCAACCGATGCATCTACATTGTGGGGACCCTAGGTATTGGATACATTCCAAGTTAAGGATTACACCCGAAAGTATAATTGTTAACAAGGAATGAACCCAATGCCAGGTTTCTGGATATGTGTCTCATATTAGTTCCCAAGATCAAGACTAATGTGCACATATCCTTTACAACATTGTATACAGTTATACAAGGCATACAACATATATACATAACAAAACTTTACAAAAATTTGGTTTGGTGCAAGCTGAAGCACACGACAAAGAAAGATAATGTAAGTTTTTGCAATGAAACAAACTATAAACAGCAAAAGTTCCAACTAAGTTTGCCCATCACCCAAAGGCAACTGAGTGGAGGTAGAAATAGCGTCACTCATTAGCGTCACCCTAATCGGTGCTAACGAGTAGTTCGTACACGTAACTATCCTCACCTGCAACAAGTGGTTAAAGCACCTGAGTACAAAGGGTACTCATAAGACTTACACAAAACTACTAAAAGAAAGTGTTTAGCAGAACCTAAACAAAGGATTAGAATCTGTACATGCTTAAGGCTGACAACAGGAAGGTTGTAATGGCATTAGTTTTTCATAAAGCAATAAGTTTCACTTCTACACTTACTGATTTTTGTGAAGGCCAAATTTTATAAACAAGTTTGGACTAAAAAAATAAGTAAATAAGGAATTAAATAGCAAACAGAACAATATCAAAGTGGTTGTCCACTTTGACTAACTAACATGCATGAATACCCTTCATGTCGAACCAAACATACCCAAAGACAACAAATTACCCCAAAAATCTATACTCTGGTATCCATCAAAACAATTGTTGTCTGTAACCGTGGACACGGCTATTCGAATAGTTTTAACCCTGCAAGGGTGTATATCTTTACCCACATGACTTGGTCAGCCCGTAAGCCCCCGAGAGAGTAGCACACTACCATAGGTATGCCGGCCGGGTAAACCAAGACTCGGTATTTTTCAGCAAGTTGACATTATTGAGTTTAATCACCCATGTGCGACTAATCCCGCTTAGTACAAACTACTGATAGAGCTTGCTAACCAGGGCATACATGTTGTGTCGGGGATGCCGATTCAATGAACTGAAAAATAAAATTGTGCTCACCCGCACATATAAAATTGACATCGGAGCCCTACGAACACGTGAACTTCACAAATGTCCTCACTCCACCAGTTCCTCAACTCAATAACATCATCCCCTTACTTAACCAAGCAGCGCCCATACACTGCGTGTGGAAGTGCGTAAGGTACTTGAATTGAAAGGTCAAAGTTCCGCCCTTACTGATCCGGACAAGACCACCACATTTCCCAATTCTCGTGCACGAAGGCACCATCACTGTCAAACACTTGTCCAGGTCTAAACAAAGTCTTTATCAAACAAAACTTAACTTAACATTCAGTTTTAACCAAACTGAACAAAGAAACCAAGACTATAAATTAAAAAGTGTTTCCTAGGTCTCACAAGAGAAGCTTGTCAAACAACTAACGTTCTACTGACTTGCATGGCTAAGCAAACATCTAAAGACCCAAAATACTAGCACCAGATTTCTATCTTAAGCATAAGTGTATGAATTTGATTTAGGATAAGCCACAAAGATTGGGATATATAACTAACTAACTCACAAAGTATTGAAACTTCAAAATAGCATGCAAACAGTTTACACTGCATTTCAAATACTAAAGTATCAAAACTGGGATCAACATGGTGCAAGAGGATGCTTGCCTTGGTAATAAACCACTTGTTCACTCTCAGGTTGTTCAGCAGGGTATTCACTCACATCGGTTAAGTCAGAACCTAAAAGAAAAATATCAAATGAACAGCAAGAAAATACCAGAGAACCAAATGCTGAAAAGATGCATGCGAGTTCACAGAAGTGGTTCAGTTAGAACTCAACTAAGCTTTCTGTGAATTATGCAAGATTAAGGCTAATGATGCAAGTGATATAACTAACAAAATACTTATGTTTCAAACTATTTTTAGTAAAGGATAAACCAGATTAACAAGCATTAGTACTATCTAACAAGGATTAGAGGCTAAAGGCCTACTACAGTGTTGTCGGGCTTGCCCGACAATAGTGCAGCAGAGGCAGTGAGCTTGCTCGGCTAAAATGGCAGCACAACCTGGTTAGGATTTAAGCAAAATGTCGCATGCTTAAATATCTAAAGATCACAAAGAAGCTACCTGAGCTAAGAAAATGACCAGAGAAGCTCTAGAGCTTGCCGGCGATAAAAGACCGAAACGACAAATTTGAGAACCATGGCGACAAGATGATCTGAGAAAGGAATCAACGAGTGAGTGATTGGGATAGATTAAGCAAAGCTCCTAGATGCTCTAAAAAGAAGGGACTGAACAATGGCTCACTAGTTTAGAAATGAGGATGAAGAAACCGAAGTTGACGGGAAAGGGGAAAATCCAAATTCCCAATAATCCTGTGAATCAACAGATAAATTGAGTGAGGGGTTTTGCTCAGCATATCTTAGAACATGATATGACGTGCAAAAGATTAGGAATATCTTAACGGGCATGAAAATGACATGAGGATGGTTTTCAGGGCGCGCTCTGGACAGCAAGATGGCAACCTTGGGGTTCCAGAGCTACAAAAGAAACCAAGAGCTCCAATTAACAGGATGATCTAGGCATGAAGATAATAGAGTAAGGAAAACAAGAACGATGGTTACGCCTTCGCAGTGAGGAAGAACTGGATGCTCCAACAAATTGGCCAAAAATGAAAAGATTGATTTTTATAGCTTCCTCGCCGGAGAGAATGAGAAAAAAATTTGTGCGTGGCAACAATGGCAGCAATGTGATGCCAAGTGAAGGTTGCATGCTGCGAAAAGCACGGTGTAACGCCACCTCAACGTCGGTGTGCTTAGAGCCGGTGAAATGGCATGGAGAAGACGAAGTTGAGTCACTGACTTGTGGGCCCAAGATGTCAGTCTCAACGGCGAAACGAAACGGTGAGCTCAAAAGAATGTTGATCGTCCGATCGCAAATGAACGGCTCAGATTGAGTGGGACGTTCAGATGGTCCGAATGGCCCAACTCATACTAACCATACGATCAAAATCCAATGGCCATGAAAAAGATGTGCGCCTTTAGTTTTCAAACGCATAAGAGTGGCACCGTCAGATCTTGATTCAACGATCAAGATCAACGGGCTGTTCGGATGGTCCGAACGGCCCATTCAACATGGACGCTCCGATCTAAATCCAACAGTCCAAAATCAAGACGCGTTCGGACGGTCCGAACGACCCAATTGATCTTGGCGGTTGATTTTGAATCTAAGGGCTCGCGCGTGTTGGGCTTTCCCATTTGGAAAATGGCACGGCCCATGAAAATTGCGGACAGTCCGATTTAGATTTAACAGTCCAGATTGCAAGGTGCGTTCGGATGGTCCGAACGTCACACTTGATCTGATCCGTTGAGTTTAAATCGAACGATCCAGAGGTGGGGTGCGTGTAGGTTTTAACCAATTAAGATGGCGCGTCCAATTAAGATTTAACGGTGGAGATCACGTGGCACGTTCGGATGGTCCAAACGACCCAATGGATCTGGATGGTCCATTTTGAAATCGGACGGCTCGCGAGTGACCTAGGGTTTGGCCGAGCGCTAACGTGATAGAGCCAGTTGGTTCAGGTCGCTACAGTGCCAAGAGGCTCGGACCAGGGCTAAAGTCAACTAGAACTAAAACCAAACTTCAAAAGTTTGACCGGAGGTTTAAAAATACCAAATAAAATTATAAAAATACAAAATTTCTCAGAGAAGCTACGGGGATGATATATGTCCCAGATAAATTTTGAAAACCACTATTCTCCTTTTAAAATACTTAATTAATTACTTTGACCGAATAGGTTTAACTAGAGAACAACGATTTTTCATAAGTTCAAAATAATCTCTAAAAATTTGAAAAAAAATATTTTTTTATTCAAGATAATTTATCTAGTATTTGATAAAAAAAAATACTTCCCCAGTCTCAATACAAGCATTGACTTGTATTTTCTTTTGATGCTTCAAACAAGGCTAAGATTTGGTTCGAAAATGGAAGTTTTTAATTGGTAACAAAATGCCCAAGTTTTAGAATGAGCAGATATGCTATGAAAAGCATTTTATTACTGTTCACTAAAACTGGGGCTGTTACATACATTCCGCCTACTTTTTCCCTTCTTGGGACTGTTGGACCTCGGGTTTTGAATACCCAAAGCTCTCATGTGTGTACCATACTAGTCCCATGATCAGTGGCTAGTACACACAACTCTGACATTGATATCACACACATACATTCATATGTACAAAAGTAAAGCAAAACGGGTACATAACTTAAGCGATTACAATATTTACATCACAAGGGCCGACCGACCAAATAAAAGTTTAAAATATCAAAGTAGCAAAGTAACATAGTGCAGTAGAAAGTATGGTAAATAAACCAAAACGGTCCAGCGGTATGCCCCATCCAATCCCACAGGCAATCAATAAGGACTAAGCTCTAGAAAGACTCGTCGTTGTCTGGAACTGGCTCATCCTCAAACTTTGAACTACAAATTAAGCAAGATTGAGTACATTGCGTACTTAGCAAGACTTGTAATGTACTGCAAAATTTATATATATGCAAGGTAATAAAAGATGAGGCTCTATACTAGAAGTTATTGTGCATTAAGCATATTTTATTTGCAATATCAATACATAGTACTTTGCAACGAGAATTTTTAAGAGCAGTTGAATAGGTAAAAGACAACAAGTAAGTAATTGAATAAACAATAGCTCGCAACCCTCCTCGGCTGCGAGCAACATTTTATTTTTAGCCATAGACATGGCACTCAACTCAAATATAAGCCAACATAATATTCCCATGTTTTCCATCGAAACTATTTTTATGAAAAATGGAGACTATACCCATTAAGTCTGCACTAAGCACGCTCATGGCTGTGAGCACAGCTATTTAAATAGATTACACTCTGCAAAGGTGTACAGCTTTACCCACAGCATACGAATTCTCTAGTTTGTTTGGCATCCATCGATACCACCGCTCACTACCTTTGGTAAGCAGTCTAGAGCACGTGTCGAAGCCTTTACATCATCTAGTCATACCCTTCCACTAGCCCAGTGAATGAACACCATCACTTCGCCCGAGCTCCTCCCCATCAAGTGAGGCATTCACCATTGTGTCAGCAAGCTTTATGCCCAACACCGTGGTGAAGGGAGCCCCTTCAAGCAATCACACATGCTCGCACTACTACGGCCTACCAATGTGCAAGGCTAGTTTTCGATGACTTAATTAGCTAAGGTCGTTCCATACCAGAACATATGGTTGTATGCTTAGGCTTAGATTGGAGTTGCTGGCGTTCGGTCCTCAATTGACCTGGGTGAGGATCTCCCCCAACATACTTGTGAGACTACTCTCTCACACTTCTCAAAATATAATATAACTCGCTCGCATCCCAAACTAGGTTTTTCATTTTATTTTTACACAAAATAATAGAGGTACACCCCTTTGGACTTCTTTTCAAAAGTCCCAAATTCATATTTATCATGTCGTCCTTTTTATGATTTTTATGAAAGACTATTTCCCGACTAAGCACTTATGCGAGATTCGCATTGAAAAAACCCAAGTTGACATTATATCGTGTCTAAACCATAACCTAATGGCTACAACAGTAATTGTATCAATATTTCAAGGAGGTTCAAGCATTGAATAGGATTTACGACTACCGATAATTAAAATAGTATGATCAACATGGTCAAAGGAGTTGCTTGGCTTGCTCTGGTTGCTCTGAATATGATAGTGAAGGATCGTCGAAAAATTTGCTCGAGCAATCAACGTCTATTCCCAAAAGAGTCGAAAACAAATCAAATAAGGAAAAATAATTTTAACAGCAACCAAATCCAAATATTTTTGCATATTCAGGTAGATCATCATTTTAGATGAATTTATAAAAAAGAATCATCTCATTTGGAGTTCGTATGCAATAGTTATTAACGTTTTAATTTGCTTCAGTTTGAAAATTCCAGAAAAAGAAAAGGTGATGTCGACAGCGTATTTTCTGAGGTTTGCGCTTTCCAACAGAGAAAGCGTATTCTCCTCTGAGCTTTACTAAGGTTTACGCTTTCCAACAGAGAAAGAGTATTTTCCTCAGAACTAAAAGCAGCTTTTCTATTTTCTTCTGATTTTCATTAATCTTACATGTGGGGCTATCTATTAGTGACTCATTCACTAAGCATGTTTAAAATTAGATTTTCTTTAACCTTTTCGTCTTGGTCCCACATGTGATAGACTGAGTACACTTAAAATACTGTAATTAAGTGCTAACCATCGTTTAAACATGTGGGTCCCGCTGGCGGAGAGAGGGAGGAAGGGAGTTGGGTGCGCGCGCATGGCTGAGCGCCATGGCGAGCTCGTCGCCGATGATCGGAGAGTTGAGAAATAGTGTCACCAACGTCTCATATTTGTCCAGAAGAGCCCTAAGAATCTTGCGCACAATGTCAACATCAACAAGGTTAGTCCCAAGGCCTTTGAGTTCATTCACAGTGTTGTTGAGTCTTGAATACATCTCATTGATGTTTTCATGAGGCAATATTATGAATGTCTCATATTTGATCCAAAGCCTATGCAATTTGGCTTCTTTGACCGTGGATGTTCCCTCATGGATTTCCGAGAGGGTGGTCCAAATATCATGAGAGGTTTCCAAATTGCTCACTCTATTGAACTCATCCGCGTTCAAAGCACTAAAGAGAGCGTTCATAGCTTTGGCATCTAAATAAGCATTACGCCCCTCTTGATCCGTGGGAAGTAGTGGATTAAGAGGCATGACGTAACCCTCATTTACGATTTTCCAAATGCTTGGACTCATAACCGCTAAATAAATTAACATTCTAATTTTTCAATATGCATAATTAGAGCCATCAAACAAAGGAGCCTTTCCTATAGTAATTCCCTCACTAGCCATCTTTTTCTCTCTTAGACGGTTAAGTCTAAATCAAGGAGAGACCAGGCTCTGATACCACTTGTAGGATTAAGGATAACCGACTAGAGGGGGTGAATAGGAGGTTTTTAAACTTTTTGGCTAATTAACAAATTAAGCCAATTTAGAACTAAGTCTAAACTAGATATAATTCTAGCTAAGCAATTCAACACAAGATAAATGCTAGAATTGTAAAAGCGGAATAAGTAAAGATAAGAAATAACCACAATTGAGACAAGAAAGTTTTTCCCGTAATATCGAAGACTTGCCGGTCTTCACTAGTCCACGTTGAGGAAGCTTGACAGCTCAAGCCAGCTCCACGAATTAAGCCTTCCCTCGATCACTATTGGTTGTTCTTCCTCTGCTCTGGAGATGGTGAACACCAAGCCACTCACAATCTTGGCACCGGGCCTCTTCACAAGCTTCTTGAAGAGATCACCGTGTGATCACCGCCAAGCCGTCTAGGAGTTCAGCAAAACTCCAAGAGTAATAAACCAATGATCTTCGCTTGACGGCACTCAAGTGCAAATGGATCAACTAGAATGAGTGAATGCACTTGAATGAACTAACAACCTCACAATAAATGCACAAGAGTGTTTTAGGTATTGACAGGATGTTCAAGGCTCTATAGATGATAAAATGAACTCTAGCACAATGTCCTTGAGCAGGTGGAGGGGCATTTATACCCCTCACTAACAAATACGACCGTTGGGGAGGAATTCCCCAACTTTCAGTGAAATGCAGTACTACCGCCAACCAAGGAGCAGTACTACCGCACCCATGTCAGAGCATTGTAACGGCAAGAATAGTAGCATTAACTACTCTGACATAGCCGTTGAAAATCCCAGAGCGGTACTACCGCCAACCAAGTTGTGGTACTACCGCTTGATCCGGTCATACCGCACAAAGGAACGGTACTACCGTTCGCAGGGTTTCCAACTTAGCCAAAAAGAGATGCTCTTTGGAAATTACGTACCGTCACAAGGAAAACGGTACAACCGCGGAGCGGTACTACCGCCACGAACATGCGGTACTACCGCTTGATAGGAGAGGCACCGAACCAAAAACGGTGTCTTACTATTTTAAACGTATCGCCAACTAATAACCAGAAAAACCGACGTGCGGTAGTACCGCACCACGAGCCGGTCATACTGCCGACTTAACGTCGGTACTACCGTTTTCTTTGAAAGTTCAAAGTTGGCTTTTCAAAACCAGAATCAAATGCATGCATGATCCTAAATTGATCCAATTTACACAAGAACAAGCTATCAAGCTACTAGTCACGATCCCTCTTAATAGTACGGCATTTAACCTATAATCCGGTCTTCCAACCAATTCTCCTAAGACCAGTAAAACATAAAAAAGGATCCTAGACTACTTGTACCTTGTCTTTGAGCCTGGTAGATCTTCATGTTGTCCTTTAGCATGCATCTTCAAATCATCAAACTCACTAATGGGACTTAACCTTGTAAATACTCAATAAACACGTTAATCCCATAATCACATATTATCATTAATTACCAAAACAATTTTTAAGCGCCTAGATGCTTTCAGGTGGTTGCGTGATTGGGAATGTTAATCTGTGTGGCATAGTTAGAATTTGGAAGTCTTGCCTTAGTCAATTAAGGACTTAACTTTCTTCGCCATTGAACTGAGCCTTACTGTATAACCACATACTTGGTATGGGACGGGCCTAATTTTGTAAGTTATGGATTCTTAACATTGATTACTCAGGCAGTAGGTTAGACTGTGTGAAAGGGTGGAGGTGTGGACTACCAGGTAGTACATATTTATCAACGGTCCGCCGTCTTCAGGTCCTACTATATGTGTCGGACTGGCTTTCTGTGTGGGTTAGTCTAGCGGTAAAGCACATCGGGAGTATCAATGATTGAGATGAAGTTTCTGAAACGTTTTGTTATGATTAGTGCTTGCAATACTAGTTATATTGTCTGGGTAAAGTGTACAAACTCTGCAGAGTGTTAAATCAATCTATTCGAATAGCCGCATCCGCGGTCATGGACATGCTCGAGGATTGCACACGAGGGGTAGTTTTCATAAAACATTTGGGAAGGGAGCTATGTGAACTAAGTCATATGGCTGTGTGAATAACTTGTTTAGGCTTTGTGTTCTTTGTGAAACTAAACTATTAAATTAATATTGTTTATTTGTTTTACTTCATATTTTAATCTGTTATTCATATTCAAATTACAAATATTGCATTTCTGCAAAAGAACCACAGAAGCCATTCCTTTGGAATAAGCCATCATGTATAAATTGCATTCTGTGGTATGACTTGTGAGTACGGTTGTGTACTCATGCTTGCTATAATCAATCAACAGAAGTGGAGGAGTCTTCGCCTGCTTTCGAGGAAGAGTTCTACGAAGGTGCTGATCGTTAGGATCCTGATCCCAATCGGTTGCCTATGGAGAATTGATAGGATTCCGCTGGAGTTTACTTTGTTCTGCTGCTTATTTCTCTATTGCCAGCCCTGCGAGGATTAATAAATGTAAACTCAACCATAAGGTCAAAATCATTATTTGTTATCCAAATTAATCGCTTATGCTATTATTTCGTCCTGTGCGGATCGATATTCATCTATGTTGACACTACGTACACTAGCGTGATCCTGGACTAGTGCATTATATACAGAGGGTCCAGAATTGCATTTTTAGGTCCCGACATTTCGCCACTACGAAGTATCTGCCATTTCCAACGTTGGGATACGAGTAAGCTACGCTAGCTAACAATTAAAAAAATCTACCACGTAAACCAGGAAGCCATGCAAGTAGAAGATCACAGATCGTTACCACTAGACGCGCAGAGCAGCGGAAGAAGAGTTGGAGCAGCCTGGTCCAATGTAGAGTGCGTCGATGTAGTGGTCGTAGTCGATCATCCAGCGTCGAGTACGTCAATGCAATGGTCGTAGTCGATCGGCTAGCATCCTCGTGAGTCGATTGTCTCCTCTAGCAACCTCTGTAGTTCCTTATGTAGATCGCGGATCGTCCTCAAGCGCAGCAGCAACCGCAGTAGCGCCTCTACGGTATCCACACGTCCAGGGAAGGAACAACCGTACGTTGGTGTGCTAGAACCAAATCGCATGGCAAAGCTCTTAGGAAGATGGCGGCTAGGGTTTCGGTGGAGCAACTCTCGTGTCTCGCCACAGCCTCAAGCATCTCCTTATATAGTGCTCGTGACGGATCCCATCCGAACACGTTTGATGAATCGTATCCATACTGGTTTGTTCCCACCCGTTAAGTGTGTGACCCGTTAGTTTTATGCGTAATCGGTTGTGACTCGGAAACCCTTTCCGACCACGAGTCGTTAGCAGTTCCCGAATACACACAAATTGTATCGGACGAACCTTAATGTAATATGATATACGACTAGGTCCTCATCACTTACGACCAGGTCCTATCTCTATACGACCAGTTTGTATTTGGTCACGACCAGTTCGTAACTCCTTACGACCAGGTTACGACCACTCTGTGATTACGTTCGACCAGTCTACGACCAGCTCGTATCTCCATATGACCAGTCCGTAACTGATCGAACTAAGTAGCCTACTCGTGTATTCTGCCTTTGCCTCACGATATCTGGTTGAACTCTAGGTGAGATGTTGTGTCATCTATGGACTATTCAATACTTTCTCGATCGAGTGTCGGATAACTTCACGTGGTCGAACACTTCGACCACTAGTGGCATGACCATGCACTTACCTTATCTGACCACAACAAGGGGCCCAGAGATATCTCTCCTGTTATGTAAGGAGGGGCAAATCCCATATCCAACCAGTCATATTTCTCTGCATGTTTCATAGCATACCCAAAAGCTACCTTTATAACTACCCAGTTACAAGCAGCATTTGGCAACCCCTAAAAGTTCTATTACACATGTAGAAAACCATGCTGATCTCAGGTCTAAGGATTATACATCATCATTGCTTGAGACCAACTAACGACACAAAGAATCATAACAATCTCAATAGTGTCTCAAGGTGGGTCTTATCCAACACCATGTTCTCTAACATGTGTCCATATTATTGGTTTGATATCTCCATATCCATGACCTGTGAAACATAGTCATCAACCAATACATATGCTAGTCTATTCATATGTGTCCCCATATGTTTATAACCAGGGAACGTTTAAGAATAATCATCGCAAAAATATAGAGTTTCACAATCAAGTCACATACTTGATAATAAATATTAACAATATTATTCTAGAAACAAGATAACATATTATCCAATGTTATGAGCATAATGAAATATAATCATCTCTATGATAGCCTCTAGGGTATATTTCTAACATCCAAGTCCATGGGAAACTGGCACCTTGGTATATCGGTCCATACCAAATCCTCGCAAGAAAGGCAAGGTAGCATACCTGTTAGAGCTGCCACCTCAACTTTCGGATGTGCATGACGTCTTCCACATATCGTAGCTCAAGAAGTGTCTTAGAACTCCGACTAAACTCACTCAGTTGGAGTGCATTGATCTTCAACCGATCCTTTCTTATCAGGAACACCTGATCCGAATTCTAGACGGAGCAACATGATTGACTTGTAGCCATGCCATCAAGATGTTGAGAATTCAGTGGATGAAGAATCTAGCCCGCCATTATATGATAATGGAGTGTTTTGGTGATTAATGACAAATGCATTTGTGAGACTAACATGTTTATTGATATACTTGTTGTTTAGTCTAAATTGGATATAAAGGTGATAATCATGAAGGCATGTATGTGATTAATGACAAATCAAACTCATTGGATAAACAAAAGGAAAATCCAAACAGGTATGCATGTATAATGACAAATCCATTTATGAGACTAACTCTCTTATTGTTATATCTTATGATTAGTCTCGCTTGGGTATAAAGAACAAAAGAGGTATGCATTCTTCTTTGTATTCTTATACCCCGTTGCATTCCTTGGATCCAAAATATAGGTTGAACTTCACCAAAAGGATTAACCTAAATATGTGCATATGTTCTTACTACATATTCATGTATGCACACATATTGGGGGAGTTCATTCTATATTTTGAGGTTTCATTGGTATTGATCCATATTCCTGTTTCCACATAAATTTGGGATCTTTACTTTGAAACATATCCTGTGAATATACTTAACTTGCATAGTTAATATATTCATATGAGTATATAAGACTTGTGTAGTCTAAGTATACTTATATGTGAGTATAACATAACTTATGTAGTTCATGTGCACTCACATATTCTCGAATATATTTAACTTGTGTAGTTAATATATTCATGTGTATATATGAGACTTGTGTGCTCATATATCCTTTGAGTATATACAACTTGCATAGTGCCTATATACTCATACCAATCTACATTTAATTACTTGCAATTGAAGTGATTATCATCAATTACCAAAGAGGAAAGATTGTGGCATCTTGTCCCACCATTATGAGTTAATGGTATGGCATGGTAATTAATGATAATCATATTATAGAACTAACACTTTCCATGAGTTGGATGAACAGGTTGAGTTCTATAATTGGAGACTCTAGAAGATCATCATGTGTTGATGATATTAAAGTCAAGAGCTTGGTGTAAAGGATGCATCATGTGTGGATGCGCATCAAGTTCAAGATAAAGGAAATCATCATGTGTCGATGATGTTAATGAAGAGGAGATGATCATGAGTTGATCATCAAGTCAAATGAAAACCCATCATGTGTTGATGGAAGTCAAGTAAAGGATGCATCATGAGTTGATGCATATCAAGTCAAGAACCCTGAGTTGAAGCAAGGATGTGCGTCATCAAGCTTCAAGTAGTTGCGCAAGGCAAAGGTATGACTAGCTAGGGCTAAGGATTTGTTCCTAGTCTTTTACCGGTCACGGTGTTTGGTTAAATGACCGGATTGCTAGTATAGGTTGCCGTACTATTAAGAGGGGTCCTTGACTAGTAGCTTGAGTTAGTCATGTGTTGATAGCTCATTGTGTTTGCTCTAGCTCATCTTAACATATTGCCAATGTTTGCGAATGTGTTTTGCAAATAGTTCTGGCTCGTGGATAACCCTTGTAGCATGTGACTTAAGTTTGCGAATGTGTTTTGCAAATGGTGTAAGTCCATGTACCCTATTCCTTGTAGTGTGATTCTATAAGTTGGCAAATGTGTTTTGCAACTTGTTGAGAATCTCACTTGAATCCTGTTTGCATCATACGCGTCAATTTGGCAAATGTGTTTTGCAAATTGAGTTGAAGCGGAATGCAATTTGAGGCATTGATTCTAAAAGTTGGCAAATGTGTTTTGCAACTTGTTGAGAGTCTTGTCTTTAACCTTGTATGCATCTTGCATCAAATTAGCAAAATGTGTTTTTGCAATTTGAGTTGATGTAAAATCAGTTTTGCTCTTGTTGGCTGCTGGCGGTCTGACCGCCAGTTTCAGCGGTCTGACCGGCGTTGTTGAAGCGGTCTGACCGGACCTCCGGGTCAGAGACCCGATCAAGATTCGAGAGAGTCCTGTTTACGGTCCTTAGCCATTTCGTGAAGTTTTACGGCGGTCGACCGGCGTCTTTTGGGCGATCGGCCGGTGGTGGTCTGACCGACCATTACATGGCGGTCGAGACGTTAAAGGCTCAACGGCTAGTTTTATAGCCGTTGGAGCCAAGCGGTCGACCGCCATTACATTACAGGATCGACCGATTTGGCCCAGACTCGGAATCTTTTCCCAACGGCTAGTTTGTGGGTGTGGGCTATATAAAGCCACCTTGGCTGGTTGGGAGAGGTTGCTGGTGATATTGTGAAGGACTTTGCATGTGTTGCAAGTGCCTTAGACATTCTTTTGAGCTAGAGCAAGCCCTCTCTTCCTTTGTGCATGTGTTGCACTTAGTGAGTGATTGAGAGCAAACCCTAAGTGCATGTGTTGCCTTAGGTAGTGGATTTCGTATCCATTTGAGCTTAGACTCTTGATTGGTTCAAGTGAGCGTTGGAGACTTGTTACTCTTGGTGTTTGCCGACACCTAGACGGCGTGGTGGCGTTGTTGCGCCGGTGAGCTTCTCAAAGAAGATTGTGAGAAGACCAGGCGGTTTGTGAGTGGTGTGGTGCTCGCCATCTCGGGAGTGGAGGAAGGAGCAACCCTAGTGGAGCGAGGTGTTGGTTCGATTTGGAACCGGTCCAAGTGGTTGGACTTACCTCGAGGAAGGCTTAATTAGTGGAGCCGCCCAATTGGTTTGGGTTTCCCTCAACGTGGATTAGGGAGACCGGCAAGTCTCCGATCACGACGGGAAAACTTCGCCGTGTCATTGTGGTTTGATTACTTGTGCAATTTACATTACTTAAATTGCTATATTGTATGTGTATGATTGCTATCATTTATATTGTCTCATATTGTTGGTGCACTTAGTTGAACCTAGTTGATTTAGGTTTTATTTGTGCAAAACCTTATTTGTTTAGCTTCCGCATTAGAAATCGGTTTTAGTTAAAAGAAGTTTTTAAAACGCCTATTCACCCCCTCTAGTCGGCCACCTCGATCTTACAAGTGGTATCAGAGCTTGGTCTCTCATTTATTAGACTTAACCGTCTAGAGAGTAAAGGATGGCGACTAGAGATTTAGTGCATCTTGGTGAAGCACCTAAATTTGATGGCACAAACTATGCTCATTGGAAAATCCGCATGTCATGCTATTTTAAGGCCATGGGCCTAAATATATGGCGGATTGTAGATGTTGGCTTTTTTCCTCCATTGGATCAATTTGCACCAACAAAAGAGGAAGAGAAATGCTTACATCTCAACGCTCAAGCAATTAACGCCTTATTTAGTGCTTTGAGTGTAGATGTGTTTGATATCATATGCGATCTCAAGAATGTTCATGAGATGTGGACCCATCTTCAAGAATATTATGAAAGGTCCACTCCCACTAGTGATGATTGCATCGAAGAATGGACGTCGGGAGAAGAATGCTCAACCTCTAGCTCCGACAATGATGAATCCTCAACTCCATCAACTTCACCTCATTGCTTTATGGCAAAAGGTAAAAAGAAGGTAAATAATGATGACAATGATAATGATGAGCCTTCATATGATGAGTTGATTGATATACTAGAAGAGCAAAATGTTTTTATGGGAAAGGAGGTTTCAAAATTCAAAACTTTGAAGAAAGAATTTAACTTGCTTCAAGAAAATTATGAAGTTTTAAAAAATGAACATGAAACCCTCCTTCTTAAAAATTATACTAGCTCTAAAGTGGATATAGGGATTACATGTGATCTATTAGATGATTTGCCTTGTATTGCTCCTACATCTTGCAATTCATCTAAAATAAATGTATCCACTTCTTGTGATGATTTAATTGATATGCCGTGTTGCTCAAAATTAGATGCACATATTTCCTCTATACTTGTTGAGACTAACCTTGTAGAGGAAAACAAAAAGCTCAAGGCCCAAGTCTCAAGTTTGAAAAATGACTTGGATAGAAGCTATAAAGGGAAGGCTACTCTCGATGAAATATTGAGCAAGCAAATATTCTTACAAGATAAGAGTGGCATTGGATTTACTCCCAAGAAGAAGAAGGAAAATAGCAAGATGAGGCACAATGCGAGACACACGAAGAATATTAAGTGCCTTAATTGTCATGAGAAGGGTCACATTTCCTCCGTGTGTCCCAATAAGGAAAATGACAAGGGAGGACTTGGTTTCGTCACCAAGAAGAAGATGAAGAACATCTCAAAGCAAAATGGAAGACAATTCAAAAATATCAAGTGCTTTGGATGCAAAAAGAATGGTCACATTGCCTCGGTGTGCCCAAATCAAAAGGATGTCAAGTCAAGACATTCAACAAAGAGGCAAACCGAAATTGAGCAAGATAAGAAGACATCAAGGGGAAGCAAAAGTCCTACTTACTACAATTGCCGGGAGAAAGGACATTTTAGTAAGGAATATCCCAAAGGTATCACTCCTAAGCCAATTATTTATAATAATCATTATTTGCTTAGGAAGGATAAATATGGCAATGTGTTTGCTAGGAATGTTAGTTTACATAAAACTAATGCTAGGGCTATTTGGGTGCCCAAATCCATTGTGACTAACATTCAAGGACCCAACCGAGTGTGGGTACCAAAAGGTGCTTAAATGTTAAATAGGTACTTGGAGAAGTATTGGAGGTTTGGCTCACTCATAAAGAGGTGGATTCCATCTTATGCAAATTTGGAGCCAAGCTTGAGGAAGATCAATTCATATCATAAACCAATGCTATCTCGGTAACAAGTATTTACATTGAAGTATCTAACCCTTATACCTTGTGTAGGTTGCATTCATATAAAATCTTAAAGGGGTTGTTCTTGCTCTTGTGCTAAAGCTTGTTTATTGATTTCTTGAGCAAGAAAGAAGTGGCACATTAAGGGGGAGTGCTAAATCATGATCATGGATACCACATCCCAAAATGTGCCCAAAGAAATTAAGTGCTAGCATTGTTTTTCAAAAATGAGCCATTTAGCCAAAAGTCAAAATCCTGAAATTATAAGTATAACCTTTGAAAAACTAATTGAAAAATGTATACAAATGCCTCTCAAAGGTTTCCCAAAGGTTTTGGTTCAAGAAAAACCTATTTTAAGAGAAAATGAGTTTCTAGCCAAAATTGTAGATCTTAGTTTCTTGTTTTTGACTTAAACTAGGTTTTCATATAAAATCTACTCTAAAAGGAATTTGGATTTGATCTCAAAAAGAAAAACCTAGAGTTGGCCATTCTAAACATTTCTGGTATTCAAAAGTTTTCAAAAGGCCAACCTATCAAAAGTTATTCGATTTTTAAACTCATCCAAAATTCAAGTTTGACCTAAAAGGTCACTTTCTAGCACTTAAGTGAGTTTTGCCATTTGAGCCAAGATTATTTACATGAATAGGTCCATAATGGTATTAATGACTCATACATGCAATTGGTTGCTTGAAATATCCTAAATTGCTCAATTTGGATCTTTTCGAGAAAGTTCTTAAAAATGAAATTTCATTTGCGAAAATAAAAGATTAATTCAAAAAAAAACTATTTAATTTTTGGACTTTAAAGGGCCATATTAGTTGGAAATGCTCCAAAGATGTTTATTTGATTGATTGTGTGAAAACATGGAGCAATGTACAACAATTCACTCAAATTCCAAATCTGTCTTTGAATCTGCTTTGTCGGTTTAGGGCCTCAACCGGCTCGACCTTAAAACCAATGATCGACTGGCCGCTTCCAGTCGACCGCCCGTGTGCCCAGCGGTCTGACCGATTTCGCATGGAGCTTAACTTCACCCTAAGGGGTATTTTTCCCCATCTCCTCCTCAAACTGAAACTGCCCTTCTCTCTCCTTGCTCTTGGCCGGTTCATCATCTCCTGCACGGATCTCCCTCTCCGGCCATCTCTTGAGGCTCAAAAGGTAACCTAAGGTTCCCCCTCACCTCCTCTCTCCATTCCTCCAATTGGATTGAGCATTGGTTGCCTCATTCTCTCATTACTTGAAACCCTAGGTGAGGGAGTTCTTGCCAAATCCGACAAGTTTTGATCCTCATTGCCTCAAGGAATCATCTCCTCAGATTCCTCATCTATTTACCTTGGTAATCCCTCAACTCCTTCTTGCAAATCTATCCACATTGTTAATTTTCCCAAAATTCTAGGGTTTGTCTTGAATGTGCCCTATCCTTGTCAAATTTTGTGGAAACTCCTTGACCTGCAAGTGGACTAGGGGTGTATGAACACATATCCATTATGTCATTATCCCACATTGCAATTTTTGTGGACTTCACCCCAGATTAGTTTGGTCGTGTCGATGGCGGTCGATAGCCCATTCAGCGGTCGACCGCCGTGACACAGAAGTGTGGAATGGAATTCTGAATATTGTATTAATTCACTCCTTGTATATCCTTTGACATTTCTTTGCTATCCATTTCAGTGACCATGCCGCGTAAAATCACCGCTGGTCGTTCGTCCACTCCTCGTCCAACTGTTGAAGATTTTCCTGAGGAAGTAGATGAACAAATGCAAGATGCAGAAGTGGAAAGAACAGCGAGTGACAGCGACAACAATGACAGTGATAATAATTATGAAGGGTCAGATGGTGGTGCTGAGAATGATGATGAGGAAGATGCTCCAGATCCAACTCCATTCATTGGGTTAGATGTGTCCAAAATTAAAAGTGAGAGGTATACAACTTTACGACACGCCAACCAGTTTAGATTCCCAAGGGATGCCACCCAAAATATGTTTCACACTATGTTTCAGCAGAATGTTTATCATGTTATCTATGCTCAGAAAAAGTTTGCTAATCATAGATTTGTGAAGTGGAGTTATATTGGACAGAATCCAGTCTACAATGGTTTATTCCGTCTGTTCAGGAGAGTAGGCTTAGATACTTTGGTATCTCTGAGTTGCAATTTTCATGCCAAAGTCGTTAGACAATTTTATGCAATTGTTTATATATCCCCTGAGCATGATCACCTTATTTGGATGACTGGACATGAGAAATTTGAAGCCACCAAGAATGATTTCATGCTTGCATTAAATTTAAAGGAATCAGATGGGATAAATATTCATGTTCAAGAATGCCTCGCTCTCACACAAGTCGATGAATACTATGATCAGAATCATCAATATAATGTTGGGAAGGTAACTGGATTGCTCCCTCTCCCAAGTATTGTTAACAGGATAATGAGAGCTACTTTCTTCCCCAGGAGTGGGAACAATGATGAGATTCATGGGAGAGCTTGGAATGTAATTAGGTGCATTATGGAAGGCACTAAAATTGATGTCATGGATCTCATTATCAGGGAGATAGCTACCTCTAAGGGAGATAAGAACAAGTCTATCTATTTTGGTCCCTACATCATGAAGCTTATTAAGAGAATGACCACTTTTGATCTCCCTCTCGATGTGGAGCATAAGGAGTATAGACAGAGATCCTCTACCTCGAGACTCCTCCACCTCGGTGTCCCTCCAGCTCCTCTTGATCTTAGGGGCAGGCTCGTCGTCCCGAGTCATCGAGGCGAGCTTCACAGGATCAGGATGCAGTTTTGGCAGCTCTTACTCGCCTTCAGACCAGCATAGACACTTTGCATACAGAGTCTATTAAGAGACATGCAGAGAACATTCAGAGGCATGCAGAGACTAGGTCTATGATTGAGGATCTGAGCTTGAGAGTGACTCGCATGGATGAGAGACTCATTGAGTATCAGGAGCAGCGTCTGCCAGTTGCTTATCGGAGGTTTGGCCGTGGTCAGCGTCCTCCATCCTTCACTCAGCAGGGAGATCTTCCACCGTCTTCGTCAGACGCTCCTCCTTCTTAGTTGATTAGCTTTCATATTTAGGTCGATAGACCTTGCTTTGTAAGGATGAGCTTAAATATTATTCTTGTAATATCTCTTGAAGCTCATAAACCTTGGATGCTTTATTACCTTAAGTCTCTTTTGTATGATGAAATATTTAATGAATTATGCTATGTGTTATGCAATCTTTGTTTGTCATCAAAGACTTGTGCAGGTTGAATGATTAAATGTCTATGATATGGATTATGCATCATTGAATATCGCTTTCCATAGTATGTTTGTGATTATATCCTGTTGTTGCATGATGTTCGTATATTGATTATCTATTGTCATGCTCCGTGGACCATTTGTCTAGAGGAAACTCTGCCAAAATTTCCTAAAAAGTCTTCCTATATGCATGGGTGTTGTCTCTTATCCTTGTGCAAATATTTAGGGGGAGTTTCTCTCATTGGTTCTTATTTGACTGTGTTTCAAATCAAGTCTCTTCTAATTGGCCTGTGTTTAACTTGCTTTTCTCTCTAAGGCCATCATAGAAGAATCTGTGCCAATAGCTCTTGGTCAAAAATTTGGTTTTTGCCCTCAAGGCTGTTTTTGGTCACCAGCGGTCTGACCGGCCGATCCGGCGGTCTGACCGCCCGTGACCAAATGGCACAAAGAACTTGAAAATTTTGTCAAAATTAAAATAAGTTCTTTAGCCAAGCTTCTTTCTTCTACTTTATCCTTTTATTGGCTGGAATTTGTTTTGGATTTTTTTTGGTGCTTAATGCCAAAAGGGGGAGAATGTTTATATGATCAATATATTTGGATTCTCTCTTATGCTATCACCTTTTGCATGCATAATACCTAAAGAAGTTAACTCAAATTGCTTAGTATCATGCATGATTATAGTTCAATAATTTAAATTCCTACATTATGTTGACTATTATCCAAATATTGTTATTGATAAAGGATTTGTCATCAATCACCAAAAAGGGGGAGATTGAAGAATCTAGCCCACCATTATATGATAATGGAGTGTTTTGGTGATTAATGACAAATGCATTTGTGAGACTAACATGTTTATTGATATACTTGTTGTTTAGTCTAAATTGGATATAAAGGTGATAATCATGAAGGCATGTATGTGATTAATGACAAATCAAACTCATTGGATAAACAAAAGGAAAATCCAAACAGGTATGCATGTATAATGACAAATCCATTTATGAGACTAACTCTCTTATTGTTATATCTTATGATTAGTCTCACTTGGGTATAAAGAACAAAAGAGGTATGCATTCTTCTTTGTATTCTTATACCCCGTTGCATTCCTTGGATCCAAAATATAGGTTAAACTTCACCAAAAGGATTAACCTAAATATGTGCATATGTTCTTACTACATACTCATGTATGCACACATATTGGGGGAGTTCATTCTATATTTTGAGGTTTCATTAGTATTGATACATATTCCTGTTTCCACATAAATTTGGGATCTTTACTTTGAAACATATCCTGTGAATATACTTAACTTGCATAGTTAATATATTCATATGAGTATATAAGACTTGTGTAGTCTAAGTATACTTATATGTGAGTATAACATAACTTGTGTAGTTCATGTGCACTCACATATTCTCGAATATATTTAACTTGTGTAGTTAATATATTCATGTGTATATATGAGACTTGTGTGCTCATATATCCTTTGAGTATATACAACTTGCATAGTGCCTATATACTCATACCAATCTACATTTAATTACTTGCAATTGAAGTGATTATCATCAATTACCAAAGAGGAAAGATTGTGGCATCTTGTCCCACCATTATGAGTTAATGGTATGGCATGGTAATTAATGATAATCATATTATAGAACTAACACTTTCCATGAGTTGGATGAACAGGTTGAGTTCTATAATTGGAGACTCTAGAAGATCATCATGTGTTGATGATATTAAAGTCAAGAGCTTGGTGTAAAGGATGCATCATGTGTGGATGCGCATCAAGTTCAAGATAAAGGAAATCATCATGTGTCGATGATGTTAATGAAGAGGAGATGATCATGAGTTGATCATCAAGTCAAATGAAAACCCATCATGTGTTGATGGAAGTCAAGTAAAGGATGCATCATGAGTTGATGCATATCAAGTCAAGAACCACGAGTTGAAGCAAGGATGTGCGTCATCAAGCTTCAAGTAGTTGCATAAGGCAAAGGTATGACTAGCTAGGGCTAAGGATTTGTTCCTAGTCTTTTACCGTCCACGGTGTTTGGTTAAATGACCGGATTGCTAGTATAGGTTGCCGTACTATTAAGAGGGTCCTTGACTAGTAGCTTGAGTTAGTCATGTGTTGATAGCTCATTGTGTTTGCTCTAGCTCATCTTAACATGTTGCCAATGTTTGCGAATGTGTTTTGCAAATAGTTCTGGCTCGTGGATAACCCTTGTAGCATGTGACTTAAGTTTGCGAATGTGTTTTGCAAATGGTGTAAGTCCATGTACCCTATTCCTTGTAGTGTGATTCTATAAGTTGGCAAATATGTTTTGCAACTTGTTGAGAATCTCACTTGAATCCTTGTTTGCATCGCGCGTCAATTTGGCAAATGTGTTTTGCAAATTGAGTTGAAGCGGAATGCAATTTGAGGCATTGATTCTAAAAGTTGGCAAATGTGTTTTGCAACTTGTTGAGAGTCTTGTCTTTAACCTTGTATGCATCTTGCATCAAATTAGCAAAATGTGTTTTTGCAATTTGAGTTGATGTAAAATCAATTTTGCTCTTGTTGGTGCTGGGCGGTCGACCGCCAGCCAGATCAATCGACCGCCCGATGGAGCGGTCGACGGCGTTGTTGAAGCGGTCGACGGACCTCGGGTCGAGACCCGTCGACATTTTCGAGAGAGTCTGTTTACGGTCCTTAGCCATTTCGTGAAGTTTTAGGCGGTCGGCCGGCGTCTTTTGGTGATCGGCCGGTGGTGGTCTGACCGCCATTACATGGCGGTCGAGACCGGTCGTAAACTCAACGGCTAGTTTATAGCCGTTGGAGCCAAGCGGTCGAGCCGCCATTACACGGCGGTCAGACCGATTTCGTCCAGAGACTCTGGAATCTTTTCCCAACGGCTAGTTTGTGGGTGTGGGCTATATAAAGCCACCTTGGCTGGTTGGGAGAGGTTGCTAGTGATATTGTGAAGGACTTTGCATGTGTTGCAAGTGCCTTAGACATTCTTTTGAGCTAGAGCAAGCCCTCTCTTCCTTTGTGCATGTGTTGCACTTAGTGAGTGATTGAGAGCAAACCCTAAGTGCATGTGTTGCCTTAGGTAGTGGATTTCGTATCCATTTGAGCTTAGACTCTTGATTGGTTCAAGTGAGCGTTGGAGACTTGTTACTCTTGGTGTTTGCCGACACCTAGACGGCGTGGTGGCGTTGTTGCGCCGGTGAGCTTCTCAAAGAAGATTGTGAGAAGACCCGGGCGGTTTGTGAGTGGTGTGGTGCTCGCCATCTCCGGAGTGGAGGAAGGAGCAACCCTAGTGGAGCGAGGTGTTGGTTCGATTTGGAACCGGTCCAAGTGGTTGGACTTACCTCTGAGGAAGGCTTAATTCGTGGAGCCGGCCCAATTGGTTTGGGTTTCCCTCAACGTGGATTAGGGGAGACCGGCAAGTCTCCGATCACGACGGGAAAACTTCGCCGTGTCATTGTGGTTTGATTACTTGTGCAATTTACATTACTTAAATTGCTATATTGTATGTGTATGATTGCTATCATTTATATTGTCTCATATTGTTGGTGCACTTAGTTGAACCTAGTTGATTTAGGTTTTAATTGTGCAAAACCTTATTTGTTTAGCTTCCGCATTAGAAATCGGTTTTAGTTAAAAGAAGTTCTTAAAACGCCTATTCACCCCCCCCTCTAGTCGGCCACCTCGATCTTATAGTGGAGCAACCACACCGAAGACGAAGCTACGTGGAACGAGAAGACAGCCTTAGAGCCAAATTCCCCTACCTCTTTACCGTGTCTGTAACATCCCAAAAATCCATATTTAAGGAATGCTTAATAGAAATGCATTGGGAAAAACACTTTGATCATCTTGCATATGAAAATCTACTCATGTTTGAATTTTGAACTTTTGTTTAAAAGCAAATCATGAAATACAAACAAACATGCACTCAAAAGGAATTAGATAAAACAAAATAAAAATAATAGGTAAGAGAATTATTTTGGGCATATTCTCCCAGGAAAAATTTACTAAAGAACTTATGTGAAACTTTGTTAAGAATGATAAATGCAAATGCATAAGAACATAAACTTATAAGAATTTTAGAGAAAATCAAAGAAGAGATAAACCTCTGAAAAATTTTCATAAGGAACTACATTAGGTCAGGTGCCCTCACAAAAAGTTTCATAAAATTTTGAGGTAGTTTGCTTGGTATAAAACTTCAGCAAACAAATCAACCTAAAAATCCAAAACCTAAACCCAATTCCTCTCTCCCTCTCGCTGACAGTGGGCCTCAAGGGCAGGGACCCTTGTCCACCTCGTGATCGCCCTTGCCAGCGCATGCTCGCAAGCGCTTCGTCAGGGAGCCCACCGTTTTGGACCATGCCGCCCCTGGTTTTTGCCGTTCAATCGTCCCCGTCAACTCCCCGCACCCATGCCTGCCCTTCTCCTCGCCCATTCCTACCCATGGTCATCTCGGCGCATCCGAGAGCTTTGCCGCGTTTCTCATGGTCACGTGCCTCTCCCTCGCATTTCTCCGCCCGTCCCTCTATAAAAAGCCTGCCAGAGCTTCCTCTCGTCCTTTCCTTGGCATTCCTATCATTCCTCTACCTTTTCTCCCCATCAGTTGAGCTCAAACACACAAGAGAGCTTGATCTCTACTTCGGTCACCGCGCCACCACCACCATTCCCACTGCCCAAAGGGTTTTTCTTCGCGCTATCTGCGCCATCTCATGTTCCAGCGAACGAGAAGCCTTTCCCCTCACTTGATTTCCACTTTGGTCCATAGGAACATGCCCGAGCCTGCTTCTTCCCCATCTCTGGCCATTTCCGCCGCCATAGTCGCCACTGGAGCTACACCGCACCTTGGACCGATTGGCTGCACCAAGAGCATCCCTAGGACATCCTCAATCCTCCCCGAGCTTCCTTGTCTTCTCCAGCGAGCTCTCCACGTGTAGCACCTTGCCGCCACCTCGTTTCATCATCGTCGGCCTTCTCCAAGCTTTCCTGGAGCCCCTCTTTGCTTTCAGTATACTTCTAGTACCCCTTAGAAGCTCGTGCGCGTGTTTGTTAGTTCAAAGCATCGCCGGGCTACAAAGCGCATTGAAGTTGTAGCTTCTCCACCGCCAATCCGCCATACGCTCGTCGACCCACCCGACCCTCGTCGTTGGCACCATCAAGTCTTGCAAAACACGAGAACCTATTTTGCGCTTTCCCCAACATCGCCATGCACCACCGCGCCGGCGACGACTGCGGCCGCAAGCGCCCGAGTGTTGCTCTGTGCTTTCCAAAACGGACAAGCACTATAGCAGCACAATTAACTCACATAATCCTGGTCGTTAAGACAAATCGGTGTTTAAATGATTAGTTAATTAATGCTTGAGTCACTGGCGTGTGGGACTGAGCCAAAAGATTAAAGCAAATCTAATTCAAAACATTACTCTAAATGAGTCATTGACATGCGGGTCCCACCACTTAAGTGCACAGTGAACGTCTCAGTGAACCCGTGCATTGTGCACGTGGACCCTCGGTCTACGCACTATTCATGTGGACCAAGTCACTGACAAACGGACCCCACACGTCGAAATAAAGAAAACCAGAAGAAAATGTAAAGTACGCTTTTAGTTTTGAGGAAATATGTTTTCTCTATTTAGAAAGCGTAAACCTCAATAAGTCCAGAGGAGAATACGCTTTCCTTACTGGAAAGTGTAAACCTCAATAGAACGTATGAGAGAATATGCTTTCTCTGCTGGAAAGCGTATATCTTTTTCTTTGGAATTTCCAAACTAAACCAAATTGAAACATTAATAACTTTTGCATTAAAAACTCCAAATTGAATTATTTTTGTTTCTTAATTCATCTAAAATCATGCTCTACCATAATATGTAAAAATATTTGAATTTGGTCACTATTGAATTTATTGGTATTATTTAATTCGTTTCCGTCTCTTTTTGGATTAGACGTCGATTGCTCAAGCGATTATTTTGACGACCAACCATCCATATATTCATAACAGAAAGAGCAAGGCAAGCACTTCCTTTGATCACGTTGATCCCATTGTTTTACTTACTGCACTTTGTTTTGCAAAATCTATTATGCATGCGTGTATGTTTTGTATGAAAATGTTATATTTGGAAAATCGGTAGTTGTAAATCCTATTCGATGCATATATCTCCTTGAAAAATTGATGTCTTATTGTTGTAGCCATTAGATTATGGATTAGACAATATATAATGTCATTTAGGAGTTTTTGAGTGCGATTATCGCACCACTGCTAAATAGAGCGATAGATCTTCCTAAAAAGTTATAAAAGGACATTAGGATAAATGTGAATTTAGGATATTTATGAAAAATGTTGAGAGGGGTGTACCTCTATTATTTTGTATAAAAGCAAAAATGCAAAACCTAGTTTTGGACGCGGGCGAGTTATACTATTCTAAGAAGAGTGAGGGGTGTACCTCACTAGTAGATAGGGAGAGATTCTCGCCCGAGGTCAATTAAGGACCGGATGTAACATGCAACCATATGTGCTGGTATGAGACGGCCTTAGCTAATTAAGTCATTGAAAACTAGCCTTGCACGTATGTATGTCATAGAGTGCAGACATAACTAGGCAGGCATGTTTGAAGGGGCTCCCTTCACCATGGTGTTAGGCACAAAGCTTGTCGACACAACTACAAATGCCTCACTCGACAGGGGGTACCCGGGTTAAGTGAGGATAAACATTCGCTGGGCTAGTGTAAGGATAGGACTAGATGATGTAAAGGCTTCGACGCGTGCTCTAGACTACTTACCTACGGTAGTGAGCGGTGGCATCGACAGATGCCGAATAAACTAGAGAATTCGTGTACTACGGGTAAAGTTGTGCACCTCTATATAGTGGAAATCTATTTAAATAGTTGTGCTCGCGGTCATGAGTATGCTTAGTTCAGACGGTATGGGTTTAGTTTTGATTTTCAAAAACTATTTTATTGGAAAAAAAACAATGGCAATGACTTGTGGGTTTTTATTTGAGTTAACTGTCACGTTATGGCTAAAAATGAAATGTAGCTCGCAACCGAGGAGCGTTGTGAGTTGTTGTTAAAATGAAATGTTGCTCGTAGCCGAGGAGGGTTGTGAGTGTTGTTGTTATTATTATCTGTTGTTCTTTCAATTACTTACTTACTATCCTGTATCTTTTTAACTGCTCTTTCAAATTCCATTGCAAAGTACTACTTACGAATATTGCAAATAAAAATGGCTTTAAGAAAAATAACTTGTAGAGTAGAGCATCATCCTTTGATAGCCTTGCATTTATATATAAATTTTATGATACACTACAATTCTTGCCGAGTACGCATTGTACTCAATCTTGCTTATATTGTTGTTTGGAATTCGAAGATGAGCCAACGCCCGACGATATGTTCTTCGCACCTGGAATCGGAGGGTTCGGTGATGGGTCTATCTAGGTCTTGTTTCTTGTCGGTTGCCTGAGGGATTGGATGGGCATACCGCTGGAATTTCGCTACTTTTATTACTTCTTCTGCTGCTACTTTTACTCTGTTGATACTTACTTTTATTTGGCCAGTCGGCCATTGATGTAATAACTTTACCGCTTAAGTTAAGTACCCCTTTGCTTTACTTTTATATGTGAATGTATGGATGTGAATGCCAAATATTGTGAATGTGTGTACTAGCCACTGATCATGGGACTAGTACGGTATACACATAGGATCATCGGGTATTCCACACCCGGGGGTCCGACAACAAACCTTGCCAAGCCTCATTCCCAACTCGCCTTGTTTTCGAGCCAAGCCCGAGCCACTCGGTAGGCTCATTTGGCTCGTAAGCTGCCAACCGGCCCTGTCTATACAAATATTGAGGTCTAGCCAGATCCTATGTCCGCCTTCCTCTCTCCCTGTAGATCACGTCCATCGAGCTATTCCCATTTCCCAACCAGATCCTATGGCAGCCTTCCTCTCTCCCCACAGATGGCGCCGCCGACCCTCACGCTGTCGTTCGGTAGCCGCTGCCCAGAGCCTAGCACCACCGCCAGCAATGGCCCTCTCCTCTGCCTCCATGCTAGTCCGGACACCGCCACCTCCCTCCAAACTCAAGCATCGTCGTCGCCGCCTCCCTCCAAGTTCCTCATCCTCTTGCTTCGTCGAGCCGCCGCCATCTCTGCCTCCCTCCGTCCTGGCGATGCCGCTGTCGGATTCAAAGTTGCGGGAACAAGGAAGATTCCAGTGAGATCTACCCCGCCATGATGTTGTCTTGGCTGTCGTCCTCCTCCTCCTCATCGTGGCGAAGCAGCTCACCGATCTTCACAGGGCACCACCGCCCACCGACCTCCTCATCCTCCTTTAGCTCCTACTTCACTAGCTGGCTTATCTCCCACTCGTCCCCCTCCTTCGTCTCATCCCATTTCTACGGTGATGGGAGAGGGGGCAGCTCGAGGTCCACCACCCCTGGTCACAAGGTGATGAGCTCATCATCGAGCTGCAGAGGAGGAGGGGCTCAGCGACGGAGAGGGCATCGTGGGGGCTGGGGGCGAAGGGGACATAGGACACGAAGCGGTGGAGGAGGTTGTGGTGGGCATAGCAAGCGGAGGCGACAAGGGCGAGGCGGGAGTAGAGGAGGAGCTCAGGCGAGGGAGAGGGAGGGGGAGGGGGAGCTGAGGTGGTTGAGGTGGGAGATGCTGGCACGGATGGCATCAAGCTGGCGGAGTAGCTGCTGGTCTTCTCTGTTCTGGTCTAGATGGAGGAGTTGCAGCGGCGTGGTGGATGCGAGAATGGAGAGGTGGTAGAGGGACAGCAGTTTGGCTCATGAGCCCTCACGAGCCATCTTGAGCCTCCTTTCAAGCCAAGCCGAGCATAGTTTCTGGCTCATTTCATTCACGAGCTGAGTTGAGCCGTTGTTCCAGCTGAGCTTGAGCGAGCCAAGCTCGAGCCGACTTGGCTCGTTTTCAACCCTAGTCTCCTCTGTCTCCCACATGTGCACGTACGTTGGCAACACATCGCACGAGCGATGACGTCCGGACCAATCCGACCTTGACACAAGCAAGAAGTGGACGGAGTAGTAGCGTATAATGCTTACTGGATACAAATGTAGCACCTACAAGTTAACCCTTTTGCATGAAGGAGGATAAAAGTATTAGTAGGGTACTATGCATATGTGGTTCTGCCTCCACAATGAGCTAGGCATAGAGTGAATTTTGAGCCAGGGGTGTTACAAACGCACATGCATCACCATGCACGTATACCACACACTTTAGAATTGTGGAGGTTAGTGATAGATTTGTGACCTCACAAAGCACAAGCTCTTGCTTTTCCCACTGAGGTGCACTTTAAAAAGAAAAATTAATCTATGGAAAAGCTTGAAGATGCACGGAGGAGTCAAAAAAAAATTTCAGAAAACCATATCCTGTTGGGGCGAATGGGTTTGACATCGTGGGTCCACTCACAAAATAAACAAGGTAGATTCAGCCTGTTAATAAATCAACTTGAAAGTAGGTGCCACGCGAGACCTGTGAAGCCTCGTCAGCCCAGATGCGTGTCAATGAAAGGGGTTTAGAGCCATTCGGCTCTTCCTGGAGGAAGGAAGCCCAACACGAAGCGGAGGTGCAGCATGGCACGCCGCTCAATCAAACAGTCGCATCTCCTATAAGCAAAGGTTGCAAATATCGTACAACGGCATTCAACGGTCCGCTTTGCGTTTCGCCATATAGCGTTATATATTGGCCGACAAAATTTGAAAAGTCATGTAACTAATTGAACGCACATGGTACATCTACACTATAACTAGCAAAATCAAATACACCATTACGATTTACAAGATAGGCAAATACAGTCTTCAAATTCTAAAAGATTGCATAGTTCAGTTGGCAAGGAGGGGCGTTTCGGCGTGCACGTTGGCTGGAAGCCTAAGCAAAGCTTAGGGGCCCAGGGGCCATTGGGCCCTCGCCCATCCTCGTTCGACGCTGCTCACGTGTGCATCTCATATTCTCCTTTAATGCAGCCACAAAAATGGCCACTAGAAAACAAATATAAATAGATATAGTAAAGTAGTTCCAAGTCTCACAACTCACGAAACAAAAAGTAGAGAACAACTTAGCAAACACCTAAGTATATTGTTATTGGGCCTTAGTGGGCTGAGCAGACTAGCCGAAACTTCCCCACAAAGCTGAATTAAAAGAAATGATTGATATAGCTGAGTGAGTTTTATGGATCTAGTTTAAGAGGTACTTAACTAGAAAATTGGGAATATATCGTCTATAGCGCCACACGATATATCATCGATATACATGATAAATCAGCAAAAGTCACCAATTACAAATTTTTTAAAGAAATTTTAGTGTTGTGCCTAATTTTGTGGCTATTTGCAATCTTGCCTGTAAGTAAGCTGTATAAACCCACCTGCTTGAAGGGACGTGATTTTTTTTTCAAAGCATTTTTTCCCAAAAAATTGTAGTTTCTTAGAATATTTCCTTCAAATTTCTGTTACATGACAGTAGTTCTAAGAAATCTCTTTATTTTATAGAAAATGAATATTACTAGAGAGAAAAGCATGGAGATGCACGAAGAAGCCAAATAAACAACTTGAGTAGGGGGTGTAATCGGAGCTTATGCGGATGGATATCGTTCATCCTGTATCTTATTCCGTATTTTTTTCTTCGAGTCGGAGTCAAACACGGATAGTGTCGTATACCCATTTTTTCATCTCGTATTCGCTCTGCAATCCATCAGTCGATAGGTCGGACGAAAATTATCTACTTCTTTTGCACCCCCTACACAAGCCATTAGACAGCAGGGGTGCAATAATTGCGAACACGGAGAGACTAATCACTGAGAAATCGAAGGAAGAAAAAAAAACTCATTATCTCCTCCTGCTCAGATGCATCAATTCACCTATCTGTTATCTTATTCATAAGTGAAGTAACAGATTTTCCTCGTACCACCTGACATACAGACGGATATCGCATATCCTGTATCATATTCCGTATTTTTTCCTTGTAGTTGGAGTTAAACACGGATAGTGTTATATATCTATTTATCCTTTCTATATTCGTTCCACGAGTCTTTAATCGGTGGATCGGTTAAAAATTATCAGCTCCGTTTACACCTCGGCTCAAGGGTCTTAACCGGCGGTGGCGATGGGCCCATCGCCCACTCCTGGCTTGCCCGGGCCAGCTACTCTAACCCCACTCCTCCCCTCCTCCCTTATTTATAGCCCCTCCTCTGCCCTACTGCCTTACAACGACAAGAGAGGAGAGAAATCAACTCAAAAGAAAAAGAAGACAGAGGAAATCAAAAGAACAAGAAGGGAGGATATGAACGGTGTGGAGGCGGACGTGGGGCAGGAAGAGAAGAGTGGCGGCGGCGGCGTTGGCTGTGACGGTAAGGTGGGAAAGGGGGCGGTGAGCCTGGAGGAGCTGCGGAAGAGGATGGCGGACTTCGCCAGGGAGAGGGACTGGGAGCAGTTCCACTCCTCGCCTTGGTCTGCTTCTCCGTTCCTTTCTTGATATCTCTTTGGCAATTTCGTTTCTTTGTTTGGAATCTACCTCGTCCGGCTGTCAGACGTGTGGCATCGACATTGGCAAGGCTGTCCTGCGCAAGCTGGAGATCAATGCACGCAAGTACCCGGCCGGCCAGTGCAAGGGCTCATCCAAGAAGCACACAGCACACCTACTACAGCTCGCCTCCAATAACAATGCTAGTGCCAACGACAATGCCACCAGTCTCTCCGGTAATAAGGAGCATAACAACAGAAACGGAGTCTAAGACTTGGAGCTTCTTGAGGTGGTAGCTTGGCTTGATTCTTGTCTTGCGTTTTGTGGTCTAGGTTATGTGGTGGTAAAGAAACAAGTTTATCTGTTTGGATTTGGGTCCCCTCTATTATATTAGATGCCTAAATAAACAATTGTTGACTGCTTTAACTCAATGTGGAATATATATGTGATAAGGAATTATTTGATGCGGAATCTAACTCGAGGAATTAATACTCGAGGTGCTGAGGACGGCTGTGCTGGAATAAGTAGACATATTTATTGAGATCGAGTCTACTGGAATTTAATATGCATGTGTATGATTAATCGAGATCTGACCTGAGGGTGGAATAAATTTGGGTTTGTTTTGCGGGATCGACTCGCAAGTCTGTTGACCCATATGATCAGATTGGAATTAATCTCGTAAACAATCTGATCATGGCACATGACTTACACATGTGTGCTAGGGACTAATATATTTTAGACTCATTAAACTGACCTGTCTGATCGTGGTTGGTGACATGGTTCAGGAGTCTTATGGTGTACCGAAAACAGGTGGGTCAATTATAACACCTGGAAGTGGAGTCTATAAATAGATCCCTACCTTCTAGCCCCATAATACAATTGTGAGCGGCACCACGGAATAGGCAGAGGTACAGAGGGTAGACCAAATAGACACCACAAAATCAATCTAGGGTTTGCTCAAAACCCAACATTGGTATCAGAGCTTCGGGTGGCGGCGCGTCGCGTCTGAAGCCAAAACGTTGTACGCGTCCGAAGGCAAGTCGTTTTCTCCATCGCCAAGTCGACGTCGCTGTCATCCATCCGTCAAGATGCAGCTGGCATTTGCTTTCGTGGCCAATCCCTTCGTCTGTGGTCACGCTGCGCATGTCCTAGATCCGCTCATCGCGACCTCAGTCACGTCCAGCACAGTTAGTCATCAATCCGCACGTCCGTGGTTCTCTTCATTGCATCCTCGATCACATTCGTCGGTCATTAATTGAAGTCCAGCACTCATTATTGAAGTCACGATCAGTGGATCGGTCCGTCCGTGGTGCGTTTTCTTTGGTTGGTTTCTTTTCAGTGGGTCTGTTCATCATCAAGTCAGGCGCACGGTGATTTTTTTTTGTGTGTGTTGGTGCTTCCGGAGATTGAATCTTCTCCCGTGAGCATCCTGAAGCAAAAGCAAAAAAGAGGCAGCAAGTCATCATATCATCTTTTTGACTTTTGAGTACAGCATCAAGCCTAGTATCATATTGATTTCTCTTCTTCTCCATGGGAAGCAGAAATCCAGTGACCCTACAGATTCAGGTATCTTCTCGCAATAGCAACCAACAGCGTATTTTCTAAACTACTTAGATCTTGCAAATTGGATGGCTCAAATTTCACGGTTTGGAAAAGAAAAATCACGTTTTTGCTTTCTGCTAAAAACACTGATTATGTAATAGACAAAAACGAACCAGAAGAGCTAGAAAAAAATGCCACTGTTGAGGAAAAAGAAAATTATGCAGAAGAATATGAAAATTGGACAATGGATAATAAAAGGGCTCGCATTTTTATTTTGAGATCAATGACTAATTCTTTAACTACTGAGTATGAAGGTGACAGAATGCGCAAAAAATAATGCATAATCTGGAACAAGATTTTGGTGAGGTATCTCTTATTAAAGTGCTTAATCTTGTTAATCGTTTTCTCTCCACCAAGATGTATGATGGTACTTCAATTAATGAGCATCTCAATAAACTCTACATTTTAGCAGAGGAATTAAAAAATACTGGCTGTCCTTTTTCTGAAGAAGTGCAGGTTATGGTTGTTCTGAACTCTTTGCCAAATTCATGGGAACAATTTAAGATATCTTTCTATCATTCTGAAAGGATACTCAATATGAACACTCTGAGGCATCATTTGCTTATGGAAGAAGATAGAAAACTCTCTCAGGGAAAAGAAAGAAATACTCACAATTTTGAGTTACACATTGGAGAGGGAAAAGGTACTAATAAAAGGAATTGGCAAAAGAGGAAGTCTAATGGTGATTTGAGAGAAAATCTTAACAAGAAACGTGATCGGGATGATCTTGAAAATTATAACTTAGTTCAGAGGAATGATAAGTACAAAAATTTCAAGTGTCACAAGTATGGTCAGTATGGGCATTTTAGAGCTGATTGCAGGAAAAAGAAGAAGCAGAATGAGCAAATGAATCAAAACAAGCAACCAGTTGAGCATAAAGGTGATTCATCGCCTAACGATATGTTTAATGTTTTTGTATGTACTGAATATTTATTTACTACTACCTTTCCAAATAGTTGGGTTGTTGATTCTAATGCTACATCTCATATTACTAAAGATAATAGAGCTTTTACTTCTATGCGAACAATTCCAAGGGGAAATAGATATATCTTTTTGGGCACTAATGCCAAAATTGATATACTTGGAATTGAAAATTATGTCCTGGAACTCCCCAAGGGAGGAAAGTTATTTTTACAGAACACTTTATATTCACCTAGCATGAGAAGGAATTTAATCTTTGTTGCTCAATTAGAATCTATTGGTTATGATATACTGTTTGGAAAAGGAAGAGTTAAAATATTGTTCAATGGAAAATAAGTGCATATTGGAACTCGTCATGAAGGTCTTTATTTTCTTGATGAGCTATCAAATAATGACAATATTGATTGCTTGGTTGGTGAAAATAACTCTATAGTGAGGAATACTAATGATAGGAGCACATGATCATAATCTTATTTATGACATTTACAACTTGGTCACATATCTAAAAACAGAATTAAGAGGCTTATTATTTCTAGAATTCTGCATTCTAAGTGGGAGGATTTTGGTATTTGTGAGGCATGTATAATGGGTAAGATGACCCATGCGCCTTTTTCAAAGGCGGAAAGATCAAATGAGCCTCTTGCCATTATTCATTCTGATATTTGTGGTGATATGTCTACTCCCACTAAAGGACAAAAGATTTATTTTATTACATTCATTGATGATTATTCAAGATTTGGCTATGTGTATCTTCTTAAACATAAGTCAGAAGGATTTGATGTGTTCAAGTCATTTAAAACTGAAGTGGAAAATCAATTGAATAGAAAGATCAAAGTTTTGAGAACTGATCGTGGAGGATAATACACTTCAAGAATATTAAATGATTTTTGTAAAGAGCATGGAATTATTCATCATTATACCATACCCTACACTCCGCAACAAAATGGTGTGGCTGAGCGGAGAAATAGAACACTTATGGATATGGTTAGATCTATGATGGCTTATTCAGATCTTCTTTTATCTTTTTGGGGTGAAGCTTTGCATACTGCTGTTTATTTGTCAAATCATTTGCCATCTAAAGCTGTAACAGTCACTCCTTATGAGTTATGGACTGAAAGAAAACCCTCACTTCGCCACTTAGCTGTTTGGGGTTGTAATGCACAAATTAGAGTGCCAAATCAAAACCGTACAAAATTGTAACCTAAAAGCACGCCAATAATTTTTATTGGTTATTCTTTGGAATCAAAAAGGTACAGTTTCTATGACCAGGAAAAGGATAAACTAGTGAAAAGTAGGGATACAATTTTTTTAGATCAAAACACACCTCGTCGTGCTAAGCGGGCGAGGATGGAATTATTGGCAACTCCACCTGAAACACAGATGGGAGGATGGAATTATTGGCAACTCCACCTGAAACACAGATGGATATATCTGTTATTGATTCTCACACTAAAGGAGGTTCAGCTCCTGAAGAACATGCAAACCAAACTCCCAATACTAACATGCTTAGGAGAAGTGGGAGGAATTTTAGTACACCCCGATATCTAGATGATTATTATTTGTTCTTGGGGAAGTTCACTCTAAAATTTCAGATTTAGAGGAAGAACCAAAGACTTATAAACAAGCAATAAGCTGCCCTCAATCAAAACTATGGGTGGAAACAATGCGGGAAGAATTAAACTCGATGAAAAGGAATAAAGTTTGGGAACTTGTTAATCTACCAAACAACCGTAAACCCATAGGGTGTAAATGGATTTTTAAAAGGAAATTGAATGCAGCGGGTTTAGTAGAAAAATATAAGGCTAAGTTTGTTGCTAAAGGCTTTACACAAAGGGAAGGTATTGACTTTGTGGAAACTTTTTCTCCTGTTGTAAAGTTTACTTCAATTCGTATTATTAGTGCTTTGATGGCTTATTATGATCTTGAACTCCACCAAATGGATGTTAAAACTACTTTTCTTAATGGTCTTTTGGAGGAGGAAATATATATGATACAGCCGGAAGGTTTTGGAGAAAAATGAAATGAAAATAAGGTTTGCAAGTTGAATTGATCAATTTATGGTCTTAAACAAGCTTCATGGCAATGGTATATTCTTTTTTGTAATGCTATCACGTCATATGGTTTTTCAATGACGGAAGGTGATCATTGCATATATACAAAAGTTATGGGTAATTATTTTGTCTTATTATCTTTATATGTTGATGATATTCTCATTGCTTCTAATCATAAAAATACATTAATAGAAGTGAAAGCTTGGTTGTCTTCTAAATTTGATGTGAAAGATATGGGAGAAGCTTCCTATGTTTTAGGAGTTGAAATACATAGAGATCGGAATAAAAAGAATTCTTGGGTTGTCTCAAAAGGCATACTTTCGAAGTGTTTTAAAACGATTTTCTATGAAAAACAGCAAACCTGTTAATGTACCTATTGTAAAGGGAACTAAACTCAGTGAGGAATTATGCCCAAAAACTCCTAAGGAAAAAGCTAGAATGAATGGTATTCCTTATTCTTCAGCTTTTGGATGTCTTATGTATGCTATGTTATTTACACGACCTGACTTTAGCCATGCTATTGGAATTCTTAGTACATATCAAAAGAACCCTAGGGAAGAGCACCGGAAACAAATCAAATATGTATTGCATTATATCAAAGGAACTATGGATTATTCATTATGTTTTAATAGTCATAATCTTCAGCTACAGGGTTATACTGATATTGATTGGTAAGGGGATCCAGATTACCAAAAATCTTCTTCTGGTTATCTATTTACTTTGGCAGGAGGTGCTATTTCTTGGTGCAGCAGGAAACAGGATTTAGTTGCTCTTTCATCTATGGAAGCTGAATACATTGATGCATCTGAAGCAGCAAAGGAAAGTGTATGGCTGAGGGAATTTTTTGCATCACTTAAGGTCGTGGAAAGTGCATCACAACCTGTCACTATTTTTTGTGATAATCAGGTAGCGATCAAGGTCTCAAATGATCCTAAATTTCATAATAAAAGTAAACACATTGAAGGAAGATATCACTATATTCGTGATGTAATAAATAGACTCAAATCTATTTGTTTGGTTTATTTGCCTAGCATTGATATGGTTGCAAATCCACTGACTAAGCTAGTTAGTCAGGAATTATTTAGTTAGGAATTATTTTCTAAACATGTTAAAGACATGGGACTTCAGTTTATTGATTGAAATGTTTTCAGCCAAGTGGGAGATGTTGGATTTTTTATGTGGCTTTCAACATTTATTGTGGTTATTGTCTGCTTTAACTCAATGTGGAATATTGATATATGTGATAGGAAATTATTTGATGCAGAATCTAACTCGAGGAATTAATACTCGAGGTGCTGAGGACGGCTGTACTGAAATAGGTAGACGTATTTATTGAGATTGAGTCTACTGGAATTTAATATGCATGTGTATGATTAATCTGGATACAGCACATGCTGGAATAGCTGGGTTTGTTTTGCAAGATCGGCTCTGGAGGATGTTGACCCACATGATCAGATTGGAATTGATCTCGTAAACAATCTGATCATAGCACATGACTCACACATGTATGCTAGGGACTAATATATTTTAGACTTATTAAACTGACCTGTCTGATCGTGGTTGGTGATATAGTTCAGAAGTCTCACGGTGTACCGGAAACAGGTGGGTCAATTATAACACCTGGAAGTGGAGTCTATAAATAGGTCCCTACCCTCTAGCCTCATAATACAATTGTGAGCGGCACCACGGAATAGGCAGAGGAATAGAGGGTAGACCAAATAGACACCACAAAATCAATCTAGAGTTTGCTCAAAACCCAACAGGCTACATAGCTAATGAAATGGTCTTTAGCTTCTGCATAACTTGCTCCAGTATCCAGCTGCAAAATGTGCAACACTGGTGAGCATTTACTTACTGTACTGTGACACGGTTCTATGTCAGGCTAAGTCAAAAGTGTGGTCTCACTTGCCTCCACTTTGTAATTGCTGAAGTGTTGAACAGCTTGAGGCTGCTTGAGCATGTGTTGGTGAATGGCATTTATACCCTAGTCCTTCTATGACTACAAATGAACAAAGCTTATCGCGAAATCTTTATGAACAATCGCTGACAAGTGGACCTGACACTTGGGATGAAGTCAGGAAGCTTGTTTTGTCGGTGAGTGTTCGTAAGGATTTTCCAGAAAATCTTTTTGTGTGCAGAGCATATCTGTTTGTATTGATCGGGATTCTGGTCTGTTCAGTGAAGTTGAATGGATCCTGATTCGCAAGTGTGGGGGACCCCCTGGGCAAGTGTGGAGGGCTTTTGATGTATTGAGTGTTGTCAGCTTCTCTGACTCTAGCATAGCAGGTCCTGGGATTGCTTTGGGGCGGCATGAAGTTGAGGTGTTGTGATTTATGAACAACAATGAGTCAGGGTGATTTTGTTCGATGGCCACACCTGCCCCTTGTTATCTCTGTAGACTTTCTTTCGTATGGATTGGAATTGCTATTCATTTGGAAGATTCTATTAATTTGCTGCAGGACAGTATGACTGTATGAAGTATGAACATAAATGACGCTCATACTTTGATGAGCTATTTATGCATGGCTGCTTCGGTGATCCTTCTTGTTGCCTTTAAATCTGATTTGAGGAGTCCGAACTGCACTGCAGCGATATGGTTGGATTTGGATGATGGCTGCTCTCTTAACTTCATTAATACTCCATGCTCTTTTCTGCTGATAGAGGTTTACAAGTGTAGGCAGATTAGAGGGTTTTCGCTGAGAGGGTTGACAAACCATAGTCCATAGCAATTGCTTTCGGAAAATGTTTGTTTTATTCCCTTGTTCCAGTAGCTTTGATGTGTATAGAGAAACTAACGTACAAATATTGACTGGAGAGTGCACATCACGGGTAGGCACGTCAGTACATGCAGATCAATGGTGCGTGCACGAGAACTTTTTGTCTCAACTCTCACAAGATTGTTGTTGGGACCAATCTCCTCACCTCGTCCTGTCAAGATCCCCAGGGACAGCCATGAGACCGTCCCCTCTCTCTCTCTCTCTCTTTCTCACGGGCTCCCTCTTTAGTGATGGTTAGATGGGTCGCGCCTCGGGCGGTCTAGGCACAGCACGGCCTACATTGTTCATAAGTCGTGCTGGTCCGACACAAAGCCATGTGTCGTGTTTAGGCTGCAACCTTGGCACAGTACGAACAGTGCCGAACCGTGCTAGGCACGGCACGATGTCGAGGCAATAATCGGCCCAGCGTCTTGAGCGTCCGAGCGTCTGTGAACCGTGAGCATCGGCGAGGAGGAGGAGGAAGCTAGCTTGGGAGGGAGGGAGGGAGGAGGAGGAGAAGGAGAGGAGGAGGAGGCGGGCGGCGGACAATGGCGGAGGAGGGAGAAGCGGCCTTGGGGCGGGAGGGAGGAGAAGGCGACACGGCGGGCTCGTGGCGCACGGGAGCAGTGACGAGGAGGGGGCAGCGCCGCTCGGGACGGGAGGGACTAGGGAGGAGAAGGCGAGGCGGCTTGGGGCCCACAGGCGGAGGTAGCAAGGGAGGCGAAGGGGGTAGGGGGTACGGGGAGGTGTGCCCCGTGCGCCGTGTTGGCACGGTGGGCCGTGCCTGGCACGACACAGTCCGGTGGCAATATAGTCGTTACGGGTTAAATTGGCTCGATGGGCCATGCCCGGCAAGGCACGGTATGGCCCATTTAGCTCGTAACATTTGGATTTTTAAAAATTTTCGATTGTTTGTCTTTAATGTTTTGGCCTTTATAAATAGCAAAAAAAAAATCCTACAATTTTTTTCTATAAATAGGCACCATACCCCCCCCCCTCCTCATTCAGCACTCACACATTCCTCAATCTCTCTTTCAAATTCTATTGTGAAAATTTAAATTCGTTGTGAGATAATTTGGCAAAATTCAAAAAAAAAATGTGCCAAATTTTGGGAAATTTCAAATTCCGGCAACAAGTCATTAAAAGCGGTACAATACTGTTTTTTTGCATATTTTTATTTTTATTATTTGTTATGCTAAGATGAAAATAATAATAGTATTTGTTTCGATTTTGCAGTTTTCATTATGGAAAATTACGGTATCTTCGCTCCCACTGAGTAAGAAATTTCACCAGAGGATGTTGCATCCATGGAGGAGGCTACAGCTGCCTCAAACCAACCGGAGGTTTTACCGGAAGGGCAAGGCGGAGTTCCGTCATCAGGCTCTACGGCAGTAGCTTCATCAACGACCACCGGAGCAAAGAAATCAAGGCCGTCTACATCCGAAGTCTGGGAGCATTTCAATAGGACAACCAAGCCAGACACAGAAGAAAATGAGGTATGTGCTGTTTGCAAAAATTTATCATCAGGTATTGTCTACAAAGTCTACAGGAGGGGCGGGGCACTTGCAAAGACATGCTACAAGATGTAAGGCCAAGCAAAGATTGCTAATGAGGCAGATGTAGCTACAGTACAACCCCGACGGTATGATAAGTAGCTGGGACTACAATCCTGAAGTAGCCCATCAATCTCTCTGTCGTTTAATTGCTTCCAAAGATTTACCGTTAGGCTTTGGGGAGTCTAATGCTTTCCAAACTTACATTAGAACTACGCATAATCCCAGATTCTCTTTCGTTTCTAGACATACAACAACTAGAGATCTAGTAAAATACTACAATCAACGTCGTGATAAATTAAAGTATAAATTTGCTACGTGCATATTTTCGATGGCCTTGACCTCAGACATATGGAGTGGGCGCGCTAGGGAGGATTATCTTAGTGTAGTTGCTCATTATGTTAATAATGGCTAGGTAATAGAGAAAAGAATTATAAGTTTCAAATTAATTGATATAGCACACACGGCTGAGAATATTGTGGACTGTATTATCAAAGTCATGGAAGACTTTGGTCTTACAAACAAAATATTCTCAATTACTCTAGACAATGCCGCTGCGAACTCTAAGGCCATGGATATTCTTACTCCAGTCTTCAGTACATACGCCGATTCCTTCTTGCTACATCAGCTATGTGCTTGTCATATTATTAATCTTATAGTCAAATTCGGTTCGAAGAGTTTGGATGTGTATCTTAAATCTTTTCGCGATGCAATATCTTTCTTGAATAATTCTAACGTAAGAATAGTAGCATGTAAGAACTTCTGCAAGGCAATGGGCGTACATCCAAGAAAGTTTGGTTTATACATGCCAGTAAGATGGAACTCTACTTACCTGATGCATAAGAGTCTTTTACCATATAAGAGCACTTTTTCTGTTTTCATTCAAATGCACTATCAGAGCACTGACAATAGTATACTATTGAGTGAGCAATATTGGTTCGTTTCTGAGAAGATACTATAGTTTTTAGATTTTTTTTATGAGGCCACTGTTGCTTTGTCCGCTGTCTACTATCCAACATCTCCTATTATTGTGCATATTATTTTACAGATTGCTACTCAATTGAAAATGTATGAAAATGACTCATTTTACACGAGGCTATTGTTGCTATGAAAACTAAATACCTTAAATATTGCAGAGAAATCCCTTTCCTATATGTATTTGCATTTAGTTTAGATCATAGAGGTAAAATTGAAGTATTTGCTAATGTTCTTGATCTTCTTAGTGATGCTACAGGGCTAGACTATTCTAACTATTTTGAAGAAGTGTGTTCCCAATTACACGAGGTTTACTAGAGGTATGAAAATAAGTTCAGGGAAGTATGCTTTCAACGACCTTCAATAGCCCCCACCTCAAGCAGCAAAACAAATATGTGGGGCACGATCTTCGGTGGTCTTCCTCCAGGCCCAGGTCTTCTTCTTCTACAGCGTCGTCTGCTCAACCAAGAACAACCCCAAGGTATGGGGAACTATCGTTGGCTCTTCCTCCAGGCCCAGGTCTTCTTCTTCTACAGCGTCGCCTGCTCAACCAAGAACAACCCCAAGGTATGGGGAACTATCTACCTATCTAGACAACGATACGATGGATTTCAACTCAAAAGGCTTCAAAATTTTGCAATGGTGGCATGCTTATAAGTTAACATATCCCGTGTTATCCATACTTGCACATGATGTGTTAATTGTTCCTGCCTCGACGGTTTCCTCTGAGTCTGCTTTCAGTCTTTCTGGAAGAATATTGGATAAGAGAAGAACACGTCTCATGAGTGAGATAGTAGAGATACTTCTAACCATGAAGGACTGTGAATAAGCTGGTTCGTGAACACAACACTTTGTGGAAAATATAGAGTTGTCGGACGTGTTCGAAAATCTATTCCTCGACAATGACACTTAGAACAAAGATGTGTGTAGAGCTATACGTTGTACTCTTTTTCCTTTGCAAAGGTTTTCTCATGTTGAGTTTTTACTTTGTGAGCAACTTCAGGGGAAGCTACGACGAAAAGGTCTACGCATGTGAAGGCCGGTCCCAGGTGACTCGGCAGCCCCACCAAACCACCCCTCGCCATGCCAGCGGCAGGAGCTCCCGCTGTAGCCTCTCCTTCCTTTTCCCCTCCCGAAGCTAGGGGCTTCCCCTCATATCTATTTTTGTTGTGTTCTCCCTCCATCGTGTGTGGTGCAGTGGCCGGGGCGCAACAGTGATCAATGCCGGCGCGAAGCGAATGCGGTCCTCTGGTGCTCTACAGGACTAGGCTAGGGCTCGGCATCTTGGTCAGGAGCAGGTGTGGGCTATGTGGTGAGGTGGCAGCACTAGCTCGACGTCGCCCCCCCCCCCCTCTTTGTGTTGTATGTTGTCAATCGTTGATGGCATATGTTGCACCTAATCAATAGGGTGGGAAAAAATAGAATGAGGCAGGTGGATGTAACTGTGATATGGTGGAGCTGTGTGCGTTTGGAAAAATATAAATGTTGGTAACTTGCAGTAGTTTGGCAGGCTTGTCTTGATCAATTAAGGACTTAACTTTCTGTGCCATTGAACGGAGCCATAACTGTACGACCACATGTTTGGTATGGGACAGGCCTAACTTAGTAAACTATGGAGTCTCTCATTGACTACCCAGGCAATAGGTTAAGCTCTGTGCCAGGGTGGATATGTGATTCTTTCTGACTGGTTGAGTCATATTTATGAGCGATTCACCGCCTCCATGTCCAACGGTGTGCGACGAGCCAACAACCTCTGTGGGGATTGGTGCCAGCAATATGCACAACGGGAGGGTCATGTAACATCCTAAAAATCCCAATTTTGGAAAAATATAATGAAAATAAGTGGGATAATGATTTTGAGCATGTTTTGAGTGGAAAACTTTTTTTTCATGATTTTTGAACTTTTGTATAAATCAAATAGTGAAATTATATGCAAACAGAAACTAGTAATAATTTTAGAGAAAATCACAGAACAGATAAAATCCTAAAAAAATTACACAAAAAATCATAAATTTTGGATCCTGTTTGGTAGGTTTGACAAGTTGGCAAACACTCAGCCTTTTTTTTGGAAATTCCAAACCTAATTTGAATTCCTTAGAGCCAAATGGGCGATTACATGACCAACTTCACTTGCACCTGCATTACGCTAGCACTCCTCCCTGCGCTTGCGACATGCAGCCCACGTGCAGGGCCCTTTGTCAGCCTTTCGCTGTTCCGCCCCCAGTTCGCAACCGACGCCCATCGTTTTGCGCTCCAACTACTCCCATCGTGTCCGCCTGCGTCGTATGTCACAGCGCCTATGCCGCTTCCTCGCCTTTTTCCCACACATGCGGAGACGCCGAAGCACGCCCACGAGTTCTGGTTGCGACCACATTTTCTCGCTACCCATCTCGCATATTTCTCATAGTTATTTAAGCATACATGCGCATTCAAGGTAGTTAGGATCGCGATCCAAGTCTTAAAGTCTTACGACTCTACGAACCCACGACAGCCTGTCGATCCAAGTCTTACTGCCGATCCGATCCTACTCAAGGTCGGTAGGATCGCGATCCTACTCTTAGAGTCTTACGGTTCTCTGAACCCACGACGACTGTCGATCCAAATCTCCTTTGTCGATCCTACTCGTAGAGACTTAGGGCAATTTTTTTTAGAGGCCAGGCTTTGCTGATATTTTGTTTTAAAGCAAAATTTGTTGATATTAATTTCTGAGAATGAAACTATAAATAAACAAGGAGCATGCAAAATATTGTATCAGTGTGGTAATGCTAGTACAAATATCTATATTATGGCATGAGCAATCTTGAGCTTGATAATGATAAGCTCTTTTTATTCCTCGAGTATGTCTAGCTACTTTTAAGGAACATGCAAGTGGTAAACCATATAACAATCATACAAACTTATAGTATAGATGTTAAATATGTGTATTTTTATAAATCCGTAGAATCGCCGATTCTACGATTCGATACTACGATTCGATCCTACCGGAGGCAAATCGATCCGACTCGGGATCTCGACTCTGACTACCTTTACACTTTCCCTTTCCATCTTGATGCTTTGCCAAATCAAAAATGCCCCTGCAAAAGCCGCCTTCTTCCCTATTCTTCTTGCGCGAGCATCATGGCGCCAGTCGCTGTGCCGCGCACTACCTAGCTCCACTTCGCCTGCGCTCGCGCCAAGCCCGTGCCAGGACCTCACCACCTCTCCCACGCCATTAAACCGTCGCGCTAGCGCCGCTCGGCCTCAGCCCTTCTCCCACGCCACGCCTCGCGCCACCATTGCCAGCTGCTCGACGATCTGCGAACACCGCAACCGCCCTCGCCAGCATGCGTGCTTGCGCCAGTGGGATGCCACCACTCCTGCTATGCCACCCCTCGCTACACGGATTCCACCCCCGCTGTCCACCTCGCCGCCACGCGCTGCGCTCGCCCCAGCTTAGACACTGCTGCCACCGCCTCAATCGGCTATAAAAGCCCATGCCCATGACACTAGCCACACCATCAACCTCAACACCACCTCACCATCACTTCCATTCATCCCCAACCCCGGCCAACACCCTTAATCGCCGCTGCCCACATCTTCTTCCCTAGTGAGCCCAACTCTGATCCGTCGCCGCCCTCATGCCCCCTGCTCGTAAACCCCATCACCAGCACCGCCTCAACACCCCGAAGCCATCCCCCACAACCAAGCTCCCCTTCCCCGCCGCCAATTCACCGTCATCATGTCCCACCACCGGCCCATGGCCATCGTCGCCAAGCCACCTCGGTGCTCCCCTAGCCTCTCCGACACCACCCCTGAGATCCCCTCCACCCCTTGAAGCTCAAGCCCCAACCAATTTGGTCGGAGCGAGCCTATAGCGCCGCCGCCATCTTCCCATGTCTCCGCCAAGCGCCACCACCGCCACCGACACCTCTTCGGACCACCTTCGCCCGCACAAAGCCCAAAAATGGGTTGTGCAAGCCATGGTGATTCTAACCACACCACTCGGCGCCACTGCCAGCTGCCATCACCGCCATCGTCTTCGGCTCGGGTATCGTGGGAGCTTGCTCCTGGGTCCTGGGCCAAGCGGCTGCGAGCCACTCCAGTTGGGCTAGAAGCCTAGCCCAGTTAACTCCCTAGGCCAGCAAGCTTTGTGGGCCAAGCCATCACTATGCAGCCCATTACTATTTGCAGCCCAACCCGAGAGAGGCCATTACTGTTCAACCCGTTAACCCATAGCCCAAACATGTTACTGTTCACATAACCTGATGTGTTAGGAAAAGTTCCAACTCGTCACTGTTCACCAAACCCAACACTATTCATCTAGACCCGTTTAGACGCATATATCCATTTCGACCGTTTCGAGCCCGTGAAACCCATTTTCAACTCTGTTTGACCTAATCAAGCATCCAATAAATTTCAATCACCCACACCACCTTTCTTTTCAATTCTTTCCTAATTTGTTTATTTCATTTTGTTCCTAGCTCACTCCTTGTCGAGCCCGAATGATTTATTTGATATTTCTTTTGTGTTAGGCTTCAACTTTGAAGACAGCCTCCGGAAGACGTCAAACAAGACGCGGGAGAAGCAGGACTAGTTGAAGATTTTGAACATGGTGGCAAATTGCATTCTTTGATCATTTTGAGCCCACATTTCATTTATTTATATTATTACTTTCATTATCGTATTTATGCCAATTTCTTCTTTATTGAAATAATATATTTGGAATGTCATGATGATTAGATAAATCCTACCACTCACACCCACACGGCCACACCCACCTGTTCATTTGTAGGTCAAATTCACCTTGACAAGTTTAAGGAATATAAAATATTAATAAATGTTCGACATTGTCACACAATGTGTTTACAAATACTATTAAGGAATATTAGCTACTTGTTAATAGATTTTGGTGGAGAGTTGAGGGTTGAGATCAAGAGGTTGGATAGTCCAATAAACTTGATAAAAGTGAGTCAAAGGTGAGACCAAGAAGGTGGACAACCACGAGTTTGTTGATAGTCCATCTCCTCACTAGAGACAGGTAAGGACTAGAATCTTGTGCCAATTAACAGATACAAAAGTTGTTCAACCACTGATTTGGTATATCCAACGTAGCTTAGTATACTACTCTTTTGATTGAATATATAAATGTCGGACCCGGATTCCGAGAATCCAAATCCTCTGTGAAGACACTGTGCTATTCCCTGGATCAATAGATAGCACTCACAGATACATCACTGAACAATCCATACAAGTCGTAAATTAAACCATACCATTCATTAATTAACACTTTAGAGTTTACATAGACCGCATCGGGTCGGGTTTTATAGAAGGGGGCCGAACAAGGCCAAAGGTTACATTACAAAAGCAGAAGCGACAACGGGAGCAAAAGAGGTTGAGCACATCTCTCCACAGGTAAGCGACTAGGGAAACCCGTGTGCGTCCGATATTAACCAAGAACTTGGATAATATTGGATGCATAGCATAGCACTGTGAGTCAACTAGGCTGAGGCGAGACTAGAACAGCTAAGACTAGACTACGCTTCATTCATCTCCAAGGCCTCCAACTTCGGGATCCTCGTAGTAGTCGTAATCCTCCGCATTTCCTGCTTCTGAGGGTTTTGGGGGAAAGAGCGAGAATGAGCACAACTTTCGTGCTCGCGAGCCAACACACAATGCAATAATATACATGCAAGGCTAAACAAGGATGGCTCGGGTTCTTTTATTTGCTAAAGCAATATTTTCAATTATCATAATTCCAAATTCCTATCACTTAGCATTTTAACAAATTGTATTTTTATTAAAGGGAGTAATTGTGCAATATTTATTTTAGTAGAGGTTTCCTCTATCGAAAACTCTACCTTATGCTTCATTTGATTGGAACTACCTCCAATTTCTACCATCACTAAGCTCGAAGACTCATGTAAAATCCAACACAGGGCTAGGTGAGCCCTCCACATTTTCATACCACCCACAAGGTTTTTGAAATAGAACTAACTCAAGTTAAGTTCCCATGTCGCCTTTGACCGTAGTAAACACATTTGTTTAAGCAGTTTAATCCTCTGCAGAGATTGTACACTTTACCCACAAGAGATAATCGTCCTGATATGTACACATGCTTCCTTAGACATATGAATCAAGGGGAGATCACCACAAGGCCTTAACAATGCCTCCAGCAGTATTAGTTACACCCGCTAAGGTTTCGTCTTCGAAGGGTTACGTCCGTTTAGATCCGTTAACCCTTACCCAGACCCCCTCTTGCGCCCTCTTAACGACTTACGTCGTGCGCCCCGACACCCTTCGCCACATAGGCTTACGGTGTGCAAGACATCTACCTAGTGCAACTCGTACTGATAGATACAAATTATTTAGCCAGGTTGTACTTTACAGACTTGTGGTTGTACTTGTTTAACACAGGAGGCTGTGACAAGATTAAGTCTTTAGGGTTATCTGGGCGGTTCATTCCACATACCATGTGCTTCGTTAGCACCCATTGCCTCACCATCCGCCCAGATAGTATTAGCAATTATTGGGGTTTTTGAGGAGTAAAATCCACAAATTCCACCATCTCAGTCATTTCCCCACAATGACTGCCTAAAACCATTTCCATATTTTAAAGGATGATGATTGGGACATTTAATGCCCCGGTACTTAAGCAAAACTAGCATGTCTCTTAAGTACAACCTATAATTAGTATTCACCATATAGTTACTAGGGTGACAAGGATTAAGGGATTCAAAATTTCAAGGATGGCATATTAATTAATTAATCATCAAATGGGTATTTAACTACCTTAAGCTTTAACATATATTTGATTAAAGAATTAAAGCATGCAATTTTAGTATTTTAAATGAATATAATTTGCATAAAATGTAGGCTCAATATGTTCAAAGTATTGACTCACCTTGGATATAGGTAAGAGGAGCTTGACAATCTTGTGCTTGATCGAAGTGGAGATCCTCCGCGTCTTCGAATCCTAATTGGACGATCGCATCGGAAAAAGGGCACAAACAAGCAAAGGGAGCAAATAAATAATAAAGAACAATAAACGAACTCCAAATTGAACAAGACCTATGTCATTAGTAAGATCTTGAATTTACAAAATTTTATAAACTAATTTCACTTGAATCAGAGTTACGACGAGGGAGAACGGAGCTTTCGAAGATTGAACGGGAATTAAAAGAGAGAGAGAAAGTAAAAGGTCCACACCTGCAGTGCCATGAAATGGGTCTCTGCCTGACTGGTGTCGGTCTACGAAACGAGGAAGGAGGGCCACATGGAAGCCAAAGGGGAGGGAGGGTCAAGGCAATGACCGGTGGGCCCTTAGCATCCTCCCCATCCCATTCGGTTTCACAGAGAACGAAAGGGGGAGCGGAGCGGGCTCGGCAGGCAACATCAGGCGGTGGCGGCCGGCGATTAGGGCGGCGGTGGCGGCAGGTGGGCGGAGTGGTCGTCGTCGTCGGAGGCATAGAGCCTGGCGGCGGGCGGTGCGGAGAGGAGGCGGGCACGGCAGGCGGCGGAGCAAGGAGGCGGCGGCTCCTGACTTCCTGGCGCCGGTGAAGCGGCGGCGCAGGTGGAGGCGCGTGCTGCTGGCGCGGCGAGGAGGCTGGTGGGATGACCCGTTGGCTGGGGTGGCGGATTGGCGGCGGCAGCGGCCTGAGGCGGAGGAGGAGGAGCACAGTGGCGGCACGTCTCGGCGGCGAAGGAAGCGAAGGTGGGGATTGGGATCCTCGCGTCGCGGGGCTTCTCATGACACGGTCGGCGAGCGGCGCTCACGAGTGGCGCGGCGGCAGGCAAAGGAGGGAGCTTCGAGTTGGCGGCGCTCGGCGAAGAAGGAGAAGGTGAGATGGGGAGGAGATAAGGGGAGTGCACTGGGGCTTTATAGCGGCAAAGGCGCCTTGGAGCCGTTGGAGGGAGGCTGGTGACTTCGGTGCCGCCGGGGTGATGATGGCGCTTCGAGGCGGCGGCGATGCGCGCGAGCCTGCAGCGTGCATGGCGCGCAGCGTGGATGGGGCTTTCGGCGATGTGAAGAAGCCGTTGAGCGGGCTATCAAGAAAGGTGGCGTCTGAAGCTGCTGCGAGCGGCAAGCGGCGGGTTGGTGGCATAGCCGAGGTGTGTCGAGGGAGCGAGGCGTCTGGCCTTGGCGGCATCGCGGCGACTCTGGTGGCGAGGCATGCCGGCGGCGTCGTCTGAGGAGAACGAGTCTGGCGCCGAAGGGCGAAGCGATGGGGTGGCGTCTGTGATGGTGGTTCTCTGTGAAATGGCGGCGTCTGCCCAAACCTTCTGTGGTCTCTGTGCGAAGGCAGCGATGACTAGAGGAGGAAGACGCCAGGGGGATGGCGCCAGGGAGAAACAACTTGGAAATTTGGCTGGCTCGGGCGAAGAAAGGTCGAAGGGAGAAAAGCGGCGGGGCATGTGGTGGGCCAGACGGAGGAAAAAGGAGATGGGGGCCCAAGGGAGGTTGGTGGGCGGTGGAGCCAAGGAAAATAAATTTGGGTGGTAGAGAGGAGATGGCTTGGCCTAAGAAGAGAAATAAATTTGAGCTCAAAAGAAAGGAGGCCCAACTCAAAATGGCCGAGGATTCAAAAGGAGGAAACTCCAAACTGAATTTGAATTTCAAATGTTAAGGACATTACATTTGAAACACAAACTGAAGAGAAAAGAAAGTTTTCACAATTAGTTTGGTAATTTAAATTACGGCGAAGAACGAAAACCGAAACGGTAAACACTATTTAGCCGTCCGAAAAAGGGACGTTACAATAATGGATGTCACCTACTCTTGTGGATAGAGCAGATGCAGAATGGGGGTGGGACAGGAGTGGGCCCAGAAGGACACTCACTGGTCTACACAACGATAGGTACAGTCAGTATCAGACCGCGAACTCCACTGTTGGCCGGTGGTTTCCCGATGATTGTATTGTCCAAGGACCTACCGAGTAGATGCCAGAAAGGTTGAACGGTAAAAAAGCTTTGTTATCTCAGCTTAGTCATACACTATCATATTGCGTGTATATAGCTTGACATTACGAGTTTGAGGTATCTTGTGGGTAAAGTTGGGCTACTCTACAAAGTATAATTAATGGTATTCAGATATGTTGTGCTTCCGGTTAATGATACATTGTGCTTCCGGTTAATGAAGTTGCGTTCATGGGTGATTCCAATAAATGAGACATAAGTAGAGATATAAAGATGTTAAGTTGGTACTTACAGATGTTGAAAGCCCCTGATACTATATTAGTATGATTTTACTGTTTTAAAGGTAAACTATTTAAAATCAAATGATGCATCCATATACTCTAGTTATGGTAAAACATTATCAATTATTTGAAAACCCTGGCAATGATTTAAGTAGATTCCCGTACAACTTAGTGAGTACGGTTGTGCTCATACTCGCTAAACATCAATAGAAGAACTCTGGGAAGATACCGGTGATCATTATGAGCAAGAGGAACCACTGGATGGTGATGATTACTTGTATTAGGTCTCGATCACGCTCAAGCGTGCTTGTGGTTTAGAAGTACTTTTGTCTTGTAATATATTAATTTTGGGCTTGGATACCTATATCTGTGTTAAAACTGGTTGTTAAGCCTTAGCCCCTGTAATAAAAGTTTGGTTCTTATTGTGTAATTGTAAGCTTACTTGAGATGTTACTTCTTACTTCGCAACTCTAAGACAGTTGTGAAGAGTTTGACGGTCTCAGAAATGGGTCGTCAAATTCACAACCAATGCAAAGATGTTTGCATGGGCTTTGCAAGATGCGTTGGATGTGCTTATAACACTGAACTTTTTTTAAATTTAAGTACACACCGTTGGATATGCTTGAAGATTCATGCGGTTCTACTATTTCTCCTCTGGCCATGTCGGGTGTGAGCGGAGAAGCGCTTGCACCACCACCGTTTGTCGAATGCTCCACTCTCGAGTTAATTTTATTAGTTTACTCCGACGCTGGAGGCGATGGTGTCACTGGCGATAGAGGCAACGGCGACGGTACGGGAGGAGGCACATTAGAATTGGAGGTGCCGGTGGACAGCTGGCGATCGAATCTCGCCGACATTGGTGAGGTAGCACGCGGGGGAGCAGTAGTGGTGGTTGTATTTGGGTGCGGATTGGTGGATAAGTGGATTAGGGTTGATTAGGATGGAGAATATAACGGTTAGGTCTTCTCTGAGAAGTCTAAATTTCTAGCCCATTCGCAGGGATGAACTAGAAATTTGGGCTAGCCAAACAAGCCCTTAAGAAAGTAATAAACTGATTTCACACACACAACAAGAAAATCCACTTCTTTTTTCCCTAGTGAATTGTGGCCATGGAACACTATTTTGTTTTGGAAAAGAAATTCGGAGGGGTTGAAATCATTGAAATTTAGGAATTTCGATTGAAAATTTCAGCGGGTTTTCAAACTAGACAAAATTTAGAAGAAATTTGAACGAATTTTGACCAATTTTTGTCCAAATATAAATGTTGCCAAATTTAGGATGTAATTTGTCCAAATTCAAATATTTCCAACTTTTTTTGAACGAATCTTAGAAATTTTGGAGGGGAGCGAAATCAGCAAAATTTCCGAAATTTCGCCGAAATTGTTTTCCATGATCGTGGGCTCATGGCATGGTGCTCAGAATGTCGTGGTTTGTTGCTTGGGCTTCTGACTGCATGCTCCGTCCGATAGGGTATACTTGGCGTTATTGAACGGTCAATTAGTCCCACATCGCAAGTCACAAAAGTTCCTTGCTTGTTCATTACTACAAGCATGAGCATAACTAAGCTTAGTTCACCGCATGAACAAGTATTATTCCATTCCTGATGCCTAACAAGCCATTGCATGTTGCATTCATATTCGTCATGACATTCTTGATCAAGTAATACCGAATCAAAACAATTAATCCCAAGCAAAGACAGAGACCACCTTGATCAATTCTCATTAGTTCAGTCATCATGGCATCCGGCCATGGCGACTCGAGTCCCGTCGGTAGCGAGCACGCTCCTCGGCTTGCCGAGCAATGAACGCAGCTGTGACGACAAAGACCGCTTGTTGGCAAGGCCACACAAACCGGGCCGACCTCATGGCTTACCCCAGGGCGCCCGTGCTGCGCCGAGGTGCTCTCGCCGACCTTCACGCCGACGGTAGGCTGCCTGGCCGCCAACCGCGCTCACTACCTGCCTCGCCGGCGCCTCGCCCTCTGCACTTCCTCCTCGCTTCACCGCAACTACGCGGCGAAAGGCGCTGTGCGCTTCTGGCCGTCACGCCAATGACCACCCGCCTCATCAGCGGCTCATCCGGTGCCCGGCCGCCGCCGCCGCCGCGGGCGAGATCTGCATTGGCGCGCGCGTCTTTGCGCAATTGCTTGTCGTTCGTGGTCTTCTGGCGTGGCCATGGTGGACCCTAGCGTCGTGGCGTGCTTCTACCCCATGGAGTCCGCCACGGCGAGAAGCGGTGCTGTGGCGGTGCCCATAACGGCGGCGGCGGGGAGCTTCCTGTTCGCCGTGTTCCCGTCGACGCGGCGTGGGATCGGCTTCCCCGTGGCGGCTACGTGATTGAGTACCTGTTTCAGTGCATCTGCGCGCATGGAATGGATCGAGTTACGTACGTTGCCAGTCTTCGTGCGATACGAAGCCAGCAGCCTAGTTAGTTGCTTGCTGTTTCTCACTATTGGAAATTAATCTAGACTTGTCAAGTAATAGGGTATTAGAGTTCTGATGCAATCAGTAATGGATTAAATTAGTTTGTTTTCTTTGTTAGGCTTTTCATGTTTAGTTTTTGGCTTAGTTAGCAAGTTGATTATGCATTATTTAAAAGGATGTGTAATCAAATGTGTTTCATAAGCAATAGAGGCAAGAAAATCAGAAAACGCTGCATCGTGCAGCACCAAATCTTTCTTCTATTCGCTTCCTGCGTACGAGAGTTCTAGCGCCTCGCATGCGTGTGTCTTGTATCCATCGTAAGCGTTGAATTTCCAGTGAGTCCTTGCTTCTAGCGAGTTATTGCTACATGAGCTCTTCTTTGGACATGTGCTTCGGCGTACATGCAAGTGCATCTTCATCTTTGATCCGGCCACTACTACGAAAAAGGCCTTTACTGAGCGGTTCAACGCCATCACGAGCGGTTCGTGGTAGCCGTGCGAGTTTATCGGTCGATAATGCTAATGGTCATCACGAGCGGTTTGAGCGTCGTAATACTATCTATCACGAGCGATGCGTAGATGCAGCGAAATGCGTGATAATCATTACCACCGAGCGATGCGTAGATAAAACCGCGTGATATTGACTTCTACCGCAGAGCGGTCGTAGATGAAGCCGTGCGTGATGATCGACTTACCGCGAGCGATGCGTAGATGAAGCGAAATGCAGCGATGATCGACTACCGCGAGCGATACGTATGAAACCGTGCGTGATGATCCTATCACGAGCGGTTTCATATCTGACAAATGCGTAATAATCGACTATCCTGACGGTTTCATCTGAACCGTCTGTGGTAATCGACTATCACGAGCGGTTTCATCGGCGGACCGTGCGTGGTAGTCGACTATCACGAGCAGTTTCATCTGAGGCACGTGCAGTGGTAGTCTTTTGCATTGCTAAATCACCAAATAGAGAGAAATAACACAAAGAGAAACATCTTTGAGAAATCTTTCCTTGGATTGATTTGATATGATGTTGGTTCTGATCCTCCATCAAGGAGGACAAAGACTCAACACATGAGCACAAAATCAAATCCAAAACTCTAGAACCCTAACCTCCCACTATCCTCTCCCTAAGCACCAAAGGCGAACTAGGGTTTCACAAAAGAAAGGGTTAAGGAGGTGCTGGCCAGCACCCTCCTCTATTTATAGTGGAGGCTTAGCTTCTAGAAGGAAAACCCTAATGGGCACCCATTATGCCCACACACAAACGGGTTTCGCTCATGAACGCATTTTAAAGCGCCGTCTTCATTTCCTGTTGACCTAATCCGCTTCTCCTTGCACCGTCTTGCACCGCGGGTTGGCGAAAGGTCACCATGACGGTATTTAGGTAAAATTACCAAAATACCCCTTCTCGATCTTTTTCCAAAGACCAAGTCCAAACTGTGTGAAGCACTTCTATGCTTCGCCATGTGTAGGTTGATCTAGTGGCTCTCATCATGTCGGCAAGTCTCTCCCATCCGACTCCCACCGAAACCACCATGGCACTTGCACCGACCCCCGCGCGGCTTGATCCAACCCGTCGCACCGAACTACCCGTTCAGTCACCTTTGTCCCTTTTGCACCATGCTTGACTCCATTGACTTCACCCGGCATCTCCGATCATTCTGGACCTCAGCTCTCCAAGCTTAGTCTCGATCATCCTCGTTGTTGACCGTCGTTGACCTCCAAGCAACCTGCACAACAATAGACAAAAAAATCGATTTCGGGAACAAGTTCTTCGCAACTTGACCCACGTTAGTCAAAACATGCACCATGCAACACATATGCACTGAAACCCATGAATATGACCTAACTCAACAATCATCACCACCATTTGGCCGATGAACAGTAAGAACCCGGTCAGACTACCACTGATTGGCGATCGTAGTAGGCGGTCATTGCGTCTACAACGCAGTCTAACAGCGTCCTAGCAACGATGCGACCGACCACTGGACTAACGATGGTTAAACTTTAGCGAAAACACGTATTTCGACAAACCTTCAACACCATTACCAATTGTAACGTTATCCTAAGATCATGCAGATATCCCCATGATATCCACATTTTGAGATCCATCAAACTTCTCCATGTCCACTGGTCGAAACCGTGGCGACCAGCGAACCGCTCAAAGGTCGGGTGAGAAAGCCCGACATTCGGTGATGACTTCTTGAGGACTTCTTTGCAGAAAAGAGGGGTTGATGTCACCAGGTGATCATAGACGATGACACTCGGTCATAGGTGGACCTAACCTGTGGTGTGTCTCAACCCTACGAGGGAAATACTCCTCGTATTTCATCTGCTATCGCAGATTTCTAGGTTGGAGTGGTGAATGATCACCTCTCCTGGGAACCTGTTGGTCTTTAGGTGTTCGAGGAACTTTCCTTTAGTTGAGGCAAAGATCAGGAGAGCATAATGATCGGTCGTCATGGCGATCTTCATGCGGTGAGTTTTTCAAACGGCTGGAAGCGGATGAGGTCGTACCACCATGACTTCTAGGTTGATGTCGGTGAGGGTGCTCAAGCTTGGCCACCGTGCTTCGAATCCTTTGCGTGATCTCTTCAGCAAAACGGTTGTAGCCTAGCGTTCGAGCAAGTTCGCAAGATGGGTTCTCGAGAAGGTCGTTGATGCGCTGGAGTCCTTGAGCTTCCTTCGACTAATAGTGAACGCGCCCAGATGGATTTTTCTGAGCTACGATTCTTCTCTGTCATGTTGCCTCAAGAACATCCATACCTAAGCCTTGAGCTTGCCTTAGTAGAGTACGAGTATTTTGAGAATCTCCTTGACACTCATCAGAGTGTTGACTCAGTTCATCGCCGGAGGTGTCCTCGTCATTGCCACGAGGGTCGTGGCGTGTGATCGTTGGGGAGCATCCTCGATCTGTCTCTAGGAAGCGTCGTCACTGAGGAAGGATGAAGACCTCTCGTTGATGATCTCCACCTGCACTTGAGGCCTCCTCACTTGAGGAGTAGTCGAGAAGACACCGCTGGCGACTTGGATCAAACCCTCCAAGAAGGGAATTTCGAGTTATAATAGTCTCCGTCCTAAAGTGAGCCTGCGATGGGATGGTTGAACCCGTAGGAAAAGCATGTTCGACCCCATCCATTGTGGGGCTAACCTAAGATAGACGACCACAAAGCGCTGATGAAGCTCTGGAATGATTGCTTCTAGAACTTGACATGCCAGGTCGGATTGTCTTAGACAAACTTGAACACACTACTACGAAAAAGGCCTTCTGAGGCGGTTCCGCGCCATCACGAGCGGTTAGTGAGCCATCGAGTTTATGGGTCGATAATGCTAATGGTCATCACGAGCGGTTTGAACCGTCATGCGTAATACTACTATCACCAGGCGGTGCAGTAGATGCAGCGAAATGCGTGATAATCACTTCCACCGAGCGGTCGTAGATAAAAGCATGCGTGATATTGACTATCACGAGGCGGTCGTAGATGAAACGAAATGCGTGATGATCGACTTACCTGAGCGATGCGTAGATGAAACCGTGCGTGATGATCGACTACTACCGAGCGATGCGTATATGAAACCGTGCGTGATAGTCCACTATCACGAGCGGTTTCATATCTGACGTCTGTGTGTAATCGACTATCGCACGGTTTCATCTCAGACCATCTGTAATCGACTATCACGACGGTTTCATCTGAACCGTCTGTAATCGACTATCCTGACGGTTTCATCTGAGCAAATGTGGTAGTCTTTACATGCTAAATCTATTTACGTTTATTGGCTAGCCTCGGAAATGCTAGCCATGCCCTCTGAAACAAGCACAACCAATTCTCATTCATTTGAAGCACATCAAAATTGCATTCATTTGAAACAAGCACACATCAATTCACAAATCAATTAACTAAAATTAACCATTAATGTACATTAATTTACACATGTACCATTATGTTCAATCTATCTCAATCAAGTTCAATCTGCTACCTTGTGGAAACTCCCATTTGGATTTATGACACATGTGTTAGGGAATGCCGCAAGGTGTGATCGAATTTTATGAGCTCGCTCTGTTCCATATGATTTGTGATGTTACGCAACTTTGTCGATATGAAGGTTAAATTAGGGCTTATATAAATTGGTAAGTATATATGAAATAATTGTTGAAAGATTGACAAACACGAGGATCATTGGTGATCGCGGGCCGATGAGTAGTTGCATGTTGTGGCAAACATAGTATCCACAGACGCGTTGCGGCGGTATTTCTTTGGTGGCCTTTACAAAAATAGAATTGGTTAGTTAGAGAGGCATTGCTACAAAGTGTTATATAGGATTAATGTGTACTAGCTAGCAAGTGCAGGGAATGTTTGATCATGTTGCGGCGTCCTTCCTTGATATTCCATCCTTTAGCATGTAACACGTCGAACACCCTCGTGACTCCAAGAAGTTAGCCTTAGCCATTGCAAAGGAAGGAAAGACTACAATAGAGTTTCTATGGAGAAATGTGTTTACGATGATTAAACTCGGATAGTTGTGAAGTTGTGAGTGGCCCTATGTAGGGAATCTAGGTATATTACGTATTTCGTTTTGGTATAATTACAATTAGAATCCAATGGAACCTACGGGTATGTCGGCATGGTCATTAAACCTAAGTTAGTGTTGCTTATAAAGTACAAATCAACAAGTATAGCGGTGGTGCAACACTACTTACTTACGGTTGTAGGGCAAAAGTATGAATTCCTTGTTGCGGTGAGCCATGAAAAAATCTATAACGTAATTCTCGGCGAATGTTGCATTAGCCGTGATGCTTCTTTCGGAGACAACGTGTGGGTCGAGAAACCTACCGGTGATTTCCTTCTTTCGGCTTCACGGATCATGTATCTATTATACAAAAGCTAGGAGTTATATATAACATTTATCAATATTACACGAACATTGGCCGTGATTGTACACACTTACGATGTCGACATCGTATGATTGAGGCGTCGAGCTCGTCGAGGTTGAAGAGACAGAACAAGTCGTCGAAGGTCACCGTGAAGGCGGCGTCTTGATACGTGTGGTTAAAATGATGCTCCTTGAACTTGGCGGTGACACCGAGCATCGTTGATCAACAAGCTTGTTGGGTATTCCATGTACCATGCATGCAATTCCGTGCAATCGGTCCTAGGGTAGAACATCTAACTTCTCGAACAGCGGCTACTTTGGCTTATATTCAAGACCCAGCGGCAGAAGGGGATATCGGGAGAGGACTCGATCGTCTTGATTTGCCCTTGCCCTTCTTTGCCTCGCTTTGTATAGGTCGACTTCACAAGAGTCGGTGAGCCGAGTGTAGATGCATGTGATCTGGCGGGCCCTTGCCATGTCGGTCTGGTAGCCGGTGCGGTCGGTCCGTGGACTTGATGCGTTCGAGGACATTCCGTGAAGTTGACACGGGCGGGTAGCTCCAGCGGATGTCCTCCTTGGGCCCTTTGGATGAATGTTCCAGCGGCTTGCCCTAGAGTCATGACCTCATCGTTTGGGGAATTTTCAGTGGGGCGGCCTCGAAATTGGCACAAACACCGTCCACATTCACTTTTGCGAAACCGGCGCTAGATTTGCACCGTGCACCAAAGCTCCGATCTGGGATGGATACACAGCCCCAAGCGACATCTAGGGCAACAGCGAGACATATCTCACTTGGAGCTTGCGCCGTAGCCACCTCGTACATAGCGGTACAAAATTAGCTACTCCAGCGAGCTTATCAATGGATTGAGCATTCGGAGATAATAATTATTACGTATGTCATCGACGGAAAATCTGTCATCACCTATTGTGGTAGGGTTAGGGTTGGACCTTGACTACTCGGATGTTTGGAAGTGGCTAGCGGTATAGTAAGGCGAGGGCTTCCAAGCGACTTGGCATTTGCAATCCCTAATCCTTTCCTCAAAAGTCTCTTTCTGCTTTTGCTCGAGCATACGAATCCTTTCCTCAAAGGATTGAGTGACCTCATGTGTGACTTTTCACTAACCTCTCTCGATTTTTTCGGTGAGCTCATCTCGAGGATGCGAAGATCCTCTCGTAGCTTTGCATCGTGCTCGGCTTTGGCTCTCCTCCTACTCGATGCGATCCAGATCCGCTTGGAACCATTGTTCCCATGTAACAAAAACACCGGTGCCTCTCGTGCGACGGGATGCTCACTTTGTTTCCTAGGGCATGATATATCTTCTCCCTATCTGCTGGAATGAGCCTTGGGAAGATTGTGCACTCAGCGTTATCGCAATATAGCCCAACATGTCATTTCACTTCCTATGAAGTTATGGAGTAATTACAAACTAGGTAGTTCGATATCTTACGGCGTTGGGACACTTCACGGTCTTGAGGTTTGGAAAGTACACTTCCCGTGGGCGAATAGATAACCTCGCAAATAACCCTTTGTCGGTAGCGCATCGGTGATCTCGGGAACTAGCGAGGAGAGATTCAAGCGCTTTTCTCTGTTCTGATCCTCCATATCGGGGCTTTACCCGCATACCAATGATGCCGAGTGCGTGGGGGTGCTTGTTTTTTACTGGAGGGCCGTGTCGCCGCACTTTCACTCTTAAATTCATCTGTCGTCTTCTTAGCCACAAACTTCGGCCCAGGACTCTTCCAAGAGTAGATACTTGTGGAAGGCGGCTTGATCCTTCTCCACGTAGTTCTTGACAAGCGTGCTCTTGAAGTTCTTCCACGCTTTGCATGCAGCAGCAGCAGCGTGTCGTCGCCGAGTCGGGGAGTTCTCTGGGGATCTCGAGCGATGCAAAATTTCCGTCGACCTGGCGAGTTTTCAATGGTCGGGCACCACCTTCCACGAATCGTAGGTGATCTTGACCCGTTCCGTGCAACTATTCCGACCATTCTCCGGAATCACGGACGCTTTCGGCGAGGATTGATAGGGGTCCCGGTGATCGACCTCCGTGATGGTAAATCGGCCCGTGGGCCTTTTCGATATTCCTCTTCTTCTACAGCGGTTGGATATTGTTCGAGAGGATGGTGCATCATCGAGACACATGGTATTGACTCGGAATGAGCGGAAGACATCTTCACAAGAAATAGAACATCATGTGAACAAATGAAATCGACATAAAGCTAAGATTTAATATTTTGATATTGCTATCGGATGTAGAGTAAGCATTCCAATTAGAGCTCAAGTACAAACCCGATTATCAAAACAATTTCGATTACAAGACTATTATCATCACGAGCATTCATCTCAAGCCCACCACACCACATTGCAATGTATTCCAGTAGCAGTATCAAAACAAATACCATATGAATAACTGACTAGAACAAATACAAATTCCTAAAACAAGTACAATTATCATGAAGGACCATGACAGATTATTGATAGAAATAGTTAGGGAAAGGGGCACGAGGGTCGATCGGTAACTTCGGCATTGGTTACCTTTAGGCGTCGAGAAGAATGACGAGCAGGAGCGAGACTGGGCAAGCGGCGTCGAAGGCCTTGCCACTGGCTCGAGGAGGAGGCGGGCTCGGGGCAGGAGGCGCGGTGGGCTCGGGGGGAGGCGCGCCGGGCTGTAGGAGGAGACTCGGCGGGCTCGGGGGGCCGCCGGGCTGGAGGAGGAGGCGTCGATGGGATCGGGGAGGAATGCCGGGCTCGAGGAGGCGTCGAGGGCGATGGCGACAGGCTCGGGGAGGAGGAGAGCGAGAGGAGTTGAGAAACTTAATCGTTTGAGAGTGGCGGCGCGGCAAACCCTAGCTAGAGTCCGAATGTAAAGATGGACATCACGACGGTTCTAAATTAGAACCGTCAGGATGATATACTACTATCCTGAGCGGTTCTAACTTAGAACAAATGCAGATATGTGATATCACGAGCGGTTTTAATAAACAACCGTCTGTGATATGTGATATCACACGAGCGGTTCTAACTTAGAACCGTCATGATATATGATATATCCTGAGCGGTGTTAATAAACAACCATCTGTGATATACATGTAACCAGAGCGGTTTTGATAAACAACCGCATGATATACATGTGAGACGATGCGTAGTTCAAACCGTGCGTGATATTATTTTGTATTGGTTAATATATAGATCGATCATTTATTGGCTAGCCTCGGAAATGCTAGCCATGCCCTCTGAAACAAGCGAAAAAGACAACAAGTACATGTATATACATCCAATTCACATTCATTTGAGAAACAATCACATCCATTTCACGGTACAAATCAATTAATTAACTCAAATGAACTAAAATTAACCATTCATCGGAATGTATATACATATACACACATTGTTCAATTAATCTTTAAAAATTAGCCCTTCATGATGATCGTAGCGTATGTAGCTAGTTTAGTCATGTTCTTCTTCCTCGACCCTTATCTGGTTTCGAAAGGAGCAACTCGTCAAATTGATTGTATTCTTCCTCGTCCACTACATTCTCAACTCCGACAATCCTCCTTTTCCATGAAGAACTACGTGGCGCTTCTTATTTGCCGATTCGGTAACATAGAAGACTTGAACAACTTGGTTGCTTGATCGAATGGTTCGTCTTTGTATCCGAACACGTTCGAGGTCCACGGTAGTGACGCCGTACTTATCGACCTTCACTGTGGGAGATGGACCCAACGGCACGAAATAGGGGATCTTGAAAAGCACGTGGTCGAGCTCCCATATCTCCTCTATTTGCCCATAGTAGGAGCTCCTCGACCCATCGGTCTTGAATGCATCTATCACGGACACCATCGCTTGATACGGTTAGTGCTTTTTATATCCCGAACTGCGTATAGAATGTGTACCCATTTATGTCGTATCCTCGCCATGTTACAAGCTGTAAATGTTGGCCCTTTTGCCAACCATGTCGACATATCATTGACGAGCTCCTAGCAAGTCGCTCCTTCAACCATTGGTTGAGCAAATGCATTGTGTTGTCTCGTGATCCAAACATCGGCGCGGCGGATTACATTGCGAAGCACGTCCTTGTCTTTGAGTCGATATCTGAGGACACTTCACCATGTGTTGCAAGACGTGAAATGGGCTTGAGCATACGCATCCATATTTGGAGTGATTGCTTTCCTTCCGATGGTCCGATACCCTCGAGCCTCCCCTCATGGCGAGATCGAGGCACACTATCGGTTCGACTGAGCCATGTAATCGGCGAACTCAATGACCTCTTGGTTGCATAACCTTCGGCGATCTTGCCCTCTGGCGAGATCGATTCCGTACATATGACTTGAGAATTCCCATGAACCTCTCGAGCGGGTACATGCTACGTAGGAACACGGCCCGCACATCTTTATCTCCCTCACAATATGAACAATGAGATGGACCATGATATCGAAAAAGCGGCGGAGGAAATACATCTCAAGATCACATAGTGTCGTCACCACCTCGTCTGCGAGCATCTAGTCCTTGAGATCGATGACCTTTTGAGCAATTGTGTTAAAAAATAACACGACCTCATGATTGTCTCTCGGACCTTGATCGGCAAAATACTTCTAATTACAGCGAGGAGCATTTGTGTCATCAACACATGACAATCATGAGACTTCATGCCAATTAACTTCAAATCTTTTATCGAAACAAGTTTCTTCATGTTGGCGAATGCTAGGACGGAACTTTCACGCCATGCAAGCAAGCGCAGATTCGGTTCTCTCGGCCTTGGGCGAGTGTAACAAGCGGGGAAGAATGCGTTCGTCCTTTATCGGTCCTTGTTGGTGCTAACTTTCGGTCGATGTCCATATCAACCAAGTCAAGCCGTGCGTTGACACCATCCTTTGTTTTGTCACGAATGTTGATGAGAGACCAATCAAGTCATCACATACATTCTTCTCTACATGCATGACATCGATCACGATGGCGAACTTCTAGGTGCTCCCAATAAGGTAAGTCCCAAAATATTGATCTCTTCTTCCACATGTTCTTCTTACTTGTCCTCGATTTACATCCTTTCCAAGCACAACATCTAAATCCTTAACCATATCATAGACCTCTTTACGCTTAAATGCCTTGGAGAATCGTCCTCCTTCTCTCCGTCGAATTGTTTCTTCATCTGCGGTATGGGTGAGCCCTCGAAGGAACCTACGATGGCGCATGTACACGGTTTTCTTGAGTGATTGACCACACACTCGGTATCATCTAAGCGGTGAGTCAGGCTTTGGCCCTTTGTACTACGGCCCGCCAGTTAGCAAGGCGGGATAATCATTTATGGTGCGAGAACAACAAGGAGCGTAAAGTGAAGTTCTCTCGTTTATCGCATCCCATACATGTACCCTTCAATCCACGGTATTTTAGATCTTCCATCAATGGTGCTAGGTACACATCAATATCATTCCTAGGTTGCTTGGCCCTTGGATAAGTATCGACAACAAAATATACTTCCGCTTCATACACAACCAAGGAGGAAGGTTGTGAATCTGAGAGGTCCGCAGACCAAGTGCTATGTCATTGCTCATGTTACGAAAGGATTCATTCCATCTGTACTCAATCAAACCTTATATTCCTCGGTTCCTTTTGAAGTCTGCAAACCTCCTATCGATGTTTCTCCTTTGGGCGGAATCGGCGGTGTCTTAACTTTTAAGTCATTCTTACGCTCCTCTGAGTGCCATCTGTGATTTGCATTCTTTGGGTTATAAAAACCGCTTCAAGCGAAATTACAGAAGATACCACGCCACCTTAGCGGAGGTCCTTTCTTCACCTCGATTCCTCGTCGTCATCGATTGCTTCTTCGCTTGTATCGGGATCGTTGCACACGGACATACATGCATGTTTGTATACTCGTTACGGTAGAGGATCTGATCGTTCGGACATGCATGTATTCTTTCTACTTCCATTCCCAATGGACAAAGAACCTTTTGGCTTTGTAGGTGGTTTTGGGCAACTCATTTCCCTCAGGAAGCATGTCCGCTAAGAGACCCTATGACTCAAGTGAAACTCTTGTCGGACCAACCGTTGCTTGCCTTCAATTTCAGCGGTTTAAGCACGGATGACAACCTTGTGTATTCCGACTTGCGGCAGGGAACAAAGGTTTCTCTGAGTCCTCCATCACGCCCGAAATTGAACATACTCCCTCTCATCACGGTTCCTACGCATCATGAAAGCATCGATCTAGATTGTCATCGTGCGGCCTATCCGAATCGGAACCACAATCGACATTGGCGGCATATCATTGACTTCTGTATAATATGCATATCGTTGACTTCTGTATAATATGCTCTTCACGTGGTGGTCCAACATGTATAACCCTTTTGAAACCCCTTGAATCAAGTGTGCTTCGATCTGCGCTCGGTTGTTAAACATCTTGATTCTCGTGATCAATGCATGGACAGTACATATATTCCGCCCCTTATTCAACATATCCTCCTCGGCGGCTCTTGTAAGCGAACCGCCATTAATGTACTCTTCACTCACACGGTTCTCGGTGTACATCGACTTCGGTCCATCACACGGTTCGTATTGAAAACCACGAAAATAAATAAAAGGGTGATGACTTTCGGCGTATTTTCTAAAACTTAATTACGATTTTTCATTTTTACATTTTTGGATTTTATTAACTTACATGTGGGCCCTACTTGTCGGTGACTCATTTTTATTTCATGATTTTATTTATAAAATCTATGGCGATCCCACATGTCATAGACTCGTTAGTTTATTAACTAAATGATTAAAAGCAGTAGGATTAATTTGAAGCTCAAAGCGGGCTTAGGGGTGACATCGCATTGCTATATAGTCGTGGCTCTCGGCCTAAGGTCTACTTTGAGGCGAACAAGCGGTGATGTCCCATGGAGGTGCACGAAACTAGCGATTTGGCGTAACGCCTCAAACTACTCAAATTAAAGGATGCTTATGCTTGATATCTCACCTCGATCACGAGGAAGGTGTCAATGAAAGTCGGGGAAGGTCAAAGCGCGGTGGGTCGTCGTCGGTGAAACAGGCGCGGCGGCAAGCTCCTCGGCGACAATATCTGGTGAAATGGACGAGCCGGCTCGGTGAGGTGAGGCGATGTACTCAAACCGCACGCAGGCGGCGATGGACCTATCGTGGCGCCGAGAGATATGGAGATCAAGAAGACTATATCTGTTTTTGGTAGGGAGGCGGAGCTATATATATCGTCGTGATGAGTTAATTATCACAGACGGTTTTAACAAAAACCGTCGTGATATTAGGCAATATCACGAGCGGTTCATGTTTGGAACCGTGCGTGAAGTATCCTGAGCGGTTCTAACCAAAAACCGTCTGTGATATTGGGTGTATCCGAGAGCGGTTCCAAACATGAACCATCGTGATATGACATCTTCCTGAGCGGTTTTAGCGCGGAGAATAACACGAGCGGTGGGTAACAAAAACCGTCGAGATTGTGTTTATCTGAGCGGTTTCGATGAACCGTGCGTGATCGGCGTCGATATTAGCCTTTCTGTAGTAGTGAGCGTTCGAGCGTATGTGCTTCATCAGCGTGTACGTGATTTGGTTTCCAGCGCCATCAAGTTTTTGTCGAAGGTTTCTGCCGAGCGTGAGTTTTGTCTTTGGATCGGTTGAGACTTCTTCGATTTGGGCCAACAATTGGTATCAGAGTGAGGTTGTGCCGCGCGTAGGGTGGATCGACGAAGTCACGTTTCGGCGGCAAGCTCCCATGGCGCAGCGGTGCATCGGGTGCAAGTGGGCACGTTGGTGCTACGCCGCAGGCGAGCATCTTGACTCGCGATGAGGAGAGCCCGGCACGTTAGGCGGGCGTCACGGGACACCGGCAGCGAGACCGGCTCTGACCGCATGCACGAGAGCGTGGCGGTGGAAGTCCGCGACCATGGCGAGGCCCGGCGAGGTGTCTTGGAATAGCACATAGCGTCTTGCCACCGCGGCGGCGTGATTGCATGCGAGTAGGCGGACGACGGCAATGGTCTCTCCGCGAGGTGGAGGCCATGGTAACAAAGTGGTGGTGTGAAGCCGTAGGAAATAAGTCAGTATGAGGCCGACAAACAGCGATGGCATGGAGGTCGTTGTTGCAAGAAGAATCGAAGGTCGGAGTCACCCGGTGAGTCGTGCCACCGGCGACGAAGTTGTGGCGGCAAAGAGGTAGTGGTGAAGAGTGGAGGCGGTATGTCTCCCAAATACCTACTACAAAGGAGCGTCGTCGACAACTGGCAAGGCAAGATGGCATTGGCAGCCATCTCTGTGTCTTTGGGATAAGAACTGCCAGGTGCATGGGCTGCGGTGGCGCTTATGTTCACGATCGCAGATGGCAAGGGCGAATGTGTTGTCCTCAAGAGTGATCGCGTGGCGAGGGCGACTGTACTATCCCTTAAGGAGTGCACCACGTGGTACAAAAGCGGCTGTGTGGATTCGGCGACACATAAAGGAAACTTGTGTAGCTAACCCATGCCAAGTGCGAAAGCATAACTTCTTGGAGATGCGTCAGAAGATCGGCCTCCGAGATGTGAAGAAGATATAAATCTAGATTAGTGGGGAGATTGTTAGAAATTATTCTAGACTTGCCAAGTAATAGGGCGTTAGGATCCTGATGCAATCAGCATCAGGTCAAATTAGTTTGTTTCTTTTGTTAGGCTTTCTATATTTAGTTTTTGGCTTGGTTAGCAAGTTGATTAGACAGTCTTTAAAAGGACGTGTAATCAGATGTGTTTCATAAGCAATAGAGGCAAGAAAATCAGAAAACGCTACAGCAGTTCGTGCAGCACCAAATCTTTCTTCTATTCGCTTCCTACGTATGAGAGTTCCAGAACCTCACGTGTGTGTCTTGTATCCATCGTGAGCGTTGAATTTCCAGTGAGTTCTTGCTTCTAGCTAGTTATTGCTTCCGTGAGCTCTCGCTGGACGTGTGCTTCCAGCGTACATGCAAGTGTATCTTCATCTTTGGTCCAGTGTTGGAGCGTATGTGCTTCATCAGCGCGTACGTGATTTGGTTTCCAATGCCATCAAGTTCCTATTGAAGGTTTCTACCGAGCATGAGTTTTGTCTTCGGATTGGTTGAGACTTCTTCGGTTTGGGCCAACACTCTCATCGGGTGCCACTGCCATTGGCTTCTTATTGAATTTGTGGTCATGTCATGGAAAATTAATGAGTTCATTCAAGCCTGGTTGTTATGGTTATGGCATAGCTGCATTTTACTCAAGTAATGGGTCTATCTATTACACTGTTGCTTTTTTTCTTAAAAATCAATCATTTTTTCTCAGGACATCCTGTGGCCTAGATTTTCTCCATCTCATATGAATAAAATCCCACCCAATCCAAACCCTAACCCACCCCCACCCTAGTCCCCACCCCCCTCAACCCCCCTCATGTTGCCTTGCCGCCACCTTGACAAGTCCCACCATCGTTCCCCTCTTGCCTCCTCCGCCACCTCCGTATTCTTCCTCTTCTCTGGCGGTCACCTCATGTCGAGGTTCACGGAGTCATCCAATCATAGATTTCCACATAGCTTGGGAGGTGCCCAGCCCCAAACGAGCTTCAAGGCAATGGACCTAGCAACGTACGGGAGGTGGACAGGCGGCGGTCGACGGTAGTAGAGGTCATATAGCGAAGTAGGTAAGGAGAATGTGCTCCTAGCCTCCCACCTTCTTCTACCTCCCTCCTGCACCTGCTCTTCCCTTATCTTCCTCTGTCTGCACCTACTCTTCTCAAGCGACAGTGGCAGCCGGCAGCGGGTTAGGGTTACCCAGGTTAGAGGGAGGATTCACTGGGAACCCAAGGTGTAGTGGTGGCAGAGCAACGAGGCATCGTGAATCGCAGGCTCGGAGCAGGCGAGGGCGGCGAGTAGCACGATGATGACGACGAGTTAGAGTGGGCAAGGCCCTACGGTGACTGTGGGCGAGGAGTGGCGGCGGTGCGGTGGAGGCACTGGCGGTGACAGCGGACGCCGCAGTGGGTGGCAGCGACAAAGGAGGAGACTATGGATGGAGGGGATGGCAACCCCGTGGATGGGCACGATGAACCGCTGCAGGTCCAATGATGGTGAAGAAGAAGCAAGAGGGGATCTGGAAAGGATAGTGAAGCAGGTCGACGGGGTGGTAGTATGTGTGATCCCCCAAGTACGCTACTAGTAGCACGTCAGGGGAGTCCTTTTGAAAATAAAGATTCATTTGTTCCACGCTTACGCAAGCATTGCAATCTTAAATACTTCAGCAATTTTCCTTCCCAACTTCAAATTCTGAATTCCCACCCATAAGTTTCCCACGGTTGTGAGTTTCTAAAGAGGATTTTCCTTCAATGAGCATCACCAAGAATGTCCATTGTTACGAGCTTTATTCCAAGTAGGCCCTTTATAGTAGCGGCCATATGAAATTTCATTCGATGTATAGCCAATTCTTCGATAAATATTAGAACATCCATGATATGATAAAAATTAAAAAAAGTAGGCTATAAGACTAGAGGTGAAAACGGATCGGATAATTTCTGACCGATCCGGACGAAAACGAATTCGGAATATCTCGGATCGGATAATTCTCAGATCGAAAACGAATACGAATTTTTTTTCCCCAGAAACGAATACGAATACAATAGCCATAGTATCCGTCGAATATAAATACGGATTATCTGAATTATGCAAGTCAGATATCCGGCAATTCAGCCCAAGTGCCAGCCACTCGGCCCAATCCCCTCTGTGACTCCGTTCCATCGCCTCCCGACCCGAATCCACCCACCCACGCACCCAACCCCACCTCCCTGCGTCGCCGCCGCCGGCCGCTGCGATGAGCGCCATCAGGGAGCGCGGCGTCCCCGTGGAGCAGCGCGTTGCGGCCCTCGACGTCGTACAGCACGGAGAAGCGTTTGGTGAGGAACCCCACCACAGGCGCGGCGAATAGCTGCCGCGGGTCCTCCCCTTGCCCCTGTGGGTCGCTTTGGAACAACAGCTGCAACTTGGCAAGGACCCCTGCGAGCTTGCACGACACCTTTTGCGCGAATATGGCCTCCTCACTGTCGTACTCCGTTGTCACCCGTAGACCCGGTCTCCGCCATCGCGGCACCGGCGCCTCTGCCTCCGGGTGCAGCGGTGGGAGAGGAGGCAGCGGAGGGGGCGGCAGAGGTGGGGGCGGGAGCGGGAGCGGGAGCGGGCAGAGGAAGGTGAAGGGGCAGCGGAGGCTACAGAGCCATGGGGGTAGGTTGAGGGGCTTAAGATTCTGGGCGTTGGACGACAAGGAGGACGACGTGGTGGTGGTGGCAGCCATGGATGGAGGAAGCGAGGCGAAGTGGCGGAGGGAATGGTGGAAAGAATCGAATGGAGGAAGAGGGAAGTGGGAAATTTTTGGGGTGGGGTGCGGGAGGCTTAGGAATTCTGGATTGGGGTTTTTGGATTTAGGACCCTGAGCTATCGGGTTATTCTGGAGCAAGCCCTTCCTGCTCACTGCTACAGTACATTGCCATGAATGGCATAAGTACATTGAAGAGATACCAGATAGCAAAAATACACAGGAGAGAATCCATCAGGGGAAGATATCGGGAATTCTATCGGTGTGACTTCGACATTGCTGGAACATACGAACCAATGGAACCATATTTTTAGGTTATCAAAGTTTTAACTACATTGCTGGATCAACTTAATATATGTGGTTACTGAAAATGTAAACAATTCATAAATATTTGGATCAAATAAATTAGTTATATTTTCCGTTAATTTCTAGCGTATAATTTTTATTCGTATTTGCTCTGTATTTGTATCTAACATAATTCGTATTCGTATTCAGGTTATTCGTGTTTGTATCCGCATCTAAAAAAAATGAAAACAAATACAACTGATCATTATGCATCCGTATTTGATCCGCTTTCACACCTACTTAGGACCCACGTGGTTTGCTTGAGGTCAACATAAGGTTCAGGCCGGTCACAAGCTTACGGCCGGATCACAAGCAATAAGAAATTGTATTATCTCCTCTCTCTCTCTCCTATCTCCCCCTATCGGCACTCACCGTTGATCATGCCACCACACTTGGGGACAACGGAGACCGATCCAGCTAAGGGGACGGAAGGGGATGGCGCCACCGGATCTGACCACCGGAAACCGGTGGAGGCCACCAAGAACTCGGGGAAGATTGCAACAAGCCATGCCACTCGTCTGAAAACCAACTTAAGAAATAAACATTGGAGATGCCCTAAGGTTAATCACTACCACAGTCGTTCTCTTTTATTTTTCATTTTGCAGACATACTGCTCCTAGTTACAAACAGCACGGCCTCCAAAACCTACCATGCCTTCTCCATCTGCTCTAGCAACGCCACGGAGCATGAGGCAGAGGCAAGCACAAATCTGGCCGCCAGTGGCAACCCGAAGACATCAAGGGCAGCAAGAGAGAAGGCGGAACTAGCAGATAACATGGTGGAACCCAACTCCCCAGGATTTTCAGAACAAAGCTTCAGAGCAGAGCAGTGCAGTGCTTCCGAACAAAGCTCACCAAGGATCGAAGGGTTAAATATCTCAAGTGCTACTGAATCAACTTCACAAATTTGAATAGCACTATTTGGAGGGTACAGTGGTGACAATTTTCGCAAACTCACGAAAAACAAAACAATGGTTAGGGAGTGATTGCCCACTATTTCCAATTACCTTCGACACATCTCTGCTAGCCATGAATCTTGGATAAACAGCAGCAGCAAAATTAAAGCCAAGCTCATTACAGAAATATCAGCAAACTGAAAATTTTTAGTGTGAACTAGCATAGAAAACTTGCCAAATCCTAATATTCAATTAGCAAAACAAACACAATTACTAGACAAAACATAGCCACCCCATACAGGTAAAGTAATGAAGCTGGGAAGGACGATTTCAACCACCAATTTAGTTCAGCTAAGAATTTAAAATAAACCCAACTAAATAGACAAACCAGATGGAAAACACAAAGTTCAGTGTAGCTTCCGATGCACAACACTGGTAAATAGATATTGAAAGACATAACTAAACAACTTGCAGGTGAGTAATGTTTCACATGGAGCAGAATTTAAAGACTACATCCTGGAAAGTGAAACACTTGCTCTGCACAATCATTGTCTTCCAAAGACTCCACTCTAGTCACCCTTCCGGCGGAAGGAGCAGCCTTCTGTGAGCCTGGCCTTTCCTCCTGTGGGTTGGCAGAGCACAGTTTGGCAGCCTGGGCACACAACAACAGTCTGGGAGTGGCTGAACACAGTAGTTCTGCAATACAAACATCGCATTTAGAGTGAGATTGGCAAGCTATGAAACAGCTGCAAATCAGCTTTACTCAATAAAGGCTAACAGGTAATTTGCGAATCACAGTACATGAAAGAGTAAACATTTATTATTCCTAGGGTCAATCTAACTTGGACAGTCATTTTGAACATCCATCGGCAATTTTTTGACAGTATCAGTATACATCTGATACTAAGCAAAGTACTAAAAGCATTTAGGTTACAAAGAAAGCTAGTGTCTACTTTGCTGTTTGCTCAAACACTAAAGGTAGAATATTTGCAATATATGAAATATCAAGCAGACCTTTATTTACAAAGGGTGCCGGCTGAGAACAATTGTAGGCAAAGTTGTTAACATTGTACACGCCTTTTACCAAAGTGCACAACATAACTCAGTAATGAAGATTCACTACCCACAGATCATAATATACCAAGTGACTAACATTAGCAAATATCTACAAATGCGACATCTGAACACACCAAAAAAATTCCCAAGCGTACTGAGGATCAACCAATGGGCTAACTTTGTCTGTTCCAAGGTACCGTATCTCAGTGGCATCTAAGCTTTCAAATACAAAAGGCTAATTTTGCAATAGAAATCAAGTATTTTGGATTAAAAAAGACTACACTACATCTCAATTGCAAGCATCAGAACATGTTTCATGATAGACTACCAATATTCAAATACGAGTAATCAACATCTTAACTACAAAAAAAACAGGGGGTGGAGGGTCAAGAAATATTACATGTTGAAGCATCCCTGGCACTTGACATCCTGCAACACATGAAACAGATCGAACCAAAACTAGGTCAGGGCCGAGCGAAAGAAACTAAAAAACCAACTAGCTTTGGTCTCAGTGTCACAGAACAGCAAAGACAGAAACACAGGTAAAAGAAAAGAAGAAGCGTGCAGATGGCCAATGGTCACTACCATGAAGAAGGAGTTGGGGGACTGGACGAGGCGCTTCTTCTTGTGCTTGAGCTTCTCCAGCTCCGCCGGCGGGTTGAGCAGGTCGATGTCGTTCTGCAGCACCTGCGTCGCGTTGCATCCAAACGGAAGAATTCGGTCAGATCAGAGACATCGCCGGAAAGAGAGGGCGAATCGAATCTAGAAGGCGCAAGCAAACGATCAGGATCGTACCATCTTGGAGAGCTCAGCGGCGGCCGCGGCCGCGGCCTCTCTTCTTAGAGGAGGGGAAGGAGAAGAAGCCCTAGGAGGCGGCGGCGCTGCGTGGACGAGATTGAGCCGGGAGGTTTCAGCGCGGAGGTCGTGCTGCTTCTTTTATAGCGGGGTCTGGTGAATCGGGGCCGTCCGATCGGGTTGTCGCCTCATCTGGGCCTCTGGAGGACTAGTGACTTGGTAGGCTGGGCTGTGCAGCTGTGTTGTTGGGCCGCTTTTACTCTGGTGAAATTCTGTTCCTCTAAAAAAAGCTTAAGAATTTTCTTTGAATTACTAGTTGAGAACGGATTTCAGTAGTAAAGTAGCATCGAATTACCATTCTTACATGCGAAATTCGATCGCGAGCGCAAGCTACAGGATGCCCCTTTCTTGTTCTTCTTGCCATTTATACAAGTTCTTGTTACAGGATTTTGGTAACACGGGGAACTTAGGTAAGCATGTTAGCAAATTTGGGTAATTCTTCCCCTCCTCTCTCTCATGCAAGGCCGGCATGGGCAAGTTGTTTGGTTTGGTACCAAAATTTTTGTTCCTGCCTGCGATTCGGTCATGACCAATAACTGGTAGTGTAATGGGGTAGACGTCCAGACACCCCCCTTAATCCCACATTGTTTCAATGATCCTGGTCCCTTACAAAAGACCAACGATGTACATGCCACTTCTCATCACATTCAACTTTGAAACGCCATAGGAGTACAGAACTATTGTAGGATAACATCATTCTGCATTATGACAAGATGGGCAAGGGAAAATGGCAGCTCACAATTCCTATTACATTCATCCCTTTTTAACTAATCAAGGATAAATTACACTACTTCAGCGAACGTAAATGAATTCCATTTGATATGGCATCACAGAGCTACAAAATCGACGAGCTTAAGTTGTCAGCAAAGCATCGGCCACCCTGCTCTCAGCAAGAACGTCGCTAGAATTTGTGGTCATCAAACGATTGGTTCCTCGAGTCTCGTTGGTTTCGGAAATTTGGATAGTGGTGAATCTGGTGATTACTGAAACTTGATTCTTTCCGGGTATTCGAATCGTGCTGGTTTCTGAAACTTGAGTCATGTTGGAAACTTCGACCAGATTGATTTCCAAAATCTGGAGCACGTGAACCAAAATTGCTTTCCATGTTTGTAGAGGCAAAACTTGAATCGTGCTGATTTCTGAATTTTGAGTCATTATGCCCAAAATTGTTCTCCATGTTCATCGGAGCAAACGCTGCATCACAGAGGGAGACAATAGATGAGAAAAGTGAATAAGTAAACACGACATACCAAGGCTGGAAGGAAGCAACACCAACAATAGTGTTCTGAAAATTGGTAAGCTGTATTTGTTCGATCACCCCACCTTATAGCGATTATATGGAAATCGGCCTTGTACTCGGGCCTTGTAATCGGTTTTGAGGTTACCTTATTTTACGTTTTAGATTTATATATATGTACACTCGTATAGTAGCAAAAAGGCATCAAATGCATCTTTATTTTAATGAATATAGGCCTGAAAACAAAGCTATTGTCAATGTAACCATGCAAATCAGCAATATCATACAGTAACAGTACAAATATTCACAATAAAGAAGCAAAGTTCATGATTCATATATTATACATTGTTCCAAGTTCCAACCATGCCATACACAGGTAATGTCTTGTCACTAAAGAAGGAAACCTATTTCCCACAAGTAAACCTCAAGTGGACTGAGAGCATAGTAAAGCCTAGTTTCAGTGTTTTTGTAATACGTCACACTTACCTCTAATATTCGGCCTAATAAAAGGTAATCGGCCCGCTTATCCGCATAATCGGCCCACTTAGCTTTGTAAACCTATCAACTTACTCACTTTGCAATATTCGACTCAGGGAGGGCACCTAGTCCCGTTATTCGGCATAATATCAGGCCTACCAAACCGCTTTTTAGAAGTGGATATTGAGCTGGCATTTATTATTGAGCAGTGTTAAAGCAAATTGCAGGGTTGTCAAAGGGATATTGAGCTGCCATTTATTATCGGCAACATGTTTAACAAGATTTCGTTGTGCCATTTTATGCAACTAATGGCAATGGTGGAAGTGCCTGATATTTAGCTATATCTTGAAGACAAACGACAATGACAAGAAAAAAAACAATTCAGTATCAGGACATATTTACCTCGTTCTCTCATTCTCCTTTCTCTGTCATATTCAAACTTGTCACGAATTTGGGTAACCCTTTCCCATGTTTCACCTTGTTTGCTTGCTCCAAAACCAAGGTCCTGCAGTACACACTCGTTATTGACAATATCTATGATATATTGATAGATGCAAGTTCAGCGCGACTTGACTAACTAGTTAATTTAATATTATTGTCACATATGTCTATTGTGGATAAATTGGGGATGCAGTTCAGGAAGCTCTACAAATGTCACATGAAAGTAGAGTGACCTGTACATTTTTAACATCCATTTACCCTCAATTACGTTTGTGCAAAGCCAATATTTATACAAGCCAGCTATATGGCCTATACCATTAAAGCATCACCATGCATCCCTGACCTTCCAGAAGTTCCAACCACCTCATTTCCAAAATTCTAGCTAGGTGCTCATCCTTGTAAGATAAAGTGCAACTATGTACCAAAGGCTGCTGCTCCAACATGCTAATACTAACTCAACTTCAGATTCCCCCAGTAACTGTCATCATATTCAGCAAGTTGCATGTCCAAACTCCAAATACCAGTTTGTAAGGCCCAGCCCTGTTACAAGTAATGCAATGGAGCAGATAACGCCACCAAAACTTTTGAGCAAAGCAACTGGTCTTTTACTCTTTTTGCAACAAGCTTTATGAACTTATAGAGAGAAGAAGAACTGGGAGAGATTGTAACAAGGTATACTGCATATTTCTAATTGTTTTTTTTTTAAAAAAAAATTATTCATGCTGGAATTGGTGCAATTGTGACAACATCCAAAGGTAGCAACTGGAAATGTGGAACTTTGAACCACCAAGTCTAAAGCTCCTTCCAGTCAATAGTACATGGTCAAGACTCAAGACTAGCATATAGAACACTAATACTGTTCTCATGTCAATACCTGCAGCTGCTACCATATCAAGAAGCTCTAACAGAAGTACAAAACTAAGGTGGCTTTCCCACTGCCAGCTTATAGAGTTTCTAGCATATGCCTTCAGTAATACTTAATACATAAACTGCCTACTCTGATTCGCCATATCTTATTAGTCTATAACCAGTAACTGATCCAGAAAGTCATGTAACGGAGGCAAAAATTTTATTAGAGTTGATGTCATGCCTTACAGAAAATAACATTAACTAAAGTTTGACACCATAATGATTAATGAAGGTTCAAAATAATTTCACAAAACAGATTATGTAGTATATGATATATCCCTACAGTTCTGTCAGCTTGAGTACAAATGGTGTGCATTGTGCAATATGCAAAGAATGTAACAAAAGCCCATGGCATTAGAGCATACGATCATACTCAGCCTGTAATACAACAGACAAGTCATTTTGCATAAAGAAATGATATGTGACACATATCAATAGTACAAAGAGAAGAGAAAATACCTTGTTTGGTTCTATGTTGGAGCGCCTTCTCCTGCTGCGATACAAAATGATACATGACATCATTCCTTGAATGAAGACATATTCATGGCATCAATTGTTTAATTTGTTCATCTAATGCGATCCTCAGAAGGTAGCTAGTTGAAAAGATTGCTAAACATTTGTAAGCTGCGGTAATCCAATAACGAAAAGGAGAGGACAAAGTTTTGGATCTACCACACATTTATCAAAAACTTACAGTTAAAATGGACTCAGGTATTCAGGTTTATATTCTACAAAAAAAAACTAATTTAACTAGACAGTAAACAAGAAAAATAAAATAGGGACCTATTCAGGATTTGATACCTGTATGGCGAAAAGTCTAGTTCATCTTCTTCAGCAGAGTCATAATTAGCATGATCTTCAGCGATCTTTTTTGAATAACCTTCATCCCAGTACAACCGTTCCCAGTTCTCTCTAAGTTCTTGGTACAGTTCCATATACTTCTTGCACCAAGTTTCGTGCTCCTGTAAATTTGTGGTGCTTAGTCTCCTAATATGACAGTGCAAAGTGAATGTGAAATCCACTGGTAGACTAAAACTTCTGTATATCATGGATCATGTATGCACCTATATAAGATCAACTCAAACATCAAATGTCTGCTTAACATCTCCTACATCTTGCACGGCAAACCAAAAATAATATTTTCTCTCAAAATCTTTGACAGGTCACCATATCAACAGAGGATCAGCGAGGAATGATTTTCCATTCAGTTCATTACTCCATCCTCACATTAGTTCCTTTACTTAAACAATCAGTTACACGCCTGACTGCAGTTGCTCATAACAGGAGCCAGCAGAACAAAACAATTAAACTTAAATTGTCCTTCTGAATTGCAGACTATCAGAAACTCCAAGAAACAAAGAAAAGAAAGGTGAATCTTGGACCACAATTGGCAGTTGATCCGAATGCTTCTAATAAAATCCTTAAGGATAGGTAGGCATGAAGTATGAATTGCACATGGATTCTGGACACCTGAAACTTAATTTTGTCAAGGAGGAAGACCGCTGACTAAGATGAAGAAGAGGAGGTCAGAGGGGAGTTTTGGTAGCGAGTCTAAGAGTAAGCCTTTTAAGCTAATGTAGTTCTTTCCATTGCTCCACTGTTGAGAACTACAAAACACGGACAGCATGAGGTAGTGGAATATTGGATTCCAAACAAACAGTTGGTCCAAAATACTTACAGTGGAGATAAGGACGTGAACTGAGCCTGAAAACATGAACTACAATTAGTACAATGGGTCTGTTTGATTTACTAAGAGTTGCCTCAACAAAGTTGTGGCGTGTCACTTATTTCATGGCAGCTAGTTTCCAAGCCAAAGCCTTGACACAAATTTGCATCATAAACCTCAAAACCACCCAAAAGTGCTGTGGTAGCCAACGTTTTGGTAATGAACCAACCAAACAATGGTCTAAGGGATTGTGGCATGCCCCCAAACAAGTTAGGCAAGTGTCCTAACGAACCAGCACCTGCAAGTCTGCAACGCCCCAAGGGAAAGCACTTAATAACACTTAGGTCTCACCAAGCCTCAGTTATGTTTTTGCCCTCAGATTGACAAAGTAGCCAATTTGGATTTAACATAAAGTAACTAAATTAGACTCTGGCAAGTTAAGTAATCATTTCTAACTATCAAAAGCAAAGTACAATACAACAAGTTGATTCGTTGCAAAATTTCTGTCTTTTGGAACAGATGAAACTGTACTATTAGAATTAGCATCACCTCTGAAGCACAGACTCTTCAGTTTGTTGCCGTGACACGTATTGGCGGCGTGTCGATCAATTAAACAACAAATTTTAATTTTTAAAATTTCCGAAACGTGTCGGATACGGCTTGGACACGTATCCGACACAGCCCAACAGGCCCACCTCAACCACCTCAGTGCATAACCCTAGCTCCTCTCGATCCCAATCCCCCCAACCCCCGTCCCCTGTTCCCCGCACGCCGCCTCAGCCCCCTCATGTGCCCCCTCGCCCTCATCGCGCTGCTGGCTCGCCGCGCCTCCTCCCTCTCTGGCGATCAGCAAGCAGCAGCGCGCCGCCTCTCGCCGGCTCCCAGGTTAATGCAAATCTGAATTTCTGGTAATGGTATTAATATGAACAATTGAACATATCTTGAACTGACTGAAAGAAGAATGAAGAGGTGAGGATTATCTTTGAGAGGTATATATTCCTAGTTTACTTTGCACTTAACATTATTTTAGTTTGGCAAGCATGTAGAAAAATAAAAAATAAATACATGTGTATATCATTCTTATTATTTAAATATATATAGTTGTGTCACCGTATCGGCATTTTTGGGAAAATGACGAATCCCCATGTCGGTGTCGACACGTGTCGATGTATCCGTGTCTGTTCACTTTTGGTCAACGAGTACTGTGTCTTGTTATTGAATCCACGTTGTTCATTTCATAAATCTAAAGGTGTGTTATCAACGCATCCAACTTACTTTCATGTTCCTCAGAATTTTACTTATCCTGTGATTCCAAAATCAAAACTTCTGCATAATGTTTGCCGGCAAGAGGTTTATCCTAACCGATAGGAAATATCCTAAATTCTAATGAACACTGATGAATCCTGTGGTAAATCAGTTACAGGCTGCACAAACCAACCGACAGAATTCATTTCCATCTGAACTGGACCGAATCCTTCAGAAACGAATACAAAACTAGTCGATTACACTTGGAATCCTTCAAGGAAGGGAGAGGGACAGGGTAATCCACTTCTATCCAACAGAAGAGAGAGTGTAAGTGTGAATCCCAATAGAACCCGTTTCAATTGGATGCCCTTGACTCACGATTCATCGAATTTGGTTCCGCTCAAAGAAATTCACCCCATTTCGACTAACAAGTAAACAAACAACAAAAGGCAGCAAATTCTAGGGTTCAAGGAACGGCAACCACAAGCCAAGCGCGGGGAATTGAGAGGAGCAGAGTTTTTAGGCGCGGTCGCGGTTACCGAGTCCTTGAGGACGAGGCGCGTGCGGCGCATGAACTGCTCGCGCATCTGCTTGCGGCGGCGGTTGGGGAGGTTGTCGCGCGGGATGGCGAAGCGCTCGCGGTGCGGCACGCCCTCCCCGATCTCGTGCATCTCGCCGTCAACCGCCCACCACTCCGACTTCTTCGCTCCCGCCACGGCGGCGCGGCCGGGCGGCTTTGACCAGCCGGTGCCGCCGGAGACGAAGCCGCCCCGCCGGTGCGCCCACCGCCGCTGCGTGTACACGCACCGTAGCATCCTTCTCGATTCGTCCCCTTTGCCGTCAGGGCTTAAGCTTTACAGTCGCACTCGCACATTACATTAGCTCGCATGATTTGCAAAACTGCCACTCCAAAACATGATCTTTTACAGAAGTCACCCTTGCCCGATTTTTTTTCATTTTCTTTTTTTGTTTAAATCAACTTTGGAGAAATTCTAGAGAAAACCCCACTTTGATGATACCATTGTTTTTAAAAAAAATTATCGTGAAATTCAAACCAGAAGGGCTATACAACGATCAGCTCAAATAATTTGTCGCTCGCAAAAAAATGTCATTTCAGTCAAATTTCTTACGAAAAGAAAATTTCTAGAAGACTAGTACGGGAAATAGTAGCACTTGTGAAACTGTTTTTGCTGCTAATATTTATTCTATCTCTTAAAGTGGATAGAATTGGCGAGCTCAGGGAGGCTCTACAGTTTTCCACACTCATGGACCGTCGAATCGTCATCGTACGGTCCATATCGAGACGATCTGAAACCGTTGGATCGTGAGTTTCCAACAGACGGCCGACGAGATGCATTTGCCAGCCTCCACAACCCCTCCCTACCCACCCACCCACACACAAAACCCTAATCGTCCCCAACCCGCATGCCGCGCACGCTCGCCTCCCTCTCTTCCTCCACACCGCAACCAGTGGCGGGCAACACCTCGCGCTCGCCTCCGTCGCCCTCATCCCACTAGTGTCGGCGTCGCACTGGCGAGCTCGGGGAGGCTCTGTCATTTTTCCGAGCTCATTGACCGTCAGATTGCGAATTTCCAACGGACGGCTGAGATGTGTTTGCCTCGCCTCCACCCCCACCCCACCCCCCCAAACCCTAGTCGTCCCCAACCCGCATACCGCGCTCGCTCGCTTCCCTCTCTTCCTCCACACCATGCCCAGTGGCGGGTGACGCCTCGCGCTTGCCTCCATTGCCCTCATCCCACCAGCGTTGACGTCGCCCTAGTGAGCTCAGGGAGGCTCTGACATGTTCTGCACTCGTTGACCATCGGATCGCGGTCATACAGTCCAAAACGTCACATCATGAGTTTCCAACGGACGGCCGAGATGTGTTTGCCCCACCTCCACCCCCCCCCCTAAAACCCTAGCCATCCCAAACCCACACACTGTGCTCGCTTGCCTCCCTTTCTTCCTCCACACCGCGGCTAGTGGCGGGTGACGCCTCACGCTCGCCTTAGCCGCCCTAGCCATTGCCCTCATCCCACCAACGTCGGTGTCACCTGACACCCTCGCCCTCGCCCCGCCGTCGTCTCTCCCCCTTCCCCCCTTGAAAAATCTAGACCCGCCATTATGAGTTAATGGTATATTTTGATAATTAATGACAATCGTCTTTTGGAACTAACATTTTCCATAAGTTAGATGAATAGGTTATGTTCCATGATGATGAAGACTTTGGATGACATCTTGAGTTAATGGTCATTAAGTCAAGACTCGGGATGAAGGAAATCATCATGTGTTGATAATCTTCAAGCCAAGATTCCGAAATAAAGAAGATCATCATGTGTTGATGATATTGAAGTCAAGAGCTTGGAGTAAAAGATGCATCATGTGTTGATGTGTATCAAGATCTCTAAGAAGATATGATCATGAGTTGATCATCAATTCAAGTCATCATGTGTTGATGAGCGTTCAAGTCAATGACCTAGTCTTGAAGTGAAGATGTGTGTCATCAAGCTTCAAGAGGATGCTCAAGACAAAGGTATGACTAGCTAGGGCTAAGGATGTGTTCCTAGTCTTTTACCGATCTTGGTGTTTGGATGGAAGACCGGATTGCTAGTATAGGTTACCGTACTATTAAGAAGGGTCTTTGACTAGTAGCTTGAGTGTGTCATGTGTTGATAGCTTGTTATGCTTGCTCTAGCTCTCTTTAGCATGTTGCTATTATTTGCGAATGTGTTTTGCAAATAGATTAAGCTCATGCATAATCTCTTTAGCATGAGACTATACGTTGCAAATGTGTTTTGCAAATGGTTGAAGTCAATGCACCTTCTCCTTGCATGATGCTATTGTTTGCAAATGTGTTTTGCAAATAGTTGAGGCTCATGCATGTTCCTTGTAGCATGTGTCTTTGGTTTGCGAATGTGTTTTGCAAATGGTTTAAGTCCATGTATCTTATTCCTTGTGGTGTTGATTCTAAAAATTGGCAAATGTGTTTTACAACTTGTTGAGAATCTTGTCTTTAACCCTTGTTTGCATCTTGTGTCAATTGGCAAATGTGTTTTGCAAAATTGAGTTGAAGCAAGTTACAAAAATCAGCTTTTGGTTCCTAGACCGAATTGACCGCAGAAGTAACCCCAGACTGACCGAACCTTGGACTAACCGCCATATGTTGGCCGGTCTGACCCGACCCCCGGTTAGGGTCGAGCGGTTAGCTTTTTCCAGAAGATGTGTTTTTCTGGTTTTAGCAAGTGCGGTCTGACCGGATCTCCGGGTCAATGACCCGGTTAGCTTTTTCCAGAGAATGTGTTTTTCTGGAAATGCTATTTTCGGTTGGCCGGTCTGACCGCCATGTGTTGGCCGGTCAGACCGTGTTAGCGCGGACTGACCGGCCATTAGTTAGCAGTCAGTCCGGGTGTGTCTAACAGCTAGTTTTATAGCCGTTGGAGCATGGCCGGTTTGACCGGCCGTTGGCCTGCGGTCTGACTGGGCCTGGCAGATTTCAACAGAATCTTCTCCAAATGGCTAGTTTTGTGTGTAGACTATAAATACCCACCTTGTCCAGTTGTGGGAGAGGTTGCTGGTGCCCCTATTCTATTCCCTTGAGCAAAGAGCAAGCCCTCTCATATCTTATGTGCATATGTTGCACCTAGTGAGCTTGGAGAGCAAACCCTAAGTGCATGTGTTGCTTTAGGTAGTGGATTGTGTATCCATTGAGCTTAGACACTTGATTTGTTTAAGTGAGTGTCTTCGACTTGTTACTCTTGTTGTTTGCCGACACTTAGACAGCTTGGAGGAGTTGCGCCGATGATCTTCTATAAGAAGGTTGTGAGAAGACCCGGACGGTTTGTGAGTGGTTTGGTGCTCGCTATCTCCGGAGTGGAGGAAGAGCAACCCCGAGTGGATCGAGATGTTGGTTCAAGTTGTGAGCCGGTTCAAGTGATTGGACTTACTTCGGAGGTGTTGGCTCAAGTTATGGAACCGGTCCAATGTGGTTGGGCTTACCTTAACGTGGATTAGGGGAGACCGATAAGTCTCCGATCACCACGGTAAAATATCATCGTATCATCGTGGTTTGCCTTCTTGTGCTTTACATTGTGCAATTTACAATCCTTGTATTAAATTGCTTACTTATCCTTGTATAATTGCTTTCTTTGTCAATAGTTCTATATTTTTGGTGCACTTAATCAAGACTAGATGATTTAGGTTTTAATTGTAAAAAACCGATTTGATTTATAATTCTGCATTAGAAATCTGTTTTAGCCAAAGAAGTTTTTAAAACCGCCTATTCACCCCCCCTCTAGTCGGCCTCCTCGATCTAACAAGTGGTATCAGAGCTTGGTCTCTCTTTTATTAGACTTAACCGTCTAGAGAGTAAAGGATGGCTAGTGAGGGTTTCTCCATTGGTAGAGCACCACACTTTGATGGGTCAAATTATGCTTATTGGAAAATTAGAATAACCATCTATATTAGGCCATGGGCCCAAACCTATGGAGAATTATTGATGCGGGTTTTGCTACTCCAATTGATCCACGAAACCCCACTCAAAGGGAAGAACAAAACTTGCAACTCGATGCTCAAGCTTTAAATACTCTATATAGTACTTTGAGTGTGGAGGAGTTCAATAGAGTGAGCAATTTTGAAAATGCTCATGATGTTTGGACAACTCTCATAGAAATTCATGAGGGAACCTCTACGGTCAAAGAAGCTAAATTGCATAGGTTGAAGCTTAAATATGAGTCATTTACTATGTTGCCTCATAAGAGCATCAATGAGATGTATTCTAGAATGAACAACATAGTAAATGAGTTTAAAGGCCTATCTTGCGATTTAACCGATCTTGATATTGTGCGCAAGATGCTTAAGGCTCTATCAGAGAAATATGAGACCTTGGTGACATTATTCCTTAATTCATCCGAATGCCAAGAATGACTCCTACCGTTCTTTTGGGCAATCTCATCACAAATGAGATGTACAAAAAGGACAAGGATGAGCTCAAAGAGATGGCCTCAACTTCAAGCAAAAGAATTCATGCTTTCAAAGCCAAATATGATCCAAGTGAAGATGAGGATCAAAATGAGGAAGATGATGACACCGAAGAAGATATGGTCACTCTCATGAATAAAATGGAAGAACCCATGAAGAGATGTGACTCGCACAAGAATTCAAGCTCATCTTCAAATGCAAAGCACCACAAAACTCCAAGGTGCTACAATTTTCAAAAAAAAGGGGGCACTTTGCTTTAAAGTGTCCTTATGGTAGGAAAGATGAAGAAGAGCCCAAATCATCATCAAGAAAGAATAAGGATGACAAAGGAAGATATTTTGTCGGGCTAGCTATAAAGGATGATCCATCAAATCTCTCAAATGCAAATGAAGCACCATCACTATTTGACATGTCTACATGCTTCATGACAAAAGGTAATAATGAGGTAAATGATGATGATGAACCCTCTTATGATGATTTGATGGATATGCTTGAGGAGCTTAATGAGTATTTAGGAAAGGAGAAATCAAAATTCAAAGTTTTGAAGAAAGAGTATGTCTCACTTCAAAATAATTATGATGTTCTAAAAGATGAACATGAAACTCTCCTTCTAAATGAGCTCAATAAGCCCAAAGTGGATATAGGCATAACATGTAATTTATTAAATGATTTGCCATGTGTAGCTCCTAATTCTTGCATTTCATCTAAGGTTAGCATATCCACTTCTTGTGATGATTTGCTTGATATGCCTTGTTGCTCAAAATTAGATGATTCTATTTCCTCTATGTCTTGTGATACTAACCTTATAGAGGAAAACAAAGAGCTCAAGGCCCAAGTCACAAAATTGGAAAATGACTTACAGAAGTGCTACAAAAGGAAGACCTCTCTTGATGATATCTTGAGCAAGAAACGAAGCTTGAATGACAAGAGAGGGATTGGCTTTGTCTCCAAGAAGGAGAATAGCAAGACAAGGCACAATGTAAGACACACGAAGAAGTATGTCAAGTGCCTTGGATGCAATAAGAAGGGCCACAAAGCCTCGGTATGCCTAAATCAAATGGATGTCAAGTCAAGACATTCAAAGAAGAGGCAAACTGGCAAGGAGTAAGAAAAGAAGACAAGTAAGAGAAACAAAAGCCTAACTTGCTACAATTGCCAGGAAAAGGGACACATTGGTAAACAATGTCCCAAAGGTATCTCTCCTAAGCCTATTATTTATAATAGTCATTGCTTGCTTAGGAAAGATAAGAATGGCAATGTGTTTGTTAGATGTGTTAGTTCACCTAAGATTATTGCTAGGGCCATTTGGGTGTCCAAATCTATTGTGACTAACATTCAAGGACCCAACCGAGTTTAGGTACCAAAAGGTGCTTAAATGATAAATAGGTACTTGGAGAAGCATTGGAGACTTGGCTCACTCATGAAGAGGTGGATTCCACCATATGCAAAATATGGAGCCAAGCATGAGGATGATTAATTCATATCATAAAACCAATGCTATCTCGGTAACAAGTATTTAAATTGAAGTATTTAGCCTATATGCCTTGTGTAGATTGCATTCCATGAAAATCTTAAAAAGGGTGTTTTTGCTCTTGTTCGTAATCTTCATTATTAAAATCTTGAGCAAGATAGTAAGTGGCACATTAAGGGGGAGTGCTAAGTCATACATATATATCACATCCCTAAGTGTGCCCAAATAAATTAAGTGCTAGTAATGTTTTTCAAAATTGAACCTTTTAGCCAAAAGTCAAAAAAATTCATAACTATTAGTAATCCTTTGAAAAACAAGTTACAAAATGTATACAAATGTTTTTCAAAGGTTTTTCAAATGTTTTTGCTCAAGAAAAACCTATTTCAAGTGAAAATGAGTTTCTAGCAAAAATTTTAAATCATAATATCTTGTTTTTGACATAAACTAGTTTTTTTTTGTGTAAAATCTATTCTAAAAGGAATTTGAAAATCATCCCAAAGGCAAATTCCTAGAGTTGGCTATTCTAAACCTTTCTGGTATTCAAAAGATTTTCGAAAGGCCAACCTAGCAAAAATTATTTGATTTCAAAACTCGTCCAAAATCCTATTTTGACCTAAGTGGTCACTTTCTAGCACTTAAGTGAGTTTTGCCATTTGAGCCAAAATTATTCACATGAATAGGTTCATAATGGTATTAATTACTCATACATGAAATTGGATGCTCAAAATTTCATCATATGCTCATTTTGGCATCTTTTGGAGAAATTTCAAGAAAATAAGTTTCTTTTGCGAAAACAAAAGCTTAATTCATAAAAACTATTTAAAAATTGGATTTTTAATGGCTATATAAGTTGAAAATGCTCCAAATATGTTTGTTTGGTTGATTGTATGAAAATTTGGAGCAAAATGCAACAATTCTCTCTTTTCTCCAAAATCCAGAACTAAATCTGCTGTCATTTTCAGTCTCGGCCGGTCTAACCGCCGTCCACCCAGCGGTCTGACCGCAGTCATCCGGTCTAACCACATCTTGGCCGCTGGTCTGACGGACCAACAGAGTTTTGGTTGTTTTGTCCAAAATTGTTATTTTTCAATTTCCTCAACCATTCTCTTTGCTCCCCAAAATCAAGTTGATCCTTGTTATCTTTGCAAGCTACCCTCAAACATTTTTCTTCATTAAAAATGCTTTCTTATTCCGCAAGTGATATTCTTTCCAGTGGTAGCTCCTTTTGATCATCTTGACCTCGGCAATGAGATTCATCTTTTCAAGTGATATCAACTAATTCCATTAAGTGGTATCTAATTTCATTCATTGCCGATCTCACCTCTCTTGACCAAGCTCATATACTCTCCGTATACGAGTGGATTCTCTTTCCGTCTTCTTTTTGGATGCTTTTTTAAGATCTTTGCGAGAGAAGTTTAAGCACTTTGCAATCTCTAGTCTTGTCGACTCGTGGTATCCAATTGATGTTTAATGGCTATCTTTCAAGTGTGATCCACATGAAGACATAGAGACATTTTTGGTGCTTAATGTCAAAGGGGGAGAATTTGATTGCAAATAATGGTCAAATAAGAGAGGTTGAAGTCATCATGAGTTATGGACATACTGATTGGATGAAGAAATCCTGTGTGTCAAAGGACAAGAAACGAATGTGTTGGACCGAAAAGGCGACTAGAGAAGGGTGAATAGGAGCACGCTCACTTTTTCACTTTGATTGGACTCAACACCAATTTCACTCCAATAGCTATAAAAGCTATGAAGATCAATAAACAAGTACAGTGGAAGACTTGTATTGAATCTAATCTACCCCCAAAGCAAAACAGACCAAATACGCCAAAGGCTCAAACCCTAATTCAGGGGTCCGGTCTGAACGATGGCCAATGTGCGGTATGACCGCTCGGGCCGGTCTAACCGGCGGCAAAAGGGCGGACTGACCGAAGGGCGGTCTGACCGGCGGCCAAAGGTCGGACTGATCAGATGCACGATGAACAGGGCAGACAGCTTGAAAACCAAAACTCAAATCGATCTAACTTTTGATCCGTGACTCTAAACCTTACCAAACTCGAGACACACCTTCTCTAAGATATTAGGAACCTATTCAAGGATCGTGAAGATCCATGCCAAAGTTCCTATATTTTTCAGTTTAAATGAAGGTTGCTCCAAAACCGAGTCAAAATCGAAATACGATCTAAAGACTTGCTCGTGAGTGATTGATGATCAAGATGATCCTAAATGTGTTCGCACATGTCACCGCAAGCTAGATCAAGACAAGAAACCAAGAGAAAACTCGCGGATCAAAGAAAGACTTAAAATCAAAAAATAGAGAGGAAGAACACAAAGAGAAACATCTTTGAGAAATATTTCCTTGGATTGATTTGATATGATGTTGGTTTATAGCCACTTCATCAAGAAGGACAAAGACTCAATACATGAGCACGAAATCAAATCCAACTCTCTAGAATCTTAACCTCCCACTATCTTCTCCCTAAGCACCAAAGGCAAACTAGGGTTTCGCAAAAGAAAGGGTTAAGGAGGTGCTGACCAGCACCCTCCTCTATTTATAGTGGAGGCTAGACCTTCTAGAAGGAAAACCCTAATGGGCACCCGTTAGGCTTACACACAAACGGGTTCACTCACGCATGCATTTTAAAGCGTCGTCTTTATCTCCTCTTGACCTAATCCGCTTCTCCATGAGCCGTCTTGCGCCGCGGGTTTGCAAAAGATCACCAAGACAGTATTTAGATAAAATTATCAAAATATCTCTTCTCGATCTTTTTCCAAAGACTGAGTCCAAACTGCGTGAAGCACTTTCATGCTTCGTCACGTGTAGGTTGATCAAAGGCTCTCATTATGTCGGCAAGTCTCTCCCATCCGGCTCCCAACGAAACCACCATGGCACTTGCACCGACCCCCACGCCGCTTGACCCAACCCGTCGCACCGAACTACCCGTTCGGTCATCTATGTCCAATTTGCGCCATGCTTGACTCCATTGACTTCACCCGGCATCCCCGATCATTCTGGACCTCAGCTCTCCAAGCTTAGTCCCGATCATCCTTGCCGTTGATCATCATTGACCTCCAAGCAACCTGCACAACAATAAACAAAGAAATCGATTCCGGAAACAAATTCTTCACAACTTGACCCACGTTAGTCAAAACATGCATCATAAAACACATATGAACTGAAACTCAAGAACTTGACCTAACCCAACAATCATCGCCACCTTTTGGCTGATGAATAGTATGAACTCGTCGATTGAAGATCGTTGGTTGGTCGATCACAGCCCACAACGCCGGCCTAACCGCCCTAAACCGACAAAGAAGTTAAAATTGACTTAAAACGTGTGTTTCGACAAACCTTCAACGTTATTGCCAATTGTTACATCATCCTAAGATCGTGCACATATCCCTATGATATCCACAATCTCCCCCTTGTTGAACACATTGGCAATATCCCAAGAATGCAAATTTTGAGGTTTGAAAAGTAAAGAACTCACGTTTTCGTGCAAAGGCACAACTTGGTTCAAATGCAAAAGAAAGCAAAGGAAATGACCAAGTTGGCTTTAGAATAGCATAGACAAGTGAGATAAGGCAAAGAAAAGCGAGAAAGCTTCAATTTCTAGAACAAAGTCAAAATCTCACTTAAGGTCCATATAAAAGAACAATTGTTCAAATTGACCTTTGATCATTGTGAGGTTGCAAGAAATGCAATTCTAGTTCAGAAATGGCAATAAGACCATAAGAATGCAAATAAGATACTCCCCCTCACTATGATCATCATATTTTTCAAGAAAATTTCATTTTCTCCCTTTTCCTCCAAATAGCTCCCTTTTAAACATTTTTACCCTTCTTCTCCCCCTTTGACAATGGAGTCATCAAGGAATCACGCCTTCCTCTCGTCCAGAGATGATAAATGCAGAATTTGGAAAAAAGCATAAGAAGGAGCATGCATGAAATGCAATGGAGTGGCTTCATTTTTGTATTTTTCAATTTTTGAGTACAAGAAGCTTTGGAGATTACCCAAAAGAACAAGCTAGTATTTCTAATATTGCACAAACATATCAAGCCTGAAAGCACTAGCAAGATCATGTGAAGACATATATCAAAGCTAAGCTAGAAGGCTCAATGTAAAGTAATAAATTGTAACAATTTAAGCAAAGCTTCAAATTTAGCAAGTTCATCAACAGGGATCTTAAAGTGATAATGGCCATGTCAGAATGTCAATGTGAGATCAAAAAGCTAACAATGACCACTTAAGAGACAAACAGGTCCTAGATTGAATCATTTTGCTCAAATTTTCTCAAACGCCCATTTTTCAATAGTTTTTCATTTGCAATGAATATTTGACTAAAGGCCTATCTTAGTGAAGAAGATCCTGGACTAGGAGCCATCCACAAACTCTTTCTAAGCTTCAGCCAAAAGTGATTAAAAATCTATCTTAGTAAAGAAGATCCTAGACTAAGAGCCATCCACAACCTCTTCCTAAGCTTCAACCAGGGCGACAAATCTTGAGGTTCATGTCAGTTTTGACATGCAGTCCCCATGAGATCGTCTGGATCATCAAACTATCTCTAAGTTCATGTCTATGACATGCAGTCTCGTGAGAGTAGTTTGGCACATTTTAGCCATAAGACAATCTTGAAATTGATTTTTTATTTTTCACAAAAGCAGTTTTAGATTCTCAGAACAACAAGAAGCTCAAGTCATGATCAATTCTAGATTCAAGAGCTAACAAAGCAATTATAACAGGGCCAATGTCACAAAAGGAGCACTAATTACGCAACTAGCTAAAAAAATCCATAAATTGTAACTTTTAGTTCAAATTGTCTTAAAGTTCTAACTCATAGTAGAAGTGTTATCACAGAAAATAGGAACAATAGCAAAGTTTAACCCAAAGTCCTTAATGTTGGGTCACGGGTAGGCTACGATAGCAACAAATCAAAAATTTCTACCACGCAAACCAGGACGCCAAGCAAGTAGATGATCACAGATCGTTACCACTAAACGCGCAGAGCAGCGAAAGAAGGGTTGGAGCAGCCTGGACCAGCGAAAAGCGCGTCGATGTAGTGGTCATAGTCGATTGTCTCCTCCAACGACCTCTGTAGTTCCTTATGAAGATCGCGGATCGTCCTCAAACACAACAGCAACCGCAGTAGCGCCTCTACGGTATCCACACGTCCAAGGAAGGAACAACCATGCGCAGGTGTGCTAGCACCAAGTCGCACGGCAGAGCTCTCAGGGAGATGGCGACTAGGGTTTCGGTGGAACAACTCAACTCTTGACTTTCGTGTGTCTCGTCTGTTACGTTCACCCCTTTCTTTCCCAACAACCTCATGCATCTCCTTATATAGCGCTCATGACGGATCCTATACGAACATGTTTGACGAATCGTACCCGTACTGGTTTGTTCCAACCCGTTAAGTGTGTGACCCGTTAGGTTCATGCGTAATCGGTTGTGACTCGGAAACCCTTTCTGATCACGAGTCGTTAGCGGTTCCTAACAGGACATAACGATTCCCGAATACACACAAATTATATCGGACAAACCTTAGTGCAATATGATCTACGACCAGATCCCCATCACTTACGACCAGGTCCTATCTCTATACGACCAGTTCATATTTGGTCACGACCAATTCGTAACTCCTTACGACCAGGTTTCGACCACTATGTGATTACGTTCGACCAGTCTACGACCACCAGATCTCCATACGACCAAATTCAGAATCGTCGAACTAAGTGACCTACTCGTGTATACTCCCTTTGCCTCACGATGTCTGGTTGAACTCCAGGTGAGATGTTGTGTCATCCATGGACTGTTCAATACTTTCTCGATCGAGTGTCGGATAACTTCATGTGGTCGAACACTTCGACCACTAGTGGTATGGTCATGCACTTTCTTTATCCGATCACAACGAGGGGCCCAGAGACATCTCTCCTGTTATGTTAGGAGGGGCAAATCCTATATCCGACCAGTCACATTCCTCCGCATGTTTCATAGCAAACCCAAAAGCTACATTTATAACTACCTAGTTACGAGTAGCGATTGGCAACCCCTAAGAGTGCTATTACACATGTAGGAAACCATGCTGATCTCAGGTCTAAGGATTATACATCACCATTGCTTGAGACCAACTAACGACACATAGAATCATAACAATCTCAATAGTGTCTCAAGGTGGGTCAATCCAACCCCATGTTCTCTAACATGTGTCCACATTATTGATTCGGTATCCCTATACCTATGACCGGTGAAACATGGTTATCAATCGATACAATGTGCTGGTCGATAAAGTCAATAGTGTTCCGACCATTGACATCCGACCAGGGATATATTTAGAACGACATCATATAAGTTAAGAGTTTCACCAACAAGTCACATACTTGTCAATCTTCATAACCAATGATCCATTCAAGCAACAAGATAGCATATTATCCAATATTATGAATATAATGAAATACAATCATCTCTATGATTGCCTCTAGGGTATATTTCTAACACTTAAGAGTGGACACCATCCATAAAATCGACTCAAAGAACTAGCAAAGACTACATATTCACTTTTCAAAGAAGGATTGTGCAACAGAGGACTGCTTCCTAGACGACCAAGAGACAAGAGAAGTGCCTAAGAAATGACAAGTGCCAGAGGTACTCTTCCTATCTAGCCGACAACCCGCAAAATCAGAATCAGAAAACCCCCAAATGGACAAGGAAGAAGAGCAGGAATACCAAATGCCATACTGGAGGGTAGAGTGAAGGTACCTGAAAATACGCTTAACGGCTTGACGATGTGAAGTCCTTGGAGACGCCTGAAACCTCGCACAGAGGCAGACCGCGAAGTGGATGTCCGATCTCGAGGCCGTCAGGTATAGAAGGGAGCCGATCATGCTACGGTACTCGCGTTGATCCACGGCTTCTCCTTCCTCATCTGGATCCAAAGCAGTCGAAGTCGCCATGGGAGTGGCGATTGGCTTGCAGTCACCCATCTCGAAGCGCTTGAGCAGATCCTTGGTGTACTTCGTCTGATGGATGGAGATCCCTTCCTTGCATTGCTTGATTTGAAGCCCTAGAAAATAATTGAGTTCTCACGTCATACTCATATCAAATTCCCTGGACATAGTCTCAAAAAAACTGAAAACAAGAGCACGAGAAGAACCACCAAAGATAATATCATCTACGTAAATCTGAACAAGCAGGAAGTCATTGCCATACCTAAGAATGAAAAGAGTGTTATCTACCTTTCCCATTTCAAAATTATTCTTAAGTAAGAAGGTCTTAAGTCTATCATACCAGGCTCTAGGGCCTTCCTTAAGACCATACAAGGCTTTGGATAGCTTGAAAACACGATCTGGGTGCTTGGGATTGTCAAAGCCAGGGGGTTGCCTAACATACACTTCCTCCTCTATAAAATCATTCAGAAATGCACTATTGACATCCATTTGATGCAACCTAAATCCCTTAGATGCAGCAAATGCAAGCAGAATATGAATGGCTTCTAATCTAGCAACAAGAGTAAAGGTCTCATCAAAATCTAACCCCTCAACCTGGCTAAAAACCTGAGCTACCAACCTAGCCTTGTTTCTAACCACAGAACCATCCTCATTTTGTTTATTCTTGAACACCCAACGGGTTCCTATCACATTATGACCACTAGGAGGTTCAACTAGATTCCAGACCTTGTTTCTCTCAAAATTCTCTAACTCCTCATGCATGGCATTGACCCAGCTAGAATCAGATAAAGCATGTGATATATCGCGGGGTTCAAAAGAAGCTACAAATGCAGAATGAGAGAAGAGACTCGGATCATGATACTTGGAGCGAGTGACTCGCTCATGAAGATTACCAATCATCTGATCCAGAGGGTGTTGTTTCGGAATGTGCAGTGGAGCGCCAGTGGGAGATAGCATCTTCTCAACCTCCACAGGTACTGCTGATAAAGAAGATGCAGCAGGAGCCTCAATTGGAGGTGAAGCAATCGTAGCAGATTCTGGAGCTTGGACAGGAGCATCAGCAGTAGGTGGAAAAGCAATATCAACCTCATCATCATCTTCTTCTATGAAAATGCTCTCCGTCTCCTGTGAATCACCTGAAATATCTGATCTAGCTCTAGGGCTAGTCTCATCAAAAGTGACATTGCATGTCTCCTGAATAATGTTAGTTTCAACATTAAAGACCCGAAAACCCCTCGAATGTGCAGGATAACCCAGAAATAAACCATCACAAGTTTTTGATTCAAATTTATCTAGGTTTCCTATCTTGAGAATAAAACACTTGGATCCAAAGACTCGAAAGTGAGAGACAGAGGGTTTTCTACCAAATCGAAGCTCATAAGAAGTCTTGCCCAAAGACGGTCTCAAGAAGACACGGTTTGAAATATGGCAAGCTGTAGTAATAGCTTTGGCCCAAAACCTCCTCGGTGTGCTATACTTATCTAGCATCGTCTTAACCATCTCGACTAAGGTTCTGTTCTTCCTTTCCACAACGCTATTTTGTTGAGGGACGTGTGGAGAAGATAATTGATGCTCAATATCGCGCTCAGCACAAAAAGAGGCAAAAGAAGTATTCTTGAACTCTGTGTCATTGTCACTATAAATTGCTCTCAAGGCACCAGGAAGTTCAGAAGCCAAACAAAGAACAAAATCATGACAATGATCAAAAGCCTCATCCTTAGAAGCAAGAAAGAACACCCAAGAGTATCTTGAAAAATCATCAACTATGACAAGAATATACCATTCGCCACTGACTGACCGAACCCTAGTAGGACCAACAGTATCTATATGAAGCAACTGTCATGGTCCGTCAGTCATGACCATAGTCAATGAAGGGTGTGAGGCGGCAACTTGCTTGCCATGCCTACAGGGCGCACATACAGCATCCTTAACGGCTTTGAGTTTAGGAAAACCTCTCATGAGATCAAGGCTACTAACTCGCGTTAGATGATCAAAACTAATGTGCCCCAAACGTCGGTGCCAAAGCCAGATATGAGAAGAAGATGCAATTAAACATTTGAGAGATTCAGCAAGAGATTCAGAAAAATCAGCTCCAAAAATTCTACCAACTCTAGAAATCCCAAAAACAAGCTCACCGGCAGAATCAAGCACACGACAAGCATTTTTCTTAAAACGAAGTTTCAGAGCCATCATCAAGAAGTCAAAATGTAAAGCAAGTTGTACCTTAGCTTGTCCACAAGGGCGACGTCCTTCAGGATGAATCTGTCATTCACCTTGATTGATCCCGTTCCTTCAATTCGTCCTTGTGTATCATCTCCAAAGGTGATGAAGTCATCACCCATCGACCGCGTGAAGGAAGTGAATCATCTTGAATCTCCGGTCATGTGGTGTGAACAACCGGAGTCGACGAGCCACGTGTTCTTCCTCCTTCCGCGGTGATCCTGAAAATCAAGGTACAAAAGATTGATATGTCTCAATACTGGGGTTAGTTAGACATGACTTGGGAACCCAGTACTGAGACATACGTCTGCGAGTAGTATGCAAAGCAGAATTGCTATCCTTGATTTTATTTAAAGTTCTATTATGAGCAATGGTCACACAAACACGAGAAGCATCTTGTCTAGGAACATTATGATGATGAGCATGTGTAACAAATCCTAGTCCAGGTTTCTTTCTTTCTAAATGACCATGTCTCATAAAAGCTCTAGGTTGATTAGATGAAATTCTCGCAATATGTTTCTTAGCATTCTTTAACCTACGCCAACAGAACTCAACCAAATGTCCACTCTTCTTGCAATAGGTGCAATGGTTTTTGGTACCACTGGGAGAAGCACCTTTTGACTCAAAAGAAGGTTGGACAAAGCCTGCAGATTTGAAAATTATTTTTACAGGTTGGGTTGTGAATTCAACTAAGCCATTTTCCAAGACCTGAATGACATTAGGCTTGAATTTGTCTTGAACAGAGTTGTATCATAACCCTTGCTTCTTATAAGGAGTTTTAGATGTGTCTAGAATCATGTTTAACTGTTTCTTACCTTTAGAGAATTTTTCTAGTGTGTCCTTAAGGTAAGCATTTTTTTTCCAAAATTAACACATGATTCAGAAGTCTTGGCCTTAATGGCTCTAGCATGTTTCTCCTTAAGAAAAGCAACTTCAAGCTTATAGGCTGCACATGAGGCACAAGGGGTAGACTCAATTGTGTTCTTAAGCTTGGCATATTTAGCTCTAACTGCTTCTAAAATATCTTTTAACTTCATGTTCACGTTCTAAGCAGAAAGAGCAAAAGCTAGATTTAACATTACCAGAAGCAACCAATTTACTAGATTCTAAGCATTTTTCACAGGGAGCAGATTTAACATCGATTAGCTCAGTCCTAGCATTTTCAAGTTGGTGCAAAGCAATATCATGAGCAGATTGTAGTTTAGCAAATTCAGAGTGTAGAGTATGGCAAGATGAACATTCATCAGATTCAAGAGTCTTAGCATTTATAAGTTCTAAAGTCAAATTATCTACTTGTGACTCTAAGTCCTTGTTTCTAGCCATGATAAACTCAGAGGCCTTATTCTGACTCATGTGTTGGTCAAACATGGTGTCATAGGATGGAGGTACCTCATCGTTGTCATCGGCGTCGACGGAGTCGGCCATGAAGCACATGCCGGTGAAGTCTTTGGCCTTCCCTTTCTTGTCTTGAGGGAGCTCCTCCTCCTTGTCCTCCTCACTCCCAGAGTCTACATCACTCATGGATTGCTCTCCAAAAGCGGCAAGGAGCTGGTGAGCAGTCTTCATGAGCTTGGCAGCATCATACTTGGGCTTGCTCCCCTGAGGCTTCTTCCAGGCAGGCTTCTCATCCTTGTGGTTGCCCTTACCTTTCAGCTTGGGGCAATTTGCCCGAATATGATATAGCTCTCCACACTCATAGCACATCACAGAGCCACCTCTCTTTTTGTTTCTAACATTGTTATAGGCATGTGTGACTTTCTTGGCTAAAAGAGCTAAATCAGCCTCAGGAAGACTCTTAAACTCTTCTTCTTAAATTGCAGATAAACATGCAAGAGAAAATCCAGAAGGAGACTCAGAAGAACCATCAGAAATTATTTTCAGAGGATCAGCTACCAAAGCCATGTTATCCTTTGTAGGAAGACTACCTCTCTTGATCTCATGAGTCTTGAGCTTGCTATAAAGCAGCTCCAAAGTGAGACTAGAGAGATCGACGTTCTCCTCAATGGCAGTAGCCTTGATCTCCCACTCCTTGATGTTGATTGCAGCCAAGAGGTGGATGTCATTCTCAGATTGAGAGTACTCAATGTCAACAGTTCTCATCTGATTGATCACCTTGTTAAAGCGAGTAAAAACATCATCGATGCTCTAGCTAGGATGCATATCGAATTTGTTATACTCTCGCTTGTAGACTGTTTGGCGCACTTGCTTGATTTGGGACGATCCATCATGGAAAGTTTCGAGGGTGTGCCAAATCTCATGTGCAGTCTCAAGGTTGCAAATCCTATCGCACTCCTGTCTACCAAGCCCAGCATATAAGAGATTCTTTGCCTTATGGTTGTTTACCAAGAGGGCTGCTCAAGCCGGTGAAGCAACCTCGGGCAAAACGAGTAGAGCTCGAACAACCTCCCATATAGCTTGTCCTTCGCTCTGAAGGAAGACTCGCATGCGATTCTTCCAATAGGCATAGTCGAGCCCATCGAAAATATGCGGCTTGGTCGAGTACTTATCCATCGCCAAGTTCAGTGACCGGTTAAGATCAAGATTGAACTAACCGGGCTCTGATACCATTTGTTGGACCGAAAAGGCGACTAAGGGGGGGGGGTGAATAGGAGCACACTCACTTTTTCACTTTGATCGGACTGAATACCAATTTCACTCCAATAGCTACGAAAGCTATGAATATCAATAAACAAGTACAACAGAAGACTTGTATTGAATCCAATCTACCCCCAAAGTAAAACAGACCAAATACGCCAAAGGCTCAAACCCTAATTCAGGGGTCCGGTATGACCGATGGCCAATGTGCGGTCAGACCGCTCGGGCCGGTCTAACCGGTGGCAAAAGGGCGGACTGACCGGAGGGCGGTCTGACCGGCGGCCAAAGGTCGTACTGGCCGGATGCACGATGAACAGGCCAGATAGCCCGAAAACCAAAACTCAAATCGATCTAACTTTTGATCCGTGACTCTAAACCTTACCAAACTTGAGACACACCTTCTCTAAGATATTAGGAACCTATTCCGATCAAGGATCGTGAAGATCCATGCTAAAGTTCCTATATTTTTCAGTTTGAACGAAGGTTGCTTCAAAACCGAGTCAAAATCGAAATATGATCTAAAGACTTACTCGTGGGTGATTGATGATCAAGATGATCCTAGATGTGTTCCCATATGTCACCGCAAGCTAGATCAAGGCAAGAAACCAAGAGAAAACTTGCGGATCAAAGAAAGACTTAAAATCACGAAATAGAGAGGAAGAACACAAAGAGAAACATCTTTGAGAAATCTTTCCTTGGATTGATTTGATATGATGTTGGTTTATAGCCACTCCATCAAGGAGGACAAAGACTCAATACATGAGCACAAAATCAAATCCAACTCTCTAGAACCCTAACATCCCACTATCTTCTCCTTAAGCACTTAAGGCAAACTAGGGTTTCACAAAAGAAAGGGTTAAGGAGGTGCTGGCCAGCACCCTCCTCTATTTATAGTGGAGGCTAGACCTTCTAGAAGGAAAACCCTAATGGGCACCCGTTAGGCCTACACACAAACGGGTTCACTCACGCACGCATTTTAAAGCGCTATCTTCATCTCCTCTTGACCTAATCCGCTTCTCCATACGCTGTCTTGCACTGCGGGTTGGCAAAAGGTCACCAAGGTGGTATTTAGGTAAAATTACCAAAATACCCCTTCTCGATCTTTTTCCAAAGACCGAGTCCAAACTGTGTGAAGCACTTCCATGCTTCGCCACGTATAGGTTGATCAACGACTCTCATCATGTCGGCAAGTCTCTCCCATCCGGCTCCCACCGAAACCACTATGGCACTTGCACCGACCCCCGCGCCACTTGATCGAACCGTCGCACCGAATTGCCCGTTCGGTCATCCATGTCCAATTTGCGCCATGCTTGACTCCATTGACTTCACCCGGCATCCCTGATCGTTCTGGACCTCAGCTCTCCAAGCTTAGTCCTGATCATCCTCGCCGTTGACCGTCGTTGACCTCCAAGCAACCTGCACAACAATAGACAAAGAAATCGATTCCAGGAACAAGTTCTTCACAACTTGATCCACGTTAGTCAAAACATGCATCATGCAACACATATGCACTGAAACCCATAAACTTGACCTAACCCAACAATCATCACCACCTTTTGGTCGATGAATAGTATGAACCCTCGAGACCACCACCGGTTGGCTTGCTCGATCATAAGTCGGTCTAATCAAGGCCCACGCCACGGCCCGACCGCCCGAATCGACAAAGAAGTTAAACTTCGACGAAAACGCGTGTTTCGACAAACCTTCAACGCCATTGCCAATTGTAACATCATCCTAAGATCGTGCACATATCCCCATGATATCCACAGAATGACAACAAGAACCTTTGTGTAAGGGGGAGTTTTTCTTTGTGAAAAACATATTAAATATTTTTGGCTTACTTAAAAAATGGGTAATCTATTATATGGAAAAACCTAATTTGTTATTTGCCCAAAATGGTTTATGGATCTTTATGAATGCATGTTTTCTCATGAGCATGAGCATATTGTCATATTCTTCAATTTTTTTATTCTTTGGATCCAAAATATAGAATGAACTCCACCAAGAGTCAAACATGAATACGTGCATTTTGTTTCTTTCAATATATTTGAATGCATACATTTAGGGGGAGTTCACTCTATGTTTTGTTATTTCACTGGTATTCATCCTATTCTTCCATCCACTTATATTAAGGATCTCTGCTTTGAAATGTATCCTTGGGTATATAAAGCTTGTGCAGTTGATATATACTCATGTTAATTCAATTTCAATTATTTGCAAGAGGATTGCCATCAATCACAAAAAAGGGGGAGATTGAAGAATCTAGACCTGTCATTATGAGTTAATGGTATATTTTGGTAATTAATGGCAATCGTCTTTTGGAACCAACATATTCCATGAGTTGGATGAATAGGTTATGTTCCATGATGATGAAGACTTTGGATGACATCATGAGTTGATAGTCATTAAGTCAAGACTCGGGATGAAGGAAATCATCATGTGTTGATAATCTTCAAGTGTAACGCCCCAGTTTCCCTGTGTTTGAAAAATTCGAAATTTTAAAAGCTAACCATTCGGTTTTGTTGAATTGCTCAAGCTTAACTTGGAGATTTTGGAAATTTGGAGGTTTAATATGAATTAATTGAACTTCAACAAATTCAAGTCTGGTTTATTTGGATGTTGTTTGAGCTCTGGCATTGTTTTTCCTTCTCTTTGTTCGTTCAGATCTCCCCGTTTGGACCTCCCCTTGTGTCTTTTGTTCGGACTTACCTTTAGTCCAGACCTTCCTTTGGTTTAGACCTCCTTTCAGTCTAGACCTCCTTCTCTGTTTGAACCCTCCTTCGGTTTTGACCTCCCCTTAGGTCATGACCACCCCGAGGTGCTCCAAGCTCGGGTTTGTGTTTCAAACATCCTTGATTTCCGAAATCCAAAGTTCAGGTTGAATTCCCCCTTTCCGAACCTTCCGCTCGTTCAACCCTCTTTCCTCCTCGTGCTCGGGACCTCCTCCACGTTCATCTTGACTGTTAGGACCTCCTTTGCGTTCATCTTAACCGTCAGGACCTCCTTTGCGTTCATCTTGGCCGTTAGGACCTCCTTCGAGTTCATCTTGACCGTTAAGACCTCCTTCGAGTTCATCTTGACCGTCAGGACCTCCTTTACGTTCATCTTGACCGTCAGGACCTCCTTTGCATTCATCTTGACCATCAGGACCTCCCTTGACCTCCTCCTTAGGACCTCCCCCTTAGTCCAGACCTCCCTTTTCGTTTGGACCTTTCCATCTGTCAGTCCTTTTCTCTCTCTTCACGCGAGCGCGCTTAGTCCGAGCCGTCCGATTGAGGTTGGACGGTCAGATCAAGTTGAGTTCGCGCGCGCTTCGAACTACTTTGGACCTCCTCCTCTTCCTCAAGACCTCCCTCTTGGTCTTTTTACAAAGACCACCCCTTTTGGGTCACGACCTCCCTTAAGGTCCCGACCTCCTTTGGGTCACGACCTCCCTTGAGGTCCCGACCTCCCTTTTGGTCCCGACCTCCCTCTCGGTCTTTTTGCAAAGACCACCCCTTTTAGGTCACGACCTCCCTTTTGGTTATGACCTCCCTCTTGGCCTTTTTGCAAAGATCACCCTCCTGACCAGTCGCTAGTCAGCCCTGTTCACTTTCCCTTCCTTGCCCTTCTCCTGTTGAGACATGCGCATTAAATATTGTCGTCTTTGTGGCACTGTGCGTATTAAATGCTGCTGTCTCTGTGCGACGTGGGCATTAAATGATGTCGTCTTGCTGAGACGTGCGCATTAAATGTGATTGCCTTCTGGTCTTTTGCAAAGACCACCCTCCTGGTCAAGACCACCCCTTGTGGTCCCCTTTGGGTCAAGACCTCCTCCTTGGTCGAGACCATCCTGCTGGTCTTTTTGCAAAGACCATCCCTTTGATTCTTTTGCAAAGACCACCCTCCTGACCAACCACCGGTCAGCCCTGTTTACCTTCTCTTCCCTTCTCCTTTTCCTGTTGCGACGTGCGCATTGCATGCTGCTGTCTTAGTTGCGGCATGGGCATTAAATGCCGTTGTCTCCATGAGCCTCGCCACGCTGCCGCAAAGCTCGCCGCATCTTCCGGTTGCCTGGGTTCCCCATTCCGCTTCAAATAGAGTTCCAGGGAGCTCTTTTTGCCTTCTTTGGCTTCCCTCACCATTCTTTCTCCCTTGCTCTCTCTTTCTCTTGACTTCCTTCGTTCAAGCTCAGCCTCGAGTGATCCAGTTTCTACTTTTCTTTAACTCAGTTCTTTTTTTCTTAGTTCTTTGGCTTTGCTTGAGAGTTTATTTGGTTTCAATTTATTGATTTGGCTCTTTTCGCACGTGTAGGTTCCGGTGTGTCCGAGGAGTTCGTGGACCCAACAACCTCGACTGAAGCAACTCAGTTCTTCAGCGAAGGCAAATCATAGGCCTTTGATCATCTTGAAAATGTTTTATAAAAAGTATTTTGTTTTATATCAACATGCATGGCTATTTATATAAAAATAATTTTGGGAGTAGCTAAACACCTATTTGTCAGTAAGACTCCTTGAATAATTAAAAACAACATGTTGACATGTATCTTTGGACATCCGTAGGATGGGTTATCTTAGTTGGGCATTGTTGATATACCAACATGGGTGCGTGCTATGCTTAGTCATGCTCTATTTAGACGTTGGTCTCTCAGTCGCATGAATCATCGATGTTAAACTTGACTAAATGAGCTATGGAATTGTGGCAGCGCCACTATTGATAAAATTTGTTGTGCCATGACTAGGGTGGTCATTTGGCTGGGTTGAACCGAAATGTTTTCTTACTCAGGCAAGTGATCGTGCAGTAAAGGAGGTGCTATACGCACACTAGGATGAGGTGGTCTTGCCTGAGTAGCCTTTAAGGACTTAACCTTGTTCCATTGATCTGGGCATACCGTGCAACCACAAGTTTATTTATGGGGTGGACTGGGCCAACTAATTAGCGATGCTTTGTCTTGGTTCTGTTTTTTGATGGGAACGACGCAAGAGGGGGCCAAGACGGCGAAACCTTAGCGAGCAGAACCGAGGCAAGATAGGACTTTGTAAAGGCCTTGACACGCTCTCTAGACTGCTTACCTAAGGTAGTGAGCAGTGGCATTGGCCATGCCAGACCAACTAGAGAGGTCATATATCGTGAGTAAAGCTGTACAACCTCTTCAAAGTGTAAATATATTCGAATAGCTGTGTCCCTGGTTATGGACAACACCCGGTGATATCCTACAAGGGATAGATCTTTCTTAAAATGTGGTCGTGGTTGGTTCCGAGCAGTTTGGCTCACGACCAGGGTGGTCGTGAGAGGTCTAGCCCACGACCAGGGTTGTCGTGATTGGCCTGGGCACACGACCAGGGTGGTCGCGTGTTGCTTTCAAAGAAAACTTGTTACTTATGTATTAACCTTTCAACTTGTGCTTTGCAATCTACTTACAATATTTCCAATAAATGTTGCTTTCTGCAAATTAACCATACAGCTATCCTTGTCAAGACCTGCATAAATATTATTTGCATAACATTTCTCTATGACTTGCTGAGTACATTCAAAGTACTCATGGCTTGTGCCTTCTGGTTGATCAACCGCCGAAGACCTCCTAGGGAGCTCCGAGCTCTTTGAAGAGGAGTTCATTGAAGACTATACGTGCTAGGAGACGTCCTCCACTCGATAGCCTGTGGGCTCGTCGAATGGCTTCCGCGTTGTGTTTTGATCCGCTGCAGATTTCTTTTGTTGTTAGCCTTGCGTGGCACCTCTGTAAACAAGCTTGACCATAAGGTCTTTTGTCGGTATTAAGTTAATTTGTCTGCTTCATCTTTTGTTTGTGGTATGGATGTGATGACACCTTTTGATGCAACCTGTGCGAGCTAGCGACTGATCTTGGGACTAGCTCAGTGCACAGAGGCCGAGGCCTCCGGGTGGTATTGGAAGACCTCTTGGGTGGTCCTGGAGGACCTCCCTGGGTTGGGTCCTCACATCAAGCCAAGATCCCGAAGTGAAGAAGATCATCATGTGTTGATGATATTGAAGTCAAGAGCTTGGAGTAAAGGATGCATCATGTGTTGATGCGTATCAAGATTTCTAAGAAGATATGATCATGAGTTGATCATCAATTCAAGTCATCATGTGTTGATGAGCGTTCAAGTCAATGACCCAGTCTTGAAGTGAAGATATGCGTCATCAAACTTCAAGAGGATGCTCAAGGCAAAGGTATGACTAGCTAGGGCTAAGGATGTGTTCCTAGTCTTTTAACGGTCTTGGTGTTTGGATAGAAGACCGGATTGCTAGTATAGGTTGCCGTACTATTAAGAGGGGTCTTTGACTAGTAGCTTGAGTGTGTCATGTGTTGATAGCTCGTTGTGCTTGCTCTAGCTCTCTTTAGCATGTTTCTATTATTTGCGAATGTGTTTTGCATATAGATTAAGCTCATGCATAATCTTTGTAGCATGAAACTATACTTTGTAAATATGTTTTGCAAATGGTTAAAGTCAATGTACCTTCTCCTTGTGGCATGACGCTATTGTTTGCAAATGTGTTTTGCAAATAGTTGAGGCTTATGCATGTTCCTTGTAGTATGTGACTTTGGTTTGCGAATGTGTTCTACAAATGGTTTAAGTCTATGTATCTTATTCTTTGTGGTGTTGATTCTAAAAGTTGGCAAATGTGTTTTGGAACTTGCTGAGAATCTTGCCTTTAACTCTTGTTTGCATCTTGCATCAATTGGCAAATGTGTTTTGCAAAATTGAGTTGAAGCAAGTTGCAAAAATCAACTTTTGGTTCCTAGATCGACTAATCACGTAGTAACCCCTGCATCGATCGCCATGTGTTGGTTTGGTCTCGACTGACCCCTGCCGAGTCGAGCGGTTAGCTTTTTCCAGAAGATGTGTTTTTCTGATTTTAGCAAGTGCGGTCGATCATGATTATTAGTCCCATCGAGCCGGACCTTCTGTTAAGGACCCAAATACTTTTTCTAGAGAATGTGTTTTTCTAGAAATGCTATTTTCGGTTAGCCGGTCTGACCGCCATGTGTTGGCCGGTCAGACTGGGTTGGCGCGGACTGACCAACCATTAGTTGGCAGTCAGTCCGGTGTGTCCAACGGCTAGTTTTATAGCCGTTGGAGCATGGTCGGTCTGACCGACCGTTGGCCTGCGGTCTGACTGGGCCTGGCAGATTTCGACAGAATCTTTCCCAAACGGCTAGTTTTTGTGTGTAGGCTATAAATACCCACCTTAGCCAGTTGTGGGAGAGATTGCTGGTGCCCCATTCTATTCCCTTGAGCAAAGAGTAAGCCCTCTCATCTCTTATGTGTATGTGTTGCACCTAGTGAGCTTAGAGAGCAAACCCTAAGTGCATGTGTTGCCTTAGGTAGTGGATTGTGTATCCATTGAGCTTAGACACTTGATTCGTTCAAGTGAGCGTCTCCAACTTGTTACTCTTGGTGTTTGCCGACACCTAGACGGCTTGGAGGAGTTGCGCTGGTGATCTTCTACAAGAAGGTTGTGAGAAGACTCGGGCGGTTTGTGAGTGGTTTGATGCTCACCATCTCCGGAGTGGAGGAAGAGCACCCCCCGAGTGGATCAAGGTGTTGGTTCAAGTTGTGAGCCGGTTCAAGTGATTGGACTTACCTTGGAGGTGTTGGCTCAAGTTGTGGAGCTGGTTCAAGTGATTGGACTTACCTCGGAGGTGTTGGCTCAAGTTGTGGAGCCGGTCCAACGTGGTTGGGCTTACCTCAACGTGGATTAGGGGAGACCAGCAAGTCTCCGATCACCACGGTAAAACATCATCGTGTCATCGTGGTTTGCCTTCTTGTGCTTTACATTGTGCAATTTACATTTCTTGTATTAAATTGCTTACTTATCCTTGTATGATTGCTTTCTTTGTCAATAGTCCTATATTGTTGGTGCACTTAGTCAAGACTAGATGATTTAGGTTTTAATTTCGAAAAACCGATTTGATTTACAATTCCGCATTAGAAATCCGTTTTAGCCAAAGAAGTTTTTAAAACTGCCTATTCACCCCCCCTCTAGTCAGCCTCCTTGATCTTACACCCCTCTATCGCCGCCGTCGTCATTGTTGCATGCACAAAAAAAACCACTGTCGACTTTGTCGCCACTCCCTCGGCTTCCCTTCGGCCTCTGGAACTTCCATCCTTTCCCCTTGGCAACCCTTCCTCTCTGTCAAAATTTGATGAACTTGAAATGTTCAGGATGAACTGGTATCGTGAGTGACTGCAAAGATGAAAGGAACTTATGATCTAACGGCGGTGCAGTGTTATGAGCTTCGGCGCCGACTTCACTTAACATTTCACGCACGCGTCAACTCCAGACACAACCGTAAGATCCTCATCCAATAGCCATCATTCTACGTAGCTTTTATTACCGCGCGAATTCTTATGAACTGTAGTCATTGTTTGTACTATTTACCTTCAGCTGCTGTCATTTTGAGTTTAACTGAACATGAGCTATATAAGCCTTGTGATCACGGTAAACTTGTTATCTTTTTCGATCAATAAAAAACCCTAGCCGCAATAGAGTAGCTTTTATCTCCTAGTTTCCATTTTAACCCCGAAAATCCCCAAAAACAGAGTGTTCTATTTCGCGATTTCGTGTCTGGATTCCCAGGTCTTGACAATATGGTATCAGAGCAGGGATTCTTGGCTTTAGTTCCGATCTAGGAGTTGTTTGGTGAGGGTTTGGAAGCAATTCGTCGTCTTCCTGTAAAATTCTATAGCCAAACAGATCTAGAGACGAATTTGAGGGGAACTATGGGGAAGGGCTTAGATTAGTGAGGTTGGGTTGGTATACTACCATCCTAGTAAAATCATTGACCAAATCGGAACACATCAGTTAGATCTGTAAGGTTGGGTTGGTATACTACCCTCCTAGTAAAATCCCTGAATAGATCTACTCACACTGGTGGTTATGGCAAAACAAAATAAGGTGGTCGAAGTTGAAGAAGGAGAGAGAGTGTATGCAACTTCCACAAAGATGGAAGAAGTAAGGAGAAGCATTGAAGCTCTCAAGAAAGCACAAGAAGATAACAATACGCATATGCAGATGGACAAGCTGGTGGGATTGATGGCTACCTTCATGAAGATGACACCATTTCAAGCTTTGTATGGTTTTCCTCCTCAAATTACTGAAGTAGTCCTGCCTGATTCACCAAATGAAGAAGTCAAGGGATTGTTACATAGAAGACAACGAGCCTTGTAGGTAATCAGGGGAAATCTATTGAGAGCTAGATGAAATCTTATGCTGACAAGAAGAGAACAGAACGATAATTCATAGTGGGAGATATGGTTTACTTGAAAATACAACCATACAGACATACATCCCTGAGTCTGCACAGATCTCTTAAACTCCATTCCCAGTTTTATGGTCCTTTTAGGGTGTTGGAAAGAGTGGGAAAGGTTGCTTATAAGTTACTGCTGCCTAAAGGATGTTAGCTACATCCTACTTTCCATGTTAGTCAACTGAAGAAGCACAAGGGCGACAAGGTAGTTCAAGCTCTAAACTTCCACTTATTGACAAAGATGGCAGCATCAAAGTGGCTCCAGTAGTAGTTTTTGAGAGGCGCATGATCCCTCGCAACAATCAGCTGGTACTTCAATGGCTGATACATTGGATGAACCTACCTTCCTCTACTGCAACGTAGAAAGATGCAGATTTTATTCAGATGGTGTTTCCAAGTTTTGTCCCTTAAGGACAAGGGTCTTTAAGAGGGAAGGAATTGTCAGAATCTGGTGAACTTGAAATGCTGAGGATGAACTGGTATCGTGAGCGACGACAGAGATGAAAGAAACTTATGATCTAACGGTGGTGCAATGTTATGAGCTTCGGCGCCGACTTCACTTAACATTTCATGCGCGCGCCAACTCCAGACACAACCACAAGATCCTCACCCAACGGCCATCATTCAACGTAGCTTTTATTACTGCACGAATTCTTACAAACTGTAGTCATTGTTGGTAGCATTTACCTTCAGTTGTTTTCATTTTGAGTTTAACTGAACCCGGGCTATATAAGCCTTGTAATCGTTGTGAACTTGTTGTCTTTTTCGATCAATTAAAACCCTAGCCGCAATAGAGTAACTTTTATCTCCTGGTTTCCCTTTTTACGCCGAAAATCCCCCAACACAGAGTGTTCTATTTCACGATTTCTTGTCTGGATCCCCAGGTCCTGACACTCTCATCCACTTCTTCCACCCGTAGGCGCCCACATCTGGGGGCACATATCAGGTGCACAAAGCTCATTTGGTGCACATATAGAAAAACTTTTTGTTTTGGTATCAAATTAGCATAAAACATTCTGAAAAAAAATTCTAGATGTAATTTATGGTGTTTTGTTCCATTCTTTAAAATTTCAAGTTCAAACTCAAAGTATGTTAGAAGATACAAATAAAAGAAATTCTGACAGATCAAATGGTGCTGAAAAAAAACAGGCAAATGTTACTATTCACAGTAAATTTCTCTTTTTTGTATCTTCTAACATACTTTGAGTTTGAACTTAAAATTTTAAAGGGTGGAACAAAACACCATAAATTATATCTAGAATTTTTTTCAGAATTTTTTTATTCTAATTTGATACATAAACAAATAGTTTTTTTATATGTACGCCGAATGGTGCTTGTGCACCTGATATGTTGCCCACATCTGGGTGGTGTGCGTGCAGCACCTGAACGACGGCGGCGGAGAACGGGGAGGGCTGAATGAGGCTAGGGCTTGGACCGGCGCCGGCGGGTCAACTCCTCTGCTTGTTAGCCGGCCCTGTCGTCATTTCGGGCTGCAGGAGCCTGACACTGCCGTGTCCAACCGAGAGGGAGCCGGATCTGGTTGTTCTGAGCTAACATTGTTTTGTTGCTAATTTCATGTCCTTTGTCCTTCACTGCAGTATGGAATTTTGGATTGGGCATCCACCGCAAAAGAAAATTGATTTGCTTGGTTCTTCTATGTGTGTTCCTCTTGCTTATTTTGGTAGTGCGCCACTGGTGGCAGTGATGCATGTGCTGCCTGCTCGCTTTCAGTGGTGGCGGCCGAAGGTGGCGTGCAACTGCTGTCCAGGATCAGCATCCACCGTACCATCTCGTGATCCAGCCCGACGCCTTCACATCTTGCTGCTCCTGAGCTTTCTCAAGGTGAAATTTCTCGACACGTTGAGCCATTCACTTCTCTAGCATCATTACCAAAGCTTCTTCTGAAGACTTAATTTACTCGATCATTGCCAGAGCTTCAGAGTTTTGGTCCCAGTTTTGGCTTTGTTTAGTTAGTCCGACATTACCAGTATAAATGCCCAAGGACGAATCATATTTGCAGCATCAGGAGAATCAAGATATATTTTGAACTTGCATTCATCTTTCATGGATGCAATGTGTTTGTTGAAATGCCTGAATGGCATCAAATTCCCTTGGGTATATATTATGTTGATTGCTCTCAACCTTGGGTTTTGTTCTTTGAACCAGCAATCACCATTGATTATGTTAGCCATTTGTTAGTACAAAATTTGGCCATGTGTGGCGTAATTTAGTATTGCTCTTGGTTCATGTACTTAAAGCTGCAGGCTTGGAATTTTTTTAGATATATGTACCTTTTATATGATTGTATCTGATCAATTATGTGTGTTGTTCTATTCATCATGATAACCCGAACCCCTTATGGAGACAACAACACTAGACTGTTGACACACTGAACTGTAAGTCTCACGGGTTTAGTTGCTCGTGCTTAGCATTATTAATCTGTTTGTGTGCTTGGCTGCAAGCATTCTCCGAGGATGTAGCTAGCTAAAAAGGTTATACTTTTATGTATTAGATATAGATATGGATGGCCTCTGAAAGGACGTGGCCTTTGGATTTCTTCTATGCTTCAAAGATATAGTTCATGCCCTCAGTTTGTGTGATGGAGGCATAAAAAGGTGACCATGACCGTCAGTGAGTTGCGGTCTTTCAGGTATGTGGAACATGCCATTTTATCTTTTTTATTTCTAGTAAGTTACTCCAGATAAACCATGGAAGTATGCATTATTAGGCTTCAGAACTAATTCCATGTTTTGGTCAGGATATTTCTTTCTGTATTTAGTTATTTACCTATGTAGACATGGATTGTCATGGGAATGTTTTAGCCATTTTCCTGTGCAGATTACTACTGAACCAATAGGTCGGTAAGCTGAATTACTGCAGAGTTAGTACGGAGGAAATGTGTTAGAGATATGCACTTAAGCAACTTTGGTGTTATTTATTTTGAGCATACAGACTTAGGCTATTGTTTTCTGCTACAAAACCGCCTTTCTGAAAACCAACAAGGGAACCGTCTTTTATTGAAACAAGTGTAGATTTTCCTATTATGCTCATCAGCTCATATGTTAGTTTTCGTAAGATAGAAACATTGCAATTTTGTGCCTTCTCAAAGTAGAGTTTTGCTGCTACTCCATCGAAGTAAAATTCAATAGGGAGTTACATTATCTGCTTTCTTTTGTTTCTATGCTGTTCTTTTTTGTCAAGTAAATAAAAAACTACATTTTCTATTGCCTTTTGTGCTATAGCTGGGGAGAATTAAGATAGATAACAAGTTCCTTTTCCTGGAAGTTGGCTAAAAGATATTTTGTAATACATAGTTCACTTGGTTCTGACAACGATTCTTGACGAGTGAGTGCTGTTTTCATGCCTCTATCTAGATCAGCACCCTTTTTTAGCAATTCAGCTTCCTGCGCGGCTTCTAGGAATTGTGAGGAAAAAAAAAATATTGTCTACCCATATCAATACATAGCCTCCAGGAATGGAGAATTGGAGATGCATCTCCACTGTTTATATTTACCCATTATTAGTTAGTATTTTTGGTTAGTTGCACATGTGAATCATGAACATTTACATTTTTTTTTACAAGATGAACATTTACATTTGTAGACTGAACTTATATTACGTGCTAGATCTTCTCTTTGGATTTGTAGACTGGCGCAGCGTAAGGCGCCTCCTTACCTAGTTGTATGAGACGTATCACTTCCACTAACAAAAAACGATAGGATGCTAAAACTGCTCACGGCACTACAGAATAATGATAACTAGAGACTGGCGTGCGCGTTGGCGCGCGTGTAAGAAGCGTGATAGTTACATCAGTAAGTATTGTAGATCTATACTCATATTGTTAATTATTGTAGACCTATAAGCTACATATCGGGTTTACACTTGAGTTAATCTTAGGCAGCAAGCCGTGAAAGAGAGACGATTGGTACGGTGCGTGAATAGATGGGATTGCTAAGCTGGTCACACACATATAGTACGGTATATGCTAGGTGGAGTAAACAAAGAGAGGACTAAACTGCTTTCATATGATCATATTAAGGCAAGTTTATATTCAACAATAAACTAAGAGAATATCTGGGCAGTCTCTACTCGCTTTATTGTCGAAAGTGAAAGGTCAGATCACTATACGGAAACTGAGTAGTCTTTATGAAAGGAACAGAGAGAATCCAGATAGTGTAAGAATACGCAGGGTGTCTATAATATTACATGACGAATACAGAACGCATTGTATGTTTTTAGGACTCGATTACATGAAAGAAAACATATGTTGATGTAGTAGGGAGTACAAAATACAGATTTGTAGGGTAGAACAAAAATGCAAGGTCTGCTGTGGTGGCAAATAGAGCATGTGTATTTATCCTTGAGAAGGTTCTCCTTTGATAGATTGAATAGTCAGAATATTATAATAAATTCTTGAGAAGGTTCACAAGAAATTATAATGATGATGGCTTTTGGTGGTATCATCATATAAACAATGAAATAAAATTACGGAATACGACCTACTTATTTCTCAATATGAAAACTCTGAGCAAGTGCAATGTTGGAAAGAGATTAGTACCATTCCATCTACAGCATTATATTGTCTCCTTCTGAAGGTACTCTCCAACAGCCACTACGAAATATTGACAAATTTAAGAATGTGGGTAAGCTAAGCAAAGCAGCGATATAAAAAATAAAGATGTCATTCAAAGTACCTCAGCACAAAAAGCATGAACCCATTGCCTCTTTGTAGTCTTTCTAAAAGCACCAGATTGGCTATGGCACAAACTGTACCACACCAAGTGTGATTTTGCACCATTGCAACCTGATTGACTATTAGAGATAAAAGCCTCTGTTGGCATCTCTTGGCAAAGTTTGCACTTCCAGATGCCTGCGGGATTCGTCAGACTCTGGTATTGCTAAGTGGACAGTAGCCTGCTAAACAAATAGGGCTAATAGTTTCTTCAAGTGCACCATAGGAAAAACAGTGAAATAAAAAAAACAATGAAATACAAAGCACCTTGCTGCTGGAGCAGACAAAAATTCGGTCCAATACAGTCTCACATCGCATGCATACATCACACGGGAGAGCATTTTGCTTGGAAAATTTTGCTAGATAAAAAACACTAAAATTAGCATCTGCTGAGACTTTACCCATTAGAAAATGATGAATCCTTTGTTTGTGGCAACGAAGTCAACTGGCTAACTCTTGAAGACCCAGTATTGACTTTGGGAGTACTCTGCAAACAAAGACAATAAAAATGAACATGCAAAACACACAATCAATTGAACAAGCACAAGCACAATATGAACCTCTTGTTTGGTAGATATTACATCATTTTCTGTCACTTTCCTCACTGTTGCATTCCATGAGGTGGATGCAACAGAAGGTGCAGCTGTAGCTAGGATAGCCTGACCTTCCCTGTGTCTCTTCTCTGTGTTCCCACGTTTCTTGGCTTCCCTTATATGACGAAGGTACTGATTCACAAGTATATGGTCCTATTTTCTTTTGTTGAAATAATCCAATTCATGAGAAAGACTCTGGACAATCTTCGGCATCAAATCTTCAGCAAGATATAAGGACTAGAGCATCAATTCAGAAAGCAGAAGAAATAATTCAACTACGGGGTTCATTTTGCACTCTCCAGACCAACTGGTAAGACAATGATGCTTCAGCAGGAGCATTAGAATGAAATAGGACAGCAACAAACAAGGTTTGGAATTTCTGTAAACAAATAGCATAAGATATGACAAATGCATCTAGCAAAGAAAAAGAATGCGCCCTTACCATATCTCTGTTTCATAGCAACAACATCATTGAGTAGCCTAGATTGTAAATAAACTATTCCTTCTATTTCGTCATGAGGTGAATGCTCTAGAATACCTGATGATTTCGCTTCAGAAACTTGATCTGCTGCAGCTATGTCTGATAATTGCTCTAGTTTTATTGATGTAGCGATGTTGCGTGCTTCCTAATGATATCCTCATCAATCCCCATCTTTTCTGGCTTGTCAAAGCATTTATGATTTGTTGATGTGCTTCCAAAATCACAGAGTTTCCATGCACCATCTAATTCAAGAAGAACATTTTCAACCCTACATAATACAGAAAAGAGGCAGGACACTATATATCATGTAGTATAGCAAAACCTTTTGCCAAGCCATGCCACACATCATTTGGGATTTTAAAATTGAGCAGCAGCACACAATACATAACGCAAATTGTAAAGAACCTCATCAAGAATCCACTTTTTAAATTTAATATGCACTCAAAAACTAATGAGGTAAGAATAATATATCCTTACCTTCATAAGGTATCCATAGAAGGGAGGATGACGGGTATCCATGTCATATTTAGACCTGAACGGATCCAATAACAGTGAGGTGGCAATGGTTGTATATGCACAATTGTACAAATTTGTAACACATATAGCACTTAAAAGGGCAATAAAAGCTTACATGAACCAGTAATGCAGATCACCATGAAACAAAAAACATTCCACAGCTTCATTCCATATATCAACAACAATATAAAGGGCTTGTCAAAGAATTTATGATTTGTTGATGTGCTTCCAAAATCGCATAGTTTCCATGCACCATCTAATCCAAGAAAAATATTTTCGGCCTTCAGAGCCGTACCTAATACAGAAAAGAGGTAGAATGTAAGGTATTTGTGAGCATGGAAAAATTTCTCGGCCGATTTTCGCCGATTACCAAAAATCGGCTATCACGCAGAATCCACAAGTTATCGTGGGCCTAGAATTTCAAACCATCCCTCGAAATTTCGGTTTTGATGAATTTTGTCCCAAAAAAATCGAATTTGCTTGAATTTTGTTCGAATTTGATTTTTTTAATTTAAAATCCGAAAATTTTGAATTGAAAATCGAATCGCCGATTTTTTTCCAAAAAACCGTTACCATCGTGAATCGCCTATCGACCCTTCAAAAAAAATCCACCAAGAATAAAAACATTTGTGAGTACTAAAGATAAAACTATTTTTCAGGAACCTGAAAGTTCAAACCAAGACCCTTGCTCACACTAAATCTGAAACACTCATGCAGCGAAGAACTGGTTGCATATAATATTTGTCACATACAAATAACCATCCAAGCTACCGACCACAAGATACAGTAATACATTTTTTTGGATCTCAAAGATGGCAACGTCATGGTATATCATATATGTGGTATAGCAAGACCTTTTGTCAAGCCATGGCACACATCATTTAGGATATCTTCTTAAATTTACCATGCAATCAAAAACTAATGAGGTAAGAATAATATATCCTTACCTTCATAATGTATCCATAGAAGGGAGGAGGATGGGTATCCAACTCGTATTTAGACCTCAATTGGTCCAATAACAGTGAGATATGCACAACTGTATAAATCTGTAACACATACATCACCTAAAAAGGCAATTAAAGCTTCCATGAACTAGTAATGCAGATCAGCACTAAACAAAAACACTCCACAACTTCATTCCATATTCTGCGTAAATACCTGTAATTTCGATGAACAGGGCGTCTCATAGAGCATTTTGACGAATCGACAACTATAGTTACCTTGGCTGCTCTTGTCCTCGCCCTTGCCCACCGTAACGCAGTGGTTTCAGGTTTTTCGCCGCTGAAGAACGATATCGAGCTATGCTTCAGTGATGCAAAGTCAAGTGCCTTGCCTCCCACCTGAACCAGGAATCACAAATTAACCTGAAATTTTTCAACACTGAGATTGACCGTTCCAATGCTCAAGAAATGAAGAAACTGGTACACACCATAGCTCCTCGACGATGACTGCGCAGTCGGCGAGGTTTCGCCTCGGCCTGTAACTCTTGTACACCTTTTGAAGCTTGACTGCTGCAGCATCGATATCACATTTTGGGCTAGAGGGCACTTTTGGGCTCGATGCCAAGAAAAGATCAGAATTCCTCTGGTCGTCGGCGACATTTATCCGACTCGGCCTGCTCTTATGATCCATCGAACCTATGGCTTCCTCTCCTCCTTCCCATTGTTTGAAGCTTAGTGAAGGTATCAGTGTGCTCTTGGAGGAGATTTTTTCTTGGCCTGGTGTTTTAAAGGTCATGTTCTCTTGTTCATCCCATGGAGCAGAGATTTTGTTCACCATGTTGATGTCTTTTGTCCTCGGACCGAGATCTCGATGCCAAGAACTTCACCCATCTTGGCGTCGATACAATCCCATAAACTGAAACTTCTAACGCAAAATTCAGAGATTGAAATTAGTTTAAGGTGGAACAGTTGATAAAACAACTTGCAATGAATGTAAAAGGAATAATTCGCTCTTGTGACATGGTCAAAGTCGAGAGAAGAACCAAACACTAACAAAGACAACGGCAGAAATGACCCGAGACCAAATCATCCAAGAATTCTCGACTAGCACCACATAAAGATAAAAAGGTCAATACAAAAGAGCGACCAAACCTCTAAAAGCGGCACTTTTACCAAGAAACAAATGTCATATAGGCCTAAAGATCGCATTTTCATGCGAAATTGCGCATTTGAGACCTAAAAAACCGAGCTCAAGAAGTAACTATGACATATAACCTCCATTGCATTCAGCTAAGCAAGATCCAGAGACATGAAGAACCATAAGCCCTCTTCTTTTCCCCAATTGTTTTGTGCCTCTGAATTCATCTTTTGGGAAACATGAGAACCCCAAGATGCTTCGAACTAAGAACACCTCTCGGACACTAAACAACAGGTTTCATCACAACCTGAAACAACAGGCAAGTGCCAGAGGAAATTCTGCATTTAGCACTTCATAACCTGAGCCAAAAAATAAGAGCAGACCAGGAAGGAACCAAACCAACAATTTATGCATTACATCAGGCACCAAACAATAGCTATATTTCAGAGTGGCCTAAAGCTCACATTTGACTAAAGAACTCTGCATCTAGCAACTCAAGGACCAATTCCAATCCCTAGAAAGAACCCAAGCCAAGTCCCAAGCCAACAGCATAAGATCAAATCTGATAGCAAGAAAAGAAACAACACCATGCTCGTCACCTGGTCATATGGCTATAGCTGCGGATGTACAACTCAGAGGAGGTCACTGCTCCCTCTAAGGCGATAGAAGCAAGGAGGAAGAGAGGAGGCGTAATGGGGAATCCTCCCGAGAACGCCAGCTAACCCACCCAGAACTCTCCTTTGGCGAGACGGGCTGCGAGAAGGATAGACAAGGACGCATGAATTCAGCTGGCGCAGAGGAAGCGATGAGGCGAGACCACGTGGGATGGAGAAGCAAAGAGGAAGTGAAGGACGCACAGGCGAGCGCTTCGCAAAAAATATCTGACGGCCGCGAACAACAGACGTGCAAAATCAGACGGCCAAGAAAAATGCGGGAGACGTGGCTACTCTGGCCTTCGCCGAAACATGCGGCTCTTTACCCGGTAGGATAACACAGCAAAGATATCCCTCCTAGAAACAGAGCACTTCAGAGATATCTCCAATCTTGCACCAATCAAAATGAAGGATACTCATTTATTTGCAAGGGTCAAATCTCGTCAATCACGTAAACAGGCAGCTCTCCACAGCATGCCATACCCACGGGAAAAAATAACTAGCAAAGCACATCATTTCACTAATTTTCTTTCTCAAAAGCGACATTGATATATTTTTTTCACATTCCCTTAACACACACCCATAAAGACGGAGGCACCATAATTAAATCTTGTGGGTAGAGTCGTACGCACACAACTCTACTACCCCACCCAAAGATGGTTCCTAAAGACACTAATACATTGAGATAGTAGAAAGCCTCGATTTTGGTCCACTCACAAAGAAGAATATTTGTTACAACATACATTTTCTATGCACACTTAGATGGAAATGTTAAGCTATGCATCCAATTGTTCTTATACACAAACTAAAATAACTTCACAATCATGCTCAATTAAAAAATCGATCACTAAAGTTACGACCTCTCGAAGAAAATGTGCTCCTTTAGTTCTGGTGTCGTACATGTATTTTGTAAACTTTTGCAACTGTTGAATACATTCCAGTTATTCTCACCAACAGTGTTGCTGCCTTTTCTTCGTTAGCTCCAGCCATACTATTCCCTGAGGTTCCACTAAAAAAATATTGACCACGCAGGTCTCCATGCTGCAAAGTGACCTCTACCGTTTGTCCAGGGGAAATTATACCAATTGCTGGCGAAACCTGTGTTGAATGCATGTTCTTTCAGTTCTCAAGAGTCAAGGCGTCGAATTCATAATATTGGATAAGTATTAATGAGCAAAACCATCATACACTATTGAGGACCATTTCATCCATACAAAAAAAATTGGGTGTGTTCAGTATTTGCTATTACTAACAAGGCTGCAGGTACAGCCGTACAGGCTGATATTCCGTCAACTTTAGGCCGTCTGCCCTCTTGGTTGATCATAGCTAAACTCTGGATACTGAAAATAATTTGTTGCAGTTCCTATACTTTCTACTGCTCTGCAGTTAGGTGTCTACCTAAACCTGAGACAATTTAAATGAAGTGCAGCAATATAAGGAGAGTTGAACAAAGCATTGACCCACCTTTACCCAAGTAGGGAAACCAGCGAAATGTGTACCAGAGGGATTTGGTGCTTGACCAATGATCTCAAAACAGGCTGTGTCTTTTGTACTTCTATTTTGTAATTTCAAAACTGAACGAGTTTGATCTTGCAGAATGATGTCATTAGCACTAATATTTGCCTCAGGGAATGCTTCAAGCCCCCGAAGCAAGTGCAACACTTTGTTATTTGAATTCATTATCTCCCCATATTTCTGCCTCATTGTCTGTTTGTCGACATGTGCAATATCCAAATTGAACACACATTTTACAGGTTTGTGATCACTGTCTGTTGCTTCCATGCAAGTGTCATACCTGGAAAAATAGAATAATAAGGAATTGTAAGCTTCTTTTATTAATGGCATGCCTATGCTGTAAGAAAATCAAACAACGAATAACTTACAGTGATATGGAACAAACCACAGGGCAATCCAAAGAACACTCGGTCCCTGAACTAGCTCGGCTGTCTCGATATAGAATTCTATCACACCAGGCAGGAATGCGCCTCTTCTCACTACTATCATACCCTACATGACAAATAAGAGTGAAGATCCTTCAAACAAGTGTTTCAGGACTCCAGTAATATTAAGATCAAAATGGCACCATAAAAAAAATTATTGCAGTGGTTAGTTTACGCTAATGTAACTAATGTCAAAAGTAACCTTGATCTTAAAGAGAAATTTTGTTCATATACCCGATAAGCCAGCTGTGTTTTTCTCAAATTTGTAAGTAGGGGGGAACTTGAAATCTCCTTCACGTAATCCCTCGAAGACTCTCCCAGATCTCATTTCTGCTCGCAGCTGGTCATTCTCTCTCAGCCGGTCAAAGCATCTCCGGGAAACCAAGCCCATCGCCTCATCATAGGAAACATCATAAAGCCGGTAATTAAAATCACCAAGAAATACAATCATGTCCGTATCTGACAACTCAGGCATTCTTGATCCCTGTCATAGCAACATTCTGGTATGTTTACAATCTCAGAATATGGATCTAGCAATAACTCTATACACTAAAAAGAAAATTGAAGATGAACCAACAGCATACATTTGCTCCACGAAGAAGATGGCCAGCAGAACCAGAAACTGTAACATCAAAACAAGATGAGTAACAGTGTATAAGATTAAGAAGTTTTGCATTTCCATGATATGATTGCTGATTGTGATTAGCAAGTTTGCAGGACATTTTTTGAGTGCCCATTAATAAATCCAGAAAGGATAATGGGAGAAGATTGAACAAATACCTGATGTTGTCAATAATCCACTCGAAGGAGCAGCAAAGCCCATTGTTCTAAAGACATGGTCAAAGTCTTCATTTCGTCGGCTCACAGCTTCCATATGTGCAGCAAAATGACAATTTACAAAGCAAATGCTTCTATCATGTATTCTCATCCGCAATCCCACTGCTCCCTGTCATAGTGAAATACATTAAAGAAATAGTAAACTAAGCCGAAATAAAATCCATCCATTAATCATATGCACAACCACCTACAGGCATCATTTAATAAGACTAAGGAAACAAAGATTTTATTGCATTTTCATCGTAACTGCTATCAAATAAGTACGAACATAAATGCATGCTAATGCAGGAGAATGCTGAGTCTATCCAACAAACAAAACTTTGTTTTTAGGATGTTATTGTTAGATATATCTCTTGCATAGGGTGTTCTTTGTATATTTACCTACACTTGTAACATGTATATTTTGACCTTTGGCCATTGAAATAGAGCAAAGGTTCATTCCAACAAGGTATCAGAGCCCATGGCGCTCTCTTCCTCAAAAACCCTAACCCTAGCCTCCCCACTTCTTCCTCCTACGTGACTGCCGCCGCCGCTGCCCAGATCCTCTGCTTCGCCCGGCTCTGCTTCCTCCTCTTCTTCTACCTAGCTCTACTTCGTCCGAATCCCGCCGCCGCCTCGGGTTCCCCTGCCTTAGCCCGAGGTCTCACTCGCCGCCTCGGCTCCCTTGGTGCCTCCGCCTCAAGCTCCCTTGCCGAGGGTCCACCTCGTCGCCCCAAGCCTTCCCGGCGCCCAGAGCCCACCCCCGATGCTCGGATCTCGCTGCCACGAGCCACCGCACAGCCCCTGTGCTAGATCTGCGTTGTCGCGCCCTCCTCTGCTTCGGATCTGCACCGCTGTGCCTCCTCTGCTTCGGATCCTCACCCTCGAGCCGCCGACGCCCGATTCCTGCCCCTCCACTCCAGATCCAAATACACCCTTGTTCTGTTATCACCGGCCATGGCGCCGAAGCTCTCACTTTGCCGCCTTGACGCCTCCTCTGCTTGGTGTCGCCTTCCCAAGCTCCTCGCCCGAAGCACAGACTACCACCTCTGCCTCGGGCTCCCGGCGCCGTCTCCTCCGCCTGGCTAGTTAGCAACACCGCCGCCGCCCCTGCCACGAGCTCCTACCTCGGACTCCCTCTCCTGACGTCACGCAGCAGCTTTTCTCCCTGCTCTAGTGCCTCAGTGTCGGCTCATCCTCACACTGCTCGGGCTTTACTCGTCTGGCTCTTGCTTCTTAGCAGTCTTCCTCACATCCGCCACCTCCCTCGTACGGTATCTTGTCTCCGTGGATCTTGGACTCTGGTGCTTCTTTTCACATGACACCAGATTCTACTCACCTCACTTCTATGAGTCACACAGCTCTTCCTTCCACTGTTCGAGCTGCAGATGGTACATCTCTTCCTGTTGCGGGCTGAGGCATCCTTTCTACTTCTTCATTTCATGTTCCTGTCGTCTCTCGTGTTCCCAAGCTTACTATGTAGCTTATGTCGGACGGTTCGATCACTGATCACGATTGTCGTGTTCTTGAGTCCAACTCTCATTGTGTCCAGGACCGCCGCAGTGGGACTTTGCTTGGTATTGGCCCTCGGTGTCATTATTCGCAGTGTCTTTGGGAGCTCGACTGGCTGCACATTCCTTCTGCTGTCTCCACCAACCAGTCAGTCACTACCACTGCCTTTGTTTTTGCTGCGTCCTCTACTGCTTCCTTCGCTCGGTGGCAGCATCGTTTGGGTCTCTGTGGATCGCGTCTGTCGTCACTAGTAGATCGTGGTGTTCTTGGGTCTATTTCTGGTGACACCTCTTTACACTGTATGGGTTGCAAGCTTGGTAAGCAGCTGCAGCCCCCTATCCCTCTAGTGATTATGTTTTTGCTCATTCTTTTAATTTTATTCACTCTAATGTTTGGGGTCCGGTTCCGTTCGTTTCGAAAGGGGATCATCGATACTATGTTGTCCTTATTGGTGATTATTCTCGTCATACTTGGATCTACTTCATGTCCTCTCGCAGTTAGGTTATCTCAAATACCAGATGTTTGCCACCATGGTTCGCACTCAGCTTGATTCAGCCATTCATGTTTTTCGTGCTGATTTTGCTGGTGAATACCTATCTACTGCTTTGCGTCGCTTTCTCGCTGAGCAGGGTACTTTTCCCCGGTACTCTTATCCTGATGCTCACGTTCAGAACGGTATCTCTAGGCATAAGCATCATCAGTTGCTTAAGATAGCTCATGCTCTCATGCGTCTCTTCTGTTCCACCTCACTTCTGGGCTGAGGCTGTCTCCACTGTTGCTCTCCTTGTCAACATGCAGCCTTCCGCTGCTCTTCAAGATTCTACTCCTGTCGAGCGTCTCTACGGTCGGACTCCAGAGTACAGTCACCTTTGTGGTTTCGGTTGTCTATTTCGTCCTTCTTCCACCTCATAAGCGCATCAAGCTGACTGCTCAGTCATTTAAGTGTGTTTCTCTTGGCTACAATCTTGAGCATAAAGGGTTGTCGCTGCTACAACCCTATTGCTCGCAGGATGAGGATCTCTCGGGATATCACCTTTGATGAGTCCCGACCTTACTACCCTCGTCCCCCTTATGAGTCGATCTCCTTTCTGACTTTTCCCAACCCTCTGCTCTCCACTTCTGTTTCGCTTCTGCCTCCACCTTCTATTCCCTCTCCTCCAGAGTTTCCTTCCAGCTCTTTTGTTGAGATTCCTCTTTCCCCTACACTACTCTCGTCGCCCTTGGCCTACTTCTCCAGTTGAGCCTCCATTTTTGTCAGGCCCTGTTCCCAGCTCTCCTTCAGAGGTTTCTTCCAGCTCTTTTGTTGAGATTCCCTCCTTTCCCCTGCACTACTTTCCCTGTCCTCGGCCTACTCGTTCTCCAGTTGAGCCTCCTCCTTTGCTGGGCCATGTTCCCAACTCTTCTTCTTCGTCCTTGCTGGGTCATGTTAGGCCTCCCAGATACAATTTTCGTGATCGACACACTATCGGGCCTCCTAGCACTACAGCTTCGCAGTCGCTGCTCTTCTGAGGCTACAACCTAACGTGGGGTTGCTGCTCACTCTGAGTGGCAGCTCGCGATGTCTGAGGAGATTGTTACTTTGGAGTGTATTGGCACTTGGGATCTTATGCCCTTACTTGCGCGGGTCTCTCCTATCATGTGCAAGTGAGTGTACAAAATCAAAACCCGCTCGGATGATTCTACAAGGCTCGTCTTATGGCATGTGGCTTTCAGCAGGAGCACGATCGTGACTAAGATGAGACCTTCGCTCTTGTCACCACATAACCACTGTTCTCACTCTCCTTGATGTGGCCTCAATTCAACAGTGGTCCATAGTCAAGAATGTCTTTCTCAATGGCGAGCTACATGAGGAGGTATACATGCAGCCGCTCCCTAGGTATTTTGTCCCTGATGGTATGGTTTATCGCCTTCATCGCTCTTTCTATGGGCTCAAGCAAGCCCCTCGTGCTTGGTTTGACCGCTTCTCCTCTGTTATCACTGTTGTCGGCTTCTTTGCTAGTGATCACGACCCTATCCTCTTTGTACAACTCTCCTCGGGGTCGGACGCTCCTCCTCTGTGAGGAAGATATGATCATTACTGGGGATGTCTCTCAGTACATTGATTTTGTAAAAGAGCATCTCAGTGAGTGGTTCTTAATGTCTTATTTGGGTCCTCTTCGCTACTTCCTTGGGATTGAGGTCACTTCTACACCTGAGGGTTACTACCTCTCCCAGGAGAAGTACATTTAGGATATCCTTGCTCGCGCTTGTCTCACTGATCAGCGCATAGTGGACACTCGTGTGGAGCTTAGTGTTCATCTTCAGCCCACTGATAGAGAGCCTCTTGAGGATCCCACTCACTACTGCCACCTTGTTGGGAGCCTTGTCTACCTCGGGATCACTCGATCTGATATTTCTCCCCAGTTCACATTCTGAGTCAGTTCATTTCTGCTCCCACTCAGCTCCACCACAGTCACTTTCTTCATGTTCTGCGATATCTCTGTGGGACCATTAGTCATCTCCTTTTCTTTCCTCGCTCTAGCTCTCTACAGCTTCAGGCGTACTCTGATGTGACTTGGGCTAGCGATCCTTCTGATCGCCGGTCTCTTACTGCCTATTGTGTTTTCCTTGGTCCCTCTCTGATAGCCGGGAACTGGAAGACCAAGAAGCAGACTGTCATTTTTCGTTCGAGTGCTGAGGTTGAGTTGCGAGCTATGGTGGCGTTGACAGCTAAGATCAGTTGACTTCGGTGTCTACTTGAGAATTTCGGTGTTTCAGCTTCTGCACCGACTCCTCTCGTCATACAGTACTGGTACGACCAGCATTGCTCAAGATCAAGTGAAGCATGAGCTTACCAAACACATTGGAGTAGATGCTTCGTACATGAGATCGCAGGTACAAGACAAAGTTATTACTCTTCAGTATGTGCCTCAAAGCTTCTGTTAGTAGATTTCTTCAGCAAGACATAAGCTCAGCATAGCTTCTACCTCTCCAAACTCAATGTTGTTGATCTACTATGAGTTTGAGAGGAGGGGGGGGGTGTTAGATATGCCTCTTGTATAGGATGTTTTTTGCATATTTACCTACGCCTGTAACATGTATATTTTGGTCTTTAGCCCATTGGAATAGAGCAAGAGTTCATTCCAACAGTTATGTGATAATAAAAACTACATTGTGATTTTTTTAATTTTATCCACCGGGGGCAAACTTTACGAAAGTGTAAACCAGTAGTCAGTAGGCAAGACAAAGCATAATACACGTGTCATACATGATTCATCATGTTCCATAAATTAGGGGACATATCTAATGCAAACTCAAATCAAGGTGTGCAATCATGTAAACTCGCACATGGACTGTTGGACGAGGGATGGATGAATCAGATTTGGAAGGTCCTGGGAAGGTACAAGTCAGGAAAATTAGGGTACATATCCCGTGCAAACTCGCACATGGACCATTGGACGAGGGAGGGATCGATCAGAATTGGGAGGACTTGGGAAGGTGGGAACCCTCGTAAACAATTTTCCAATGTGTAGGGGGTTACTCAGAAAGTCATTCATCATGTAATCCTCAAGTCCCTCCAGACTAGTTGTCCCCCGTAATTTTTACTCAAAGAGTTAGGCCACCAAAAAGGACAAACATGGGAGTTACCACACATTTGCACGTAAGGGGACAAGTGTGTTTCCTTCCCTTTCTTTTGACTGGTCATGTAAGTCCTTACATGGATTTCAACAACTGTTAAGACACTACTAAATCATGCCAATATACTTTTTCACCCCAAAAAATTATGTTTTCGAAACTGGCAAATTATCTGAAACAATACCCACGGACATAAAGCCTGAATGAATCTGATTCTTGTTACGACATTAACCACAACACCAAAAAAGCATATCCCTGCATTGCTCATTTTTTTTTGAAATTTGAAGTAGGTATCTTTCATGATTTGTCAAAATAGGACCATTTATTGTAACAAAAACATATGAGGGCACCTCCAATGCTCCAAGTTGGCGGGTGCTTAGAGGTAGTTTTCTCGCCACGTTGGAGAGAGAAGGCGTCAAAAATTACGCATCAAAGCTTACCTAAGCATTGATGCATGATGGGTGCTTGTGAGTTTGTGGAGAATGTAACCACCTTTAAGAAGAGGTGCTTGCATTGGAGGGTTGAGTTCTTAAGTAGGTGCTTACTGTGTGGCATACTCTCTCACTTCCAAAGCACCTGTTTAAGCATCTCTCGCAATGGAGATGGCCTGATAGGCTGATACACTAGAAATTCTCATATTGAACATGTAATGGTGCTACAAGGCATGAAGGCATTAATGACAGTACGTGTTAAGACTTAGAGAAGTCATCATGTCTCTAAGATTAAAATTTGCCTCAACCCAAGGATTATGTTGTCCTCAACCCAATGCAACATATTAGCATGATGCTCTCTTTACCATGTAGGAATAATGCAATGAATGTAAACCAATTTCCTTGCTTAGTATATCCTGAATAATTCAAACTTTCAAAAGTTTCAGATATTCGTTCAGAAAACAATGGACAAGAAACAAGTAAATAAACAATGTTCAACATGGGAATGCATGACAGGAGATTCCTATGGGCATGTTACTTCTTAAACTTCAGAATTCAGTACCCACATAAAGAAATAAATCATATAGAACTTGCCATCATTCTCCCCAACATACAGCATAAGGATTTGTTTGCTTATTACAGTGTTTCTTCTCATTGTTACCTTCCCCTAGAATAAAGTATCAGTGTATTACGCTTGCGCAAGAAAGGAGTATGGGCATATAGCAACCAGCAGATCTTTTCCCCATTAAATCAAATACTACTGAAAAATTGAAAAGAAAATCAAATACTACTGAAGAACAAATGTCTGATGAATATGATTGTTGAAATGGTTGGCTGAAAAATACAATCTGTATTGACATTTAGCATAACTTGCAAACACATATTATAACAAAATTACCTTGTTGCCAATTGCTCGCCCTAATCCACATGCTACTGCAGCATTCTTAATATCACCAATGAGCTGCTTAAAATGTGTTCTGACCCTAAGGAAAGAAACTAAATAATGTCAACAAAAACAGAAGGCAGATAAAGCCACAGGGAAAAATAGTCCTAAACGGATTACCATACAGCAATAAGTAATCCAGCCATCTGCCTTGATCCGACACGCTCAAAAGAGTGTCCCTTCAAGATCTGCCCAATTACATCCAACCACCACTCTCCATTTGGGCTTCCCTCCAGCCCTACCTAAAAGCCAATGGAAATGATATCAGGATTACAAATAGCAAAAAACGTTATGGCATTTTTTATGTTTATGTTGATTAATATTCTTGAAAAAATTAACAAGGGAATGGACTCTTAACAGCTATAAACAAACTACCTCTTCACAATTACCTTGCAGCAAGGGCATTTACATAACTCTACTGAAAAGCAAGTCAAATTAATATAGTACAACAGCCCATCAAATAAAATATATGGGTAAAACTTAATCAAGTTTCGAAGATTGTACAATGAGGTAACTTGCATAATGACAATGAATCTTCAAATAACCAGTTGATTACAAGATGTTTCACAACGTTCTCGTGCTAGGATTTGGTCTATATCATGATAACTGACAATTAAGTGCAGTAACGATGATGTAATAACTAATAAAAAACTAAAATTTCTGAACTTGTCATTCTTACCGTTTCTTTAGCTACAGACATTGCAAGAAAACTAGCACCCATGTCCACCTCCTGCAATCCAATTACTACTACCCCAATCTCTGGTGTTGGGAATTTTAACCAAGCTCTTAGCGACTCATAAGATGCTTTTTCTTGCCCAACATTCCAAGAACCCACTAACACTTTCATATATTCAAATTTTTTGTATGATGCCTCTTTCTCAACTAATTCAGAACGCATAATGTTGTCAATAGGCCCTGGAGATGACAAATTCCATCCACGGATTCCCCCATGACCAGCCAGTGTAAAGATATATGAACCTCCAACAGCCATACTCAGAATTGGACTACTATGTGCGATCCATCCTCCTAGCAAGTTGCCTTCCAGGTCCAACAGCTGGATGCTGCCATCCATGTAACCTACCCACAATCTTGTTCCAAAGTTGAAAATGCTTTGAATAGAAGATGAATGATGCTGGAACTCTTGCAAACGATTACCACTGCCATCCCATTGAGCAAGAGAGCCATTTGCAGATCCTGTCCAGATCATCCCATCCATTGACATTGCTAATGCCTCTATTCTTCGAGAATCATCTCCGAAGCCTGCTTTAGCAGCAACCCTCCGGACTGCATCAGCTGCTCCCATCAAAGCATTACGTGATCTCTGGAAAAAACTAACAGGACTGTGAGCTTTTTCTTTCCTTGGAGAGGAGAAAAGGTTTTGCTTTATTTCATAGCCATATGGATCCTGAGCAGATAAGCTGTCGAAACGAGTATCAACTTGGCCATCCACATTTATCACCTTCAGAAGCTCCTTAGTGCGAGAATCCCTATATGGCAAAGTAGACAAGAATATAACACAAATATACAAACAGCTGGACTAATGTCAGCCAAATGCAACAATAACAGATAAATGGACACATGAAGTGTACCAGAGTGCAAATGAGAGGTAACCAGCACTCCATACTTTTGATCTAGAATTGTCAGACAGTAGAAGTTTTACATCTACAGCAGGCAAGGGACAGGCCCCTCCATCACTGACCATGGTCCTAAGGTCAATGGATGATCTTTCAACAAAAAAGGAGGTCTTACGCTTTTCTTCTTTTTGTAAAGCAAGTGACTTTTCAATTGCTTCTCCATACCATACTTTGATTACCCCCCCTTCAGATCCAGACCACAAATCACCTATAATGCATTAAAAAAAATCAGTGTTGCATGACCCCAACTGCAAATAGTTCCCTCAAAGAGGTAAGTTCAATTGCTGAAAATACTATAATTATGAAGGAGATCTGTGAAAATGCAAACAGCAAGTTATCACCTTAGATATAGGCTACTTAAACAACAAAGTTCATGTCTGATATTTGCAATTTGACAGAAATCCATTCCTGTCCACATTTGGACATGAAAAAGTAACCTAAGATGTCTCTCTAACCCATAAGATTATAAGTGACTAACAATTCACTTTTGTAGTTGCAGCTTTATGCAGCTCGTGGTGCACATTTAATAATCGCATGACACATCTATCTTGTAGATTTAATGCTAGTACGATACTGATATTTGAATATTTTAAAATGGATGAGGCAGTTTTCTAAGCATTGTAAGTTAAAAAAAATAAAAGCAGCACTCTTTGTTGATCTTATAGCAGTTTGGACAAAGCAAAATGGAGAACTTTTTTTATTAATTAACCTTTTTTTGAATTTTATTTTAAAGTTAACCCCCGGTGCACTTTATTTCTAATTCTGACCCCTTTAGTCACGCCACGGGTGGTGGCGTGACAAAACAATACTGTCACGCGCCAGGATAAACCCCCAAAATAGCACTTTTTGTCACACCACTGGTTGTGGCGTGACCAAATAACACTGTCACGCCACTAGAAGTGGCGTGACAAGAGTTTGACCAGAAATAGACTGGTATGACAGTATTGTTTTGTCACGCTACGGGTGGTGGCGTGACCAAAGGGGTTAGAATTAGAAATAAAGTGCGCCGGAGGTTAACTTTAAAATAAAATTCAAAAAAAGGTTAATTAATAATAAAAATTCCAAAATGGAACCATGTCTTAACAAGTGTTGATACTTCATCAACAAGAAAATCAAAATCTCTGCACAACAGATTATCCAAAAATGCCGATAGTGGCGAGTCGAGCTTTTGGAGTTGGTGCACGAAAGTAGTTAAGGGCCTGCTGCTGCCAGCTCTTTTCGAATAAATTTTTTCTTTTAGGCCCTTAGCAAGCCAGTTTGCTGAACACAGTGCAAAACTATTTTCTTTGGTGGGTGCACTGTTTGCATTCTGTCTTCTCGAAAACTGAAATATCCCTTTTTACTAAAATAGAACTGTAAGCACAGTACAAGTCCATTCGGGCCAGACTCCCAGGTTAATCTTACAGTTGTAGTCAAAATAAGCCTAAGCCACATCATATTATTTGCAAATTTCATAGCTTGTTTTCTTAGACTTTAATCACTCCCTCGAAGACAAGGTCAAGATAGTGGAGGGCACCTCAAGGGATTTATAAGTTCATAAGAGCTAATAAGCTGTTGTTTTCAACAAAAGAATTCTAATTCTTGTCTTATACCCTAGTTTATGGCAATGGCAAGCATGAAGCATCTAGGCCAAAGATGGACAACATTTGTAGGGTAAAAATGCCTGCCTGCCTGTTTATAGTTCAATTGCAATTTTGCACATAGAAATCGCCAATTAAAGGTAGACACCTTAGTACCTTACTTTTTGACTACATGGAGAGGTCTAATGTCCGTATGCTCAGATAGTTAACATAGATAATTGATTTTAGAGGATCCATTGCATTGTTCTGATAGAGTTATAAGTTAGATAGCAGGTCAATATTTTATAATCAACTGTTTCGATGATCAGCACAATAAACATTACATTCTAGAAACTAGGCTACTCAAGGTCACTTGTGTGTTGATCAATTACAAATTTCTGCTGATAGTCAGTAGGCATTGGTTGTTTCAACCATCTTGTACAAGTATGCTCCATAGACTGTAGATTTAGATGAAGTACATGTATCTAGCCACTGTTTCCATAGATGATGGTAAAGTAAGTAAAAATGCCATTAACATATTATGTTTCATCACGTTAGTCAGGAAAAGAAGAAGACGACAAAATGTGAAATTACAAACAAGAAAGTAAACAAAATGTGGTTGTAAATGCAACTAAGCACAAATACAAGAATGGATTGGAGTGAGATCTTTTTAGTGGACCATAGTACAAAACAGGAAAATTTACAGTTACAATATTAGTGGTTACGAGCTCAACACCTCCACTAAGGAAGAGTTTTCAATACATTGATTTATTGGACTTATGATAGACCAACCGAACCTCCCCTAAATTCCATTCCATTCTCCCACAGTATGGTATGATTAAGCTGGTTCTCCTTCGTTGAAGGAAACAAACTCATCCCACTTGCAAGCAACACTGCTCATGATTCTCGAATGGGCACGATCGCACGAAAAATTGTAGGATGATAGAATAGCCAGAATACTTGAGATGATTATATTCATGGTTATTAAGGCGTCGCTTAGGCGTTGCCTAAGCGTCGCCTAAGCGGTAAGGTGCCGCCAGGGAGCAAGGCGTCGCCCCCGCCTTGCCGCGCATGCCTATGATGTCCTCTGCTCGGAGCCTTCGATGGAGAGGGAGGTAGAAGGAGACAAGAGAGGAGCCAGGAGCTCACCTAGATCTAGGAGTTTGTCGCCCCCTCCACCGTGCAAAGCCGCCGCCTCCAGATCTCCCGCCGCCGCTCGCCTCGATCTCCCGCCCGCTCGCCTCCGGATCTCGCCTTGCCTCCGGATCTCCCGCCGCTCGCCTCGGATCTCCCACCGCCTCCGCCCGAATCCGTGCTTGCCCAGGCTTCATCCGCACACAGCCATGCTTCCGTCGCCGCCAATGGCCGTGCATGGGAGAATCCTAATGATCGCATCTCCTCGCCTCCACCTTTTACGAAGGCAAGAGTGCACTGAGGGCGTATGATCAAGATCCAATGGTGGAGATCAGCCTTGGAATACCTCACTAGCATGATCTATGGCCGCACATTCAAGATCCAACGGTGAAGACCAAAGCCAAGGAAAAATGGACGCCCTTGACCCTAAAATGCTCATTTTATTTGCTAACTTAGCGCCTTAGCATGTTATTAAGGCGTCGCCTCGTCTCACGCCTTACCGCTTAAAAGGTGTGAGGGAGGGAGGGTCGCCTCGCCTCGCCTTACCGCCTTAATAACTATGATTATATTGCTTGTGCCTTGGAGGCATATATGGAGAGTACATAATGACTTAGAGATCAGGTCAATCTACTAGAGATATGGAAGGAACCATATCAAATACAAATCATCCTAACTGATTCTATTCTACCTCTTATAATCTTGTCAAACATGTACTCTAACATCCCTCCGCAGTCCTAGCGGAAGCGTCGCGCTCAGGCTAGAGAAGAAGCCAATGAGGATGCTCAAGCTGGAGTACAAGCCGATGAGAAGCGCCATGTAAGCTGGTGGTGGTGGTGTCTGCCGTTAAGGTAATCGTCGAAGTAGGTTGTTGTAGACGAAGATAACATCGATGTAGTGGGAAGTCGATGTCAAGATTGTCGCAGTCAAGGAAGGTCACCGTGAGCAGGTAGTACAAAGTTATTACTTGATGTCAAGGGAAGCGGTCGCAAGAAGAGTGGGAGAACTCAACGGCGGCAACGGTGCACAGATCAACGCAAGAGAGAGCCGTGCAGCACGACGGTTGCCGGAGTAGACGGGTGGTGCACGCATGCAATCAAAAGAGAGAAGGAGAGGGACACTGGAGGCAAATTTGTGTTGGCCATTGAGAACAGGAGATGGCAGCAAAGAGGATTGTCGCAGCTTAGAAAGAGAAGTCGACTGTGCAACGATCAGAGAAGCCGATGATAGGGATTCTAGCGTGAATCGTGCACCGGTATTGTCGGAGGAGTAGGGGAGAAACTACGTGGAAGAAGTTCGGTGACAGACGTTGGCGAAGTGTGCGGCGGCCTGTAGCCATGGAGAGAGAAAAGGCGAACATCACTGGTATAGGAGGCATGCTTGTCACAGCGTCGCCTTGGCGTCCCGGCGGTGCGGAGGAAACGCTGAGGAGGCTTGCCTCGCCTTGGCCAACTCCGACCGCCTCACCACATCGGCCGCTAGCCCCTAGGTACTCTGTCTCTGACCTCCACTCCCTCCTTCCCTCCCGCAGCCCACCGCCACTCCCACGCCTCCACCTCCATCAAGGCCACTTGCCACCGCCTCTCCCTCCCTCGCTCCCGCGCCACCAGTCCCTCCCTCTGCTTCTGATGTGCTACTTGCCTTAGCTTGCCTTGAGGACGCGATCAGGGAAAAAAAAACGCCAAGAATCACCGATTCTGGGGTGGCCGGAAAAAACAAAGTAAAAATGTTTGAATGTTGATTTCGGTTTTTTGACTTGTCCAAACTTGATTTTGCCCCCTGTTGCTGTTTCACATGGGATTCCCCGCCCCCTCTCTTGTCAAGTTGTAATGCATGTGACCCCCCTCCGTCTTGTTTAGACTCCAGAGCATGTGCTCCCTCCTCTTGTCCAAGATGCTTGTCTCCTCCTCTTGTGTGGCTCTCTTGCCTCCCTCTTGCCTCCCTCCCTCCCTCCATTTGCAGCAGCAGGCAGTAGCAGCACTCGGGGGAGAAGCCACAGCAGCAGCGGTGGCAACAGCAGGTATAGGCTTAACTGCTCAAGTTCTCAAGTACTAGCATTTATATGCCCAAGTTCTCAAGGTTCTTCATGTAAGCAAGATATGAAATGATGCAGATATACATCCCATTTTGTTGTTGATTGATGAGCATGTAAGCAAAATGGTGTTTATGACATCAACAGGTTTTCAGTGAAAATATCTTTTGTCATGATACTTCATAGTTCATATAGACATATTAAACTTGGAGACTCAAGAAACTCTTACATAATCAATCTCATGATTTTCCCTTTCCTTTCCTCGAACTCATATAGACTAAAATTCCTGAAAAGAACAATAAGTCATACAATGAAATGCCCTGATGCCTTGCTGTTTTGTACTGATAGCACACATCAAGTTGCATCCTGAGGGATGAATCCTCGCCAACATCAGTTTAAGTGTCATGGGTGTTGTGTTCCTTTAGTCATCGATATTTACAAAATTAACCCATTTTTCATCCTATATGGATTATTGCAGGTGATGGCTTCTAAATCTGTCAATGTTTGGGAACATGTAGAGAGACTAGGAGGTGTTGGTTGAAAGTGCAGATATTGTAATCTAACGAAATCAGGCAGAGGTGTCACCCGCCTAAAAGAACATCTTGCTGGGTGACATAAAGATGTTGCTTGCAGTAGGGTTTTGGCAGAAGTCCGAAGGCTCATGCTGGCAAGTCTTGAAGAAGCGAAGGCAAGAAAGAAAGCTATTAAAGATGAACGACTGCGAATGGAGCAAGCTGCAAGAAAACCTGTACCTCGTGGGCCATCATCTCAAGATGTCTTCGATGATGACGAGGAAATGCAGATGGAATGGGCTCGCCGAGAGTTGTTAGAGGTACACCAGCTCTGTAATGATCTTAGATTATTACGGGGTAAACACCGCCAGGAAGAAGGCCGGACGACGTTGGCTTTGTGGGAATGAGAGATTAGACTATAGACTAGGATGATAGAACCTTAGAAGAGAGACTAGATTAATTCATCTTTCTTGCTTCCTTGATAATAGATACATGTTATCCCTTTTATAGGGACGACCTGACTTGACCTCTAAGAAACGATCTCTATTTCTATGGAAACTTATCTTTATTAGATGGAATATATCTCTAAGAAAGTAAACCCAACTAACAAGGAAACTAACTATTCTTATCTCTATTTCCAACTACTAACGCACTCAGGGGGCAAGATGAACAGTGCACGGGCTATAAGACCTCGCATCTTTGTTCACGCGACGTGAACAAATTCGCCCATGACACTACTCCCCTCCTTTCGCGACAGCTCGTCCTCGAGCTGTGACGGCGGCCATGGCTGAAGCCCTAGGAGACCCATGTTGACGAAAGGTTGCGATGACGACATAAGTCCTTGAAGATCATTGCCTCCATGCGCGGTTGCGGTAAACTCACCGGTTGCTGCGGCAAGCATGACAGCAACCCTAGCAGCGTTGCAGTGGCCACGACGTACTTCGGCAAGGCCGCGACAGGCTTCGACGACACCATGGCAGGATGCGGTAGTGGCGCGGCAAGTTCGACAAATACATCAGATTATTTCTTTGACACCGCCGCCTTTTGTTGCACCTTCTTCTCCTTCTGATCCGCTATCATCTTCTATAAAGTAGCATGCATGTCGAAGAAGATGACCGTCATCTTCTTGTCGTTGTCGTTGGTACTCATAGCCATCTTGTTGGCGTTAGCCTTTATCATAGCCAACGACTCGGTGGTAGATCTGATGGTCTGATCTGTCGCCATAACCATGGTAGCAGAAGTCGTGGGAAGGGATCGACTGCTCTGATACCAAATGTAATGATCTTAGATCATTACGGCGTAAACACCGCCAGGAAGAAGGCCGGACGACGTCGGCTTTGTGGGATGAGAGATTAGACTATAGACTGGGATGATAGAACCTTAGAAGGGAGACTAGATTAATTCATCTTTCTTGCTTCTTTGATAATAGATACATGCTATCCCTTTTATAGGGACGACCTGACTTGACCTCTAAGAAACGATATCTATTTCTATAGAAACTTATCTATATTAGATGGAATATATCTCTAAGGAAGTAAACCCAACTAATAAGGAAACTAACTATTCTTATCTCTATTTCCAACTACTAATGCACCCAGTATGAACAGTGCACGGTGCTACAGTACCACGTGTACTGTTCACACACGTGAACAGTCCGCCCATCACAAGCGCCAACAAAGGGCAAAAGCCAGGTGAAAGCATCTAGGCCCCTAAAAATTGTTTTGGTAATTAATGATAATATGTGAATATGAGATTAACGTGTTTATTGAGTATTTACAAGGTTAAGTCCCATTGGTGAGTTTGATGACATAAAGATGCATGCTGAAGGACTACATGAAGATCAAAATGACTCAAGGTCAAGGTACAAATAGTCTAGGATCCTTTTGTATTTTATCGGTCTTAGGAGATTTTGTTGGAAGACCGGATTATAGGTTAAATGCCGTACTATTAAAAGGGATCATGACTAGTAGCTTGATAGCATGTTCTTGTGCCTTATGGATCAATTTAGAATCATGCATACATTTGAATTTGTTTTTGGATTTGAATTGAATAGTTGTTCTAAAAATTGACAGCACAAACGGTAGTACCGGAGCTTTAATGGCGGAACTACGGCACGAGCCAGATGACCACATATTTGTTGGCGATTACCGTAATCGTTCGGACCATCCTTGATCGTATGGTTAAAAAGATGGTCCGAACGGCCCAATTGATCCGAGCCGTCCACGTGACCAGTTCATTTCAATTACCTTTGTCTAAATTTCTCGTGTTGCGGTAGTATCAAGAGTTAAAGCGAAGTACCGCTGCGATAATTCCTTTTATTTAAAGGCGTTACATAAAAACCAAGAAGACACGTTTTTGGACTTGGTCACATTTTCGATGTACACTGATATCTGCGGCGTTTGAAGCGGAATTATCACGTCGGCGATAGTACTGCATGTTTCTTGGCGGTATCTGGTAAGTTTATTCGGACCGTCCTTGATCGAATGGTTAAAAAGGTGGTCCGAACGGCCCAATTGATCTGAACCGTCCACGTGTCTAGTTTGAAATTGCTAAGTTCTCTGGTAGCTACTACGTAGCGGTAGTACCACAAGTATTGAACGGAACTACCGTTCCTCGGTTGTTCCGTTTGTTTTGTGGCGGTATAAAAACTACAAAGAAGCTCCATTTTGGCTAGATTTGCAAAACCCTGAGAACGGTAGCACCGGCGTTGTTTGAACGGTACTACCGCACTACGGTTATTCCGTTTTTAATGGAGCGGTATATATTTTCCAGAGAAGTGTGTTTTTCAGCTGAGATTGAATTTACTTCAAACGGTATCAAGACTTAGGAGCCAGATGACGCCAAACTTTAGCGGTAATCTGATGATAATCGGGCGGTATACTGCGTCGCGATTTCAACGGCTATGTTAGAACGTTTTAATGCCTCTGTTATATCCGCACTGAACTCGACAAGGGTGCGAGAGTCTCGACCCTTAGCCGTGCAGTACCGCAATTCGCTGAATTTTGGGGATTTCTGTCCCAACGGCTAGTATTTGTTGGTGGGGGTATAAATACCCCCCCCCACCTGCTCAAGGAAAAAAGGCTAGTGTTCATTCATCTATAGAGCCTTGAGAGCCTTGAGCATTCACTCATCACCAAAATTTCTATGTGCATTCATTGTGAGGTGGTTGAATTCATTCAAGTGCATTCATTCATCCTAGTTGATCCTATTGCACTTGAGCGCCGTCAAGCGAAGGTCATCGATTTGTTACTCTTGGAGTTTTGCCAAACTCCTAGACGGCCTTGGCGGTGGAGCACGGTGATCTCTTCAAAAAGATTGTGAAGAGGCCCGGTGCAAGCTTGTGAGTGGTTTGGTGTTCGCCATGTCCAAAGCGGAGGAAGAACAACCATAGTGATCGAGGGAAGGCTTAATTCGTGGACCCGGCTTGAGTTATCAAGCTTCCTCAACGTGGACTAGTGAAGACCGGCAAGTCTTCGATACCACGGGAAAAACATCTTTGTCTCATTATGGTTATTCTTAGTCTTAACTATTTCCACATTTACATTTCTAGCTGATTTCTTGTGTTAAATTGCTTAGCTAGAAGTGTAACTTGTTTAGACTAAGTTATTAATTGGCTTAAATTGTTAATTTGCTAAAAAGTTTAAAAACCTCCTATTCACCCCCCCTCTAGTCGGTTATCCTTGATCTTACACCAGGGTGGAACGTTTAAACATGGTGATGGCAGTGGAAATGGTAGAGGAAGTGGAAGTGACAGTGGAAGTGGTAGAGGAAGTGGTGCTATTTCTAGGATGTTTGGCAGGTCACAGTCCGTGAGAGTTGATTCTGATATTTTAGCAGGTCAAGCACCCCCTCCAACCCCGCATTGATACAGCACTACGTAGAGATGCAAAGTCAAAACTTGGGAAAATTTGGTCTAAGTGGTTCCATAGTAATGACATTTCTGAAAAAAAGGCAGAGTGTCCTTATTTTCATGCTGCCATCAAAGAGACACAAAAACTTGGTGAAGGCGTGGCGTCGCCAAGAGGCCATGAAATCAATGGGCCATATCTTGATGCTAACAAACAAGAAATAAAGCAGTATGTAGCACAGTTCCAAGATGACTGGGGTATATATGGAGTCTCTATCATGTGTGATTCATGGTCAGGACCTACATAGCTGAGTATTATTAACTTCATGTTGCATTGCAAAGGAAGAATGTTTTTCCATAAGTCAGCGAATGCAACTGATGAGATGCAAAATGCTAACTTTTTGTATCGTGAGATACGTAAAGTTGTGGAAGAAGTTGGAGTTCGACATATTATGCAGATTGTGACTGACAATGGTGCAAATTACAAAAAAGCATCTCAACTGGTAATTGAAGAGTATCCAACTTTAGTCTGGCAGCCGTGTGCAGCGCATACCGTCAATCTCATGTTGAAAGATATTAGCCAGTTCAAAGAGGTTGCTAGAGTTGTCAAGGCGGCCAAGAGGATTTGTTGGTTCCTATACAGCCACGGTCGCCTCCATAATGAAATGCGAGAACATATTGGAGGAGAGATAGTTCGTCCAAACGCCACAAGGTTTGGAACGACATTTTTTTTTCTTGAAAAGTTTTTGGGATAGAAAAGACAAGTTCATAAAGTGAATGATGTCAGATGTGTGAAGCTCCAACCATTTGTGCATGACCGAAGGAGGAGAATATATGTATTTCCGTCTCACATGTAGACAATGATGGGCCTCTATGCATTGGGTCACTGAAGTGGTAGAACCGATTTATTGACTACTAAGATTTGTAGACCAGCAGAGACCTGCAACTGTGGCAGGAATAATTGGAAAAACATATGAACTCAAGCATGAACTTGAAGACGCATTGACACAAGATCAGGCTACCTATGATCGTGTCATGGAGGTAGTTAATAAAAGAATTTCAATGCTCAAGAACCGCACCTATGTGATTGCAGGCAAGTAGATAGTTTCCTAAATCCTAACACATAAATTATATTTGTTGTATTTTTTCTAACATTGTAAGTGTGTTTGGACAGCGGCGGTGCTAAACCCGCAGAGCCACAACCTATATGGTTGGGGGAAGAATCCGGTCCTCACCGTTTCCGTAACAATGGCAATTCAAAGAATAGCTGATACACCCGGGTAGGAGGCAGTGCAGGCTCTAGGCAAGCTAGAATTCTATCGTAATCGACGAGGCCTATTTGCTTCAAACGAGGCTTACATTAGTACATCTCGTCGTACTGTAGGTATGTTATCAATTTATATATACATAGAAAATCAACCGTCACTATGAGCTTAATATAATTTACATATTACTTGTAGCTACATGGTGGATGACATTTGGAGCGAAGACACCAACACTACAAAAATATGCCTTGCGGATTGTCTCACAATGTGTTTCCTCCAGTAGATATGAACATAATTGGAGCACATTTGCTTTGGTGCATACACAATTGAGGAACCGTCTTGGGTATAGGAAACTGCATAAGCTCGTATATGTCCACTACAATCTAAGGCTGCGATTGCAAGAGCATAAGACTAGAAATGAGGATAGAGATGTAGATCCTTTTGGCGATCTAATTAATGCCACTATGTACGACAGGGATAACCCAATCCATGAGTGGCTTGATAGCTCCATGATAGAATCGGAGCCCGTACTAGATGAGGAAGGTGAGCCCCCCATTCCATCCAAGGTTGTAGTTGATGCCATCTCTGAGAAGGAACTGGAAAAAGCACTAGATGATCAACCGTTGAAGTAATAGACAAAGACAACTATTGGCAAGAGTTATCTTGGGAAAAGGAAATATTGTAGCCAACCGACTGCAAAATTGGCTGCAGACTTTGCCTCTCTTACACAAACAAAGAAACGAGAGGCTGATAAGAAGAAGAAGAAGAAGAAGAACATTCAGGAGGACATTATGGAAAGCGATGAAGAAACAGAAAGTCTGCCATCTGATGAAGTGCAGTACCAAGAGTCTGGTGACAGTAGCTCTCCGTCGTCCGATGATGGTGCTGATGGTGGGACAACTCGAGATGCAGAACAAGACCAACCATTAGAATTCACCTGCGAGAAAAATTTCACGCATGCTACCCAGGATGAAGACCATGGTTGTCATGCTTCAAGAACAATTCATAAGACCTACGTGAGGGGTAAGAGTCGCAAAAAAGATCATTCTCGGCCACATGACTCTTCTTCCTATGAATCCCATGCTAGCTCAAGGACTTATGGACGTCAAGATGGCAACCTATTTCTTTCTGGTGATGATTCTCATTCGTCAGACATTTCTTCTTATCCTACTCACCATTACAGTCTTGTACCCTTCAACAACAATTCAATAATGGTTTATCAGTGGGTGAAACCTGAATATTACCAACAAGTTTATAATCATTGGCTACAACATGCCCATGAAACATACACTTGGGATCAATACAAAGCCTACCTAGCTCAATATGAAGGACTTGTACCATTTGATAACAATGAGTATATTGCATAACCTTCGCGTTTCTCGACAATGTATTGGTATGAATTGCCATCATTATTGTTTTTAGTATGCTAGTCAAGTTATTATTCATTACCATTAACTCATGTTTTTATTATTTTAGATGCTGCTGAGTACTTGGGGGGAGAGGGCTACGCCAGAGAGTGAAGCTAGCAAGGTTTTCTTTGTTTTTTGCAATTGCTAGTTCATTAAACACTCTATAATTGCTAATTACCCAATTTCCTTTGTTTTCCTGATTCTGGGTTTTTAGATTCTAAGCATCACGAAAAATTCAAATTCAAATGCTCGGTTACGAAATTCAGCGGTTTTACGATTACCACTCGATGTGGCCAGAACTGCTATCGCCCCCCCGACGATTTTGCCCGATAACGGTTCTTTGATCCTTGGACGCGATGGTGCTCGCCTTGACGCCATGGCGTCATAGCGCCTCTCAGGCGCTGTCGTCGCCAAGCACGCCGTGACAACCATGATAGGAGGCACACACGTGCATAGGCATGCAGCCATGCAACAGACATGTACGAGAAAAATAAAGAAAGGAAGGTAGTATAGACGTCATGCATGCTGCCACGAAGGAGCAATAGAATGCATGCATACAAATAGAAAAGAATATGGGCAAGCAGATCGGACCAAAGGGAAAGGTATGATTCCCATGCAGAGAAAGCGATCAAGGAAGCCGGCGAGAAGGATGGTGCGAGGCAGAGACACGCAAAGGAAGACGGCAAGGAAGCCGACGCCGGGAGAAGCAGAAGGTGACCCACATCGCATAGGAGGATTGGTCGAGTGGTCTCAGTTGGAGATGGGATTGCATTTGTTTATGGATTGGCACCAGAAACTTTTCTAGGATTAGTTCGATTTCGTTCGGATATTGTGCATGTGCATGTATGCCAGCAAAGTGCACGGCGGCTGGGGAGACAAAGACGACGAAGCGGCAGTCAATCACAGTTGGCAGGCATGGTCGACATCAGAGAAGAAGCTAAAAAAGATCGATCTATTGATCGGCAAAATGAAACCGATCTATTTGATCGGAGAGGAAGTGAGGCCATCTATCTACAATGCGCAGCCCTAGGAGATTACATCGCCTCTCCTAGAGGCGGCACAAGGCAGAATTTGGTGGTGGCTAGGAATAGGGCCAGATGCAAACCCGCTCTGATACCCATGTAGGACGATAGAATAGCTAGAATACTTGAGATGATTATATTGCTTGAACTTGGAGGCATATGTATAGAGTACATGATGAATTGTTGATCAAGTCAATCTACTAGAGATATGGAATGTAACTAAAGATATGGAAGGAACCATATCAGATACAAATAATTCTAATTGATTCTATTCTCTCTCTTATAATCTTGCCATACATGTACTCTACCACAAATTGTGCAGCTTTTAATCCGAACTGTGGAAAAACTCCATACTGATCGACACAAAATAGAGCCAAGGAGAAATAGTGAATTACCATAGGGAGAGACGGTCAATGCGAATACCGCCCCATGGTGCGCGTCCCACGCGAAGGAATGCCCAGCCTCCGGGCCTGGATCCCCGCTCCACCCCATGATCCACCCGTTGGCGTGGCCGCTCCACACCAAGCCGTGGCCAGGGTCCGCCGCGAGGCAGAGCGCCGGCGGCGTCCTGCGCGACTCCCGGAACGACGCGCTCGCCTCGTCCCCCCACCGCTGCTTAGACTCGGGCGATCGGAAGGCATCCGCAAGGTCCCACACCCGGACGCCAGCCTCGCCCGCTGCCCAGAGGTGAGTGGCGGCTCCAGCTCCGACCCCGGGAGCAGCGCAGCTGGCGAGCGTGCGGAGGGCGGTGTCAGCCTGCGACTCCCTCGGCGGCCGCGGGCGCAGCTCGAGCGGCGGAGGACGGTCGGCGCGCACAGCGGCGCGCAGGGGCGGGCGGTGTATGCGGGATGCGGAGGCGGAGGCGGCGAACTCAGGGAGGGAGTTGGAATGGTGGGGCCCTGGGGGCGGGGGCCAGACGTCGGCGGCCGCGGGCGGGAGGCGGCGGCGGAGAAGGCCGGGAGGGAGTGGCTAGGGTGGAGGGGATGAGGAAGAGGGGCGCGGGGGAGGGCGTCGGAGAAAGATGCGGAGGCGGGAGGGAGCGACGCGGAGTGGAGAGCGGCCGCGGCCACGCGGGGGGAGGTGGAGGGGATGGGAGCGGGGGCCGGGGGAGGGGAAGGGGAAGGGGAGGAGATGGAGGCGGAGAGGAAGAAATCGTCGGGGAGGTCGTCCCACGAGGAGGAGACGGCGGCGGGGGTTGCGGTCTCGCCGGGATCCGCCATTGGGAAGATCCGAGGAGTCGCGCGACGTGACAGGCGTATGTCGTTTTGGGGGTCCAAATCGGAATGGGTTCACTTCAGTCAATCATGCGGAGTTGGTGAGCCGGCCGTTTGCAGTTGTGAGACATTCTCGGCGTATTTGGACAGCTTGGGCTTCGGCTTTTCTAATGAAAAAACCAGAAATCGTCCAAACAAATGATTTTCCTCACTGGTTTTTTTTTAAAATCGAAATCTATCTATAATGTTAGAAAGCCGAAAGCCGTTGTGGAGCAACTTCCTGCAACCCTGTTTCGCATTTACTCCTTAAATTCGAAGTTATTTACCTGTTTTTACCATCGGACAGAACCCCCGGTCAGACCAAACCCTAACCCTAACCCTACCGTTACCTCTTCCTCCCTCGCGGCACCCCTGGCCTCCCTCTTCCTCCCGCGACACGCCCCTCCCTCTTCCTCCCGACCTGGCACCCATCCTTCTTCCTCCCTTGCGGTGACCCCCTCCTCCCGTGGCCACGTCGTCGCCCCTCCTCTACCGCCCGGCCTCGTCACCTTTCCCACCACACCACACACCTCCCTTCCTGACCAGCGCCACCCTCGTCCTCCTCACTTGTGCCTCCTCCTCTACCTCTGTGCTGCCATGCCTCCTCCTCCTTCCCTAGCCACCATGAGCCTCACTCCTCTCACGGCCACGGGTGACCTCACTCCTCCTCCTGGCTTGTGCCATTGCCCGTCCTCCGTCGGCTTTGGCGGCATTATTTCATTCCATTCTCTCCCGATGACCAGCCCTAACCCAAAGAAGCAGACACCAAAACCAGAATTTTTTCTTGTTACGCCTCAGAGTAACTTTTAATTTCAAAAGTAGCCCTTTTTCACCATAATTTACAAAATTGGCCTCTGAGCAGTGCACTTATGCAGGTCTCGCAGTGACGACCGCCTCGCCACTGCATGGCGCTCGCTTTGCCTGTGTGGGCGTGGCGGAGAGCCCGGCGCGCGCGCATGACGAAACACCGCATAACGCTTTCTTGGCCAAAGCAATTACTGCATCGTTTTTGGTTTTTCCCCCTTTAAATCATGTCGAAGTCACATCGTTGTCATTCGTTGTCTGTTTTCTGCGTATATAAACGAATGTGCGTGGCCGACGATCGCTCATAAGCCAGAGCGCGTGTTCCGATTAGAGTAGCTAAGTACGTATTTAATTTTGTCTTATTGCAATTTTTAGTGTTAAGTACGTACTTAGATTTCGCTAACTGCTAGTTGTTCTTTATTTGCAGCAATAGAACGTACTCTACCACCCCTACTTGAGGAGGCATGGGACGCCTAGCATCGATGTCACGTTTGGATCGGTGGCGATGGGCCGCCAACTTTGGTGACACGGGGATCGAGGGAGACCTGGCCGTTGGACGAGCGTTATGTTTCGAGGCTTCATTAACTGGTGATTGTGTTCGCCGCATCTTGAACATGGGCGTAAACCTCTGATTGATGTCTCCTTCTTTTTGCCCCGTTGATCGTTAGCGGTAGGAGACCCACACGTTCAACTTCGGTGGGGAGATGACCGTGACATTGCAAGGCGTCGACTTCATTACCGACCCTCTGCTATTGCGGTATGCGGTTGTTCCTCCGAGGTCGTCCGGACTAGAAGGCGCGTCTCAATCATCGCTTGAGCGGCCTATCCTCGGCGGTCTAAGGGTGTTCCACGCTGGCTGCGGCGATTCATGCATTGCCCAAATGACGCGGAGAGGAGGTGGTTCGATGCCACCTAATAGCATATTTGTTGTTTATATTGGGTGGGTCATGTTCCCTAGCACGAGGGACATGGTGTACCCGAGTTATATTCACCTTGCAAAGTCCATCGTGGGCGCCGACGATGAAACGTCTTGCATGATGCTTGGGGTTTAGGCATGCTTTGCGCTTCGTCTGCGCGGCTTTGTGGGCGCTTCGCGGCGTCGCCGCGAAGCGAAACCCATGCTCTCGGATTGCCACTGCGTTATTACAAATTGTGGTCATGGGAGCACTTTTGTCGGACGGCCGTACTTCCGCTCCCTAGTCCACCCTTACCCGTGCACACAGCATTTCTACGGTTGGGCGGACAACGAGGATCTCGTGGAAGGCCTGACCATGGGATCCCGATGGACTGTGGCAGTACTGGGGTGGGCTAGGGAGAGAGCGCGTCGCATATACCCCGAGTTCCACAATGAATTCGAGGCCCTGCATGAGAACGACATAATATGGGCTCCTTGGACGGATGCCTTCGTGCTGCGCACGGCGCCTGACGGCTTGAGCTTGCTATGCCACCAAGATGCGGCGTACTAGAGGACAACTTGTCATCTAGTGTTCTCCCACATGGTTGAGCCCTACAACCCACAACGGGTGATGAGGCAGTTCTAGCTGCACCAGGAGATCCCCCCTGCTCTAGGGCGACCGCTTGCGAGGCGTAGTCACTTGTAAGTAGATTGCATTGCTTAATAATATTGTAGGTCCTTTAGTCATATGTTATGTTAGTACCATAATTTATTTATTTTGTTCCACCTTGAGCATTTAAGAAGGGCCGCAAGAGCAATGGCCAGAGACGCAGCAGCCTGTGGATAGATGCATGGCAAACGACCACTGATTCCATTTTGTAGGAGGCACGGTCTTACGATGAAGGGACTTACGACACGTACTTGGAGTGGTACATACGGCACACGCGGACGAGATTGATAGGCGCCCCCCTAGCCCGACATGTAGATCCTAGCCACGCCGAACGCTTGGACTTGAAATTTGGACCCGCACCGTCTGACCTGTGATGGCGACTCAATACGTTGAGCACGTAGTAGATTAACCACTCTCTGAAATAGGGTTAACTAACAAAATTTTGTTTGTTCGGTAACCATGCAGGTGGATCGTTTGCAAAGTGTTGTGGACCGTGGCCACCGGGAACTCGAGCGGGGTACGGACAACACAGTTGAACACCTTTTTGCGGTCATGAAGACAATTGTTGAAGATGTTAAGCAGGTCGTTCGTAGCATGAGCTGTTGAAGGCCCACCAATGTCGACTTGAGGCATCGGACGGAGCATCATCGAGTACCCTCGCCCCCTCCATCTTTCCATCCGAGCGAGTCGACCCAGCGGCGCAGCAGCATGGGCGGCGGATCGTCCACGCAGTTGTCACGTAGGGACTCTACGCTGATGCCGTCGTCGTCATGGAGGGACCCTACGCTGATGCCGTCGTCGTCACGGAGGGACCCTACGCTGATGCCGTCGTTATCACGGAGGGACCTTACGCTGGTGCCGTCGTTATCACGGAGGGACCTTACGCTGGTGTCGTCGTCGTCACGGAGGCAGGAAGAGGCCATTCCAGAGAGCACGGACGTGCAACCCAGAACCGTGGAGGTTATCCCAGATTCTCCCTCCCAGCCCCACACTCTCGGAAAATTTCAAATGGGCGATACAACGCCATGGTATCAGTCTGGCTACACACCGTACCTTGCGCAGTTCACCCCGCAAGGTGAACCGTACTCGGCGAGCTCACTTAGTTCATCCCGTGGTAGGCGAGTTGGTACCCCTCCACGGATCATACTACAGATCCTACTGCTTGGATCACCGACTTGTTCTCAACGCCACACCGCGGTGATACCCTGTCTGACGACATGGTGGTTGAGGAGCCCGCTATGACTGCTTGGCGAGACCCACGGTCACTGATAGTGGCGTTCCCCCACGAGAACAGTTCGTCGAAGAACTATGGCAGAACATGGCGCGAAGGCGAGACTGAGGTTCTATGCGGAGAGCGATGAGCAGCAGCGGCGTGAGCAGTAGTAACATTAGAAGTCTATTATATGTTGTAACTTGTGCTTCAGTTACTGATTTGTAATTCAAGCAGAGTGTGGTAATTGCAATGTAATTGGACACTTGTACTTCGTTATCTATCTCAGTAGAACAATTTTATTCTCATTCATCAAGGACATGACCCAAACGAGGCAAATATCCGTACTTATAAGTGGTAATAACAACTTGTTACAGCGTAGAAAGTAGTGCAGGTTACAACGCAAATCACTACAACACTCACATCGCTACGACCAACATGACTCAATACACTAGATAGCTTACAGATACTAAGTGGCGCCGGAGGAAGAAGGTCTATTCAGGCAGTTCCTGAATGAGTGCCCATGAGTCTTGCATAGCCGACACCTTATTGGTCTTGGCCGATCTCCACGTTGGTTTGCATCCATGTTGTTGCGGATGCGCCTTGACTAACGCCTCCCACGGCCTGGATGCCGCAGTGCTTCATTCGGTGACCACTTCACTGCTCCCCGCCATAGGTCCCTGTAGTGGCCTTCCACGCCGTAGGAGTTGAACTCCCCGTTCCAAGTATCATACAAGTGTCGTATGTCGTAGTACTCCGACATGTACATGCTACAAGATTGGTGAAATATAGCACATGCAGCATATACGTGGGAACAAGGCTTGTGTAGGAGTTGAGGCTTGTTGCGGGTGCAAACTGCCACATCGCCTAAGGTGCAAACATGCTTCCGGTCACCTCTCATGTGGCTACGAACGTACTTGTCCCGTAGGCGGATCTCGAACTTCCTCCTCACGCCATCCATTGTGATAGCTACATGGGATCGGACCTTGGTAATCTTTTTGTCCATGTAGGCAAGGATAACCTCCGAGTACTGCTTCCCTTCGTCCAAATGCTGCTTGGCCATCATTGCCCAATTGACGAAGTAACCGACCATGCGGTTCCATGTCTCGTCGACAACAGCGGTGATGGGCAGGGCACGGACCCCTTTCAACACATCGTTGTAGACCTCGGATATGTTGGTTGTCATGATGCCGTACCGAGCACCTTAAGAATCTAGGCCCTATGTGTAATGTTTTGGTAATTATGACAACCATGTGGTTTGTACTAACTCGATCTGTCAAGACATTGATAGGGTTATCATTGGACAAAGATGAAAGATCTCTAAAGGACATCATCTAGCTCAAGGCAAAGGTATCTAGTTAATAGGATCTTTTCTTTACCGGTCTAGGAGAATGAAGAGTAAAAGACCGAATTAGTAGAATAGGAAACCGTACTATAAAGAGGGATCAAAAGTTTAGTAGCTTGAAAGCCAAGGATGCCACATTGCTCAATCTTTTTTTGTTTAAAAACTCAGTTGTTTGAAGTAGTCTGGCCTCAGTTTAAATGTGTTTTTCTTTAAAGGCCGGACTAACCGACGCTATATGTCCGGACTGACTGCATGTGCGGATCAACTCCATGGTCAAGTTTTTCTAGTACGTGTTTTTCTCTGTGATTTTATCTTGCGGACTGACCGATGGCATGAGTGCAGACTAACCGCAACTCCGGATAATGTGCACAGTCAACATTTTTCAGAGAAGAGAATCTTTGTGTTTCGTTTGAAAATCTTGAGGTCGAACTGACCGCCAGCATATGGGCGGACTGACCGGACCCCTGGGTCGAAGCGACGGTCAACTTTTTCCAGTAAGTGATTTTCAATGGATTCGGTTTTTCCGTAGACCGGTCTGATCGACCAATCACTGCTGATCGGCCGGAGTTCTTTATATACTATTTTCTCGGTGCATTTAATGCATTACGATGTCGACTTTTCGGCCAGATTACTATGGCGATCTGTCCGATCACTTACTTGCGGTCTGACCGCATATGAGGGTTTCGAGCCCCAACGGCTAGTGCAGTGGGTGGAGGCTATAAATACCTCACCCACTGCAGCATTTGACCCTTGATGAGTCTCATAACACACTTTTGAGCTCCTTTGCTTGTTCTTCCACTTATTGAGCGCATTGATTCCATCTTGCAAAGTTAGTTGAGGTTTCTCCCGAGTGCATTGATTCTAGCTTTGATCTTTGTGGCACTTGAGCATCTTCAAGCGAAGATTAGTTGATCTATTACTCTTGAAGATTACCGTCTCCTAGACGGTTTTGCGATGTGAGCCCGGTGATCTCTTCAAAGGAGATTGTGAAGAGGCCCAGTGCAAGATTGTGAGTGGCTCGGTGTTCGCCATCTCTACAGTGGAGCAAGAACAACCACTAGTGAAATCGAGGAAAGGCTTAATTCGTGGAGCCGGCTTGATTGGTTCAAGCTTCCTCAACGTGGATTAGTGAAGACCAGCAAGTCTTCGATACCACAGGAAAAAATCTTGGTCTTCATTGTGGTTACTTCTTGACTTTACATTTTCGCATTTAATTCTCTAGCATTTACTTGTGCTTAAATTTGCTTAGCTAGAATTGTTCATTATATTTGTCCCTTGTAGCATAATAGTTCTATTTGTGCTAGGAAGCCTTGTTAGAACAATCTTGTTTAAAAAAATAATTAAGTCAATTATTTTTAGAAACCTCCTATTCACCTCCCTCTAGTCGGTTATCCTTGATCCTACAGCACCATTGGTGTCATGAAGAAGGGACCATTTCTCATAGTCAGGGGCATTCACGCTCATCCACTCAACGAACTCGCTTTGCGGTGCGCCTGGGCTAGAACCTCCACTTGCACACTCGGTTTCGACCTCAAGCTCTCACCACACGGCATCGAACTTGTGCTTCTGGTTCTGCAGGCAGAGCTTCTTGAACTTCTTCATGAGGTCTTTGCTCCGGAAGTGCGTGTGGAAGTTGGCGGCTAGATGCCGTGTGCACCAATGTGTGCGCATGTCGTTCCATTGGAGCAGCGGGCTTATCTGCGTCTTTGCATGGTGTGCGGCGTGGACAACAACCGGTATGATGATCGGTTATGATGCACACATTCTAGGTCCCTTACAACATGTTGCTTTATGTTGGCTAGGAACCCTGACCAAGCTGTCGGTGTTCTCATTCTCCACAATTGCAAAACAGCGAGAACAGCGGTGCGTTGCCATCGGCGACAATAGCGATGAGAATGGTGCCCTTGTACTTCCCAAAAAGAAAGTACCATCCACGATCGAGGGCGGAGCGGCGGTGGGAGAAGCCTGGATTGCGGGCCAAATGCCCAAAAGACTCGATCAAGGATTAGGGAATGTGGGATATTCGATGGGTCGGGCCTGTCCACCCTGTTAACGCATGTCCCCATATTAGCATACGCAATTTGCTTCAGCATTCTAGGGACTAGATCGTACGCCTCCTTGTAGGTACCGTACAACCCTTCAAGGACCTTTAAACCGCCGCGAGACCTTCTTGTAGCTAACGACATACCCTCTCGTATTCGCTCGTTAGCCATCGGGACCTTCGCTAAAGCGGTCAAGTGCGACAACTACATGGCTTATGATGCTCGCGATATAGGCTGAGGTTACATGCTTATGCATTTGCAATGGCTCCTGAAGCTCACATGTGTGATCCGTCACGATCAGTGATCGAAGGCCGTTCCGCCGAGGAATCTCTGCGCACGGACTTTGCCAGGGCAAGAGCTAAGCACGCACTTAACTATGTACGTGTCAGGATTAGACCCACAGATAATGGAAGCCATATAATAGCTAGCACGACTTACTGTAGATAGTTCAAGATACAACAAACAACGTTCAAACTCACCTGTAAACTCGGTAAATCCGACTGGTCTTCACCGCGAAACTCACGATAGCTTGCCTGGCGGCAGCCTTGTGTGGGAAATGTTGCCCCACAAGCAGGGTGTCCGCGTCGAAGGCCCACGAACACTCGTGCTCCTAGGCCAGAACAAGGGAAGAGGCCGCTTGGCAATCCAACCGACTTGGAACATTGTCCATGTCAGTCAAAACAATGCCACCGACGATCCCACCCTCATTGTTGGCGTCGTCCTCGTTGGATTGCGAGTCAAAGTCATCCTCATCTTCGATGCTAGTACCCTCGGACATGCCATAGATAATCTCATGACAATCAACACGAGCACCCCGCCATTTATCCACACCTTCATTCGGTTGAAAACTACCAGAATCTCCATCAACTGGAGCATCCTGCCTAACGACATCTGGCGCTCTCGAGACCTCTCCCATCGTCAACAAACCGAAGAGGGGGACAAGAGCGTCGCTGCCCCCTTCAACGCCCCCCCACAAGTGGATTGAGCAGGATAAACAAAATGGACATACACCATGGGTCATCGATAGATCGGAGCACGAGGATTGCTAACGATCTCCATGTACTGTGCCCACATGGCACTACTGGTCACCTTCGCCAGGCCCCACAACATCTGCCCATGTGGTGGGACAGTGGTGGCGGTGACCGCCTCTATTACTATCTTGTTCCTGGCGATGTGCCTATCGAACAACTACCGAATGCACCGTCGTAGCTCGAGCAAATCAACGTTTGCCAGGTTGGGAACATTTAGCAAGGTGCATTGGCAGCTGGACAAATCAACTCCGTCTGGACCAGTACGCACGTTACCGTGAAACACGTACAATGTCTCCATTTCTGACGAAAATAAGACAATATTTCAACCAAAACACAGCATAAAAACCATACGTACGTTGCTAAAATGAACTTACCATTACGACGTTACCGACTCTTAACCTCACACATGGAAGACTGCAAATTCAAACATACATCGCATTAGTAACGGCTTCGGCAAATAGTGCCAACATACAAACAAAAATGTTAAAATGCGGAGAGGGAGACACCTCGAGAAGGGAGAGATTTACGAGAGAGCGATCGACCAATTGCAAAATTTCCTAATCGAGACACGAGGCTTCAACAATGAGTGTCTTGGCAATGTTTAAATAGCCGAGCATGGGAGGCGATAGCGTGGCGCGCACCCACAGTGCAGTCACCTCTCGCGCTGGCAAGGGGCGGTCACCCATCACTGGCGGAGGCGGGCAGTGACCTCGCGCCTAGCGGAGGCAGATCACCTCTGCGCTGGCGGAGGCGGGGTGACCTCACGCGCTGGCCTGAGGCAGTGTCCTCACCGCACTGCACAGGTCCCTACCACGCTGGCAAGGGGCAAGGGTTGCAGTGGCGACCCATTTGGGTCGTCCTGGCGTCTGCCATTGTATATTACTATACTACTGAGAGAATGTTCTTCTTCCTCTGATTTCAAGGGTCGAGTGGTCCTACTTTCGGCGTGGGCGTGCATTTTATAGCCATGGGAGGCTAACAAAGCGGGTAATGTATTAGCTTGCGGATGACAAGACCAGCGAAATTTGGTGATTTCGCGTGAGACAAGACCAAATGGGGCGACTTTAGCGCGATGACAAGACCAAAGGAGGCGACTTTGCACGCTGAAAAGACCAAAGGAGGCGACTTTCGCGGTGACAAGACCAAGCGGGCGACTTTGCGCGATGATAAGACCAAAGGAGACGACTTTTGCGCGATGACAAGACCACATCGGGCGGCTTGCGCGATGATAAGACCAAAGGACCTGACCTTGCGGTGACAAGACTAGGCGAAGGCGACTTTGCGTGGTGACAAGACCAAGCGGGCGGCTTTGCGCGATGACAAGACCACACGGGCGACTTTTACGCGATGATAAGACCAAAGGACCTGACCTTGCGCGATGACAAGACCACACCGGCGACTTTGCGTGGTGACAAGACCACACGGGCCAGTTTTGCGTAGTGACAAGACCACACAGGCCAGTTTTGCGCAGTGATAAGACCAAAGGAGGCAGCTTTGCGCAGTTTAGGGTTAGGCTTTTCATATCGACTTGACAACCCTGACCGCCTCGTCAGCTTTTCAGACCGAAAAGACGAGACTCTCTCTGCAAAGTAAGACGTGACAACACTATGTCTCGCCAGCTTTTCAGATCGACATGACAACACTCTACCTCCTTAGCTTTTCAGAACTAAAAGACAGGACTCTGCATAAAATTAACCACACCATGCCAACTCTGGGGCTTATAAAAGGGGTTGAACCAAACCCAACACTACACAAACACTACACAACCAAACCCAGCACTACACAACCAAACCCAACACTACACCAGAGCTTACTTCACCACGTCGAGATGGACGACGGCGAGAGCAATGGGACGAGATCCACGAACTAGCAAGAAATCGCTAGGGAGGCGGGACGACAAAGCAAGAAATTGCTAGGGCCTAGGTCGAACAAGAGACAGCGTGCCTACATGGCATCTTTTCATAATGAAGCCTCCGTGGCAACAACCCCATGCCGAACGTTCCAGCAAGCGTTCGCCGCAACACCCCCTAGGAGGAGGAGCGCCGCCCTCTGTTGGTGCGAGGGATGATGCAAGTTCTTCAAGTCCAAGCACCCTTCGGCTGAGCATGCGTTCTTGGGTTCTTGCGAACTACTCCGATGACTATCCCGACCGACGTCGGGACACAAACAATTATCGGCGGCCGGTGAGGACCGATTCTGATGTGTCCCCGTACTATTTCTCTTTCAAAGTACGCACTAACAATCTCTCCCGTCTACCTGTAGTCCCCAGATCCGCTATGTGGCTACCGCAAGTGGATCGACCACGAGATCCACCCATATGACCAGTGGTCTCTCGACATGGATGAGTGGCATGAACAAAGAGACTGCGAGATCCTAGAGGAGCGACACCGCAACGATGAGCATAGCGAGCGCATATGTCGGGAGATGCAAGCTCATCTGGAGGCGTGCAGGCGCAGGGAGCGCGAGAGAAAGAGGGAAATTGCGGCCAAGGCCAAAGAGGCCGACGAGGAGTTAAACGCCGAGCTAGCAAGGAAGGGAAAACGGCCTCGGTCCATGCAGTAGGTCAGGTCATTCCGTAGTAGTCCCCCGTCCTGCCCGCCTTGTTTTTTACTATCCTTTAAAGGCATGTATACTTACATGGTCCGGATGCTTGTGTCATAGTATACCGTAGTAGTAGCGAGGATGACTAAAGCAATTAGCCGAACCATCCTGCCATGTGACTACGTGTAACGTGCTTCATCCATGGACTCTAATGTACTACGTTACGTGTCTCGGCTAAGCCATCAAAGCAAGCCTATATTGCAAGTATGCCTCTTCTAGTGGAATCCCGAAAAAGAACCATTACACCGACATCAAATCCTCCATGTTTTAGGGCATCTTCATAATCACAACGAGCGTTCTCGGCCCTTATACATCATATTTTGTATAAGCTTCATAGAGTACTTCATCATTTGCTGCTTATATATACGTTCGAACGACTTCATCGAGGAGAGACTCCAATAATCTTGGTGCCTTTTATCCCACTTCTAACACACAACAAGTGTTTGATGAACAAAGTTTGCTTGGGCGACATCCTCAAGGTTATACATCGTCGATATGCTTATCAATTATCCTTTCTCTAAGCGAATAAAATTATACAAAAATTACGAAGCAACAACACTATGACGGGAGGCTCCACAAAAAGTCTCGTAATTTTCTAAACTCATTTGCTATATTTTGAAATTACTACAAACAGTCTTTGGCCTGATTTAATCACGATTTGAAGAAAAGGAAACCCTAATTTACAAACCTCGGTGCCCTTATTTCTTAATGAAAGTTTTTTTTTACAAATCTCAGTGCTGATATTTTTTATGAATAAAATAAAATTCAATAATATTTAATGTTTAAATTTTTCTATTTTTTCAATAATATTCAATATTTTTTATGACTTCCCGTCCTTATCACAGACGGTTCGTGTTGAAAACCGTTTGTGAAGTATCACAGACGGTTCTGAACAAGAACCGTATGTGATATTCGATAACATCCTGAGCGGTTCTTGTTGAGTAACCGTGCGTGATACTCATAGATGGTTTTCAACACGAGCTGTCTATGACTTCCCATCCTCATCACAGACGGTTCGTATTAAAAACCGTCTGTGATTCGCAGCGTGGGAGTTCGAAAAATTTTGAACGCGCGCGCGGGAGGCAAAATGTTTTGGCGCTGTCCTTATATATTATAGCCACTCGGCCTTGTTTTTCATCGTCTCTCCTCTCTCCTCCCTTGCGAGCCTCGTGACCACCCTCGATTCCCGTCGCGATTCGGCGAGAACCTGGCCGGCAGCAGCGATGATGAGGATCTTGGAGGAGCTCCTTGTCTGCCGGAAGAATGCGTGTACATCCCATAACATACATAATTTATGGGCTTTTGTTTGTAAAAAGAATTATCTTAATTTTGTGTTACTTAAGGTCGGAGCGCCCATGGAGGTTTTCGATCGTCTCTCGCCCTGCCAACGAGCTTGAGTCGAACTTCGACGACATGCAAGAACATCTTGTGATATCTTTGGTGAGGTACAGAGAGGAGCTCACAAGACCAATCCAAGAAGACGATGAGTTCTTCACGAGCTTGGAGGCATAGATAGTTTCTAGCTAGTTTAACTTTGTAACTTTATTCTTTTTTTCCCATTCGGAGGGGACGTTGTGAAACCTTTTGGTTTCCCTTTCCTATAATGTGTTTGCCATCAGAATTTTAATTGGATTTTAGTTGTCTTGCTAGAGGTTGCATATGGAAACTACTGTCTAGCACTTGATAGCACTTGATTGGTTTGGCCCAAAATCCGATTTTTTTTTGCAATAGAAAAAACTACTCCTGCAGTTACGAACAAGAACCGCTCAGATATAATACTTGTCCGCAGCGGTTCTTGTTGTAGCCGCCTCTGATAGCTTTTTTCACAAGCGGTTCAAAAACCGTCTGTGATGACTCATGTCATCACTGACCCATAAACTCAGACGGCTCACAAAACCATCTGTGATGACGTTTTTGAACCGTCTGTGAAGACCTTTTCTGTAGTAGTGTACCGTGAGTCACTGTCATGTGGTAATCAGGATTGATAATAACGATACTTGGATTGTTGGATCAAATGAGTAGTTAGTGCAGTGGATCAATAATTAATGAAAGTATTGTTCACGTTGGTTGAGGCCATTGTCATAATCTGAATTTTTAGTTGGTGAGAACTCTAGGGTCGGTTGTCATTATCTCATCACTTCAGCGATTCACTGGATTTATCCTGATGTTCGGTTCTTTACCTTGGTAAATTATATTAATTTGTGTTGTTAATCCCATACAACTTTTGTCAATCTCAAATTGCATAAGTTACTATCCTATTACCCTTTGTTAATCATTTCATACAGAATCAACTCTAACTTGTATTGTCATATCCTGTAACATCTCCCTATCTAACACTAAGTAACATTTTTAATCACTTTCCAATTTCCTATCAAATCATTTGTCTCACTAATCAATTGTAAATCACCCTTTTGTATATATATACACATTGCAATTTACGGCCACACTTCCTCCTAAAAACCCTAGCTAGCCACCACTAAACAAGTCCCCCTCTCCACATCCCTTCCTCCTCGCTACCACTGTCGGCTGCCGCCGGCCGGCCAGCGGCGGCGGCGGGGCTTCTTCTCGGTGGTGACGTATGATCTGCATCGCGCTCCCGACGCCCGACGTCTGTCCACTAATTTCCAACAGTGTGGACTTTTGTCGGGGTTGGATCTAGGGCCTTTCTCCACCGGCTTGTCTTCGGGCATGGTGATCTGGGGCCCTTCTCTACAGGTTTCTTTCGGCGGCGCGGCTTCGTCGATGGCATGACGACGGAGGTGGCGCGGTGTAGATCCAGATTTGGCGTAGTTGGTAGAGATCGCACGGCTCGGTGGCGGTGGCTTGTGCGACGTTCGACTCCTCCCTGGTGGACGGCTTTTAACAGGCCAACGCGTGGGCTGTGGTGGACATCACCTTCCTTTGGTGCTGGCGGCGGTTGGCTGTTGGGGATGTTGCGGATATCGTCTTGGCGATCTGGCCTTCATTGGTTGGATCTAGTGACGAGGTCGTGCTGTGGCGTGGTCTTGGAGCGCTGGTACCTTTGATCCGGGGTGAAAACTCTTGATCTAGCATTCGCTGGTTGGATCCAACAACGGCGTCGACCTGAGAGGAGTTACCTTCTTGAAAGCGTTGCTTTGGAGAACAGGTACCCGAGCTCCGGAGTGAAAACTCTTAATCTGACCTTCGCTAGTTGGATCGGACGACGACGACGTGAGTCGTATCACTTCTTGGAGACATCGCTACGGAGACTGACCCATTATCACCTCTTTGCTACGCAGCTGTTGTTAGCATGTGGATGATCTTCTGGTTGGTCCCGGAGGCGGGGCTAGGTGGTCTTTTTTTAGGCTAGCCTTTGCATGACAATTTGTTTGTCATTGTTGGCTTTTGGCCGTTTTTTGTTTGAAGCTTTTAGCTGATGTTTGTAACAGCCCAAATTTCAGTTGAAAATTAAAACGTAATTATTTTTGTGGATTTTTTGAAATTTTAAAAGCTTTTCCCTATTTATTTCAAAGCCAAAATAAATTAATTGCAAAAACTATTACCAAAGTTAAGTTGGGAGTATTTTGTTTAAGTCCAAAATGTCTTTGAAAATTTCTGTGAATTTTCTCATAATTTTTGGATTTTATTTGCTATTTTCTAACGCCCTTTTTAATTACCTGAATTATTTAACTTGCTAAATCAAAGAAGATCTACAAACAGTCCTTGGGCCGAATCTAGCTCAGCCCGATCCACTTCCCTCTCATGCACGGCCCGCTCGGCCCAAACCACACTCGCGCACGTGCGTTTACATCTCCAACCCTTTTCAGCCGTTGGATCAAATTTGAATAGTCTGATCTTGGTTGCACGTTCGAATGTCTCAATCAACGAGGACCGTCCGATCTAGATCGAATGGCCCGAATGCCACCCCTTTCCTTTCCTTTTCCTCCTTCCACTGCCATGTGGGGCCCCGCTACAACATGTCGTCTTCTTTCCTTCTTCTTCTCCGGGGTGCCCTCCTTCTTCGCCCGCGTCCGCCATTTTCGCCCATGCTGTACCTTCCAATTCCTGCGCAATCCTCATCAAACCCCCGCGATTCCACGCACATTGATGACGCCGCGTCACATCGTGTCCATCTCGGCCTCTCCCTTCCATGTCTGGCCCCAAATCCCCCTAATTTCGCCTCGGACCCAGCGGGGAGCTTCGTACGCTCCACGCCACCTCGAACTCGCCCGCGCCCTATAAATAGGAGCTCCGGGACCGCCCTCCTCATCTCATCCCAGTGCCGCCACCCTCATAGCCCCAAGCACCCTAGTTCGCTGGAATTTTTGATTGGAAGCCCGGAGCCCGAAGCTGCTTCCACTGCGAAATTGCTCACCGTCGACGATGCTCAGGCCACTCTGACCCTTCCTTCGGCATCGCATCATCATCACGAACCCGGTGCACGCACCCATTTCGCCAGAGGACCCTGGGAACGCCTTCGCCACCGTCGACCTAAAACCTCCACCGCCAAACCTTGCCGCCGACAACCAAAACGCCACGCCCCTCCGCCGCAAGGTAGTGCACCAGATTCCACACCAGTCCCTCTTTCTTTTGCACACATCCACACTCCTCGCCGTGGCACATAGCACCGGCGAGGAGGTCGCCGAAGCTTCACTGGACTCAGGCTTACGTGGCTCGCCCACGTCGATGCCACATCAGCGCCATGTCAGCGCCACATCAGCGCTAGAGCTCACGTGGTACGCCTACGTGGCGCCACATCGACCTCGCGTCGACTCCGCCCCCGTTTATCTTGTTTAAGTGGCGGGATCTATAGTGGACGTTGACTATGCTGTGGACCTGGTTTGTTGACCATGGGCCCACCTGTCAGTGACCCATTTCTTTTTTCCTTTAGAAAATACACGTGAAAAACCAAATTCGGTAGACGTCATCGGTAGCATTTTTTTATTTCCTTTAGAAAAATAATTCAAGAAAATATGATTTTAGGGTTTCTTGAGTTTTAAAACTTCTAGGAGCTCGTATTTTTTCATACGAACTTCGATTTAGGTGATTCAAATGTCTAAATTTATATAAATTCAAGATCTAGCTAACTAAACTAAAATTATTTGATTTGGAGTTAATTTGAATGTTCATTTGAATTTATTTGAGTTTTATTTTAATTTGTCGTATTTTCGCGTATAGATTTCGACGACTCCGGAGAGCTTGATCTTTTTGAGGATTTAGAGTATCAGGACTTTGAGCATGGCAAGTTATACCATTGATAATGTTGATCCCAATATTTTAAGTTTATTTAATTCTGTTTTTAAATTATTATTACATGCATAATTTTATTGACTATTTTAATTCCCTGTTTAAATTCTTAGTTATTCAAATTCTTTTGTACAGCCAATTTTGATTATTGAATTATCATTTCCTTGTCACCATTAGACAGAATAAAAATTAGAAATAATTATATGCTTAGCCAATGCTTAGATCAGAACTGTGTATTTAGGAGAATTTAGCCAAATTATTCAAACTTGGTTTAAATTGAGTCTATGGCATTGTGTTACCATAGAAAGTTTATAAAAATGATTTTACTTGAAATAAAATCAAAAATGGGTTTGGATTTGGGCGAAATGGATTATTAGTGGGTGTAGGTTTATGCACGGGCACAATCTGGGTAGGGTTGAGGCCCAGGGGTTATTTTAGAAGTCGCCCAAATCAGTTAAGGACCGATATTTGAGCGTATTTTGCTACGCCTTACTGTACCACCACATGTCTGGAATAGAATAGATTTGGCTCAATAATTTGTAATACCTTAATGTTATTCGTGTCATGTTGTTGTGTGGGTATCGGTTAGACAGTAGTCCCACTTGGCGCAAGAGGGGGCTGCCGGAGGGTGGTTAACCCAATGGAAGCGAAACCTTAGCGGACATGAATACAATAAGGTAGAGCATTGTAAAGGCATCATGATAATTGCTTAGTCACACGCCTTCGGAAGCGTGTATTGACCGACATTAAAAGCAAATTATCTCATGTGGGTAAAGTTGTACACCCTCTGCAGAGTGTAAAACTATTCAAATAGCCGTGTCTACGGTCATGGACATGCTGAGCAAAACCACTCTAAGTTAGACTTTGCTTTTTTGTTTTAAAAATGTTTAACAAATGAATTTAGGATGGTAAATCCTTGTGGTAAAATTAGGCAGTTAGCCATGTGATAGAAGGGTATCCTTCACCATTCATTCTTGGAGGTTATCCACTTTAAAATTGTCAATTTAAAATCTGATTTTAATTATAGATTAAAAATGGCCTTGGAAATTATTATAAGTATTTAAACTAAAAATGCTGCTTTATGCAAAATAGACCCTAATAGCCTCACTTGTTTACTTATGCATGCATCATAATTCTTTATTGGGTGTAACTTGCGATCACAGAAGTTGTGCTCACTCTTGCTGAATAATATTTATTCAGGAGAAGACTTTACCAAGACAGTGAGGATCCAAACCTTAGGCCTACGCCCCCAGACGATTGCCTGTGGCGCATCGTGTGGCCTACTACCTATTTGCTTCCGCTGTGATTTTTATTATTTGGTCTCAGGCCAATTTTGTAATAAACTCCGATTTACATTAAATAAATGCGTGATATGCACTACTACAGGAAGACATCACAGGCGGTTGGAACCGTCATCACGAGCGGTTTCGAACCGTCTATGTTTAATGGTGCGTGATAACGAGACATTATCACGAGCGGTACAAAACCGTGCGTGATATGAAATATCACGAGCGGTTTTATTAAAAACCGCTCGTGAAGTCAAATATCACGAGCGGTTTCAACCGAAAAGCGATGCGTGATGCGAGAATATCACGAGCGGTTCTAAACAAAACCGCTCGTGATTTGTGAATATCACGCAGGCGGCTTTTGTGTAGAACCGCTCGTGATATTCTCCTATCACGAGCGGTTTGCGATGGAAACCGCAGTGATACTTCTTCACTGACGGTTTTAACAAAAACCGTCTGTGATAGCTCATTACCCGCCTACGCTTTCTTTGTTTTCTGGCTAGCCTCGGGAATTGCTAGCCATGCCCTCTCAAAACAAGCATTCACGAAATGTATTCAAGCATTCACAAAAAGCAGATTCAAGCGACCATGACAACTCAAAGTGATCATTACTCAAAATAAATTACAAAAGATCGTATTTGTTCAAGTATTGTCGCTATAGTTACAACTAGATTACAATTGTTTACGTTGAGAGGTGTCGGCGGGTGATGCTCTCGGTTGGCGGCAGTGAAACTCTCCATTATCGTTAATGATTTACGTGTTGATAAAGGTGCGAGCTTCCTCGAATGTCCTTGATCTCTTCATAGCAGTGAATCACATTGTAAATCCAAGACACATAAGCTACCAATTAAGAGTAAAGTGGTAAGCTATATATATTTAAATTTATAATTAGGAAATAATTATTTGAGATTGACAAACCTCGGGATCCTTCTTCCTAGCTCTAAGGATTAGTCGCATATGATAGCGAGCGTAGATTGCACATAACTCATCATCTTTTTGTTTGGCGGCCTTTGCAAAAATAGAATTACATATATAGGTATAGTCGGTTTGAGGCGTTATTATGAAGTATGATATAGGATTATCGTGTTGTAGCGCGTCTTGGAAAATCCATCTGTGTGTTTAGTTAGGCGCTCTTTCCATCGTATATTCCTTTGTTGGCAACATAATTGATGAGCGACCTACATGATTCAAAAAGTTATCCTCGGCCATTTCAAGCGAATGAAGACTACAATAGAGTTATGTAAGGAGGAAATGAGCATACCTCTCGAGTATTCCTCTTAGAATCTTTGAAGTCGTGCTTGTTGCGGTTTAGAGAATCAAGGTATATCACATGGTTCCTCTTGGGTATAATAACTAAAAGGATCGATGGTACCTACTCATGTATGTCGCTATAGTCATTAAACCTAAGTTAGTCTTTGCAGATAAAGTACAAATGAAATTTGTATAGCAAGTAGTGACACTTACCCCACGGTTGTAGGGCACCACTATGTACTTCATGTTCCTCTGTAGAAGCAATGACCTCGTTATGTATTTCTCGGCGAAGGGCGAGTCTTCTTGGATGGTTTGCAGCGATACCACGTGTGGGTCGAGAAACCCACCTGTTCTTTCCATTCCGGACATTTTGCGGCATGTATCTATACATAAGCAATGAGTTGTGATATTTATCGGTATTAGATGAATGTAGAACTTGATTATGCGAACTTACGATGTCCAACATCGTAGAAAGCGAGGCGTCGAGGCCAGCGAGGTTGAATAGTTCAAATAAATCATTGAAGCCCACGACGAAGTACCTCGTCCGTAGAAGAAATGCTTGTCCTCGTGTCGGCGGTGATTCGATGTCGCACCCTTCTTTTGGGTCTTGTCCAAGTACCGGGCATGCAAAGCGACAAGCATATCCGTGCATTATCTCGCACGAGCACTGCGGTTTTCCGATGATGTATTTCCGGTATCGCGGACTTCCGGACTTCTCGGACTTCCGGACTTGGGGCGCCTTAACGTTCGTTGATTTGATTTGGCCTTAGCGATTGGCGTCTTTTGTGAGACGACTCGGGAACCGACGTCGGCAAGACGCTTTCTTTGTTCCTTTGGCGTCTTCTCCACGGGAATCGAAGAGGTGGCCTTTTCTTTGTTCCTTGGCGTCTTCTCCACGGGAATCGAAGAGGTGGCCTTTTGAGGCTAAACATGAGGTGGAGTCATGGAGGTCCGTTGGAGAGGAATGGTCGTGTCGGATCGCGGCCTTCTTTGGGTCGGGGCGATGTTCTTCTTGGGCCCTTTGGATAAAAGAGAGGCGGCATCCCTAGTGTTGTGATCTCTTCGTTCGGGCAAATGTCGGTAAGGATGGCTCGAAATTGACATGTACCATATCCACTGGACCTTGGCGTAACCGTGTACCGGTTGGGCACCGTCTTTGCCTTGCCCTTCCTCGTATGGATACACCATCCCTGCTTGACCTCAATACAAAGGACCCATCCATCCTCACTTGGAGCTTCTGAGCGTCGGCTCCTACAAAGCGATCGCAATTAGCTAAGGCGTCGTTAGGGTCTATCTTTGGTGCATTCCATAGATGTACGTTACCTTGATGTAAATCTATCGGTAATAGGGCGTCGTCATGTTCACAATTATCTTGTGACGCGACGCTTCTCCGACGTCGAGGAGGACTGTCTCCCAAATTAGCGGGCGGCTTGCATCACCGCTCATGAGTATATCCATTTGACTCATAATCTTGCCATCTCTACTTGAAATTGGTTAGTAATCATCTGTACCAATTGGTTGTCGTGCTCGACCTTGGATCTCTTCCTAGTCCTATCGTGTAGTAGTCGTCATGAATCCATGACTCCAAGGCACGTTAACCCCAAGGCCTCGCGTGTGACCGGGTGCTCCTTGTTTCCCAAGGTCGTAGATAGTATATCCTTCTCCTATGCGCATGGAAGGAGCCTTGGGAAGCTTGGGCGATCAAGTCACGCCGCAAGAGGTCATCACGTTATTATAGGCACTATGAAGTTATGGACTTATTAACAACTTAGTAGTTCGATATATTTACCACACGCGTTGGGACACTTCTGATCTGGGGTTTGTGAAGGAGATGTTGCCCAAGACGAGACTTGTGCCTCGCTTTTAACCACTTAGGGAGCGCGGTGCGTGACATCGAAAGCAGGTTCTCCTTCTCCGCCGCCCATTCCTCGTATTTACTCGTACCCGGCGGTCTTGAGTCTGTCTTGGTGAGTGTTTCGTGTCTGGAGCTTTGTGCGCCGCACTTTGCTCCTTAAATTCGACCGAGCGTTTTCATAGCCACAAAGGTGTCCCATGCTTCCGCGTCAGAATCTATCTTTGCTGAAGGGCGTCGACCCGTGTTCACGTGCCGTGACAAGAATGCTCTTGAAGGTCCTCCACGATTTACCCATCGTGAGCATCGCCGTCCATCGCCGCGCGTGCCACATGTGCTACGGAATAGTGAACTTCTCTGAAAGTTACATCCCACAGCTAGCGCCTTCGCTTCTTTAAATCGAGTCCTTCCACCTTGGTGTGGTGATGAGGACCCGTTCCTTCAAGTATCCCGCAGATGGTGCGAATCTCGCCACGATCTCTTGGGACTCGGAGGGACCCCAAAGTCACCGACCTCGTGATGACCGGTAGCCCGTAGGCATTTTGGATTGTCCTCTGCCATCTCGCTTAGTGTCATTATCGCCGACGGTGGCGGCGGCCTCGTCGGCGCCTCTTCCATCTCGGGGTCGGTGTTGGCGGCCTCGTCGGCGCCTCTTCCATCTGCGGGGTTGGTGTTGGCGGCCTCGTCGGCACCTCTTCCATCTGCGGCGTCGGTGATGGCGGCGAAGACGGTGCCTCTGCCATCTCGCTTACTTGCTCTCAGGAAGAAGTACAAAGGTTGACTATAGAGATCAAGATGGCAAATGAAAAGTTGAATGAGCTCATCTTGACTACTAACATTCGGCATAAATATGAAACAATTAATCTCGGGAAGAAATACAGAGGTTGACTATAGAGATCAAGATGGCAAATGAAAAGTTGAATGAGCTCATCTGGACTACTAACATTCCTAACACTCCTTAATCCACGAGCTTCTATTCTAACACTCCTAACACTCCTTAATCCACCAAATTCTCTTGTGATCTTTGTATAGATATAAACTAGTGATACAAATCTTTTGCGAGCCTATCTTTGCTCGATCCTACTTCGCCGAGCCCGACACCTGGAGTGTACCATCTGCTTCGTGCCGTGGAGGATTGGCATGAAGCAGAGGTACACTCAAGTGTGTTAGGATCAACGAAGAAAATGCTAAGCAAAGGTTTAATGCTTCATGTACAGAAGACTAGCCTTTAATGAAGACATAGAACTAGAATCAAGTAAAATGATCGCTGAAGGAAATGCTAAGCAAAGGTTTAATCCCAAGATAGAAACAAAATAGAATCAAGTAAAACTTTCTTTTTGGATTGTTGTAAAAAATGCGAGTTTTAGAAAAATTTCAGAATTAATCCCAACAAAATTAATTAGCATTAAAGCATAATTCCTAAAGAATTTAACACTCCTTAATCCACCAACTTCTCTAAGAAATGCGAAAGGAGTCACAGATTTTCTTAATAAGAACCGTCGGATTAAACTCTCGACCAATAAAAGGTCTAGAGATTAACGATTGCCTGAGACACTATTCCAACATATTGATTGATGATATTATGTGCTCTCGGAAGGAGAGTAGCTAAAGAACAAGTCTTTGCCATCTCAATCCTATTGTCTATACTCTTCATGAAATGAATATGATAATATAAATTCAAACTATGAGCTCTAAACAATACTTTGTAACTGTCAAATGATCTCAGCTGTTAGCAAAACAGATTAAACTTCGATCAAGCAGAGGTTGACTATAGAGATCAAGATGGCAAATGAAAAGTTGAATGAGCTCATCTGAGACTACTAGAAGAATCACAAACTAGTCAATACAAGCGATCAATTTGCAATAGAACTATGAGCTCAACGAAAGTAACCAATTAACGATACAACATATTGGCGGAGCAAGTAATACAATAGAGCTCAAGTATGAACTAACTATCACATTCAATCTCGGTATAAGGCGAGTTCATCACGAGCATGTCAACAAAGCCCACTAATCAATTTGCAATATCTTGATTACTAGACTCGAAATCGAACTAATACGATCAAGGTATCAACTAGCACTTGCAAATATATATATATATATATATATATATATATATATATATATATATATATATATATATATATATATATATATATGCAAAGATCAACCGAATCGCCACGGAGGAGCAATACTCACGAGAGGATGCCGCACAAGAACTCACGGTGCAAGGAGGAGGCCAGGTCTGGGAGGAGGCCGATCTTGGGGAGGAGGGAGCTGGGGAGGAGGTCCACACGGGGAGAGATGGCGTGGGGAGAAGGCGGTCTGCAGAGGGGAGGAGGCCGACACGGGAGGAGGACGGCGACGTCGAGGTCGGAGGCGCCAATGTCGGGCGGCAAGACCGAGGTCGGCGGCGGCGAGGGCTTCTGACTGGGAGGTGAGCAGGCGCCGAGGTCGGGGCGGCGACCGAGGTCGGCGCCGAGGTCGGGCGGCAAGCAGAGGTCGGGGCACCAATGTCGGGCGGCGGCCGAGGTCGTCGGTGGTGAAGAGCCCTAAACCCTAGAGGAGGCGAGCGAGCGCGAGAGCGTAAGGGGCGCGGAGAGAAGTGAGAAGTGAGGGGAAACCCTAGCGTTTCGCCTTATAAAAAGTATATCACAGACGGTTCGTAATGAGAACCTCAGTGATAATATCACGAGCGGTTCCATAATAGAACCGCTGCGTGATATGAATATCATAAACGGTTCTATTATGGAACCGTGCAGCGATATTATTATCCTGAGCGGTTCTCATTACGAACCGTGCGTGATATTACCACGCGGTTGTATAATAAAACCGTGCATGATAGCCCAAACACGAGGCCAATTTATGATATCTGACAAAACATATTGAACTGGTGAGACATAAATATCACGAGAAAACATAGTGAACTTTCTTTGAGACAAGTATGATGACAATTATGACAAGTCCATATGAATTCTAACTCGGTGACAAGTATGATGACAAGTTCATAACACATTTGACTTCAAAATTTCATATCTAATTCAACTCAACTCCAAATCATGTGAAACCAATTTTGATACTCCACATTACAATGTCGTCCACACATTGACATTAATATCAAATATGACAAGTCCATAACAAGTTCATAACACATTTGACTTCAAAATTTCATATCTAATTCAACTCAACTCCAAATCAAGTATGATGACAATTTTGATACTCCACATTACAATGTCGTCCACATTGACATCAATATCAAATATGACAAGTCCATAACACATCAACACATGACAATTTCACGTTGACATCAAAATATATGAGAGATTACAAGTCCATAACACATGATGTTATGGAATAAATTAATTACATTGGAGTAAATTCTTAATTAAGATATAGGCCTTCATGATGATCGACGCATATAGCTAGCTTCCTCACCGGGTTCTTCCTCGAGCCTAATGCCGCTTTCGAAAGGAGGCAACTCGTCAAATTGATTGTATTCTTCCTCGTCCACTACATTCTCAACTCAACAATCCTCCTTTTTCCATGAAGAACTACGTGGCGCTTCTTATTTGCTTGATTCGGTTACATAGAAGACTTGAACAACTTGGTTAGCTTGATCGAATGGTTCGTCTTTATATCCGACCGTTTGAGGTCCACGGTAGTGACACCGTATTTATCGACCTTCACTGTGGGAGATGGACCCATGGCACGAAATAGGGGATCTTAAAAAGCACATAGTCGAGCTCCCATATCTCGTCTATTTGCCCATAGTAGGAGCTCCTCATCCCATCGATCTTGAATGCATCTATCACGGACACCGCTGTTACGGGTCATGCTCTTCCTATCTGGTTGCCGTATAAAATGTGTACCCATTGATGTCGTATCCTTGCCATGTGACAATTGTAAATTGTGGCCCTCGTGCCAACCATAGCGGCAGATCATCACTTGATGACCTCCCGATGATTCGCACCTTTAACCATTCGTTGAGCAAGCGGTTGTGCTCTCTCGTGATCCAAACCTCCGGTAGTGCGGATTACATTGGCGCACCATGTCTTTGTGCTTTCGTCGATATCTGGGGACACTTGGGTCATGTGTTGCAAGACCATAAAATGGGCTTGGCGTATGGATCGGATCGGGAGTTATTGATTTCCTTAGATGGTCCGATACCATCCGATCTCCCCTCATGGCGAGATAGAGGCACACCTATCGGTTCCACGAGCCATGTAGTCGACGCAGAACTCAATGACCTCTTCGGTTGCATAACCTTCGATGATCTTGCCCTCCGGTCGAGATCGATTCCGTCGTAGGACTTGAAATTCCCATGTACCTCTCGAGCGGGTACATATGGCGTAAGAACACAGGGCGCATATCTTTATCTCCTCACAAGGTGAACAATGAGATGGACCATGATATCGAAAAATGGCGGAGGAAATACATCTCAAGATGACATAGAGTGGTCACCACCTCGGCTGCGAGCATCTAGTCCTTGGGGATCAATGATCTTGAGCAATTGAGTTGAAAAAATAACACGACCTCAAGATTGCCACTCGGACCTTGTTCGGCAAGATACTTCTAATTACAGCAGAAAGCATTTGTGTCATCGACATGACAATCATGAGACTTCATACCAATTAATTTCAAATCTTGCATAGAAACAAGGTTCTTAATGTTAGCGGAGTAACGGATGGGACTTTCACTCCATGCAAGCTCAGCACGATTCATTTCTCTCGGCCTTGGATAGAGTGTAGCAAAATTTGGGGAAAATACGTTAAATCTGTGTCGGTCTCTACGGTGCTAACTCGATCCTTATGTTCATATCAACCAAGTCACGTCGTGCGTTAACACCATCCTTTGTTTTGCCACTAATGTTGAAAGAAGAGACCAATCAAGCTATCACATACATTCTTCTCTCGTGCATGGCGTCGATGCGATGGCGAACTTCTAAGTGCTCCCAATAAGGCAAGTCCCAAAAATTGACCGCTTCTTCGGATGTTCTTCTCACGGGTTCTTAATTTCGTCCTTCCCAAGCACAACATCGATATCCTTAACCATATCATAGACCTCTTTCCTCTAAAAGCCCTTGGAGTGAATCATTCTCCTTATTTCCGTCGAATTGTTTTTTCATCTTGCGGTATGGGTGACTCTGAAAGGAACCTACGGTGGCCTTATATACGATTTCTTGCTGAGTTGTTCACCATACACTCTCTGTAGCATCTAGCGGTCGACGGGCTTTGGCTCCTTTTGTCTTGAAGTCTTAAGCCAGGTTACCAAGGCGGGAAAATCATTGATGGTGCGAGAACAACATGGCGCGTAAAGTGAAGTTCTCTCGTTTATGCGCATCCCATACCTGCACTTTCGTTCCACAAAGTCACAAGATCTTCCAAAGAATGGTGCTAGGTACACATCAATATCATTCTCAGGTTGCTTTGGCCCTTGGATAAGTAGTGACATCAAAATGTACTTCCGCTTCATACACAGCCAAGGAGGAAGGTTGTACATACATAGATTCACGGGCAGGTGCTATGTCGGCTGCTCATGTTACCGAAAGGATTCATTCCATCTGTACTCAACCCTAACCTTATGTTCCTCGGTTCCACACCGAACTCTTGGAAGCTTCGATCGAAGTTTCTCCACTGGGCATAATCAGTAGGGTGTCTTAGCTTTCCATCTCTCTTACGCTCCTCTCGAGTGCCAGCGCAGACAATCTTGCGTCCTTTGCGTTCGCAAATAAGCGCTTCAAGCGTGGGATCACGGTAGATACCACAACATCTTAGCGAGAGGTCCTTGCTTCACCTTAGCGATGTCGGCGCTTGTATCGGGATGCTTTGCACACGGACATACATGCATGTCTGCATACTCTTTACTGATGAGGATACAATCATTCGGACATGCATGTATTCTTTCTACTTTCATTCCCAATGGACAAATAACCTTCTTTGCTTGATAGGTGGTCTTTGGGCAACACGTTTCCCTCGGAAGGATGTCCGCTAGGAGACCTAACAACGCCGTGAAACTCTTATCGGACCAACCATTGCTTGCCTTCAATTTCAGCGGTTCAAGCACGGTTGACAACCTTGTATATTCGGCTTGCAACCAGGAACAAAGGTCTCACCGAGTCCTCCCTTAAGCCCTCGAATTTACAAACTCTCTCTCTTTGTAGTTCTCTTACGCATCGCGTAGCATCCGATCCAGTTGTCATCGTGTGACATATCCTCATCAAAAGCATCTGATCCACATCCGGCATATCGTTGACTTCCTCGGCGATGCCGTCATTACTAACTTCATGTGTAATAATCTGCTCTTCACCGTGGTGGTCCAACATGTATACCCTTTTGTGAAACCCTTGAATCAAGTGCGCTTCTATTTGCGCGTTGTTAAACATCTTCAAATTACCGCAATCAATGCATGGACAAGACATAAAATTTATCTCCTTCTTTAACATATCACCTTTCGTGGCTCTTCTAAAAGCAACCACGCCATTAATGTACTCTTGACTCACACGGTTCACATTGTACATCGGTTTGATCCATCTACACTACGCATGTAACAAATTAGTGTCAAAATTAATTAGCGATTAATTTATAGCAAACATAAAGGGTTATAGATCGTTACCCTCGAAGGTCACGAAGAAAATCGATCCTCTCCTTTCCTTCTCCTCTCTAAGGTGGCGCAATGGGGAGGAGGTGGCGGTGTTGGAGGCGCTAGGGCAAGGGTCCAACCTTCTCCTCTCTAAGGTGGCGATAGCGGATAATTATTGATTATCTGCATGATTGTTGATTAGATACGAGACAAAAGACAAGAGGAAGATCCTAATTAATAACTAGCAAGTTGGTCATAGCGATTATGCATATATCTGCTTTCATATAATTGAAACAATAAACCACCGTGATGACGTTTCTTCATGGATACAAATGGAGGAAATATAAAATACATCATTGCACATGTGACTTATCTTGGTGTGTCATAAATTCTTCTTTTTAATCTGTTCTAGAAAACTACTCATGAAATTAGTTACGATTAAGACTTTCACTTCTTTGCACGCATTTACTCGTTTTGTCTCATCGTTGCACAAATGAATTACACCAGATTAATTAAAGGCTACATGTTTTGCTTTTCATTTTCTACAAATAGGGTCCATCAAATTGAGAGCTAGATGTGCGTCGTTTTGCCTTTTCCCATCAAGTAGTATTAATTGAAACCTAAACCCTATGCTTCGATTAAGGAATACAATAAAAAAACAAAACATTAGCGTCTATGTGCAGAGTAGCAAAGTCGGGAAATTTACTAATCAATAGAGTGAAAAAGGATAATCGGCATTACTTCATCTGTTTAATTAGGGAGAAATCGCGAGTTGGAGGAGCTAGGGAGGAAGTGGCACGCACTTTGGGGAGGAGAAGCTAGCTACAGATCTAAGTGGAGCCAAAGACGAGGGTGGTCGGTTGATTATATTTATCAAACCACGCTTGGAGAGGAGTGGCGAGCACTGCAAGCGATCTGGCGGTGAACCACGGCCAGCGGTCTTGGTAGAGGATGTGTCGCGCTCAATTTATCTGTGATGGGCATATCACGAGCGGTTCTTAATAAAAACCGTCAGTGATAATCATATATCCGAGCGGTTTGTGAATATAACGTGCATGAATTATCCTGACGGTTCTATTCACAAACCGTCGTGATAATCCCAATCATAAGCGGTCCTTATTTAGAACCATCGTGATATTATACGAGCGGTTATTAAATAGAACCGCTCATGCGTGATTGAGATTATCACTGACGGTTTGTGAATAAACCGCTCGTGATAATTCACGACGGTTTTATTCACAAACCGCTCAGGATATATGACTATCACGCAGCGGTTCTAAAAAATACCGCTCGTGATAGGCATCCCGCGCCACCCGCAGTCGGCAATGCCCAACACAGACGGTTCCAAAGGAACCGTCTGTGATGGGGCGTCTACTATAGCCTGTTTTGTAGTAGTGATGATTGTGATGTCACTTTTGTACGACTGTGTACACTAGCTATCCTGGACTAGTGTATGAACACAGAGAATTCGGGATCCTTCGTTCCCGGGTTCAACAAAATTGGTATCAGAGCCATATCGACTGTAGGTCGTGGCCTTAGAATTACCTTAAGGACTTATTTTTGAAAACTAAAACTATTTTGAGTCTTTCTGGTATCCTTTCTTAACCCTTCTCTTTAAAAAATGGTTACTAACTCATCTCTCTCTCAAAAATTGTAGATGGCCGAAGTACCGAATGTCATTTCCTACGGAATCTTTGCTGGACACTGGACTACAACACTATGGAAGATGATGCAACACCTACACTTTCAAGAGAGACCCACGTACCAAGGATACAAGTACGTGGTAGGCGATCGAGACCGTTGGAGGGTTGTAACATCCCAACTGTATAACAGGTGTGTGTTTCAAATGTAAGAAAATGTGTAGAAATAAAAACTTTTTCTCACATCTTGAAACTCTTGAACTCCTCTAAAATTCTTATCAAAAGTTGTGGAGTTCAAAAACCTAAACCTCTTGTGGACTAAAGTCCAACCCTTATTCAACTTGTCTCAAATCTTGTGCCTAACCCTTTGGAAATATTTTTCCTTGGTCCTTGAGATGATGTGGGACCTCTCTGAAAAATATCATAAGTTTTTAAACTTGCTTGATAATTTTTGGGGGTAAATCAAACTCTTGAACAGCCTTAATGAATTTCCTGAGAAAAATGCAGTGCACAAAAACCTCTGGAAATTTTATGTAAGGTTAATCCTTATGTTAGCAAGCTCTAGTTAAAATTTCATAAATTTTGGAGTTCATTTGCTATCTCGAATAATTCTGCAAAGTCTCAGTTGTTGAAAATTTAATTCAAAACAATGCCTTTGTTCCTTGGCCGAGCCACTTTCCATTTTGGGTTGAACCCAACCACACTGGCTCGGCCTGCACCTCCTTTCCACCTTGTGGAGGTCGAACTAACCGTTGGATTCAAATCCAAAGATCACGACCTCCTTCACAACATTCTCGTGAGGTCCTCCCACTCATTGAGGTCATAGCCGCTTGGATCAAATCCCACGACCATGACCTCCCTTTGTTATCAAACGCCCAAGTCCTCCACCCCATCGAGGTCTTGTACCGTTGGATCAAAGATCCATGGCCATGACCTCCCCTCGCTGTTAAACCACTCAGACCTCCCACCTTGTTGAGGTCGTAGCCGTTGGATCAAGGATCCAAGGCCATGACCTCCCCTTGTTATCAAACCACTCAGACCTCCTCCCACATTGTTGAGGTCGTAGCCCACGACCTCCCCTCAATATCTAGCGCACCAGACCTCCCTCATCTTGTGTTGTGCGCCGTTAGATTTAAAATCTACGGCCACGACCTTCCTTTGCTTCGTGCGCATCAGACCTCCCACCCACGTGAGGTCGTAGCCGTTAGATGTAAATCTCACGGCCATGACCTCCCTTGTCCTCTCCTTGCCTTTGGATCTCGTTTCAACGCGCGAGATCAATGGGCCGTTCGGACCATCCCCTTTTTAGTCGTTAGATTTAGATCGCGCGGTCTCTGTTGAGTGGGCCGTTCGGACCACTCTTGTGAGCCCTTAGATCTAAATCTAAAGGCCATGACCTCTTGTGCGCTACGCGCAAGCTCAGGACCTCCTCACTTGATCAGCACCATTGGATTAAAATCCAAAGGTCCTGACCTCCTCTGCGCTTTGCGCAGCGTCTAGGACCTCCCCTTTGGTTGTGTGCCCTTGGATTTAAATCCAAAGGCCATGACCTCCACGTCTTTGGCAGTGTCGCACGCAGCGTTGAGTCCTCCCAGGAGGTCCGCACCGTTGGATTTAGATCCAACGCCTTGGACCTCCTGTCCCCTTATCCTTTGCTTGTCTGCAAGAAATGAAAATCGGAGGCCATGACCTCCCGTCCAAATCATGTGGCCGGGACCTCCTCCCATCCTTAAAACGCATCTTAGGTTCACAAACCAAATCGAGGGCAGGACCTCCTTTTCTTTTTGCATCCTACGGTGGATTTGAGGGCCTGTTCTTCTCCTAACTTGGGCACGCGTGCGTGTGCCATGGCAGTAGGCAAGGTCAGCGCCTTGTCTTGTCCAACGACTCTGAGCCTGCAAGCATTTAATGCGTGTGAGCTCCTTTCCGCCCTAGGCCATGCCCTAACCTACTCCCTGTCACCTCCATTGTCCTGTCCAAGCCATGGACCGCGCATGGGCTAAGCTCACCAGAGCTTAACCCGTGGTCCATGACCTCTTTTGCCCTAGGTATAAAACCTCCCCACTGTTTCCTTGGCTTCCTTTGCACACCATTGAGTTTTGCCTTGCCTCTGTGCTTGGCCGAGCTTCTCCTCCACAGACCTCCTTCAAATCGCCATTGTTGAGCTTGGAGCTCCTTGGTGGCACAAGGGTCCTGAGTTTTCCTTTCCCATCCTTTCTTCATTTTGAGCCATTCACCTCTGTGACAAGAGCCCTAACTTCTTTTGGTTGGGAACATTTTTCAGAGGTGGCCGAATTGGAGATTAGAGCTTTGGCCGAGGAGCAACCTAATCTTCTCCAGCTCCGGTCCTCACCTTCCTCGACCTCCTCAGCACCTCTGGACCTCCAGGTAACCCTCCTGATAGTCCTTAGTTGCTGGGCACCTGCTTGTATGTCGTTGCGGAGCTTTTCTTTTCAAATATGTCTTTTGACCGTGCTTGTCACCTTTGTCATCTCGGCTCATGGCGTTCAAAACCGTCGCCACCGTCGAGAGTGAGTCCAGGGTGTGCGCAACACTATTGCGCACACGTTGGTGCCCTTGGTTAGCGCCAGTGAGGTCCTCATCGCCGGCGACAAGCCTTGGAGCACGCTCGGGATTTTGTCAGATGAAAATAGCCGTGCTGTTGTCATTTAAGACAAAGATCCTCCCCCTTAAATGCCTCAATCATTGTTAATCATGGGGTTAGCCTTTAATACCTTTAATCCTGTCCTTTGTCGCGCATTTAAGACCTCGCGCCCGGACCTCCTTGTGTCCTGCGCGCCTTAACTCCTGCCTTGCTTGCAGCGTCTTGCGAAGGCTATGACTCTGATCTGGGCGTCCAAGACCTCCTCAGGGAGATCTTGAGCGTCCAGACCTCCCCATTCACATCTTAGCCGTCCAGACCTCCCCTGGAGGTCTGAGCCGTTAAGACCCCTGCGTTGGACCTCCTCGAGGTCATCTCAACCGTTGAGGACCTCCCTCGCTAGATCTGGACCGTTCCGGTCCTCCCTCTATCATTGTGGTCCGTTGGATGCAGCATCAGCGGCCACGACCTCCCCTGTTGCTTTCAAGCATCTGGCGTTCTTTGGGAGGACATAGACCGTTGGATCCAAGATCAACGACCCATGACCTCTGGACCTTCAGCGGCCTTGGCGTGTCGATGTTCTCTGGGAGGTCTTGAGCCGTTAGATTCAAGATCTAGGGCTCATGTCCTCCACGCTTATTGGTTTTAGGATTTTCGGAGTGTTATTTTATGAAATCAAAAAGGTATGAACTTTGAAAATGCATAACTAATTCTTTCTAAATCCAAATAAGGTGATTCAAATTTATGTAGCTCTGGTTTGGACCAGGCTCTAATCTAAAAATGGTTATGAGCCCAGTTCAGCTCCAGAAAATGGTTTTGTAAATAAATTTCAAAACTAACTTTAATTGTTTCATTAAAAATTCGTTTAACTTGTAAAATACATAACTTTTTCTCTGTAAACTATTTTTGAGTGAAACCAAGTTTGTTGGTTTCCTAAATTAGGGTACTTTACTGTAAAATTATTTTTGATCAGGTTAGTGTTTCCAAAAAGTTTACTTCTGCATTTTAATTTTGTTCAAGTTCTTGTCTTTGAAAAATTATAGAAAATGCATAATAGCTCCAAATGAGATGAACTCAATTGTGTTATTCATCTCATGAGGTGCTGGTTTTACAGTAAAAATCTCAGTATCACCACCTCTCTAGAAAATGTTGCCAAATAATTAAATTAGTGAATAGTGGCAGAATGCAATTATTAGGCTGAGCAGAATTGTTTTGCTAATATCTTTGGCATTGAGAATCCAAATCAATTGGTTCTTATTGCTAAATTCTCTAAAAATTATCCTCTTGCTTCTGTAGAAATTTCAGAGCATTTGGAGTTTGTTTGCTGTGCTGTCTTTGTGGTTTTCGTCGTTCTTATCGATTCTTTTCGCCTTTTCGTTAGGTGCCGACGAGTGCTTTGAACCCGTGAGTGATCCTCAGCAATATTTTGAGCAAAACCAGCAAGGCAAGCAGTTTGATCATATCCCTTTATTGTCCCATTACTTTAAAGCTTAATACTTTGTTTCACTTATATGTATGCATGCTACTTTGTGTTTAAATGTCGTTAGTAATCCTATAGATGCATACTCTATAGGTAAATGTTCATTCTCTACTACTAAGCCTAGGATTATCTTGCTGTGATTTAGAGTTCGATGGATGGACTCTTATCACTTAGTAGTTTACATTGATAATGCTTAGCAATGCTTAGATAACGGTAGAAATGGGCGGTTGTCAACATTATGTCGATAACCTTGATCACACGAAAATTATTATTCCATTATGTCCATCTTGTGCTTGTTACTTTGTAAATAAACAAAAATAAAAACAAAATTGTTATTAACTTGGGCACAATGGATGTTGGTGTGAATTGTTGGGTGTGAACGGAATGGTGCCTAAGTCCCCAAGGACCGAGTTACTTGCGCCATTGATCCAAGCACTTTTGTGTGCTAACCACACGAGGGGGATATGGGACCTCTCTTTACTAAGTACTTTGGGAGGTGTTAATTATGAACTGGTCGGTGGGTGTGTTAAAAATAAAATATGTGTGTGTGGTATGGGGAGGGAGCATTAGCAAACCGGTTAGGCTGTCTAATGTGTCCTTACCCCCGTGGGTTGCGGCTCTTAATTAGTATCATCCATTGGAAATGTCTCGTAGGACTTAGCCGTGCCGGCATACCAAAGGAAGTGTGCTAAATCATGTGGCGAAAAGGCGGTCTGGCGTGTGGGTACATTGGTACACCCCTGCAGGGTTAAAACTATTCGAATAGCCTCGTCCTAGGTTATGGACACGCTTGGTGATTTCCCGCAAGAACTAGACTAAACAATTAATTAAAACTTGATGGGTGGTATGAATTGGGTAATTCATGCTATTGTTGTAGTGACTTGGGTGAGTCACTTCCAGGTTGCTCTTGTTGTTGTTATTATTTTTGTATCGTTGTTATTTCAACAATTAAAAATGCTTTCAATCTACTACCTTATTGCAAATGAAAGCTTGCTTTATGCTAAAATGAGTCCAAAGCCTCATCCACTTAAATAAAGCTTGCATGTAGCTATCTATAGTTCTGTTATACTACACGTCAGTCTTGCGAGTACATTTTGTACTCATTTGCTTTGCTTAATAACTTTGTTGCAGAGGAGGTAGAGCCCAAAGGTCTTTACTTTTGTGAGATGTGCGGCGGTTGGGAATCGAGCTAGGCGGCTTGGTTGGTTGCCTTGTGGGCTAAAGGCAAACCTTGTGGCTCTCTTTTGTTTATCGCCATCTTATGGTTTTTACTTCCGCTGTGTTGTTTTCCTTAGTTGTATTTGGCCGGTTGGCCCCTTTTGTAATAACTCTATATATTGTATGTCTTTTATTCTAGTCGTGCTTTGGTTCTATGTCTTGAATGGAATTGGTGCATGATTTTGTAAAGGGGTGTGTATACTGCATTCTGGAAAGTATACATATCTCGAAGACACGGATTATTATGTTTGTGATGCTAGGGTCAATGGATGACTAAGTATTACAAACCTAATAAATCGGGGTCCTCACAAGGGTAGAGGTGATACTTTACTCCAACCTACAGCCAAACACAGAGTTTCATATCTTTGATGCTCCGATGCAATGGGCCACCTTTCCAGAAGGCATCCAAGACGCAGCCAGGGAAGCCGTTCGTTGACTTCGCCACAACTACAACCATTGCCTCGACGGCACTGGTTTCCATTACTACCCGATGCACATCCCCACCTAGCTCAGGAGCTCCTTCGCTCAGCCAGAGATGAAGACTTTCCAGAGCTGACGCATCAGGTAGAGCTGACAAAGGCTATGGACCATGCCTACTGGCACACATTGGATGAGCTGCGTGCCACTCAGTAGAGGCTAGAGGCAGATAGTAGAAGCGGCCCACTCTGAGCGGTGAGGCTAGCTCCAGCGAGCCAAACTACACCCCAGTTACCCCATAGCTGTTTTCCTTAGTCTGTTCATTAGATGCGAATTATGAGCTATCAATATCCTTTGTGGTAGCCATAATCAAAAAATAAAATAAATTAATAAAAGAACTATTTTGAAAATTTTGTTCTTTGTCTTGTGTTTGCTGGAATCTTGGGCTATTTAGATTTATCCCCCTTAGTGCTATCTTTCTTTCTCTCTTCTAAGTCTTTGGAGGATCCCGCAGATGGTGACTACTCGCACAGGAAGTGGCAACACCAGGGGCCAGGGTAATGAGAATGCTGACTATCAGGAGAACCCCATTCAGCAACCACCACCTCCACCGGTAGAAGGATATGATTGGCGCCAGATGATGGCCAATTAGACTCACCTGATTGACTTGTTGGCACAATCCCTCAACAACACCCAGAATGTGTAGGCAGCAGCAACTCATGCCCCACCACCACCTCTGCCAAGGGTAACAATGTTAGAGTTCATGTGGATGCGTCTCCTGACTTTCTACAGCAGTACAGAACCCATGGACGCTGACGATTGGCTCTGTGCTATTGGGAAGAAATTGGACATTGCTCAGTGCACAGACTGTGAGAGGGTCTTGTTTGCCTTTCACCAACTGAATGGTCCCGCATCTGAATGGTGGGACAACTTTAGTATCTCACATGCCAACGCACAAGCAATCTCTTGGACTGAGTTTGTGCAGGCTTTCCGCCATGCACACATCCCCGCAGGGATGATGACTTTGAAGAAAAAGGAGTTCCGCTCACTTCGCAAAGGCAACCGCACAGTGAGCGAGTAGTCACCGTCTACTAGATCCTCCAAAGACTTAGAAGAGAGAAAGAAAGATAGCACCAAGGGGGATAAATCTAAATAGCCCAAGATTCCAGCAAACACATGACAAAGAACAAAATTTTCAAAATAGTTCTTTTATTAATTTATTTTATTCCTTGATTATGGCTACCATAAAGGATATTGATAGCTCATAATTCGCATCTAATGAACAGACTAAGGAAAACAGCTATGGGATAACTAGGGTGTAGTCTGGCTCGCTGGAGCTAGCCTCGCCTGCTCTGTAGCTAGCCAGTTCTACTTCTGCGGCCTCTAGCCTCTACTGAGTGGCACGCAGCTCATCCAATGTGTGCCAGTAGGCATGGTCCATAGCCTTTGTCAGCTCTGGAAAGTCTTCATCTCTAGCTGAGCGAAATTAGCTCCTGAGCTGGGTGGGGATGTGCATCGGGTAGTAATGGAAACCAATGCCATCGAGGCGATGATTTTAGATGTGGCGAAGTCGACGGACGACTTCCCTGGCAGTGTCTTGGATGCCTTCTGGAAAGGTGGCCCGTTGCACCGGAGCATCGAAGATATGAAACTCTGTGTTTGGCTGCAGGTTGGAGTAGAGTATCACCTCTACCCTCCAACGGTCTTGATTGCCTACCACGTACTTGTATCCTTGGTATGTGGGTTTCTCTCGAAAGTGCAGGTGTTGCATCATCTTCCATAGTTCTGCAACCCAGTGTCTAGCGAAGATTCCGTGGGAAATGGCATCCGGTACTTCGGCTATCTACAATTTTTGAGAGAGAGATGAGTTAGTAACCATTTTTTAAAGAGAAGGGTTGATAAAGGACACCAGAAAGACTAAAAATAGTTTTTGTTTTCAAAAATAAGTCCTTAAGGTAATTCTAAGGCCACGACCTACAGTCAATATGGCCCTGATACCACTTTTGTCGGGAACGAAGGATCTCGAATTCTTTGTGTTCATACACTAGTCTAGGATAGCTAGTGTACACAGTCGTACAAAAGTTACATCACAATCATATCATGCATTTATTTAATGTAAATCAGAGTTTATTACAAAAAGAGCCTGAGGCCAAATAATGAAAATCACAACGGAAGCAAATTGGTAGTAGGCCACACGATGCGCCACAGGCAATCGTTTGGGGGCATAGGCCTAAACATCTGGATCCTCACCGTCTTGCCAAAAGTCTTCTCTTGAATAAATATTGTTCAGCAAGAGTGAGCACAACTTCTGTGCTCGCAAGTTACACCCAATAAAGAATTATGATGCATACATAAGTAAACAAGTGAGGCTATTCAGGTCTATTTTGCATAAAGCATCATTTTTAGTTTAAATACTCATAATAATTTCCGAGGCCATTTTTAATCTATAATTAAAATCAGATTTTAAATTGACAATTTTATAGTAGATAACCTCCATGAATGAATGGTGAAGGATACCCTTCTATCACATGGCTAATTGCCCAATTTTACCACAAGGATTTACCATCCTAAAATCATTTGTTAAACATTTTTAAAACCAAAAATAAAGTCTAACTTAGAGTGGCTTTGCTCAGCATGTCCATGACCGTGGACACGGCTATTCGAATAGTTTTACACTCTGCAGAGGGTATACATCTTTACCCACACGAGATAATTTGCTTTTAATGTCGGCCAATACACGCTTCCGAAGGCGTGTAACTAAGCAATTATCATGAGGCCTTTACAATGCTCTACCTTATTGTATTCATGTCCGCTAAGGTTTCGCTTCCATTGGGTTAACCACCCTCCGGCAGCCCCTCTTGCGCCAAGTGGGATTATTGTCTAATCAACACCAACACAACAACATGACACGAATAACATTAAGGTATTACAAATTATTGAGCCAAATCTGTCCTATTCCAGACATGTGGTGGTACGATAAGGTGTAGCAAAATATGCTCAAAGATCGGTCCTTAACTGATTTGGGCGACTTCCAAAATAACCCCTGGGCCTCAACCCTACCTGAATTGAGCCCGTGTATGAACCTGCACCCACCAATCATCCATTTTGCCCTAGTCCGAACCCATTTTTGATTTTATTTCAAGTAAAATTATTTTTTGTAAACTTTCTATGGTAACACAATACCATAGACTCAATTTAAACCAAGTTTGAATAATTTGGCTAAATTTTCCCAAATACACAGTTCTGATCTAAGCATTGGCTAAGCATATAATTATTTCTAATGTTTATTCTGTCTAATGGTGACAAGGAAGTGATAATTCAACAATCAAAATTGGCTATACAAAGGAATTGGAATAACTAAGGATTTAAACAGGAAATTAAAATAGCTGAATAAAATTATGCATGCAATAATAATTTAGAAACATAATTAAGTAAATTTAAAATATTGGGACCAACATGATCAATGGTATAACTTGCCTTACTCGAAGTCCTGATACTCTAAATCCTCAGAAGGATCAAGCTCTCCGGAGTCGTCGAAATCTATACGCGAAAATACGACAAATTCAAATAAAACTCAAATAAATTCAAATGAACATTCAAATTAACTCCAAATCAAATAATTTTTGTTTAGTTAGCTAGATCTTGAATTTATATAAATTTAAAAATTTGAATCACCTAAATCAGAGTTCGTATGAAGAAATACGAGCTCCTGGAAGTTTTAAAACTCAAGAAACCCTAAAATCAGATTTTCTTGAATTTCTTGAATTATTTTTTTTAAAGGAAATCCGAAATATTGCACCGGATGAAGTTAGCGCCCGTGAATTTGGTTTTTCGGTCGAATGTATTTTCTAAAGGAAAAAGAAATGGGTCACTAACATGTGGACCCATGGTCAACAGACCAAGTCCACGGCATAGTCAACATCCACCGTGGATCCGGCTCGCGGAACAGTAAATTGGGGGGGTGAGCTGACGCAGAGGCTGATGTGGTCGCCACGTTGGCAGCCACATGAGCTCTAGCGCTGATGTGGCGCTAACATGGCGCTGATGTGCCGTCGATGTGGGAGAGCCACGTGAGCCCGAGTTCGGTGAAGCTCCCGCGAACTCGCCGGTGCTACGCGCCATGATGAGGAGCATGGATGTGTGCAAAAGAAAGAGGGAGTGGTGTGGAATCTGGTGCACTACCTTGCGGCGGAGGGGTGTGGCGTTTTGGTTGTCGGCGGTGAGGTTTGGCAGCGGTGGTTTTAGGTCGACGACGGCGAAGGCGTTCCCGGGGTCCTCCAGCGAAATGGGTGCGTGCACCGAGTTCGTGATGATGATGCGATGCCGAAGGGAGGGTCGGAGTGGCCGGAGCGTCGTCGACGGCGAGCAATTTCGCGGTGGAAACAGTTTTAGGCTCCGGGCTTCCAATCGAAAATTTCGGTGAACTAGGGCGCTTGGGTCTATGAGGGTGGCGGCGCTAGGATGAGATGAGGAAGGCGGTCCCGGAGCTCCTATTTATAGGGTGCGGGCGAGTTCGAGGTGGCGTGGAGCGTACGAAGCTCCCCACCGGGTCCGAGGCGAAATTAGGGGGATTTGTGGCCGAAGATGGACGGGAGAGGCCAAGATGGACGCGGTGTGACGCGGCGTCATCAATGCGCACGGAATCGCGGGGGTTTGATGAGGATTGTGCCGGAATTGGAAGGTACGGCACGGGCGAAAATGGCGGACGCGGGCGAAGAAGGAAGGCGCCGCGGAGAAGAAGAAGGAAAGATGATGACGCACTGTAGCGAGACCCCACATGGCAGCGGAAGGAGGAAAAGGAAAGGAAAGGGGTGGCGTTTGGGCTGTTTGATCTAGATCGGACGGTCCTCGTTGATTGAGACGTTCGGACGCCCGAACGTGCAACCAAGATCGGACTGTTCAAATTCGATCCAACAGCTGAAAAGGGTTGGAGATGTAAACGCACGGGCGCGAGTGTGGTTTGGGCCGAGCGGGCCATGGGTGAGGGGGAAGTGGATCGGGCTGAGCAAGATTCGGCCCAAGGACTGTTTGTTGATGTTCTTTGATTTAGCAATTTAAATAATTCTAGTAATTAACAAGGGCTTTAGAAAATAGCAAATAAAATCCAAAAATTATGAGAAAATTCATAGAAATTCTCAAAGGCATTTTGGACTTCAATAAAATATTCCCAACTTAACTTTGGTAATAGGTTTTGCAATTAATTTATTTTGGCTTTGAAATAAATAGGGAAAAGCTTTTAAAATTTCAGAAAATCCACAAAAAATAATTAAGTTTTAATTTTCAACTGAAATTTGAAATTTGGGCTATTACAGTGGTGTAATAGCTAAGTGCATCCCTAGTTGGTGCAGAGACCAGAAGTTATACTTCTATTATCTAAAAATACATTGCAATTTACGTTTCAACTATTCCATCTAGTGTCGCATATGTGGATATACCACCTACCGCTCAACAACACACGGGGCTGTACAATTCCATTGTTGAGATGATAACACCCATCCACAAGTACACAAGTATACAATCAAGATGGGTGTCTGACTATTTTCGTATTACTTGGTATGCATGATTAAATCGGTGCCATTCTTGCTTTCTCATTAATTAACATGGATACTTTATCATTACTATCGTTTCACTATTCCACATTTCCATTATTACATGTTGCAATTTTATTTCCCACGATGTCATATTCCTTCTTTTATCTTCTTACCATAGTCACACTTGTGTGTGCATGCCTGGAACACCTTGTGATTATTATTTGTTTCCATTACGTTTATTTACACTTGTCCTTACTGTTGTTGGGTATACAATATACTTGTTGAGATTTTTTTTTAATCTCACACTTGTTCTTTTCGTTCTATGTAAAAAGTCAGTTGAGTAGTTGCCATGTAAGCATTGGGGCCATGGGTGATACACATTGTTCCCAGCATCGTGGCGTTGCCTTTAGTTATTTCATTTGTGTTTTAATTAGCTTTGGACCGGTCTTGTGTGTCAAACTATTTATTTCCATTTAATTCCATTTGCTTCCACTAGTGACATTGTTACTACTGAACTATTTATTGTTGAACAATTTAGAGATATTAAAATTTTAATTTTCTTTGGATTTTATATCTTGTGTTAATATTTATTTCTTGCTATGACGTTCCACGTAGTATTATATTTTCAATATGCGGGATGCTACAACGATGGTCGGCAATCATGTCACCGTTGTAGGACTAGAGTCTCCATCGAGGAAGATAAAGCAGTATGACATGTGCATTGGATTATTCATCTAAGTCTTCCATGTAAATGTTGGATACTTAGTACTTGTATTATTAATATAAATAAGAGGATTTTTTTTAATAAATCTGCCCATTCTTGATCGCTGCTGTACCCTAACATAGGAGGCGTGTCCTCTGACTTTTCATAAGCAAAGACAGGTGAATCTCAGCTGCCAGATCCATATGGACAGCTCAGATCTACCCATACAATATTTTCCATAAACAGCAACTCTCGCTGATTTGATTTTCCACTGTACGCTGTAGTGCACTGTCTTTTTATCTGTCAGTTTGCACTGTGATCCGGTCCCCTTAACGTAATGGTGTAGATGGGTACATTTACATATCTAACACTTACCTTATATGCGTTTTTATAGTACTTATTCATGCTTAATTATATGATATGAAATAAACTCAATGTCACTAGAGTAGTTTACACTTTAGACTCAATCATGGGGAATTCCCAGCAGACTATCATAAAATGGTGATAGTTTCTCATATTGGCAAAAGCGTATTAAATAAAACTGAAAAATGTAAAATAGAAATTAGCTTGCACAAACAAGTTTCCCCACATAATTTGTGTTAAAAAAAAATCCCTCCCGGCCACCTATCCCCGTTGGAACTCATGAATTTTTACAATGAACAGTACAAATCCTCCAGAATTCTTAGGAACATGAATAGATTTAATAAAATAATTTTCAATTAAATTGAAGTTTATTTTATTCATTTAAAATATTTTTATTTTCGAAATTTCCAATTAAGCTTTAATTAATCCAATAAAATACAAATGGTTTATTTTATTTTTGAAAGCTTTCAAAAGACTCTAAAAACAGAAAAATTGAAAAGAAATAAAAGAACCCAAAGGAAATAATAACAAGGTATTGGAAAAAGGAAATCCAAGATAAAACCAAAAAAAAAAATCAAATAAACCATTTTTATCCCATTAATCAAATAAACCATTAAAATGAATAATGGAATAAAAAACTCATATGCAAATCAATTTTGTAATTTTTATTCCATTAATAATTTTTAATGGTTTATTTAGTTTTCTAGTTTTATCTTAGATTTCCTTTTCCAAGACCTTGTTGTTATTTTTTTGAGTTCTTTATTTCTTTTCAGTTTTCCCATTTTCATAGTCTTTTGAAAGCTTTAAAAAAGTAAAATAAACCATTTGTATTTTATTGGATTAATTAAAGCTTAATTGAAAATTTTAGAAAATAAAAACATTTTAAATGAATAAAATAAACTTCAATTAAATTCAAAATTATTTTATTAAATCTATTCATGTTCCAAGGATTTTTATGGAATTTTCTTGAAATTTCTAAAATTTATTTTATTTTGGATTTTTTGGATTATTTCCCCTTTACTTCTCTCCTCTTTGCTCTCTCCTCTTTGAAGCTACTACGACCGGGGACCGCAACACCTTCCTTGCTACGGCCGTGGGGCATAGCTACTGCTTGCTACGACCGTGGGGCGCAGCTGGGCGCTAGATTTGGAATTTTATGGATAGGAGGGCTAGATTTGGAATTTTGGTAGACCAGGGGCCAATAGTACCCAAAATTCTTGCAAACGGACTACATATTTCATACTAGCAATAGATAAGCGTAATGTTTTTTTTTTAAAAAAGCTTGATATGCATGATACTGTTGATTATGTTGAATGCAATTTATAAAGAAAATAAGACAACATTGATTTATTTCTATTATAAAGAAATATAGAGCATCCTATTTTTGCATGCTGAAAACAATGATAAAACAAACAAAATTATCAAAGTTCATATGCAATTGAGCCTACTCGATCCATTAATAATGGGGGATATTGATATATACCACAGTAAAGTTCACGCTTTTGAGATATACCATTGCAAAGTCACGCTTTTAAAATATGTCACTGCAACATATTTAGCACACATGGGACCAAATTACCCCTACTTTCTTCCTCCTTGGTCCAAAGTGTTCATCTCCTGTGTGCCCCTTTTCTGAAAGCAACAGAGGGAAGTAGAAGGGAGGAAGAGATGAAGAGCTCGAGCGTAGCTGCCTCGGAGTGGCGCGGCCACCGCGGCAGGCTAGAGCAACCGCTGCTCGTGCGCCTGGGACGAAGGGGCTGCCACGATGTGGAACCACGGCGAAACGAGGCGAGGTGAGGAGCGGCGCCATTGCGAATGGGTCCTCAGTGAGCGGTGGAGCAGTACCAAGCGGCGGCGGCACCAAATTGTTTAAATCTCTTAGCTTTGCTAGATGCTCCCATGGGGGGATTGATGCCAAATCAACCTGATTTCTGGATGGCGGATGAATAAATCAATAAAATTTTGATTTTGGGGGATTTCGTTTTCAGGTGAACTTTATTTGATTCTATCAATGGTTCTTGGATTTGAAGGAAAGAGGCATTATGGTAGCCGACAGTGACCGGAGGATTGGCGGCCGTGGATGGGGATGAGAGGTGGAGATGGGAAGAAGACACAGGCAATATTGTCCAATACATGTGTAATATGTAGTGCAGTGGCATTTTTCTGAATACGGTGAGTATGCAGTGATATATTCCAAAGACGTCACTTGTGATGGCATTTCTCAAAAGTAGAAACTTTATAGTAGCATGTGTCTAAATTTCCCTTTATAATTCGGTTTGCTCAAAAAGTGAAGTAGGCCTAAGTGTTATACAGATATGTATCGCATCCTGCCTAAGAGGATGCCTATGTAAAAGTAGGCCAAGAAATTAGATCGGGTAGAGACAAATGTTGAGTGCTCGATTCCCACCACCACAAAAACGATTTAGCGGCCTGTGAGAACTCGGAAATTTTAGCTCATTTAAACAACGCAAATCACTTTTTAGCAGTAAATTAAAATTTTCTAATCAAGAGCAAATCATAATATCAAATTATTATTTAACACATCGCGAGGCAATCTCTTATAAAATAAAACAATCAGAAGTCAACAACATAATTTTACAACCGAATTATTGCTACAAGAAGAAAACATCGATATAAATCAGAGTCAATCACAAGAATTCATCGCAAACGGACAAACAATATTTTTACAACCCGCAAATTAATTACAACAAGAATTCTTTACAAGCAAAAATAAAATATGACAACTCAGAATTTATTACAAAAAATAATTACATCAGATCACAGTATGAATTACAACAGATGATTTAATTATAGATAAAATCTTGCATTGCATGTCGCCGAAGCCTTCCTTGAAATCTTGCCCGTCCATCGCCATCCAGTCAAACCCATTTCGTGGCCAATCCAACACCTGTCTATATTTCCCGCGTCCACCAACAAAACACAAGACCGATATTAAACCAAAGACAATAAAATAGAGTTAAGGTAAAGAGAGGTTGCCGTCAGCATGTGAGAGCTAAGAGGATAAGGGCAAGGGCTAAGTGGTCATGTACATAGGCAAGAGAGTGCCCAACCAAATGCTTCCCCATATAAAGCCATTGTCCACTCCAAGCCAACTTCACAAAGCACCACCATTCCATTCCCAAGCCTCACAACCATTCCACTGCCACCACCAGAACTGAAGGCAACAAAGCCAAAGGCCAAGCCCACTGCCCTCCACATCGCAAGCACAAGCAAAGCCCAAGCCAAGCACCCTACTACCACCTCCATCCACACCATCACCAAACCATAAAAAGAAAGAAGGATAGGAGCAAGGGAGAAGAGCAAGACTGGTATAGCCAGGGTGACGGCTTCGAACCATCGACGACCACCCGGACACTGCCAGGCCGACAAGGGCAGCGAGCACCAGAGAGAACCGGCGGGAACCAGGAGAGCACATCTGATAAGGATCCACCTAGTTGATTAGATGAATCCTGATTGTTGGCCCAATCTTTCACGGTGCACTCGAAGATCAGTAGCAATCTCACAAACCAATTCGGTGAATTGAATTGTAAGAAAAACAATACACTCACAAACCAATCTAATAGATTGAATTGCAAGTAGTAGCCTTTGGTGAATAGTACTCCGAAGCAAGAGATAGATATCTTGATCTCGCTCTCAATCTTTCTCTCTCAATCTCTCCAACTCATATCACAACTCATGAACACACGATATGCGCCAAAATAGCTTTTCTGATTTTTATTATCTAAATCATAACTTGTCCACCCATATGGTGCGGCCATGGGGGGGTTTATATAGCCTCCCACGCAAGCACACAACTCACAAACCGAGGTGCTACAAAGAATGGCAGGTGTCCGACATCGCTCACGTGAATAAGATATCGAGTCGGTCTTCGCTCACGTGAACAAGAAAACAACCAAAAATACTTTCTTAATTAGAAATTAAGCTACTCTAGTTTTGGAATAAAACTATTAATCACCAATTGGTCATCTCAATTGGATCCAAACTGAACCAACCCACATGCCATGTTCCCGGCATCCTTCCCATGCATGGCCAAGTCTCCCTCTCGGTTTTCCTTGTGTTATGGGCTTTCCTTCTCTTAGCTTCTTGCGCGAACTTGTTCCATGCACTTGATGCTTCTTTCGATGCCAATGCAACCCTTGCTTCCATGTCACCCTATCGGCCTTCACAATGTTTTGTTTTACCTTTTGTTGCAAAACAACACCAATGGTGCCAATTTGAGTTCTAGCATTAGTTTGCAATTTAAGGACACAAACCAATGCTTTGGTAGTAGTTATGGTCAGTATCATCCTCTCTTTCTTCAAGAAAAGACGTCCTCGTCTTTTGTGTAACCTTAGGAATCTCCATCGGGGTAGTCTTCACGATCGCTTTTTAGCGATGATCTCCTCAAAGATGAATAGAATTCTCGGCATAGGACACAGGTATATGATCTTCCTCGATGCACCAAAGAGTACTTGTTGGACCTCCGTGGTGTGTAGCGTTACGATCATACCGCCACGGACGCCCCAACAAGTGACATGCATGCATAGGTATCGATGTCACACTCCACTTTGTCGTGATAGTCTCCCACCGAAAAACAAACTTTGACACGATGAGTAATTTTCGCCATCGACATTATGCAACCATCGTGCATAATACGGTTCGATGTCGCCATGTTGTCAACCCCAAAGCTTGCACCAAATCGCCGCTAATGATATTGTTGTAGCTTCCACCATCAATGATAAGCTTGCAAACTTTGCCATTGATTTTGCACTCAGATTTGAAAACGTTGGTTCGCTTGCCCGCTGCGAGAATGGAAGTGTTGTCAACTCGAACCGCCTTGGTCAAGATACAAAGACCATCTTGTGGTGCCTCACTAGTAGTTTTGTCATCATGAAACGACTCCTCTTGCTGTTTTTGGGTAGAAAGAAGGGCCGCCAATTCGATTTCTTCGTTCTTCCTCACCAACCGTTCTTCTTCACGTTTCTTGGTCTTTAGCCTTTGCCGCTGCTCTTTAATGTCTTCTTGGGCCTTGTCTCGTCGCTGTCTATCTTCAAAGTACCTTGACGAGGACCAAGATGTAATGTCCTTTCGTGTTCCTCTCCATGGAAAGGAGTACCGCATGACGGGGCGTGATGCAACTCGGTGTATGTGCTGTTCTTTCAACCAATATGCACCAATCACCAACGAACATGCTCTCATATGCATAGGAATCACATCACAAGTAACAACAAAGAAGATACCCATCCAAAGAAAATTTTACCTCCACTTGTTTTGTGATCGAATGTGCTTGAACCTCCAAAGCAATAGATATGGCTCGGATGTGGCTTTGTGATCAACCCCAATCTGTCCACAAGTGTTTGGCTTGCGGATTTGTCAAGCTTCCGTGACGATCATCATAGCACAATCTGTGTTCCCCACTCGACACCGATTGAAGAATATGTAGCTCGGATCGTGGAGTGGATCCTCCTCACATTGATCTATAGTGTAGTGAATTGCATGACCAACTTCATGTCCTTCAGATCGCCATGTCGATACTTGATCTTCGCAAAGAACGGCACCGTGAGCAATCAAGCTCGATACCACGATAAGGATCCACCTAGTTGATTAGATGAATCGATTGTTGGCCCAATCTTTCACTGCACTCAAGATCAAGAGTAATCTCACAAACCAATTCGTGAATTGAATTGTAAGAAAAACAATACACTCACAAACCAATCTAATAGATTGAATTGCAAGTAGTAGCCTTTGGTGAATAGTACTCAAGCAAGAGATAGATATCTTGATCTCGCCTCAATCTTTCTCTCTCAATCTCTCCAACTCATATCACAACTCATGAACACACGATATGCGCCAAAATAGCTTTTCGATTTTTATTATCTAAATCATAACTTGTCCACCCATATGGTGCGCCATGGGGGTTTATATAGCCTCCCACGCAAGCACACAACTCACAAACCGAGGTGCTACAAGAATCAGTGTCCGACATCGCTCACGTGAACGAGATCCGAGTCGGTGCATCGTTCACGTGAACAAGAAACCGAACCAAAAAATACTTTCTTAATTAGAAATTAAGCTACTCTAGTTTTGGAATAAAACTATTAATCACCAATTGGTCATTCAATTGGATCCAAACTGAACCAACCCACATGCCATGTTCCCCAGATCCTTCCCATGCATGGCCAAGTCTCCTCTCGGTTTTCCTTGTGTTATGGGCTTTCCTTCTCTTAGCTTCTTGCGCGAACTTGTTCCATGCACTTGATGCTTCTTTCGATGCCAATGCAACCCTTGCTTCCATGTCACCCTATCGGCCTTCACAATGTTTTGTTTTACCTTTTGTTGCAAAACAACACCAATGGTGCCAATTTGAGTTCTAGCATTAGTTTGCAATTTAGGGACACAAACCAATGCTTTGGTAGTAGTTATGGCCGTATCAACATCGACCATCACCAGCAAGAGCAATATCTTCCTCACACCAATGCCACTCCACTTTCCAAACCAACCAGACCAATAAGGTAAATCATTCTTGCACCCACTGTATTTTTCCCAAATCCAAAAGAACAATAATATGTACTAAACAATGCAGAGAGCTTCCAACAATAACCACAACAACACCCACTAACAATAGCCCTCAGTATCCATCCACGTCACAGAGCAAAGGGGGGAGTAGAGAGAATAGGGAAGGTAGTAGTTACCTTAGGCAACGGCAGCAACACGATCACAGCAGCCCCCCTGCACCATTTTTCATGCATGAGCTAAAATCAAAGCAAAACAAAAAATGAATCATGGTCAACATAAAAACTAAAGTAGCGAAAAAGAGAAGGAGGGGGGGGGAACAGAGGGGAGGCCGAGCTGTATGCCATGAAGGCGAAGGTCAAGAGCCAGAGCGTGGGTGAAGAATCTAGACCCGCCATTATGAGTTAATAGAGTATTTTGGTGATTAATGATAAATCTATATGTGAGACTAACAATTTTATTGATATACCTATTGTGTAGTCTTATTTGGATAAAAATGTGAAAATCAAAGAGGTATGCATTCGACATTATATTCCTATATCTTGTTGCATTCCTCGGATCCAAAATATAGGTTGAACTCCACTAAAAGTCTAACATGAATATGTGCATATGTTTTTATTACATATTCGTGTATGCACACATTTAGGGGGAGTTCACTCTATGTTTTGTGGTTTCATTAGTATTGATCCATATTTCTTTTTCCACATATATTGGGGGTCTCTACTTTGAAACATATCCTTTGAGTATATAAAACTTGTGTAGTTCATAATCTTCTCTCTCTATCTGTTCTAAGATGTATGGTACATGTTTAGGTTATTTGTCCTTATTGATCTCCAAGAAAATATGATTCTTTGTGTTGTATAAAATGAAAGCACCCCAATCTCATACAACAATAAGCGTGATGCAAAAAGCTCATTCACACTGCAATATATGGTTTGTTTGCATTGGAAAGCTAATATGGTACATGTTTAGGTTATTTGTCCTTATTGATCTCCAGGAAAATATGATTCTTTGTGTTGTATACAAAATGAAAGCACCCCAACCTCATACAACAATAAGCGTGATGCAAAAAGCTCATTCACACTGCAATATATGGTTTGTTTGCAATGGAAAGCTAATATTTGTTAGGTAGGTCTTGAACCACCAATTCTCTTGTGTTTATCTTAAGCTCTACGAGTTTAGTGTCATGTCACAAAGCAAATAAAGTCAACTTAGAATTATAGATAATCTGCAAGCTTGCAATAGTCGTTATGTAAAACACCTGTAAATTTACAGATTTTTGTATTTCTTATTGTCTAGGTAATCACATGATTGATATTTCCAATTTTGAATGAGAAAGGTTTTTTATCCATTTGACAATTGACATTATCTCATTTGTTTGGGGCGTTTTTATCCATTTGACAATTGACATTATCTCATTTGTTTGAAACATCCTGCCCCACAATCTGAGCGCTTATTGTAAAATATATGATTGCAATATCAACTGAGTAAGCTCTGCAATGGTGCACACCTCCTTGGGTCCTCGACGAGCTTGGCAGATACGAAAGACAATGCGGCGTGCAACCCCTCATTTCGTGGGCCGTAGGTGGAGCAAGATGCGATGAGGCCTTGTTGAAGCCATGGAGGCAAGCTGCTGCAACGCAAAACGGTGAAGGGCGGAGCATGCGGGATGATTTGTGCAGGGTAGTTGATTTATAAGAACCCATCCGTGTTGTAGTCGAGGTTTGAGTGGAGTATCTTAATCCTCGGTCGTTCTTGTTTCAATTTTTCAATCCCTGTTTGTTTCTTGATCCGTGTGTTGGAAATTAAGCCACTAATATGCTTTTCCATCTTCCAATAGTGTTCCTTTGTGTGCATCTTTTGTGGGATGGTAATTGTGCTAATTCTGTAGCTAAAATTTTTGTAATGCCTCTAGTCATATCTGATTTATTCTATAGAGGTTGCTAGAAAAGCTTATAGTGTTATTCAACAAATTATTTATAGTTGCGGCATTAGTGTTATTCAGTAATGCTTTTCACCCCGAAGGGTTTTAGAGTTGTAGATGTTGATTTGGATGGTGTTTCTAATTAGCCGTCTTTCTCATACATAAACTGCGGTTCAACAAATTTGTGCAACGAGCAAATCAAAATATGATCCAGTATGTTGAATGAGTTATTTGCACTTCCACCATAATGTGTCATTGCAGTTTCTGCTGAATTAAACATGTTCATGGATTGGGGATGAGCAAGTTACTTAACTTGGATTCACTTTTACCTTGCGGAGAACAAACAAGTACCTTAAATTGTCGCCATCTCTAGCCTTTTGCTCATAATATTGATAGTATCGGTCTACAACTTAAAAATGAATCATTGATCAAAATGCAGAGCTATGGATGAAAAGATATTGACTTAAAAGGAATCGGAAGAATCCTCCGGTATAAACCGAAGCGCGTTTGAGGCAACGCGGCCTTGTCCACGTCGACAGAGTTCGGCTCCCTCATTCGATTTCGTGCAGGCCATTTCTAACCCTCTGATCCCGGGTCGCTTTCGGGCTCGAGTCCTTCATTAAATCCGCTTCGCTTCCACGCGTTCGGCGCTTCTGCTCGAAGTCGCCACGTGCGCGTTCGTGGTTGTTTTGGATTGCCACGCGACCTCCTCGCCGACGCGGTCGACGCTGCGTTTGGTTCTTTTCAGTACCGCTCTTTTTCGTTCTGCCGCGGCCCGCTTCGGCGGTCAACCATTTTCTGTCTCGGCGTCTCGACGCCTTTCGTTCGCCGCTTCTTCTTCCGGTTGTTCTGTGCTCTTGAGATTCGCCTCACTCTGCTTCTTTGCTTCGTTTCTTCGTTTCCCAGCTGCGGCTCCGTCTTGTTTGGTTCTATTTGACCGCAGTATCTTCGCCCTCTTTGTGGCTGTTTGTTCTTGCGCGTTTGCTTCTTCCCCTCTCGATTTCCCCCTTTTGTGATGTTTCTGTGGGTCTGCTATTTGTCTACGTTTCTTATTTGCAGGTTTTTGTTTTGGTTGCCATTCCCATCTAGGTTTGTGCAGCCGATTGTTGCTTTTCTCCATCTGCCGCTCAAGATTTTGCTTTTAGATTTTCCTCTTTTTCCTTCTTTGATTTTTTGGCTTTCCTTGTCTTACGTCTCGATCTTGGATTCTGATCTATCTTTGTGGTCATCAGCGTTCTTTGGTCATCCGGATCTGTGTTTGCCATCCTCAACGCTCTTGGGTGTGATTCGCAGCAGCCCCCGGCCCAGCGTGGGCATCCACATTGTCTCGCTGTCTACGGCCAACCGCCGCCTTCATCCCTCGGCTGCTTCGGATTTGCCCTGTTGCTTTTCTGCTTCTTTTTTTTCAATTCTTTCCCCTTTCCTTGCCTTACATTTTTTGCCTTGCAGCTAGATCTGTGGTTGTGGCCATCACTACTCTTCGGTGTAGTTCGAGGCAGATTTTGTCCCAGGCTACGCATCCAGATCTGTATTTCTGCGCGTTACAACTCGTGCCTTTTTAACGATCCGTTATTCCGTCCATTTTTGCTGCCTGGAACAAGATGGATTCTTTCTATTCTTTACCTTACCTCGTGTTCTTCGTTTTCCCATTTTGTTCTTCTTTCCATTGTTCCGATTGTCTTAACGTCTTCTTATTTTTTTTCCCCTTTCTCCACAGGACGGCTGGCCTGCGCGTGCTCACGGTTCGTTCGTTCGCCCGCTCCTTTGCTTTTAGGTATGTCCATTATCTACCTTTTTATCGCCTGCGTATTGCTTGTTGTGTGGTCTGTGCCTTTTTTCCCTGTTTTGCTGCTGTTTTTTGGGATGTAGTTGATCCATCCACTGGCTCCAAATCTGCACAAGATACCGTATCGACCTCGTTGGCCTTGTGCACGCGTTTCGTGTTGTCTGCTATAGTCTTTGCGTTTTTTTGTAGATTCATTTTTTTTGTTTAGTACATACACATCTTTTATCATCTTATCTATCTTCTGTTATCCTCGGTGTGCAGGTTGTATTAGGGCTAACCGGAATTTATCTGTCGCTTATCAATCTTCGTTGACCATACGGTTGCTTTCTTAGAGGTATTGCTCTATACTTAGGTTTTACATGATCCGTATTGTCCGCTGCGTATATTGCGTCCGTTTTTATATGCTCTTTGTTACGGTCTACGTCCATTATGTTTGCTATCTATTATGTTTGCTATCTGTTTTTCCTTTCCTCTTCTTTAGATCGCATAGCTGTCTGTTCTATCCATCTTTTTTTACCTTCCTGCTAAATTGGTTTGCGTTGTGTTTGCTTCCTCACCTCATCTTTCGCGCACCGGCACAGAATGTCTGTGCCTTCTCATTCCATTTAGTGTACGTGCCATCGGGTATGTCTGCTGCAGAGGCATCATCCGGTCCTACGCTGCGCAGGCGATTAGGTATATGTGTTTCGTCCAGGTTTATTTGTTCCAAACATTCTTACATAGTTACTCTAACTTTCCTTTGCTGACTATAGGAAAAAATAATTATCCTATACCCTCCACAGATGAGTCGCAGCAGAATCGTCACAAGAGGCGGCAACTCCTTGCTCAAAAAAGACTTATTCAAGCAGGTCTTTGATTATGCTTTTCTTGGCCCATCACATATCCAGCCACTTTACACATCGGTTCTCAGAATGCTCCCTTTCTCAACCAACCATGTCTCCTTTCGAATTCTATATGATCCCATTCAATTATACGGCAGCACGAAAAAAAAACCGTGCTCTCTTTCTAACCTTGCTCTATTGTAGTACACATATGTACATTCATTTGTTATACCTCTGTTTCTTTTGTTGACACCCAACTAGGCCCTTCTGCTGGCCGCGTATATAGTCCTGCATGTCTTCCCTTTCCTCAGGATTATGTTGATGCACTCAAAGGTACCTCCGTATGCATGCGTTATTATCACATAATATTTTTCCTTATCTCCTTTGCTGCGCACTATATATCAGTCCTTAACCTGTATTCGTTGGTTTTCCCTTCTTTTCCTCTGCAAAAAAAAGCCTCCTACGCAGGCAGGTCCTATTATGGCAGACCGGACTACACATGCTGTCATTGCTCTGCTGTCTTCTGGTTCTGTGAACGCACAAAACGGCATTCCTCGGTCAGGGATCAGAGATTTCTATACAGCAATTGCTGCAAGGGTGGTAAAGTTGTTCTTCCCTCTTTTAGAGATCCCCCTTCTTTGCTAGCTAGCTTACTTAGATTCGATGGCAATACTCGGTCTAAGAATTTCCGGCACAAAATAAGACAATACAATTGTTTATTTGCTTTTACTTCTATGGGTGGTAGAATTAATCAAGCGATCAATCAACAGCGAGGTCCATACGTGTTCAGTGTGTGTGGCCAAGTATATCACCGCATTGGCTCTTTGCTTCCTTCTAGCGGCAATCCTCCAAAATTTGTGGAACTTTATATTTATGATACTGATAATGAGATCCACAATAGAATTTGTGCATTAGATCCTTCTGAGAATATTGAGGGGTCTCTGGATCCTCAAATTGCCTCCGATATCATGCACATGCTTGATGAGCATAATCCTTTGGTTAAACAATTCCGTTGTGCTAGAGACCGTCTACGTGAATCGGGTGATCAATTTGTGGGCATTAGAATTGTTGGCGCTCGAGTCGGCGATCCAGTCCAATATAATTTACCGACCTGTGACGAGCTTGCATTATTAGTGGTTGGAGATTTCTCCCTAGAAACCTACAAACGAGATATTGTTGTCCATAATAGATCTAACGAAATTCGTCGAATCTCCCCTTTGCATCCCGCATTCATGGCCTTGCAGTATCCTTTGTTATTTCCTTATGGTGAACGTGGCTTCCAACTCGGCGTTCCTTATGCTGGCAGTGATTCCTTACATCGAGAAACCCGTTCTAAAATTACCATGCAAGACTATTTCCGATACTTCTTCCACTATAGAAGGGACCAGCACAATCCTTATCTAAATTGCGGGAGGCTATCATCTCAGATAAAAGTCGATGCTCGTGCATGCGTTGATGAGTGTCGTATCCAATACATATTAGATCATCAGGATGAACTAAGGATTGAGACCTTGCAAGGTGTAGCTGACTTCGTTGCAAGCGGCTCTATAGATGGTTCTGATGTTGGGAAACGTATTGTGCTGACAGCTACGTATACGGGAGGCAGACGTTATATGGTGCAGAACTACCAAGATGCTATTGCTATATGCCGTGTCCATGGTCCTCCCGATCTGGTCATTACTTTTACATGTAATCCAAAATGGCCTGAAATCATCGAGTCGTTGGCATTCGATCGTGGTGAATGCATCACTGATAGAGCTGATATTGTTGATAGAGTCTACAATATGAAGCTGGAGGAGCTGTTAACCGATATTAAAGATGGGTCTGCATTCGGCCCTATCAATGCATGTGAGTATTCGTCTTCTCTGCTCTTCCACATGTCTTTTACTTTCTTCGCATGTGTTTTCTTCTAATCTATTTCCTTCATCTTTGTCCCTACACTTTCCTGTTGCAAACTTCCTTAGTGCTCCATGCTGTAGAGTTTCAAAAGCGTGGCCTTCCTCACGCTCATATAATCACTTGGCTTGCTAGAGATACAGCTGAACCAACACCTGCTCTGATCGATAGCTTTGTTTGTGCTGAGATACCCGATCCCCAATTGGACCCTTTAGGGTATGCTTTGGTTTCCGAGCACATGATGCATGGTCCATGTGGTTTGCTCAATGATAGATGTCCTTGTATGAAAGACGGTTCCTGCTCCAAATTTTATCCAAAACCATTCCAAAACGAGACAACAATTGATAGAGATGGCTTTCCTCTCTACAAGCGGCGCGATGATGGCCGATATGTTATGAAAGGAAATGTTCGCTTAAACAATAGATGGGTGGTTCCATATAATATGGCCCTATTAAAGAAATATGGTGTGCATATTAATGTCGAGTGGTGCAACAAGACAAAAGTTCTAAAGTACCTCTTCAAATATGTCACTAAAGGCCAAGACTATGCAAAGATCTCCATTCAAAGGCTAAAACGCGGAGAAGATGCTCCGTCTGATCCTCACACATCAACTGTCAATGAGGTTCAGGAATATCTTGATTGTCGATACATATGTGAGCATGATGCCATTTGGCGGATTCTTGAATACAATATCCATAGGCATTTCCCTTCTGTTGAACGTCTCAGCGTCCATCTGCCTAAGATGAATAGCCTTTGCTTTAACCCTAATGCCAATCTATCAAACCTTGTTTCCAACACTTTCCTAGCGAGGACACCACTTACCGAATGGTTTGCGGCTAACAGGCATCATGCTGAAGCTCATACTCTTACTTATTGTGAATTCCCTTCTAGATGGCGCTGGGACACAAATACTAGAACTTGGCAAAAACGTCATGGTGGGAAGAAGATAGGTCGTTTGTATTTCATACATCCTTCTGCGGGTGAGCAATACTATCTGAGAATGCTCCTTATGTTGGTCAGAGGAGCTAAAAACTATGAAGACGTCCGTACTTTCCAGGGTATTGTTTATAGTACGTTCAAAGAGGCTTGCAGTGCTCGCGGCTTACTAGGGAATGATGTCGAATGGTACCGTGCTCTTGAAGAGGCTTCTAGATGGGGTTCATCATCTCAGCTTAGACATTTATTTGTCACAATGTTGGTTTTTTGTGATATCAATGATGAGTGTTCCTTATTTGATAAGTTTTGGTTAGACCTAGCTGAGGACTTTCAATACCGTTTCCGGCGTGCTACTTGTAATCCACATTATATCATGCCTGTTGACGAACTGAAAAATCTTTTGTTAGATGAAATTTCTGCTCTATTAAAAAGAAATGGATCTACAATATCTTCTTTCAATTTACCTGCACGGAGTAGTAGTGCTACGCATTGCTACACAAACACAATGATAAGTGACGAATTGTCGTATGATCTTGCCGAACTAGCTAATCAATCCACAGAGTTGTGTTCTATGCTAAATCCCGATCAAAGACATGCCTTCGAATGTGTTGTGTTGAGAGTTGCCCATAACCAACCTGGCTTCTTTTTTGTCTCCGGATATGGAGGTACTGGAAAAACATTTCTTTGGAATGCTATCACAACCTACTTAAGGTCTACAGGCAAAGTTGTTGTTACAGTTGCCTCTTCTGGTGTTGCTTCTCTGCTCTTGCCTGGAGGCCGTACAGCTCATTCCAGATTTAAAATACCTATTGACCTTGATGAAACAAGTGTATGTGATATTAAAAGAGGAACTATGTTAGCAGAATTAATTAAAACTGCTTGCGTTGTTATTTGGGACGAAGCCCTCGTGGCTCATAGAAAATATTTCGAAGCATTAGATAGGACTTTCCGTGATATCTTACTTGATGTGGACTTTGGTTCTCACAATATGCCGTTCGGTGGCAAAGTTTTTGTCCTTGGTGGTGATTTGCGACAGATTTTACCTGTTATTGAAGGAGGCACTAGAGCTCAGATAGTTGATGCTGCTATTGTAAAGTCGCCTCTATGGGGCAACGAAACTGTGCTTCCTTTGACTATTAACATGCGATTATCCACTGCTGACCAGATCACCCATGGTGACGTCGATGTAAGAAATTTTAGCCAATGGATTCTAGATCTAGGTGATGGTAGGCTACCCACAACAAGCAATGAAAGTGACTCTGAAGCTTGTTGGATAGAGATTCCACAAGAGTTTTTAATTTGTTCCCAAGATGACAAAGTGGCTGCCATAGTTGCTACTGTTTACGTTGATTTTGAAGATAATTTTAATATATGTGCTTATTTACGCAGCAGAGCCATATTATCACCTACAAATGAAATTGTTGACGAAATCAATTCTTTTGTTCTAACTAAAGTGCCTGGTATTGAAACTGAGTATCTAAGTTGTGATACAATTTCTAGATGTGCGGACATACCTGCTGACACTGACCTTCTGTACCCTTTAGAGCTTCTAAATTCAATAAACCCAAATAATTTCCCCCAACACAGGCTTTTGCTTAAACTAGGCGTCCCCATTATGCTGCTTAGAAACTTAAATCAATCTGTTGGCCTCTGTAATGGAACAAGACTTATAATTTCGAGACTTGCTTATGTGATTATCGAGGCCACCATTATGACTGGTTCTGCCATGGGACAAACTGTATATATTCCTTGCATAACTTTGATAAGTACAGACAGAAAATGGCCTTTTAAGCTACAGCGCCGTCAATTCCCAGTTAAAGTTTGTTACGCAATGACAATAAACAAGAGCCAAGGCCAGACCCTTGAAAGCATAGGTATATACCTCAAAAAACCTGTTTTCACACATGGCCAACTATACGTGGCTGTATCACGGGTAACATGTAGAGAGGGTCTTAAAATCCTTATTGAAAATGAAGACTCCACATGTGGAACAAAGACAAAGAATATTGTTTACCAAGAAATCCTAAAGTCGCTGTGATATGTACATGTATTGTATATTACAAGAACTGCACATAAATAAGCTTAACCTAAGACTCCTTTTTTTGGTTTACGCATCACTAACATTTTGTGAGTTCAGGTTTCTCTGTCTATATATCGTTGCTTGATATACTATATATCTATGAGTGAGCTAAAAATAAAAGAAGACTCTATGTATAGTAATGTTAAACTAAGTGTACACAGACCTCACATTTTGCGACTGCATATTTATATATCTATATATATTTGCTTCATACAGTTTTCAGATAAGTGTTCCTTTTTTCCTTTGTTCTAAATCTTCCTGTTGCGTGAATATGTTGCAAAAAAGGACCAGACTATGTGTTTTATTTGCCTTTCAGAGATCTAATCGCCATGTAATGTTACACTTTTATTCTCATTTTCCCCATAACAGCTTCACAGCCAACTACAAAGATTCTATTTCTTGAGCTACACAGATGGCTTATAGTCTGCTATCAGAGATTAGTCCAGCTAGCAAACATTGGACTATTTGTGCCAGAGTATCTCGCCTATGGGAATATCGTGGAAATGTAGACGATGCAGAGATTCAGCATGTAGATCTCGTTCTTGTTGATGAACAGGTATCGTTATACCTCAAATTTTATATTTAAATGTTCTATTTTGTACATTTAAAAAAACCTGCTTTCCTTCTCATAGGGCACCTCTGTGTATGCTGAGATACCAAAAGAACATGTAGAAGCAAAAAGGGGCCTATTGCAGGAAGAACACATTTACACTTTTAGTAGGTTCTTGGTGTCTTCAAACAAAATGAAATACAGACCTGTTGACAGTGAGTACATGGTTGAAATCGGTTACTACACAGAAATTGAAGAAAAACTTGATGCCCCACCCAACTTCCCGATGTACGCGTATACCCTTACAAGATTCACCGTTGGAAAATCTTGATAACTACATTGGTGAAACCAGAAATTTCCTAGGTGCGTCCTCTATTACTCACCTGGCCTTTTTTTTTTATAAAGAACATGCAGGTGCTATGTGTTGGCTGCACAATATATTGTATCATGCCAAAAAAATAAATATAATTTTCCTTGCAGATGTTATTGGTGTTGTCAACTATTTAGGGATCAAACCAGCCTTCTGCTACTACCAAAAGATTGGTCGTCATAAAGGATGCTAAGTATGAAAGCAACATATTTTTTTATGCTGTGCTGATTTATTATCTGCTGCTGTCTACATGCCTCATGCTCTAGATGATATCTCATTCTGTATTATTGTTTACAGAGATTGTGAAACCACGGTTACTCTTTGGGGTCAGCGTGCAAAAGATTTTGATGCTGAATATGTTTACGAAAAAGGGCAGAACAATCCAGTAGCTATCCTCTTTGTGGGTGTTCTTATGAAAAGATATGGCCGTAAGTCCTTCAAACATAGCCTCTATCTTTCTATATGGTTTACATTATATACACCTGTATAGTTTGTGTATACCTAAACTAGATTCTATTCATACATAGTAACTCTGTCTATTTTTTCTACATAGTTAGCGCTACAGAACCATTCAGATTATCAACAGATAAAATCGCGCTAATACTACAGTGTTGACATTCGCCTAATGTAAATGAGTTAGACAATCTCCCTATTTACTAACAATGATGTTCGTGTCATCTCCAGCGGTGTTTATATTGACAGCTCTTGCCACAATTTATACTTGCTGCAAGCAAAAGGCTGCTTTAAACTACAAATTCACTAGAGCATGTTATCTAATTTTTGTTTGTTCTGAAGCCGTTCAAACTTAAAAAAAACTATTCCAGTGATGGTATTTCATCTTTACATTTCCATGTCAGATCTAATACCCACTTAACAGACTCTTTACATCAAGCATATAAAGAGACAATTAGTATACTTGTTTATTGAATGGCATAACACAACCACAGAGTTTGCGAAACATAGCAGCCAGCCCATAAACTATGTAGGTCACCGCTATAATAATTGATAAAAAATATTACAATAGTCATAATCTATTTTCTTTCTGTTCATTTCTACACACTCCATAGGTTCTTAAATACATTACCAGCAGCTAGAAATTGAAAAAAAAAAGCTTCATATATTTTGCCTTTTCATACAGCCCTTATTTACTGATCTGCATAGCTACGAATCTCTATCTCTTATGGCCCAGAATTTACAAATATCTATAGAATCATTTGGACTTGTGATACCATATAATTTTCCTTCAGATTCTTATTATTCTTGACTGTTGTGGCTCTCATTTGTTGCAGGTCACAGATAGGCAATCTTATTACACGTTTTATTATTCAGTTTTCCATTACCAGTTAGCATCAGTGCATACAGCAAGCAGCATTTCTGCTGCAACATTTTTTCCCTTCCCCATACTTTTGTACGTCTAATTTTGTTAACATTTTCACAGAAAACGAAGGTTTATCAGGAGGTCCAGCTTGCCGTTGGTATATTTCGCCAAACATACCTGAGACAGCAGCCATCACAGCAAGGTATGCAGAATAAATCGCTACATACCTTACCACATGGAAAAAGAAATTTCTTCTTCTTATAGCTGGCCTGCTGTTTACTACACATTCATACATAAAAGAGACATTATTTAACTCTTAGCTCTCAAAAAAACAGCTTGCAGTCAACCTTTCAGCCAATTTCACGTATTATCCTTCGCGATCAGATGCGTGCCGCTCAAATTACACTGAAACAACACGAAGACAAGACACTCAAAGACATACTTGATATCAATCCATTTGATTTTCCAGTTAACCTTTCATCCCTGTCTTTAAAAATACATTTTCTTTTTTTCCATAACCAGTCTGTGCTAACTGTTCGACCTCACTCTCTGTACAGCGTAATGGTTTAGAATGCACTGTCACAATCTCTAAACTCAGCCCCGGACAAACGTGGTGGTTCTTTTCCTGTAACAAATGCAACAAAAAATCACTGCCAGAAGGCACATCATATCGGTGCTCTTCATGTTGTTGCAGAGCTGCCAAACCAAGGTTTTTTTACTCTCTATTATGACGCCATCTTTTTTACCTGCAGTGTAATTTCTTACCTATACACCTCCCTTCATGATAGATACAAGCTCACAAGTTATAGCTACCGACGATGATGCAATGAGGCGAGTTTATACTTTTTGGAGATATTGGTCAGTCTGTGGTTGGTAAACAAGTAGGCGCTGTCCTTAGAACAAGTCGTGGAACAGACCAGATACCTCCTGAGATTGCCCAGATTGTATGCACAAAATACACTTGGCACATCAGCATAACTGAAAAGAGCTTCCATGGGCCCAAAAAAACTTTCCAGGTCAACCGTCTTATTACATCCTTTGGAAGACAGTCTGTTATTCCACGATTATACCATTCGATTCATACTACAGCATCTGATTGTCGACCAGCTGGTTATATTGAAAACAACCCATTCGAAGAGCCTGTGCCTCCTGAGGTGACACATATCTGACCATATGATTACCTAACATAGTCATGTGCATCCATCTAGATTCGTTGATAGATTACATTATACTCTATCTGTTTCATCAAAATAGTTTGTTCGTTACCTTGCACAGATCATAGCTGCTATGTCTCATCATATTTTCTTATCTCTTACATATTCTAACAGCGTGTATATCTATTTTTAGATAATGCAACACACCCCTCCATCTTCAGCTCAACTGTCTATTACCGAAGGGAAAAAAAAACAAGAGTAAATCGCTGTTTATACCAGCTATTCTATTTCTTTTATCTAAACCACCATGTTATCACTGACATGCTGGTTTTATCATATACTCAGCTTAGAGACTGCACATGGTACAACCAGCTCCGCTCAAAAAGACTCTTTGATGTAGCATCAACTACAGATCAGGTTCATCAAATTGCTATCTTACTCTGTACAATCTTTACCTGCCCTGTAACCCATCTATAGAAAGGTATAATAGAAACGTTTAATCTGTTTGCAGGGTCCAAACAAACAACATGCTCCTCATAACATCACCGATGATGACATCAATCCCACTGCAGGAAAAACGCAGAATATATAGGTAAACAGCCTTATGAGCCTCTCCATTGCTGTCGTGGATCTTCGCTTTATATACAATTTCTACATCATACATACTTACCTTCTTAGCCTACTCCTTAGCTCCTCAGTTCTTTCTCTTCGTTCGCAGTCTGCTTTTCACTCATTACCATTATGCAAACTATAATTTCATCTCCTTGAATACTTTAACATACTACATGATGTGAGTGCTTTACTGGCAGATTACATATGACCACATATATATACATTACAGAATGTCTTATGAATACGCTTGCCAAATACACCCATGCAGTACTGTAGTTCCTCCCTTGCCAAATTACATGCCAGTGCAGGGGAACACGTTATACCTTATCTTATGAGTCTAATTTCCAGATAGATTGCTCCAATCGCAATCCTACATGTGCAAAATACCTTAAGTCTACTTCATACAGAGTTGTGCAGTGTTGATTCAGCAATTTATTTCCCAAGCATTCCATCTGCACGTGTTGAGATCTTCCATACTACTTACAAAATTCCTTTATAACCTTGTTGGACATGAAACAATAGAGTATAGAACTGCTATCTATACTCTGTCCATACAAAATTATTATTCTAATTATAGTCGTTCTGCAGAGAATACAGCCTACATCGTGACATTACTAATATTTTCCCATATCAAAATCTCATTTCCTGTTGTTTTTCTGCAGATCAACTCACGATGCATCGGATGACTGATATATGACAGATGCAGTATGCCAGTTTACTCATCCCTATTTACCTTCTCTATTCTATTATATATGAACTCTAAAACGCCTGTCTTCACGTTTTCTATGACAGGGATTTCGATCTTCCAGTTTAGCTGCACATCACCTAGGCAGCCTCATCCAATACTATATAGCCCATCTTTTATATAGTGCAATGACACTCTGGGCAACTTTTGTTCTTACTCAGTACCTAACAAACCACTTGATGTAATATATTATGTGGTAGAACGTCCTCTAGATCTCCTCTAAAACTCCAGAAAACAATGCGTCTCCTGTGTATATACTAAATGTGCTCTGCACTCTTTTGTAATGCCGATCGTACCTGCTAATGTGCACTCTCATCTACGCTTGTTTTTTTGCTTATTTTAGCCTGCTACATACTACATAATGCAGCTGCCAAAACACTTTTTGCAGAGAACATCTCTACTACGGTAAGACACAAATGACTGCCTATTTTAACGAACTAACTGTCTTTACTCAACCATTATTTTTGTTCGCGCATAATCTACAATGTTTAATGTTCCTGAAGGACTTTTACTGCATGCCATCCGGCGCGCACGGGCTGCTAGTAAGCACAACAGCGGAGTGGTGGCACGACGCCAGCTGCGACACAGCTCGTAGGCAGACCCGGAAGCGTGGGGTAGGTCGAGCCTGACAATCTCGATTCGACGTGCTGGATTAATATGATATTTTTATCCGTAGTATGGTATGATATATGACTTCCATCTCAGTATCCCTCCGTCATATGCATGTGGTTGTGGTAAGGTTGTTTCTCATCGCTGCTTATCTCGGAAAATCTACAATTTGTAGTTCTTTTTTTGTGGCTATGGCATACCTCATGCAGGCTTGCGCTGCACGATGCCTTCCGTGTAATTCCTGCCTCCAACGGCTAAGAATTGTCTGGAACTGTTGCCCCGGGAGTCCATGAAAGTATTCTAATGCTTCACCCTACAGCTTCTCATGAGCTCACACCTGCGGAAGCTTGTGGAAAGAACCTCGCACCAACATCTCTTATTCGCGAGCCATTTCCCCAGTATGATGCAAGAGTCAAACCAAATATGGCCATGATAACAACAGAGCATGCTGCCGGAACTGCCTGACTGCTTCCAAGAAATTGTGTAGCAAGAAGTCCGGCTAGGGTGGAACTCTGCATTCCAGTACACACTGAAATAGTCCTACAAACAGGCTCTTCTTGCCTGCATACCAATGCAAAAGAATTAGCAAAAGGCCATCAAGGCACTTCAGAAGTATACTTGTCTGCAAGAAAGCTGCATTTTGATTGCTAATTATACAATGCAATGTAATAGAAGAGCCTAGTGATGATGTGACATTAGTTCAGCTTGCAACACAGAAGATGAAGTTACCCAAGGCTATAAATAACTGGTCATTTATTAGGACGGTGACAGGATTGAATTAAATTCCATAGTTTTAGGAAAATAATGGGCAAAACTAAACATTTAGGAAAAAAGATTCTCGGTTTTATCATTATGGGAAACAAAAGATGCTCGGTTTCCAAGATAGTTTAGCAGTCAATGGAACAATTTAGGCAAACAATACGATCTTGGACCAGAAGACTCGAAACAGACATGAAAAGATAATATGAAGTTATGATGTGCGTGACAGATTGAACCATTTTTTTAAAAAAGAATACATTAGTTAGGTCAAAGTGTCGGATTTGAAAACAGAAGTAAGCGTTTTTTTTAAGTAGGTGCAGACACACCAGAGGCAGATTTGCATTTCTCATTTGTGAGCAAATTGGATATGTACATACGACCTGGGCAGAGGTTAACACATAGCAGCATTGCAGAAAAGAAACAGCTCAGATATATCGAAATTCAAACAAACTCCAGGTAATATTACATTGTGTGTTAGCAAGATCAAGGATAAAAGTCAGTGGTGTAAGATAAACATTAAGAAGGAATAAAAATAGGATTTCAGTATTTAAGAATTACCTCAATAGAGGCAACTTGGAAATCCAGTAACCCAAAGCAAAAGCAGCAATGTGAAAGGTCACTATGGGGAGAAGTAACATGAATCCTTCTGATGAGAGGATCTTGCTCCTATTGATAGCAAGAGGGCTCCCAATACAAAGTGATGTGCACACCATAGCAACAAATGGCATTACTGGTTGTATGACATTGACCACTGCCTTTGCATAGGTATTTAGAAGAAGACCTAGTGTCACAGGAACAAGAACCACCTGGCAAATGGGAAATCACCAAGTTACATAATTAAAGGTAGACGGGATATAACAAGAATGTATACCACAAAATGCATTGCTTGATCACCAATCATTTCATTACCTGCAAAATAGATTTTGCCATCGCAATCCCATCAACAGGAACCACTGAACCAATCAACAATCCCGTGAGAACAGGTGTCACAATCACTGAAGATATCGTCGAGCAGCTTGTCAACAAAATACTCAAAGCAACATCCCCTTTGCTCAGGAAGCTAGCATAGCTCGACAGCTGCGCGCCCGACACACAGCATGTAAGCACAAAGCCTGCAAAGAAGGCCGATGGCATCCTGAATGCCCTCGCGATCATCACACCCAGCAGCGGCTTGAGCAAGTACTGTGCCACATAACCAATTGACAGAGGCACCGGCCTGCACAATGCAACATAAGAACAAACAAACAAAGGTTCCAGCTTTGAGCTAAACTCATACATCCTTTCTGCTCTATATTATCATGCTTGGCAAAGGAGTAGAGGCAAAAAAAAAAAAGAAAAAAGAAAAGAAGAAGAAGTAAACCTCTTGAAGGCCAGCGCGAAGTCGTCGATGGATAGCTTGATGCCAATGGACAGCATGATGCCCCCGAGTGCAGGCGCGTAGTACTCCTTCGAGACCCTACCAAATAGTTATAAATTAATTAAAGACCATGTGTTAGTTGTCCAAGATTCCAAGCCAAAGAACCTTCTTGAAGAAGCGCGCGTCCAAGAGGTTCGGCTCACCATGAGAAGGTGGCGGGGTTTCCGAGCGCGGCGACGGCGGTGGCGGCAACGACGAGCGGGAGCAGCGCGGACAGCGCCTGCGATGGGTCGCCGGCCCCCGCCGCGGCCGGCGACGGGGAGGCAGCAGGGTCAGCGCGGAAGGAGAGCAGCCAGGTGCTGGCCTCGCGGCGTGGCCACCCGACGCGGCCGAGCAACGGCGCGGAGCAGAAGGTGGTGGGCGCCGCCCGCCGCGGCCTCCGCCAGAGGAGCACCGCGGGGGAGGCGTACGGCTGCAGCGGAGGGGAGGAGAAGCGGACCGGGCGGAGAGGGTGGCGGTAGTGGTGGTGGGAGGTGGCGGGGCCCAGGGCGCAGCGGGAGGAAGATGCGGAGGCCGCCACGGCGACGGCCATGGCGATGGCGGGGAGGGTGGTGGTGGGAATGGATTGGACGGTGAGGAGGGAGGGGAGTGGGCTTCCAAGATAGAATAGAGAGGCGCCACGTTTGATGTTTGTGGGTGCGAATAAAGCATGTGTTTTTAATTTAAATTTGTTTGCTTATGGGAATTAAGATTCCTATTTGTTCGGAATTTTATACTAATGTTTTTTTTTTCTCGTCGTAGGCAGGTGGAGGGAGTTGGACGTGAGAGGTGGAAAGGGCAGGTCTCCGGAAGGACCAAGGACTAGATTCGGGCCGCAGTGGACAGAGACGGATGGAGTGTGGCGTTGCTCCTCTGTGCTCGTGCGTGGGTCCTCACGTTTCCTTCGTGTTCCTTCCGGCTATTCTCTCTTAGAACTAGAGTAGTGGTGATTATTCTAAAAATAAAATCCCAAAAGGGTTCCGGTAAAACAAAATTCACGCTAGACAGGAAAAAAAGTGAAATGACCCTATTTTTAAAACAGGTACCCCGGTTTGCGCAACCGGTCAGGATTTCGGTTGTAGATCGGATTAACATCAAACCTACTCCCAAACATTTAAAAAGCATTAATTTAATTAAATTATGGCATAACGGCTATTTTACAGCAACAGAATGGGCATCTCAAGTGCAAAATTTTAACTTACATTCAGAAGAACCAAAGAGCTTCTACGGAAAAGCTTGAGTGTAGTCGCAACCCTATCACGTTCTGCAAAGTGTCTCATTCCTCTCATACATCTTCTGATGGAAATTAAGCAAGATTGAGTACACAATGTACTCAGCAAGCCACATGAGAAAGCTAGTTAGCTACATGTCAAGAGTTCAATTGATTGTTAAGGGTTTACCATATCTGGTATATATGGATGTATCATTTGAGTTTAATCAATTTGTCTTTAAAACAATAAAACCATACTATTATTACATCAGGGGTTTACTCAACAATTGTAATTAACATCTTAATATCTCAAAATCTCTACTTATACCTTATTTACTGGAATCACCCATGAACACAACTTCATTAACTGAAAGTACCGCGTATTTGAATACCATTGATTATACACTACAGAGTTGCTCAACTTTACCCATAAGATATCTCAAACTCATACTGTCAAGCTATATGCACGCAACACGATAGCGTGCGGTTGAGTGGAGATAATAAGGCATTTTCACAGCCTAGCCTTTCTAGCTTCTACTCGGCAGGTCCTTGGACAATACAGCTACCGAGAAACCACCGGCCAACGGTGGAGTGCGTGGTCCGATGCTGACTGTACCTACCATTGTGTAGATCAGCGAGTGACCTAACCGGTCCACTCCTGTCTCACTATCAATTTGCGGCTGCTCTATACAACAAGAGCAGGTGATATCCTGTAGATATTCAATCGGAAGAACAGTGTACTAAGCCAAGTTGGATATATCAAACCCGTGGTTGAGTGATTTCTGTGTCTGTTATTTGGCACAAGGTTCTAGTACTTACCTGTCTTCCAGTGAGGCGATAGACTAACAACCAACTCGTGGCTGTCCACCTCTTGATCTCACCTTCGAATCACTTTTATCAAGTCTATTGAGTTGTTCTACCTCCTAGTATCAACCCTCAACTCTCCACCAAAATCTATTGGCGAGGAGCCAATCTTCCTTATCAGTATTTGTGAAACATTGTGTGACAATGCCGAACCATTAAATAGCAGTATATTATATTCTACTTGTCAAGGTCAATATGGCCTACAAGGGAATAGGTGGGCATGTATGTGGGGGGTGATATGAACTAACTATTCATCATGATATTCTAAAGTATTATTTCATTAAATAAGTAAATGGCATAAATGCTGTAAATGAAAGTAATAATAATAAATATTGAAATGTGGGCTCAACATGATCAAAGAATGCAACTTGCCTCCACATCTGTAGCTCTTGACTGGATTTACCTCTCCTACGTCTTGATCAACTCCTTCTATAGCTCGATTAACAAATTTAGGTTCTAACGTGGAAGAAAATAAAATAAATAAGTCCAGACTCAACAAGAAGCAAGCTGGGAATAAAACAATAAAGAAATTTGGAAAGAATTGAAAATAGAGGTGGTGTGGGTGGTTGGTATTTATTTGGTGCTTGGTTAGGTCAAATGGAGTCGAAAATGGGTTTCACGGGCTCAAAACGGTCGAAAAGGGTATATTATGTCTTATTGGGTCGGGAATGAATAGTGCCAGGTTTGGGTTCAGGTGAATAGTATCGGGTCCAATGAATATTATCGAGTCGACACTATTCATAGCGGGTCGGGTTGGCTGAATAGTAATGGGTTTGGGCTGGTACTATTGGGATGCATAGTGTTGGGCTTGTCTTGGGTTAGGCTTTGAATAGTATCGGGCCGCATAGTACCTCACAGTAATGGGATAGTTTGGCGGCTGGGCCTACTTGGCGACCCACGTGGGTATTTGGCCCACTTTAGCTTTCGGCCAAAGGGAGCTCGGCTCCCTTCTCTTTCACTGGCTCTCTGTCCCCCTTTCTCTGCCCGATGGTGGCAGCAGCGATGGTGGCAGCAGCGATGGTGGTTGGCAGCGGCAAGGGAAGGTGCGAGGAGCACCTACATGGCATAAGGGTTCCATTTTTGGGCTCAAGCAAGGCTAGGGGTGGCTCAGTGTGGGCTCACGGTGGCGGTGGCGCACAACTAAGGTAGGGGAGCGGCGCTATGGGCCCACTCCAGCCAAATTGGATGGGGCTTGAGCACCAGCATGGTGAGGGGATCACGAAGATGGGCTCAATGAAGCTCGAGGAGGTTAGAGGCGGCTTGGCGATGGTGGCCATGGGTGGCGGAGCAATGGCGCACAGCGGCAGCAAACATGTGGCTTGGATGATGAGTGTGGAGCTTGGGGGGGTGGATTGGCGGTGGTGTGGCGGAGCTTGTGACGCGGTTGGCGGGGTGTGGACGAAGATGGAGTGGTGGATCGGTGAGTGGGCTCACCGGAGAGGATTTGGGCACAGCGGTATTTGGCGGCAATGGCCGGTGTTGGAAACAATGGGAGGGCATCGTGAGATTGTGGGGGAGGTTTAGGATGAAGATGGTGTGGCGGTTGTGGGCTTTTATAGTTGGTGGAGGGCAGTGGCACCAACAGCCGAGCGGGGCAAACACGGTGTGTGGCGGCGGCGTGGACGGCGGACCAACTTTGGCGTTGAGCGAGGGCAAGGTGGTGGTGGGTTGGCTACGCAGGAGTTGTCGCGTCCCACTGGTGCGAGTGGCGTGCACTAGCATGGGTGGTTGCGACGAAAACAACGCGTTGACCACCTAGCTTGGCGTGGGAGAAGGGCCGAGGCTGGGCAGTGCTGGCGCGGCGACGTTAATGCCTAAGGCGAGGTGGCTGGGCAAGGTGGTGAGTTCCTGTTGTGGTGCAGGTGTTGGCGACGGCGATGTGGGAGTGAGGCAGTGTGTGGGCAGGCGAACAACGGAGCGATGCGACGCAACAAAAAATAGGGGCGGTGGTGGCTTGGCTCGAGGTACCTTCGAGCTGAGAAAACTGGAAAGATAAAAAGGGAAGGCAGAAAAAGGAGAAAACTTTCCGAATTGGGCAGGAAGACCAAATTCAAACCTGACGAGGATCTAATAATCCTCACTTAATTAAATTATTTATCTGTAATTGTTATTATAGATAGCAATATCCTCATGATAGTCTTAAGTATACCCCTTATCATGTACAAGGGAAAATCTTAAGATGATTAGTTGTAAACTACCCTATGACCACCCTGTATGGTCGTAAGATGTTCTACGACCACCTGGTGATCGTAAGTCTTTCTACGATCATCTCATGGTCATAAGCCTTTCTACGACCAGATCAATTACGACTACCTTATAGTCAACAAAGTCTACAAATATGTGGGCTCAATTGACTAGGGAATCTTATACGCTGTGTTTAAGACACAAAGTAGTTAGCATACGCTATTATCCTCTAGGATAACTGCATGTATTACGCCTCTGTCTGTGACGATAACTACCAGGCGACGTGGGGGTGTCATCTCTTTGACAATAACTTCCATCAACGTGCGCATTACATCAAACGTTAAGGCGTCACTTGGTCTGGAGTAACTTCCACCCTTTCATGCGTTATATAAAGGCTAAAGTAAGAGGACATTGGGGCAGATCGGAAGGAGACATTAAACATTAGTTTTCTTCCTGATTGTAAAGAGCATAGTCAATACATCCACACAGGACTAGGGTTGTTATTCTCTCCAGAGAAGGTCTGAACATATCTAAATCCCCGTGTCTTTCTTTGTATAGTTCTAATTTTAGGAGACCCTCGAATATTCATTCGTAAGATCAATACTAGATCATCGACAGTTGGCGCCGTCCGTGGGGAGTTTCCGGTGATTCCTTTTCGGCAAGTTCTCTTGATTTTTTCAACTCTCATACTTTCATGGTAGGAGAGTGGAATAAGGAGAACTGGTTCGATTTGTCTGACTATGTAGAACTCGACATGGATACCTACTATGAATACGAGCAGAGTATTATTTCATCTGATGATAATGCTGCCTCTAGGGATCTTTCACCAGACCTAGGAGACCATGCCGCAGATAGATTTGATGAGAGGTCTTTTTCCCCCCCATAACATTACGTCCAGATGAGGGACCAGATTGCTCAGAGGGCAAGGGTCCATCCGACCATGATCTGAACTGCACCAAGACAAGTACAAAGCACAGCGAGGGTTCCCCTTCCAAATGTTCAAGCCCGTCTAATCTGGCACAACAAGTCCTAAAATCCATCATTCCGGGACTCAACCAGCATCCGGTGATCGTCACCCTTCGGTTATCCCCACGAGGTGTGTGGTCGAGCCTGCTCTTTATGCGGATTCGACCGTACCCTCATAGGGTTCACCTTTGATTGGAGACAGTTATAGCCCAAAATTCCCTTTCTTGGAGGAGATTGCTCCAAGCCACGAGGTGTTGTCATTTGACTACTCCTCAAACTAGGAGAGCTCAGGCACAAGTTGAAATGATATCCAGGAGGTCTTCGTCCTCCCCTCAGATCCTAATATCTCTTCGAGAGGTAGGACTGGGGATGCTTCCCATCGCTCACTCACTTCGGGCTCTTGCGGTGATGGCGTGGACGCCTCCGGCGATGAACAGGATCACCACCTTCATGAGCGTGGCAGAAATCCTAGAAATGATCGCTCTATACTGTGGAAAACTCAAGCAAACTCCGATGTGGATAATCCTGAGACCATTCGGAGGAGAAGAATTGCATCCCAAAGAACTTTACCTGGGCGCATTCAATATCGGTCAGAGGAAGATCAAGAACTTCAACGTATAAACGACCTAATCGAGAATCCATCTCAAGAGCTTGGATGAGCGCCAGGCTATGACCTCTTTCCTGAAGAGATCGCATAAAGGATTCGGGGCTCAATGGTTAGGCTTGAGCATACTCGCCGACATTGTTCTGGTAGTCGTACCGGAATGACTCCGTCGAACACTAGTCGTTCGAATAACTCTCGTCATGGAGAACAACACGACAACAGGTCTTGTCGCTCCCCTAACCACAACTGTCATCGGAGAAGAGTTCTTCGAACATTAGGTGATCTACAAGCTCCTAGGGGAGGTGATCATTCACCACTTCTACCTAGGAATCTGCAATAGCAGTTGGAATATGAGGAGTATTACCCTTGTAGGACTGAGACCCATCATAGGCCAGGTCCTCCTGCCACTGGGTATCATCATATACGATCACTTATTGACATCAACCCTTCTTTCTCATAAAGAAGGCGTCATGATATTATTACCAGATATCGGGTATTCTCGCCTGACCTTTGAGCAGTTCGCTGGCCGCCGCGGTTTCGACCGGTGAACATAAAGAAGTTTGACGGGTCACAAAATCACATCGAATTTCTTCAGATATATACGACCGCCGTTCGAGCAGCAGGAGGAGGAGAGCACGTCACGACGAATTATCTTCCTACTGTGCTCAAAGGATCTACTCGGTTGTGGTTGTTAAATCAACCACAGGAGTCGATCTATTCATGGTAACATCTATGTGATTTACTACTGGCCAATTTTTAGGGTACCTACAACCGTCCCAGAAAGAAGGATGACCTGCACAGAATGAGACAGAATGCCCATGAGACCTTGCGCTTGTTCATTGGGCGTTTCAGTCAGGTTCGCAACTCCATACCTGAGATTTCTGATTCTTCTGTTACCATAGCATTTAACTAGGGAATCTGCAGTAGATGGATCACATAGGACATCGCTTTAAATCATTAAATTTCATTGTTGAGCTTTTTGAGATAGTAATCGATATGCAATCTAGCTGCAGAATTAGTCGAGTGGAATAGAACCATCGATCGAGTTAATAAAGATACTTAAGAAGCAAGCGAAAGTAGCAAGAAGAAGGATAAAAAGGCCAAGAAAGCCAAGAGCAAGACCAAAGGCCAAAAGTCTCAAGTAAATAGCTCCAAGGAAGTCTTAGCTGTAAGTGATAAGGAGCCTCGAAGCTCCAAACCATACTCTGACCGAGGCAAGGGCAAACACACCAAATGGAAGAATGACAAGTCTAGGTGGTGTCCTTTCCATAAAAAGGAAGGACATGACCTTTGCAACTACCGAGTTTTCCAACGAAAACTCGAGGACTACTACACCAACAAAGGATCTCTTCCTACACTTGAGGAGGTAGGGCAAACAAGTGGTTGAAAGTAGTCAGACGACGATGAGGAGATGCCATTTCAGGATCCAAAGCACACTATCGATCACATCTATGGAGGATCTTCGGCATACGAGTCAAAATAATAGCTCAAGGCTATCGAGCGTGAGGTAAACTCCATTGACCTTGCTCTTGTCAATAAATTACTGAAGTGGTCGGAGGTCACCATCTCTTTCAAGAAGGGTGATTATTCAATCCTTTCTACTCGACCAGGTCGATTTCCGATCGTGGTCGAGCCCGCCATCAACAACTGTCGAGTAAATCGAGTGTTATTTGGTGATGAAAGTGAAGGGATATGGGTAGGCTACACTAGCTAACAATTCAAAAATTCTACCACGTAAACCAGGACGCCATGCAAGTAAGAGATCATAGATTGTTACCACTAGATGCACAGTGCAGCGAAAGAAGAGTTAGAGAAGCCTGATCCAATGAAGAGCGCGTCGATGTAGAGGTCGTAGACGATCGTCCAGCGTTCCTCGATGTCGATCGTCTCCTCTAGCAACCAATCGCGTGCCTTGCGAAGTCCTAGATCGTCCTCAAGCGCAACATCAACCGTAGTAGCGTCTTCACGGTATCCACACGTCCGGGGAAGGAACACCATACGTCGGTGTACTAGCACCAACTTGCACGGTAGGGCTCTCTCGAGAAGATGACGGCTAGGGTTTCGGTGGAACTCACGTTCTATCGTCTATCTTACCCATAGCCTTAAGCATCTCCTTATATAGTGCCCATGACGAATCCTATCTGAACACGTTTGTTCTAACCCATTAAGTGTGTGACCCGTTAGGTTCATGCGTAATCGGTTGTGACTCGGAAACTCCTTTCTGATCACGAGTTGTTATCGGCTCCTAGCAGGACATAACGATTCCTGAATACACACGACTTATATCGAACGAATCTTAATGCAATATGATCTATGACCAGGTCTTTATCACTAACGACTAGCTCATATCTCTATACGACCAGCTCATATTTGGCCTCGACCAGTTCATAACTCCTTACAACCAGGTTTTGACCACTTAGTGATCATGTTCGACCAATCTACGACCAGCTCATATCTCTATACAACTAGTCTGTATCTGATCGAACTAAAAGACCTTCTCGTGTATTCTCCCTTTGCCTCATGATATCTGGATGAACTCCAAGTGAGATATTATGTCATCCATGGACTATTCAATACTTTTCCGATCAAGTGTCGGATAACTTCATGTGGTCGAACTCTTCGACCACTAGTGGCATGGCCATGCACTTTTTTTATCCGACCACATCGAGGGGCCCAGAGATATCTCTCCTGTTATGTTAGGAGGGGCAAATCCCATATCCGACCAGTCATATTCCTCCACATGTTTCATAGCATACCCAAAAGCTACCTTTATAACTACCCAGTTACAGAGTACCGTTTGGTAACCCCTAAGTGTACTATTACTCTTGTAGAAAATCATGCTGATCTTAGGTCTAAGGATTATACATCATCATTGCTTAAGACCAAATGACGACACATAAAATCATAACTATCTCAATAGTGTCTCAAGGTGGGTCAATCCAACCCCGTGTTCTCTAACATGTGTTCACATTATTGATTCGATATCCCTATATCCATGACCAGTGAAACATGGTCATCAATCAATACATGTGCTGGTCGATAAGTCACTAGTTTTCTGACCAGTGACATCCGACCAAGGATACTTTTAGAACGACATCATATAAGTTAAAAGAGCTTCACCAACAAGTCACATACTTATTAATATTTATAACCAATAATTCATTCAAGGAATAGAATAACATTTATTCAATAACTCATAAGCATAGACATGATACAACCATCTCCATGATTGCCTCTAGGGCATATCACCAATGGGAAGTTCGTTAAATATAGTATTTGCAGGTGCCCTGGATGAGATGCAAGTGCCCAGGACCAAGGTAAAGCCTGTATGATACTCATTTGATGGGATCATACCGGGGTCTTTGGCCAAACCCATTGGCCAAGTTTCTCTTCCTGCAACGTTTGGTTCTCTAAACAACTTTAGGATAGAAAAAATCTTTTTTGATGTGGTCGATTTCGACACGACTTACAATGCCACACTCGGACGACCGACTTTGGCACAATTCCTAATGGCTGCTCATTATGGTTATCAATATCTTAAGATGTTAGGTTCCAAAGGAGTGATCACAGCCCACTGTGATAAAAAGATGGCACTTATATGTGACCGCAAATCCCTCGAGATGGTTGGCCAGATACCAACTCGAGAAGCAAGTAAGGGTCACCCTTCGACCAAGCAGTTGAAGCCTAAAACTACACCAAAGTCGAATGATCAAGTCAAAGAAGTTCCACTGAACCCAGATGAGCCTTCAAAGACTATTCACATTGGGGCTACTTCCGATCCTGCATAGGAAGACGCCCTCGTCACCTTCCTCCGAGCTAACGCATATATCTTCACGCTGCAAGCATCCAACATGTCTAGGGTCCTCAGGGAGGTGATCGAGCACAGGCTAGCTCTACAGCCTGATAAGAAACCCGTAAAACAAAAATTAAGGAGATTTGCACCTGATCGACGAGATGCTATCAGATCAGAATTGGAAAAACTACTTAAAGCAGGCTTTATAAGAGAAGTCGACTAACAGAGTGGTTGGCCAACCCTATAATAGTTAGAAAGTCCAATGGTAAGTGGCGTATGTGTGTAGACTTTACTGATCTCAATAAAGTTTATCCAAAAGATGATTTTCCACTTCCTCGCATAGATCAGTTGGTTGATTCTACTACTGGTTGTGAAATATTAAGTTTGCTATATGCATATTCTGGTTATCATCATATTAGTATGTGTTTAAATGATGAAGAAAAGACAACATTTATCACACTATTTGGAATATTTTGCTATGTCAAAATGCCATTTGGTTTTAAAAAATGCTGGTGCTTCTTTTCAACGCTTGATGCAACGACCTTCTCTGTTCAACTAGGCCGAAATTTGGAAGCCTGTTTGGACGATCTGGTCGTAAAAAATAACAAGCATCTTAATCATATTTCTGATCTGCAGGAAACATTCAATAACCTCATAAAACACCATTTGAAACTCAATCTTGAGAGGTGTGTGTTCGGAGTCTCTTTAGGAAAATTACTTGGATTCCTTGTTTCTACATGAGGAATCGAAGCAAATCCTGAAAAGATAAAGGCCATTGAACAAATACGCTCTCTGACCATGAAGAAAGAAGTCCAGAAACTCATAGGATGCATGGTGGCTTTATGTCATTTCATCACACGACTGGGAGAAAAATGACTTCCTTTCTTAAAACTTCTGAGAAAACACGGGGGTTTCGAATGGTCAAAGGAGGCAAACACTGTCTTTGAGGATATCAAAGTCAATGAGCGTAGTGCTGGTTGCCAAACGTGAAAATGTTTCATGACCAGTTTACTACGTCAGTGAAGTTTTACATAGGCCTAACGAGCGATACCCCTAGGTCCAAAAACTCTTATATGCCCTCCTCATGTCTTCGAGGAAAATATGGCATTATTTTCAAGCGCACAAGATAATTGTGTCATCTGAGTTTCCCTTAGGAGAGGTCCTCCAGAATAGGGAAGCAACGAGACGCATGGCAAAATGGTCAGTTGAACTTGGAGAGTTCGACCACCATTTTGTGTCCCGAACGGCTATTAAATCCTAGATCTTGACAGACTTTGTTGCCGAATGGACAAATCCTAAACCTGTTTAGGATCCCAGCACGAATCCCACGACCAGTAGACAATGTACTTTGATGGGTCACTTACGCTAAGTGGCTCGGGGGCAAGGGTGGTCCCAGAATCTCCTACAAGAAAGACTTTAAAGTATGTTATTCAATTAAACTTTTCTGCCACTAACAACGTGACAGAATACGAAGGTTTGTTGGCTGGCATACGAGTAGCGAAAGTGTTCGGGATTCGATGACTACTCGTGAGAGGAGACTCTCAACTAGTCGTAAATCAGGTTGGAAAAGAGTACCAGTGCTCTAATCCAACCATGTCTCGGTACTTATCGGAAGTCAGGAAGGTTGAAAAGCATTTTTTCGATTTCGAGGTACAATATATCCCTCGAAAGGATAATTTTCTCGCTGACCAGTTAGCTCGAATGACTTCTTCCCGATCACAAGTACCAAAAGGAGTCTTCTTAGAACAGCTCTAGAAGTCATCTTTGGTTGAAGCACCAGAGACATCTCTTATTGAGATAACCTCTCTAGAATACGAGGATACCTGGATGAATCCCATCTACGAGGATCTTCAGAATGGTACAATACCTAATGACGATCTTGAAGCTGATCGTTTATCCCATGAGGCCAAAATCTATACTTTGGTCGAAGGAGTCCTCTATAAACAAGGTACTCAAGGGGTTCTCATGCGATGCATATCACAGAATGAAGGATTAAATCTCCTTCACGAAATACACAGAGGCATCTATGGAACTTATGCTTCTTATAGAATGTTGGTTAAAAAAGCCTTTCGACAAGGTTTCTATTGGCCAACAGCCCTCTATGATGCCAAAGAGTTGGTTAAAAAGTATTTACAATGCCAATTTTATAGTAGACAAATGCACCAACCGGCTCAGGCATTGCAAATGTACCTCTTTCTTGACCTTTTACAACCAGGGGTCTTGATATCCTAGTACTGTTCCCAAAAGCACCGGGAGGCTTTGAGTTCCTTTTTGTGGCTATTGATACGTTCACAAAATGGATTGAAGCCAAACCTGTGACTGGGATAACAACGGAAGCAGCCAAGAGAATTATGATGAAAAGTGTGATTACTTGAATTGGTGTTCCAAGTCGAATAATTACATATAATGGTACACAATTTTCGATCGCGAAATTCCAAGAATTTTTCCAAGAGTTGGGTACCAAACTATGTTATGCCTCTGTCGCCCACTCACAAAGCAATGGAGCAATTAAAAGAGCGAACTGCCAAATTATGTAGGGAACTAAGACTCGAGTCTTCGACCAGCTTATAAAGCACTCGGTGGCTTGGGTAAAAGAATTACCCTTAGTATTATGGGCAATTCGCACGACTGTTAGTCGGGGTACAAGTGAAACACCCCTTTTTCTAGTTTTTGGGGCTGAAGCCATGCTTCTATCAGAACTAAATATTCGGTCGACAAGGGTCAAAAATTACAACGACTCTTGATAGGAACAACTTTGGGCAGATGACATCAACCTACTCGAAGAGAAGAGAAATCAAGCCTTAATCCATTTGGCAGTCTACCAACAAGACCCGCGCAAATACTACGATCGTAAGGTCCAGCCTCGTAGCCTTGCTGTAGGTGACTTGGTATTGAAAAAGATTCAATCCCAGTCTAATCGGAACAAACTTTTCTCCAAGTGAGAAGACCCTTATAGTGGTCGAAGTTACACGACTAGGCTTAGTACGACTAGTAATGGAGGATGGCCGAATCCTTTCTAACTCTTGGAATATCGACCAATTACACAAATTCTATGTGTAACCTCTTACTTTCTCAATAAAGTTTATGCTTTCTCTAATCTTTATTGCATTACATTGAGCAATGCTTCGATGATTTTTTCGATCATTTTTTACAACAACTTGGTTTTCTTTACACTGGTCGAAGGAAGGTAATATCACCTAGTCAAAGTCTTTTCTCTCTGCATGTGGTCTTGCCCACTAGAAGGAACTTCCTAGCTTTGACTTGTTCCTCACTTTTGCTGCCAAGTACAAAGAAACTAGGTTCAATGAAATGTGGTCAAAATAATTTAAAGCAAGCTCTTTTCGACTTAGTTTATTTCTTCATTTTATTTTCGAAGAATTCTCTAAGTGGAGTAAGCTTTTATAATTTGTTCAACTACTTTTGGTAAACTCAATTCGTTTAACTTGGTCGGAGGTAGACACACCACCTAGTCGAAGTCTTTCCTCTCTGCACGTGGTCCTTCCCACTAGAAGGAAATTTCTAGTGTCGCGCTGTTTCTAACTCTTGTTATCAGTACAACACAATTGAGTTCACTAAAAAAGGTCGAATGAATTTTTTAAGCACACTCTTGAAGTTTGTCCAACTAATGTTGATGACCTTGATTTGATTAACTTGGTCGGAGAAAGCAACTCACCTAGTCGAAGTCTTTTCTTTCTGCATGTGGTCCTGTCCACTAGAAGGAACTTCCTAGTATCGATCTATTACTAACTCTTGTAACTAGTACATGACAATTGCGATCGACAACAAAAGTCGGACAAACCTCTTTTAAGCAAACCTTTTTTTTCACTATTTACTTAGTTTATATAATTAAACTAAGCAAATAGTCAGGGGCTAAGAGAAAGTTATAAATATGACTTCAATTCTTAGTCTTAAAGGTTCAATTTTCTTTCCCATTTCTTGTATAAGTTACTAACTACTCGATGAGATAATTTGCTGGAAAATGAAGGTATCTCTACTTTGCCATAGCACTCTGAGGTAGACCACCAAAGAAAGGCAGGAGAGGAAATTATCAAGATAGTGACACGATGAGTAGAGCTACCGACCACCCAATATGTGGCCTAGCCGACCTCTTCACTGCTCCTCCACCGCCTATCCTTTAGCAGTCGCCACTACTGCCACTAGCTTCAACCCCGCCGAAGCATTCTTGTCGTGGTTTTGACATGACAAAGGTTCACCGTAGTGCTTGCCTCACTGCCAAGTCACGGGCGACCAGGGATTTTTTTTACTGGAGGTGGGCAGTATGGTCGAAAATCAGAAAATTTTGGCCAAAATTTTCAAATCAAAATTTGAATTTTTTGGATTTTAAATTTTAAAATCAAATTCGAGCAAAATTCAAGAAAATTCGATTTTTGGGGCAAAATTCATCCAAATCGATTTTTTGGACTGGTTTGTATTCCTACCCCCCGGTAGCACCGAAATTTCTAATTTTTGGTCAAAATTTGGAACCCCGCGGGCAATCACAGTGACCGAGAGGGTGCAATAGAACCTGTGTCATCAACTAGGGTTGCTGAATGACGAGCCCACTCCTCTTGAGGCAGCCCTTAGGGATTACAAGGCCATGTTCGCTGGACCACTGCCTTCTGAATCAATTGTGATGAGGATCCAACTAGCGAACTAGCGGGATCGTGTTGTTTTGGCGTGATCATTCACGTTACAGTAACAATGCGATAACACTCCAGCATTGGTGTAGTAACACTCCATCTCTCGTGCAGTAACACTCCAGCGGTGGTGTAGTAACACGATGTTCTTCGTGTAGTAACACTTCGGCGGTGGTGTAGTACTACGTTGTCTTTTGTGCAGTAACACTCCGGCGGTAGTGTAGTAATACGGTGTCCTTTGTGCAGTAACATGGCTTTCATAGCGTAGTTGATGAGGGCATCTCTAGCTTTCCATCTTCATAAGAACAAGATATCACTCTAGAATTGCCTAAGGGGCCAATTACTAGCGCACGTGCCAAACAACTTCAACAAGAGGTGAGCTCACTCCTAGCTAAGCATAATAATATTTTTGATGAGAATTTTATACTACCTAAAACTTATATTTTATGTGTGCTCAGATTTTAAGAACATACAATGATGGACCCCAAGAGGGAGGCGTGGGAGGAAGGGAGCCCATCAAAAGAGGATGTTCAAACAACCATCTTGACCCATGCGGCCAGCCAACAAGGGAGCCATCAAATGAGGAGGCCAAGGCGCTGGTCTGTGGCCCATTCGGTCAAGGAGAAGAGGACCAAAGCCCATGTGGAGGAACCAAGAAGAAAGCCCAAGTCCTAGGCATGAACAGTACATGGCGTGAATAGTAGGCGTCATGAACAGTAAATCTAAATAGTATTTTTAATTAGGAGTTTGATTCGGTTTCCTTAAAACTGAATTGGAGTTTGTTTCGGCTGGCCCTAGGCCGAGTCTTTACGTGAGAGAGGTGGGAGCACCCTTAAATACCTCGGCATCGCACTTGTATTCATTAGACCAGTTTATGTATAAAAATTGAAACATAGCTATTGTTTGTTCTTTTGAAACCAGAGTTTATGCGAGGACTTTGAGAGAGCATTAGGCGATCCATTGATTTGTTCTGCAATTCAAGGTTAAGCCGTCGTTCCATTGGGAATTGGGGACTTGGTGTTCGTCGTTCGTGGTCTCGCGACGGTCAACTATCCGGTGTGTTTTGGGTGTATTCCGAAGAGTTAAGGGGTTTGTGCATGGGCGCGAGTGTTCAGCTAGTGACATCATCTACTTCGCATCCACTATCCACGGTTCCTTGCCGAGAAGATCGGGCCTCCCCCGTATCAGTAGTAGATACCAAGATAGATGTGTTCGGTAGCTAGGAACCGAAGCCCTAGATAGTCTCCCACCTGGGCGCAACACATCACGTGATTCAAGAAGAAAGAACCTTGCGGTCCAGTGAACAAGAACCAACCTCACAGCTAGATTCGGCACACCTAGATGAATCTCTAATAAAAAATTCACAAGAATGCACACCTCATGGCTGCCAATCATGGTGATTTTCTGGTTTATTTAACTCAAAACAAAACTAATCTGAGTACATGGGGAGCCGATCCTTAGCTTTTAGGGTTAATTCCATATTTGCCATTGGAAGTTGACGAGCTCCCCAAAATGCCATCGCAAAATTTCTGTTCCCTCCATTGCCACTCGATCTCAACTTCTATCCCCATTTTGCCATTCCCGTGAGTTGACCGTTGACTTGACTGTGAAAAGACGATTTTGCCCCTAAGTGTACTGAGATCTTTAGGGAATTGTTTGACATAGTAATATAGTTCCAAAAATTATGAAATGTTTATGAAAAGTTCCTGACATAGTGTAGATTATTCTGTAATTTTTGTAGGGTTTTATTTGCAACATGTTTTTCTCTAAAAATCTTTCAAGTTTTTGGAACTATATCAATGTGAAACAAAAGCTAAAGAAAAAACACTTAGGGCAAAATCGTCTTTTCACGGTCAAGTCAACGGCCTAGTCAACAATCAACTCACGACAATGGCAAAATGGGGATAGAAGTTGAGATCGAGTGGCAATAGAGGGAAGAAAAATTTTGCGATGGCATTTTAGGGAGCTCGCCAACTTCCAATGGCAAATAAGGAATTAACTCTAGCTTTTATACCCCTAACTCCATGCATGCGAGGCCCTGGTCACGTGCGTGACTACCAGGTTGAATCCAACATGGATTCGGACTGCAAAAGCAAAAATAGGAAACACAAAGAACTCGGACTCTAAATAACTGAACCAACTTTAAAAAAAGATACCTCGTGTAATTCAGATCAGGATATCTCCAACCCGAACTAATGATGGAAAAGAACTCGCATGATTTATCTCTTCCTTTGTTGGCTTGATTTCCACACTTCCTTTGTTGGCTTGATTTCCACACTTCCCTTCCTTTCTTGTTGCATAGCCCCCACATGCATGCACCAAAACCACCTCCTTACTTTTAGGGTGTGTTTGGTTCCCTGCATACCTCTAACCTGGCCCGTACGGGTCATCCAGGCTAAAGCGAGCTAGGCTGTGTGGATGCAATATGGGTTATTTGGTTGGTTGTTTCTGTTGGGCCAGGCTGTGTTGAGATGTTGTTTGGTTGGGTGCATAAGGACGTTGATCGCAAGTGTAGATGCAAGAGACGGTGGAAAGAAAATGTTAGCACAGCTTTAATTTTATCTTAATATATTCTAATAGTCCTCATTTCACCTTAACCCACTTTAATCCACTCTAATACTACCTCATATGCACTAATCACCTCTTAATAATGTCATTAGCAGAGCCTGCATCTGGAGAAATGGAGAAATTGGGCGTTTCTGCCCAGCCTGGCCCAAAAGCATCTTTTGCATCTGCTCAGCCAGGTTGCTTTACACGTGCAGCCATTCAAACAAGCGAAACCAAAAAGATTATGTACCTAATGTGTTTGGTTGGGTGCATAAACTTGGGCCAGGCTCCTTAGGTACAAAATCCTTTTGGTTTCGCTTGTTTGGATGGTTGCACGCGTAAAGCAACCTGGTTGAGCAGATGCAAAAGATGCCTTTGGGCTAGGCTAGGCAGAAACGCCCAATTTCTCTGTTTCACCAGATGCAGGCTCTGCTAATAACGTTATTAAGAGGTGATCAGTGCATATTAGGTAGTATTAGAGTGGATTAAAGTGGGTTAAGGTGAAATGAGGGCTATTAGAATATATTAATATAAAATTAAAGCCATGCTAACATTTTCTTTCCACCGTCTCTTGCATCTACACTTGCGGTCAACGTCCTTATGCACCCAACCAAACAACATCTCAGCACAGTCTGGCCCAACAGAAACAGCCAACCAAACAACCCATATTGCATCAACACAATCTGGCTCGCTTCAGCCTGGATGTCCCGTACGGGCCAGGCTAGGTGTATACAGGGAACCAAACACACCTTAAGAAGCCTGGCCCAAGCTTATGCAACCAACCAAACACACCCTGCTCCTGCATGCATGCAAGTCACATGTTCCACGCTCGGCTGCATGCATTGATTTCTTTCCTTCCCCTTGGCTGCATGCATTGATTTGTTATGCCAACACGTTTCAGGATTCCTAGCATGTACCACCCTCCCATGCGCATGCATTGCATCATGCTGTACTTGGTCTGGCCCACACAATTTGTGCACTACGCTGTCAATTCCACAACTCAAATAATTCCCACGGCCATATCGGCTAATCTTTTGGCGCGCCGTCGACCTTGGCACACAAGTACTAGTAGACAATTTTTTTCCTCTCCCTTCATGGCTAGAACTGCTATGGCATCCACGCACCGCACTAACATGCCCCAAATTGCGCATGCTAATGTGTATCCCCCCTAGCCTACCACACCGCCCTCCCTCTTGGTTGCTCCTTTCTCTTTTATTCTTTCTTGTAATAAAACAACACCCTCATGACACAGAACATCAGATTGTGGTTTAGAAACACACACCAAAGCTGTAGTAGCAGGTGGCACCGTATCATCTTTCCCCTCTTAAGCAAAGCCGTCCTCGGCTTTGGTGTGATCTTAGGCACCTTATCCTTCACAGCAAGCACAATTTCTAATTTAATCACGCTCCCCACCTTTGGCTTGAGCACATGCCGTTTGCCATCATGCACGAACGTGTATGTGTTGATCCTCGCTGCATGACTGCATGTGTGGCATCCCAATCGTATCGCCATGGTCTCCCCAACAACAAACCACAAACCTCCAATGGCAAAACATCACACTCTACCTGATCAACATAGTTGCCGGCTAAAAATAGTACACGCAACTTATGAGTGATTTTCAGCTTCCTAGAATTATTCAGCCACTCCACGTAGTGCAGTTGTGGATGCTGCCACATGGACAATCCCAAAGCGTACACCAAATCCTTGGCTAATCACATTGGTGAAACTTCCACCGTCGATGATCAGCATGCACACCTTTCCCTTGACCTCACACTTGGTTTTGAAAAGACTCCAGCGCTGTCCCTTCTCCACCTTATCAGCTGAACACCGTCGATGAGGACATGACCCCTATAGATACAACCATATTTGCTATGCTTGCTGTTTCAATTACAAGAGCTCGTACACTTCACTTAAATTATCAGGTGAACTTGTTTTTAGGAGTGCCTTTTTATTATATGAACTATATGATGCTACATAATAATGAAAAAAATATATTTGTACAGCTATACAAGCAGGAATGCATCAACACCTAAAGGGTTCAAGTTGGATACATTCTAGAATCTACTTCGGCATCTGGAGACAGCACCGACTTCAAATGTGCATAACTTTCATATACGGAGTCCGTTGGAGGTCCACGAGTACTTGATGGAAAACTTGTCTTGTCCTCTTTCCAACGGATATGGCCCCACCTTTAGATTCGGTGTCTACACATCGCAATCATCTAAATAAAGTGCTGCATCACCTGTTTGGGCCAAATTGGGACTTGTAATGCTTGGGCCCAAGGGGAAAGTACCTCTCTCTTGGCCCATACTATTCACATGAACAGTATAGTGAATAGTACCACCCCTATCTCTTAGTTGTTTGTGGCTCCCCTTCCCTCTATTTAAGGAGGCCGCACCACTCTAGTCTCCTTGGATTTCATTGAGTTAAAAGTTAGCTACGTTACAACTTCATGTATTGGCTTGTGTCGACTAGACCAACCCTGAATACCGCTTCGGAATCCCACATTATTGAGTATTTCAATCTTATTTACAATTTCAGATTGCTTATTATCTTGTTCTTATGTGTTCTTCGATTGCATGCAGGAATAGACCTTTATGGTTAGGTCGATCGTGCTTCTAGCAAGGTTGATAACAATCACAAAGTTGGTTTAGCGATTTCCAGACATATTGGTCATGTACGATTGGTAGCTGAATCGTGAGAGTCGTCTCCACCAAATCGAAATTATCCTTCTCATCGAAAGATCGAGACACCCATTGTCGCATCAGGTGGTATCAGAGCGCACGGTACACACCTCCGCATCAAGATCATCTTCGGTTGCTTTTTCTACTACTACACCTACTACGATTGCCGCCCCTGTTGCTGTGAGCGTCACTCTGTCTCCCTACCTTGCATCATTGGCTCGCTCATTGGCCATTGAGCTGGAGCAAGAAAAAGAAGGGAAAGCTTGTGACTACTCGCCATCTCTAGTACCAACATCATCTGAGTCGAGCCTACAAGATAATACCAAAGGTACTGATTTGAACACTCAACCTGAGAACAAACCGATGATTTCATTCCTAGTATCATTGAACAAAGGGAACCTAGTGCTGTGAAAGCATATAATAATTTCCTAGCTACAAAATATGATATTATTAAGATTTTGTGTGAATCCTGTGATACTTTGACTGATTTGACTACTGAATTGAGTGCACCATATGATAAACTTATTGATTTACCTACTGACTTGAGTGCACATTGGGATAAAATAATTGAATTACCTGCTGTTTTGAGTGATTCATGTGATGAATTAATCGTATACAATGATCATGTGAAATTGGTTATATATAAAGAAGTTTTGACTAGAATTTCTCCTGCTAATTCTTTGTTACATTATGATAGATCTACCTATGAAATTGTCACATGCTATGGAGAAAGTTTCTGAAATTGCATGTTCGAAATCTTTGTTTAGTGCCTACACCCCTGGGTATAAGTTTAATTTGATTGGAGATTATGGTGTAGACAATCAATTTCTTGTATATCGAATATGCATCACTTGTGATCATATGGATAAATTGAAGCTTGCTGTTTTGGACAACAATTCTTGTGTACTGAATCTTGTTCAATATGAGAGCAAAATAAAATTTAGTGCTCATCCAATGCCTATGTGTTCATCTCTTATTGCACCATCTAGTATGGACAATCTAAACAATAACATTGAATTATGGAAGAACTTACAAATATTTTCACCATTGCTAGATGAATTTGCTATTGCTCGATTGAAATATGATTATATCGATGAACATTGTTTGATTCCAAAAGTTGTAGCTTTGCCCATATGTGCTACCACTGCAAATTTATAACATCATATATTTGAATTGCTTAAATACTTCACTTACATTTGCAAAACTAGTTGCAAAAATTGCTGTGCGAGAAATTTTGTTTTGCTCATTAACATATATGATTATTCTTGGGGTAATAATACAATAAGATTTTATGATCACGGCTGTTTTATAATATTAATTGTGCAACAACAAAGAACCGTTAAAATGGATGACATATACATATACCATGCATACACCTTGGCTTCTTTGTTATCCTATTTTTCACTTATCAAAAGCCAATGACGACTTTGTTTTCAAGAAGGGGAGGATGATGAGGACATTACCCCAATGGATATAACCATATTTGCTATGTTTGCTATTTAAATTATGAGAGCTCGTACACTTCACTTAAATTATTAGGTGAGCTCATTTTTAGGAGTGTATTTTTATTATATGAACTATATGATGCTACCTAATAATGAAAATGTATATTTGTGCAGCTATACAAGGAGAAATGCATAAACACCTAAAGAGTTCAAGTTGGACACGTTCTGGAATCCAGTTCGGCCTCCGGAGATAGCATCGACTTCAAATGTGCATAACTTTCACATACGAAGTCCGTTGAAGGTCCACGAGTACTTGATGGAAAGTTTATCTCATCCTCTTTTCAACGGATCTAGCCCCACCTTCAGAATAGCTATCTACACATCGCAATCATCCAAAGAAGGTGTTACGTCACCTGTTTGAACTAAATTGGGCCTTGTAATGCTTGGGCCCAACGGGAAGGTGCCCCTACTCTTGGCCCATACTGCTTACGGCCATACTGATCATGTGAACAGTACCATAAATAGTACCACCCTTATCTCTTAGCTATTTGTGGCTCCCCTTCCCCCTATTTAAGGTGGCTGAACCCCTCTAGTCTCCATGAATTTTGTTGAGTTAAAAGTTAGCTACATTGTAACTTCATGTATTGGCTTGTGTCGACTAGACCAACCCTGAATACCGCTTCGGAATCCCACATTATTGATTATTTTAATCTTATTTGCAATTTCAAATAGCTTATTATCTTGTTCTTGCGTGTTATTCGATTGCATGTAGGGATAGACCTTCGTGGTTAGGTCAATCGTGCTTCTAGCAAGGTTGATGATAATCACGGAGTTGGTTCAGCAATTGCCAGGCATATTGGTCATGTACGATTGGTAGCCGAATCGTGAGAGTCGTCTCCGCCAAATCGAAATTATCCTTCTCATCGAAAGATCGGGACACCCATTGTCGCATCAGCTTCGCTACCATCCAGATCCAGTCGTAGCCACCTAGATCCGCTCGGATCTGGTGGCCTACGTCGTCCCAGTCGCCATCTTTGTCTTCCCGAGAGGCGCAAGCCGCAAGTGCGTGGTCGCCGCCGCTGCCTCCTCCTTGGCCTTAGCCTCAGCCTCCAAGCGCCCCTGCCCCAATCTTGCTCCTCGCACCCACCGCTCCTTCTTCGCGACAGGGCGAAGCCAGCGGCACCGCGAAGGGGGCCTAAGGAGGTCCTAGGGGGTGTGAAGGGGAGCCGACGAGCCTTGATAGCTGGCAGAGGGGGGCGAAGATGGAGGCGTCGCGAAGGGGGCCCAAGGGGGTGCAAAGCCGGTGGTCATGAGGCGGAGATGGAGCTGGAAGTTGCGTGGGGCCAGCGGCAGGCGGAGGCGCAGCCGGGACGGCGGTGGCTGCGGCTTCATGGGGCGCTAGAGCGAGGGGAGCGTGGGGTAGGGGACGGGTTGGGGGAGGCCGTCCTTCTATGGGAGGCCATAGCTTCGAGGGGCGCCGGAGCGAGGGGTAGGACGACCAGCGTGGTTGCCCTCTGTCTTCCTCGTGTCCAGCTGCCGTGCGCTACCGCTCGCCCGCCTTGTTGCGTGTTTGACCGCGAAACCGCCACCCACGAACTCACCTTGGTGCCCCCAATCCATTTTGTTCTCGCCGATTGTTTCCGTCGCCTTCCCCACCAACGTCCAGCCCCTCCATGGCAGCCTTCCCGTGCTCCTCTGTTTTCAAACGAAGTAGCAGTTGTTCCCTTTTCCCTCTGCTTCCCTCTATTTGTATGACAGCATAGCCGACCAGTGTAATTAAGTTATTTTTTATTGGCTTGCTAATAATTCAATGACATCTGGCCCCCATTTAATTAGATATTAATCAATGACATGTGGCATCCACGTCAGTCAAAACCATTTTGGTTTGAGCCATGTTAGTGCCATGTCAAACAAAGTAGTTTTGGATTGGGTTGAGGGGGCTAAAGTGAACGGTTTTGACAATTGAGGGGGGTCAGGTGTCCAATTTTGTAGTTCATTGTTGTTTTTTGGACTTTTTGAAGAGTACTGGGTCGTAAAATAGACTTTTTTTCCTACCATAGGGAATAGGGATTAGGGATACATGGACCTGGTCCACTTAGATGGATTGATCGGTATGCATTGTCATGAATATGCCTCTAAAACAATGATTAAAGCATATGTTATGCAAACGTATTTGTTTCCTTTATTAAATTTCCTACGTTTTTCCTTTGAGCTTTCCAAATGGGTGCTTTTATAATTTTGTTTTGTTTTCATTTCCTCTGTTTCATTTCATGTATTTTTTTAATTATTTCTATGTTTTTTCATTCTTGTATTCCAGATGAGCCTGGAGAGGAATTGATTAAATCTGTTGAGGAATCGCCGCTGGCAAGTCCAGTCCGAGTGATCACCTTGTAGATGGAAGTCAAATTACACGGAACAATGCAAGAACAAATAGTAGATTGAATATAGAGCTATGGGGGACTTCTTTCTTCTCTTTATTTCTCTTCTTATGATCAACCTTTTACAAGGACTAGCACCCCCTATTTATAGAATAGAGATTCTGCTAGGGTTTTGGATAGGACGCCCACCCATGGGTCGGCTGTTGGGCCAGGCCCATGGTTTCCCAACACCCCCCTTAGGCACTCATCCTCACATGTTCATGCCTCGTCAAAACTCCATAAAAACCTAGTGGAAAAAAATTTAGAGAAAGAGTACATGATACACATTCTACTGCGTTGCACGAATTGCCTCATTAAAAACCTTAGCCGAGAAACTCTAGGAAAACTCGTCAAGGGAAAAAGAGTTCAATCCACCAAATTTCATTTAATCTCCAGGATTTACTCTTTGGGTACTCGATCTTTGTGGTGAACTTTCAATAATGAGTTCATGAAGATTCTCCCCTGAATTCTGCACTTCTCTAAGTCTCATCATTCCAATTCCATGTATGCATCCTTGAAAGCTAGACACTGGAAGTGACTTATTGAATAAATCTACAAGATTTTCACATGACTTAGTATGCAGTACTTTAATTTCGTCCATCTTTTGCTATTCATGAGTATAGAAGAACTTGGGGTTGATATGCTTGTTGAGTTGACTCTTCACATAACCCATCTACACTTGTGCAACACAAGTTGCATTATCTTCATAGATAATAGTGGGGATTTGCGCGTTATTCAATCCATACAACTGCTAGATGTGGTGAATCACCCGGCGAAGCCAAGCACATTCTCGTGAGGCCACGTACAGTGCTATGATTTACAAGTGGATTGTCAAAGTTGATACAAGACTTTGGTTTGATGATTTCCATGAAAATACAGTTCCACCACACAAGAATATATAGCCTATTTACGACTTAGTTGTATGCGGGTCCGATAGGTACCCGGCATCTGCATAGCCATTCATAGTTAGGTCTTGGTTCTTTCTGTAGAATAGACCAAGGTCTTTGCTTCATTGGAGGTATTAGAAGATGTCCTTTATTCCCTGCCAATGCCTTTTGGTAGGTTCTGCACTATATCTTGCTAATAGGTTCACAGCAAATGCGATGCCTGGTCTAGTATAGTTTGCTAAATATATGAGCAGGGGAGGACCCAGGACAAAATTTTAGGTAGGGCGAGTCACAAGCGTTAACCAAAGACCTCTGGTTGCCTTGCCTCGCCGGCTCGCTGCACACCCAACGCCTGATTGCCCTAGTTGACACTTGACTTGACAAGCCGCCCGCCAGCCTTGCCAACTCGCCAACATGAGTAGTTGAACAATGAACACTACGATGAACACATTTCCTTCTCATAATGTCATATTGACAGTACGACAAATTGACAATTGACAGTTTGACACAATGTTCAACTTGAAGTCTTGAACACAGAACACTTGAATAGATAGAACAGTTGAACTCATAGTCTCACTCTCACAGAGTCATAGTCTCACACAGTCACATCTTAGGATTGAATTGGATTACTTGGAATCTTAGACCTAATCCAAGATGGGAACTTCACTCCAAACTCAAAACCAAAAGAAACACATAGAGAAAGGAGAGAGAGCAGGAACAAGGTGGGTTACCATCTCCCTGAGGTCATTGCCGTGGAGTCCTTGTAGGATGTCGAGGAAGCGGTTGAGGAGGAGCGCGTCGTACTCGATGAGCTTGTCGTCCTATGACACCTTGGCTGGCACCAGCATCCGTAGCTGCGCGTCGATCGATGATAGCCACTCCACCTTCCCTCCCCCCATCGCCGTCACCATCTCTTCCCTCCCCTCCCCTCCAATAGCAGAGATGATCACATTAGCGGGCTTCCGAACATGCTCCTCTCCGTGATCCTCTCCCGCCTCGAAACCGCTAAGGCGGTCCGCACCGCCGCCCTCTCCACGCGCTTCCACGATGCGTGGCACATGACCCCGTGGGCGTCAACGTCGTTTCCCGCGTGCTCGCCTCCCACCTGGGCCCTGTCGCATGCCCATTGCTGAGGCCTAGTTCTAGGATCTCGTCACCAAGCGCTCCCGGGAGGTCTTCCTCTGCTGCCTTCCAGATTGGTGCCACCTCGCGCTCGTCGACCCGCTCCTCGCCTACCCCACCCTCGAGGCTCTCGCCCTTGGCGGGTGCCGCCTCTCCGATGCTGGGGCCTCCTCCACCGCCCACGCTGCGCTCCCTCGCCGTCTGCCCTCGCTCGCTGCCCCACTGTCGCTTGGGAAGGGGGGGTCTCCGCGCCGGAGGGGATCTTGGGTGGCCGCCCGAGCATGCCCGAAGGGAGGGTCCGCCCTTGTACATGAGTGCTCCTATTGCACTTAAGTACAGGAGTGCTGGTCCCAGGATTTCCTCCCCCTCTTCTTTAGGCTTGTACGGATCCTTGTCTTACTGCAAAGATATCCCGGCCATTTGGCACTTTTGAAGGGTATGCCTTTTCAAAGTTGAATCTTTATAACACCTTTTGATTGTAGGCTATTGTAACAGCCTCAGCCCTAATAAACAGTAATAAGGTGCTGTTCATAGCACCACTGTTCATTTTGGGAAATTAGGCAACATGTTACAATCTATTTTCCCCAAATTTCTAATTATAAACTCCAACTTGATGAAAATTTCAAAAGGAAATACCACCCAATGTTGGTATTAAGACTGGGAAGTATTTTATTTAAAGGGCAGATGAAGTATTATGGCCAAAAATAATTTTTGTTGAATTTCTAGAAATTATTTTGATCTTCAGAAAAATAGTTGTCTTTAAATAAACCCTATTTGGTCTAAATGAATTATTTATGTATTTCTAAAGAAGAAACAGTGGTTTCAAAATTTATTTGGGGAATATATCATCCCAAAGAGCAATTCGCAAAATTTCATGATTTTACAAATTTATTTGCTATTTCTAAAGTCCCACAAAGTTCTTGCAATTTTGAAATGTTACGTCAAACCTCTCGGCTTTGAATCCGACCCTAGCATTGTAGCGGCTCAACCCAACGTGGTGGAGTCCAGCAGGTCTTGAGTGCAGCTCGATCACGTATCCTGCAGCGCCGTCAAACCCTAGCCCATCTCGGTAGTCCATTTCCGCCGAGCGGGCGGATCCAATGGGCCGTTCGGACCACTCCAAACCACCCTCTCATCCTGGCCGTTGGATCAAAAACGTGTGGTGCGCGATCTCCAGGCAAAACACTCCCTAAATGGCCGAAAATGGAAAACATCTGGGCCGTTGAAATCTCAACGAGTGGCCCTGATCTAATGGGCTGTTCGGATCGTCCTAACACCCACGCGATCTCCACCGTTGGATCAAAATCCTACGGCATCGCATCCTATTCCAATCTCTGAAACCCTCTTCATATACGGCCACCGTTGGATCTGCAATGGACCGCCCTGATCCATTGTGCCGTTCGGACCGGCCGGAGGTGCCACTCAAGATCCACTGTTGAAATTAGATCGCACGGATGACAGCCATTGGGCCGTTCTGACCATCCGGACTCTCCTCAATCCTGGCCGTTGGTTTGCGATTTCACGGCGATGGTCTTTGTGGGCCGAAGCTCACCCACGTGCTTGAGATCTTGGGCCGTTGAAGTGAAATCGCCTTTGCTCTTGTGGATTTGGGATGTTCGGACCACTCGGAGCTCCCTCGATCGTAGCCGCCCATGGAAATCGCCGCGGTCCATATTTCTATCTGGGATTCGATGTATCATTTGCCTTTTCATCGCAAATTGTTCATTTACGATCGGACGGTGATTGTCGTCGAAGCTTCTTCTGCGTCTTGTTGCATGGTGTGGCTGTCCCTGGGGCCCGCGTGTCAGTGACAATCTTTGTTCCCTTTCTTGCTGTACACCGTCGACACTATTCTCGCCGGAGTGGTGGTAATGAACAGTGAAAATAAAGATCTTTTACTTGATAATTATCCTTAGTGCCACCTCATTGTTTCTAGAGAACTCTCGTGTGCTCTAGGGACCTCACCACTATATAAACCCTAGTCTACCATTCTCTGCCATTGTTGAGCAGGAGGAGCTCTCTCACTTTGTCTTCCTCCCTAGTGAAGCCCTTTTCTCTTACCTTTGTCGGCTTTGAGGATGCCTAAAGCTCATTCTTATCTGAGATCTTGGGCATCTTTTGTAGGTTTGGACTTAGGGTTCTTCTCTCTGTCAACTTGAGCCGTGAAGCACCATCTTTGGAAAAATCCTCATCCTGGTGAGTAGGTTCCATTTTTGCCTGTCCAGGATGTATATGATGGTCTTAAAGTTTAAGTTCCATCACTTTCTTTTTGGTCAGCACAAGGAAAAGGACACCATATCTTTTCTGTTGACCAAGAACTTGACTTTTTCTCATCCAACCCTAGCTGGTAAGTTAGACCTTGAGTTTTGTCATCTAAAGTTCCTTAAGAACATCTTTAGCTCCCATAGATCACTCACATGTCCAGGTGATACTCCAATCTTGTTTAAAAGAAAAGTTGTTTTTATAACTTTTCGGTCTTTCATATCATTTTCAAAACTTTAGATTTCTCTTACCAATGTATTAGCTTGTTAGATCCTAGAGAAACCCTAGCAGCACCCGTGGTCTTTCTTCAAAAGTCTTGTAGTCACCATTCCTTTATTAATGCAAATCTCCTCTTTGTTAGTTTTGTCGGCTAAAACCGACAAATAGTAAAGTTTCTATTCCTTTCTTCAAAACTGGCCGGTTAGGGTTAGCATGGTTGGGGTTGTGGTATTAATTACTTCTCTGTAGCTCTAACTTCTATTTAAGTTCATCATTTTGTGTGTTTCTTCAACATGGCCGAAATCTGGAATGAACCCTTTTGCTGTTTTTGTATAAACCGACAAAAGTTCTATCCGTCTTTTTCTTTCCGTGAACCGAGCCATTAGAGTAGCAGTAATGGGTCATGGTATTAATTACTCCCCTTTAAAGTAATTGTATCGGGTAGCTTCACTAGCCAGCCGAAAATGGTAAAGAGACTTCCTGCTATTTTGTTGTTGGTCCAACCGACAAAACAGACAGCAAAAGTCCAAGGTCTTAAATTGCTATTAATAGATATTAAATGATCAGTTAGGTCAACATTAGTTTTAGTACACTTAGTTACAGCACAGTATCTCATTTATGTGGGGTTTAGCTAGATAATTAATTTAATTATATGTTGTCTGTTCTAGTTTCTAAACGTCGACATTGTAGCTCTAAGCTAAACTTAAATCAAGCGATAAGTGCCATTAGATGATAAATATGGGCTATTATTCTTAGAAAGATAGATATAGCCTAAGCATATTATTAGCCATGCATTGCCATTTTGATCATACATTCTTTTTCATTATTTTGCTCTTTATCGGTTCTTGTGTTTATTGGAATTTCTCGATTTTAGAATCTTTGGTTCTTACGAGATTGTTGAGTCTTTTATCGAGCCACAAGAACTTTGAGCAAGAGGTTATTTACTACTATCAAGGCAAGCTACCTCTCGCACCATATTGATCCTACTCTTTTGAGCTGTAGATTTACAAATCTGATGATATTGTTGAATGCAAATTTTCTAAAAATTATTTGTGCTCTGTCTTAGTTAGTTATAACTTTGAGCTTGTGGCTTACCTTAAATTGAATCATACACTTAACCTAAGGTAGTCTGTAGTATTATATACTTAGTTTTGAATTTGTCTTAGCCATGCAGTCCATAGAACGGTAGTGTTTGGCAAGCTTATCTTGTCAAACACAGGCACAACAAATAAATTTATTTTTGATTCTTGTTCGGTTTAATTGAATCAAAATGATCCTAAATCTTGTTGATAAACTAAATTCAAATCTGGACAAGTGGAGGCTAGTGATGGTGCCTTGTGCACGAGAATTGGGAAATGTGGATGTCTTGTCTGGGTTGATTAAGGACTGAACTCTAACTACCAATTCAAGCCCCAACGTACTTCCACACGCGGTGTATGGGCACTGTTTGGTTAAGTAAAGGGTTAATACTATTGAGTTGGAAACAGGAGAGTAAGGACATGTGTATTGATTTCGTATGGCATAGATGCTTAAGTCTTCGGGCCGTGTCGTATGCCATGTGGAGTTTATATCGATATCAGATGTTCTTAGAAGGGTAAGGGCGTAGATGTGTTCCATCGCATGTACGTACCTTCAGGGTCCCAACTGCAGTCTAATATGTGTGGCTAACACGAGTTTGCATTTAATTGATTGGGTCGGCATTCCCGGTACAACATGTGGGCCCCGGTTGAATATATGCTATCAGTCATTGTTTAAGCGGGATCGATGCACATGGGTATTCCAACTCAATAGTGTCGACTTGTTGAAAAATACCAAATCTTAGTTTACGTACCACACCAAAGGCGGTGTGCTATTATTAGGAGGCTTACGGGCTAACTAAGTCATGTGGGAAAAGATGTACATCCTTGCAAGGGTTAAAACTATTGAATAGCCGTGTCCACGATTCTGAGACGATACTTGAATTGATGTCACTGTATAGATTTTGCTCCAAGTTTGGAATTGGGAATAATTTCGGCATGATAGTGTTAGGTATAGTTTTATAGTGATCTGTGATTTATTATTATTCTGTTTATGTTCATACCTTCTAATGCTCTTGTATTTAGTCCAAATTGATTTAGTAAAATTGCTTTGTCAAAATGTAGCCACTATAGGTTAAGATGTGTTGCTTTATGCAAAAAATTGAACCATTAAAGCTTCCTATTGTCAACCTTATGCATGTAAAATTTCTATTCCTTTGTATAGGTTCTATCAACATTTTCTTTTCTTAGTTTGTGTAAGTCTTGCTGAGTACCTTTCGTACTCAGGGTTTATGACCTCTTGTTGCAGGTGAAGATGGTTATCTTTACGAGATGCCCGTTAGCGCCGATCTAGGTGACGCTAACGAGTAGTGCTAGTTCTAGTCTCCATGCAATAGCCTACGAGATGATGGGGCCATTGGTGGTTTTAGGTTTATTTTGCTTCCTCTGTTGTTTTTTTGTGATGACCCAAGGTCATCTGTTCTCAGAACTATTTAGATTCTTGTAGCAACCGAATCTACAATGTAACGATGTATAATTATGTGAATGTGTGACTTGTATGTGATTGATGCAATGTTGTTTAAGGATATATGCTAATAGTCACTAATCACAGGAACTATTGCATGACATATATCAGGAACTGAATGTTGGAATTGTTACTTATTATGATTATGCTTCTAGTATGATTTTTAAAAGGAATTACTTTGTTCCTTAATTAAGAATTATGCTACGGTATAATTTTAATTGACACATTCAATATTTGAGGTCTTCTGACTATCGATGCACTAATATCCTTGAGGGCATGCTCAAGCTGCAAGTCTAAGCAATATTTGGTTTTACCCAAATCTTTCATTCCGAACTCCGACTCTAGGTAAGAGCTTGCTTTCTTAATATCTTTCAGGGTCCCGATGATATTAAGATCATCGACATACACTGAGATTATACAGAATCTATCCTAGGATTGTCGTATAAAAGAATAGGGACAATCCTCATTGTTCATGTAGCCTTTCTTGCATAGAAAATCGATTAAGCGATTATACCACATTCTGCCTGATTGCTTAAGTCCGTACAGTGACTTTCTGAGTTGCACACTGTACAGATTTCTGTTTGCTCTGTCTTAGTTCAGGATGGGGATACCTTCAGGTACCTTCATACAAATGTCTGAATCCAATTTCAATAAAGGTATGCAGTTACCACATCCATCAATTTTATTTCTAAATTGAATTTTACTGCCATTGAGATTAAATATCTAAAGGTAGTTCTGCCCATAACTGGAGAATATGTTTCTTCATAATCAACTCCTGGACATTGAGTGAAACCTTGTGCAATGAGCCTTGCTTATTTTTATTTCTCTTTTGAACAAATACCCATTTATGCCCTACGTGGTGTACATGGGGAGGCGTGTGGCTTATAGGCCCAAACACCTCTTTTTTATTCAGAGACAATATTTCTATTTCTGCTGCTTTCTTCCAATCTTCTCAATCTGTCTTTTCTTAAATTCAACGAGCGATGCAGGCTCTGGATCAAGATCGATGATTGTGACAATTTTCTTTTCAAAATATATGTCGACATTGGCTGTTGACCTATTCATAGATTCTCCTGTGGTCACATATTTTATAGCGATTTCTTCAAAGGGCGATTCTTCTAACGCTTCTACTTGCTCACCGCTGCTTCCAATTACGGGGGCAAGTCCCTTTAGTTTTTCAGCTCCGATGTGTGTGCACACATCCATACTGACATCTCCCTCCATGGGAATGTTCAATTCCGGTATGCCTCTTCCTGAAGGTTCCATACTGGTGCTAGATCTCAACTGGCTCTCGTTCTGGTTCTAGGGAACTTCAGTGATCGACTGTGTCAAGTCCTTCTTATCTTTTTTTACCAGGCGTCCAAGGTTACTTGGAATTCGAGGGGCTGGAGTTCTCATCCTTTTGAGGCCTCAGGACGGGTTAGGGATACCTTCAACTTTCTTCGGTATTTTAACCCTCTCCGGTGTATTGCGTGCAAGCACATTGTAATACTTGATTTATTCTATAAAATAAAGCGTTCAAAAAGGAAATTAGGAATAAGAAAAGGATATTTCGCATTTTTTCGTCAACTTTGGGCCTTGGGCCTTGGTCGAGAGGCCCATGAGGGGTGGCCACCAATAAAAGGAGGGGAAAAACCCTAGCTGCTCTGATACCACCGCCTGGTATTGTGGCGCCGCCTCAGACAATCCCCTCTTCGCTATGCCAAGAGGAGAAAGGAGGAGAGGAAGGAAGAAGAAGAAAGGAAAAGAAAGGAGGAGAAGAGAAGGGATCATCTTCTCCAAGGATCGTTAATCGTTCTCCGGGGTTCTTCAAGGGTAACGAGATGTTTTCCCGCTGTTTAATGTTGATTAGATGCGAAATTAGATTATTTAGTTTGGATCGAATTCGTTCGGTTGTAAGTTCAGTTCTGTCCAGTAGCTTGCGTGGCTTATTTTGGGTTCTTAGAGGCCGATTTGGAGGTGTCCATCTCCTAGAGATATTTAGATAATGTTCTTAGATTTCCATAGCCGCCAAGAACACATAATTCCGACGTACGGATCAAAAGTTATGGTCTGATCTTTACCGCTGTCCTGAAATCCTGACGAGAGTGAACTGTCAAGTTGTCTCCTAAATTATGATTATGTTATTGGTAGATTAAGGGTTTTCACCCAACTAAGTTATTGTAGAAATTTTTATAACCTTTCTATAATGATAAAGAATGCCTCAATCGGAGTTGTAGATCAAAATTTGTGTTATTTTGTTTACTGCTGCCCGTTTCGTCGGGACAGATTCTGTCTTTCAAGTTCATCTGCCTGTAGTATATTGATTTTGGCCGAATTGGGTTATCTCACCAACTAGGTTTTCGTAGATATGTTCATTAAGTTTCCATAGGATCTGGGCTTACCTCGTTCCGAGTCCCAAATCGTTAGATATGAGTGATTCCGTGTTGCTGTCCAGAATCAGTTCCATGATTGTGTCGTCTGTTTTCAGATTAGATCTAATTAGTTAATTGTGGGTTGTCGGGAAGGCGTTGTAGAATGTTAATGGAAGTGTCCTGTTATATGTTGTTCTTATTTCGAGTGTATATTGTGTAGGCGGAGAGGCTTCAGATTTAGGAGCACCGCCATTGCCTACTAATCATGCATCATGAAGGCAAAATACTTTGATGTTCTGATAATTAGAAAATGTTGAATGTTTGATGTTGATATTGTGTTTTTCTAAGATCTATGATAATATTTAATGTTTATGTTCCTTCCATATGTGTTATCTCCATGATTAGAGAGCATGTCTTTTCAATATACATATTGCATTCCATGCATCCATTATTCATGTTTCATCAACGGGAGTGGATTAAAAAGACCCATCAATTCCGGTATGGGCACGTAAGACCCACCATTCCAATGTGGGAAGATTGGGACTCCCATATG